>CM060831.1:157955000-159155000 GCA_030762175.1 Metallyticus violacea | reverse complement strand
CTATAAAATAAGTTTTTTTTCTCATTCTTTTACGTGCATGTTTATCGACGTAATTTTTATTTATATTTATTTAACAAGGCAATGGGTAATTATCTATAACTAATTGATATTTAAATGTATATTAGATTTGCTTTAGTTTCTACTTTCGCTCTATATTGGATACGTTGTTTAATTTATTAATTGGTTATTTATTCCGTTATATATTTGAAAAGGTGTTTAGTCGCTAGGTTAGGTGTAGGTTAAATTTTCCGTTTTGTATTAGAGAAGGTATTTAGTAGTTAGGTTTTGTTTAAGTTAGTGCTATCAGTTTTATTTTAATTTTTAAGGACTCTATTTAACATCTCAGGTAATTGTATTTCATTCAACGGGAGGAGGGGAACGGCCGATAAATTTTGCCCAGAGACGTCTTCTTTCAGACTTGAAGTTCTTTGATGTGTCATAAATCTATTGCACGGAACTCAAGGTTTTACTTCCCTTTCAACGGAAGCCAAGTTACCATTTTTACGCCAAAAAATTCATTGACCTTGGCCGGGACTGAACCCACAATCTTGGGTTGTTAGTTCTTTCGTTTCATATTGATCCATTATTATGTTATATTAGGCTAGGCTAGGTTAGGTCAGTTCTTTTTGGCCGACACGGATGGCCGAGGTCGTTAAGGCGCAGACTCGTGAGCGGAGGTCTGACGTTCGAATCCCGCTAGCACCGTCTTTGCTGACTGAGGGTAATTTTTTTCCATGCTTTCTTCAGTCCTCATAAATGGCAAATGCCGGGGAGGTATGCTAAACTTAGGCCTGGAACGTTTCCTTCCTTAAAAATAAACCCATTCCCAATATATTATTTCATCTCATGTATCATCAGTGTCCATCGCCTGTGGTGTCTCTGTTAAACACCATTCATTCATTCTTCACAACAAGGACGCAGTGGCTACTGCTGCACTCCGATTTTTTTGTTTAATTTTTGGGATAACACCAGACGTCATTCCAGTCAAGACCTTCGCGCCGCCTGTGCACACAACTTCACAATTATCCCATGGGATGACTTCCTTGTTACTTGCGGAAAGTCAAGTAAGCACTTAAATTATTTCTAGTAGATTTCTACTGACACGCGACTCATGGCCGCCAAAATTCACAATTTGAAGACCAGGCCATTTCTTTATTATCCCAATTTCTTCAATGAGCACTTTTTCGGAGAGTACGGTTTGGGAATCGCTGGTTTAGAATGTGGACATATTTTAGAAAGCGGAGTTGAGACGGGCGCTACCCGCTGTGGCAGCTTAGTAACGTAAAAACACCTAGCTAACGCACAAGTTTACATACGTATAAATATCTAAGCCCGTATAAACATCTGATTGAGCTACACCAGCACTACATCATGGGAAATAGTGGCTTTATTGCTACAACATATAAGGTGTTTGAACTTTCTCATTACTTTTTATGCTTTAAGAAATCTAACGTAGCTCGTTTCACGGCCTCCTAAATTTCACACGCATAGCTCACTCTATTAAGTGTCAACCATTCGTTCAGTTCCCTTCTTTGCCTTTTATGAGTTTATATGTATGCATGCGAGGAACGAATTGAAAACGCAGCGTTGCTCCGCCTAAAAGTAAACGTCAGCTGTAAATGTCTGTGATGTTTATGACTGAGGGAGGAGGCTGTAAATCAGCCTTCAGATGAAAGTGACGCTAAACGTGTGGCGACTGATAAATCATAGCGGTCTTTCTTTAAAGAGGAACTGCCTTATCAAAACGGCGCGAAAACTTTTCCCTGTTCTACTTCAACACCTAAGAGCTGGACACAGAAAAATTATCGCTAAATGCAAGAAGGGATCAAGGGCTAGTATTACTTAGCTAGCGTTTTAGAATCCTATGTGAAAGGATGTTCTTAGGAACGATGATAGACATGACGTAATGATAATTAGCGCTTAAAATTAATAGGGCAGAAAAGATATAACATTTCATGTCTTAAAGGTGGATACCAACTTTTCTTGATAATAAATACCAATTATTCATTTTATTGTTATGAGAGCACGGCGGTAAGTTGCAAATGGATACATATTACTTTTGTTTCTCAACGTAATCTAAACGCCACGAGTGGCCGAGGTCGTTAAGGCGCGGACTCGTGAGCGAGAGGTCTAGGGTTCGAATCACGCCAGGACCGTCCTCCCTGACTGAGTTTTTTTTTCCCAGGTTTTCCTCAGTTCTCATAACTGGCAAATGCCGGGGAGGTACCCTAAACTTAGGCCTGGAACGCTTCCTTTTATAAAAAAATCATTCCCAATTTATCATTTCGTCTCATGTATCATCAGTGTCCACCGCCTGTGGTGCCTTTGAAGGTGGATTCACATTGGGAACATTTTAATAGAACTGCATATGAACAGTGTTTACATTTGGAGTATTTCAAGTGATTTCAACATGGAGAAATGATAAATTGGAATTTTTTTTTTTTTTTTTTTTTTTTTTTTTTTATGGAAGGAAGAAAATGGGAGGAAAAAACAAAACACAGGTGGAGGACAAGACGTTTCTAACTGAAAAGGAATTCATATATCTCGTTTTCCTGCCTGATCCTTGAGGCGCAATTTATGAGCTACCGGCCCCAATTAAATCAGTTATTATGTTAGTTAATTTTATGTAACTTCCTTATTATAGTCATGAGTGTAATATCATTCCTATCTTCTGTACATATGTTGGAACGTTTATGTATTCTTACCAGGGTGGAAACACACCCTATTTTCTGTTCTTGGCCTGAAAACGGAAACTGAGAAATTTCTTGCCCATCATAAACAATATTTGTAAAGATGACCCAACCAAAAGCGATATTTCTTGGAGAAAAATTCTAAAGCAGAGCCCTTGAAAAAGATGTTTATTTTGTATACTGTTAGAGAATCGCAAAGTAAGGCAGGCGTAATAAAACCTATGCCAACTACGGGGGTGAAAGACAAGGTAATAACCTCTCGAAGGGAGAGCCTAACGGTTTCATTTAATACGCGAGAGATGTAAGAAGTCACGTAGTATATGTGACCAATAATATAGCAGAAAAGGACCAGAGGGAAATATTTAGAAAATGGAGGAAAACATTCTGGAGTTTTCTACAATGATATTTTGAAAGAATAAAGATAGCTTCGGGAGACTGTCAGACTGCCATGTTTATTTAGGCTTGTAATTTAGCGGCCCATTGTCAGTGGGGCATTAGCAGTGGGGAAGGGCATTGTCAGTTCAGTCAATGAAAAGTCATAGTCAGTGGAAGGGGCAGCTGCGTCTCAGAGCAAGTTGAGTTCAGTAGCGTCTCAGAATTAGTTGAGTTCAATAGCGCCTCAATATTAATGGAGTTCGGGGTCAGTCGTTATCAAATTAAGCATTATAGTTGTATCCAGTTAGTTAACAGCTAGACCTATTTCATTGAGTAAGCCCTAGGAAGTTTTGGAATTATTAAAGTACGTCAGGTCGTCACAGTGATCGCCATAGTGCTAAAGTGACACATATTGCCCAAGAAATTCTCCAGGGAGTAACGGTGTCTCATTAAGTGGAAGAAACTTTGATAATAAATCTTGCTACATATTATAACACTACATATCGTGTTAACCAACTGGTTCATTTCCTCACTCCTTCCCCAGTGGTATCAAGAAGACCATAAAAATATCCAGCAAAAAGGTTTCAACAGTCGTGGCGGAAACTAATCATCGGAAAGGAAGAAACTATCATCCCCTGAGATTCCGTATAATCAAATAATCCATTAAATTAATTCCTTTTCTAAGTCTTCCCTGCATTATCACCCTTCTTTATAAATACCGCAGCATCCTGACATTTTTGACTTTATTTATTTTCGTCTATTCCCTATTGTATTGAGATTTTAAATTATGCATCTTGTTTTCCACATTTCCAACTTCAACTATGAGGACAGTAGCAATTTCACGCAAATAATCTTTGCCTGCGTTCCTGTCTCTGAAATTCTTATTTTGAGGATCCCAAAATACATTTCCTTACTTCTATTAAACTTGTGTTTTTGTGATTGACCAACCCATGTTTGTTGTTTATGGAAGAAAGAGAGAGAGAGGGGGGGGGGCAGGAAGAGAATGTCATTAATTGAGCTTCCACGCATTATATGTTGCCTTCCAGACTTAATATTTATTTTAACCACCTTTATTTGTTTCTTGTCTTTGAAGTACACAAGTTGTTAGAAATGATAGCGAATTTTCTGCGAATATTTAGGTGTTTTATGAATTTATAGTTCTTGTTATTTTAGTTCCAGTTACTTTATTTTCATTTTTCATAATATTGGTGCCTAGTAAATGGGATCGCTGGAGATTTAAAAACAAATTTCAATAATATTTTTATTGATATAATCTCAATAGCTACATTTCTACAAAATGCGCTAAATAAAAATGATTAGGCCTATCATTCACCATTTTTCCAAAATTTATCTTCATACAGAAGCCATAGCTCTGGATGAAAGACTAATGAAATTCAGAAGTCGCCTTTAACACGTGATATAGATCGAAACGTGTAAAATTTGAAATACACTTTTTTTACAATAGTTGTGCATTTAGTTCTGGATATTGTTTGATTATGAAAGATTAGGAAGGTGATGGTGTGACAGATCCTAGTCTTCCAACAAGTCTACTAAACACGTATGTCAGATAGAAACCACTTGTATCTGGATAATTGGCATTTGTCTGCAGCCTTCTTTAGAAGACTAGTGGACACAACAACTAACGCAGTTGGTACCGTGAGAACAAATAGAAAAAGTGTCGCCTGATATCGCTCATAATAAACTGAAACATGCGATTATGAATCATCAAGGAATGTGCTGTGTGTGAGGTGGAAGAATAACAAAGAAGCTTATTTCCTATCGACGAAACACGATGCTGCTGACACAGCAACAGGCAAGCGGAGAAGAAGTAAAGGTCAAACACCTAGGGGAGGAGAGGCAAGGAAACCAAAGGTGCCCTTGAGTACCGGAAGGCAGTGGGAGGCGTGGATTTGCAAAATCAAGTGGCAACTTTGTTTCCTTAAATAAGATGCAGATCTAAAGGTTACAGGTTGACCGATGCGTATTCAATTGTCATAATTGTGTTCCACAAGATGGTTTGTAAGATCACTAAACGGACGTAGAACCAATCGCGGCGTTCATCCGTTGCCTAAATATAACACTACCAGAGAACTATGTTAGGACCTTCAGCTTGGAATACCCTATTGAGATTGCAAGCTAAAATATCGGCCCACTTTCCGGTGCACATTTCACCCACGGAAAAATAAAAATAACTTATAACTAAAAGATACATTAGAGGGAAAATAAGCAAAGTAGTTGGCAATGCAAAAGATACTGTGTTGCTATTCATCTGTATAACTGTTTTGAGATCTACCACACACAGCAATACCGCCACGGGTGGCCGAGGTCGTTAAGGCACGGACTCGTGAGCGGGAGTTCTGCGGTTCGAATCCCGCCAGGACCGTCCTCCCTGACTGGGGGTTTTTCCAGGTTTTCCTCAGTCTTCATAACTGGCAAATGCCGGGGAGGTACCTAAACTTAGGCCTGGAACGCTTCCTTCCTTAAAAAAAAAAATATCCTTTCCCAATTTATCATTTCATCTCATGTATCACCAGTGTCCACCACCGCCTGTGGTGCCTCAGTAGTAAAAACGGGCGTTAAACACTACCCAAAAAAAAAACAAAAAAAAAAAACACAGCAATCATATTAGGTACCAAAACTGGTGATTAACACTTCCAGTATTAGGCATGCAAAATTTCAAGAAACAAACAATATTAGTTCATTGATGTATTTTAAAACTTTAAAACACACTCGCACATGCTGTGCAGAGATTGAAATCTTTTATTCTAAAAATCCTACCCACTTTTCGATAGAACAGTAACCAAGACAGACATAACAGTAACTAGTCAATCCTCTTCTCACACACGTCCCAACATCTGACGGTCAATATCAGCGACTGCACGCTCTTTGTCTTCAATGCTTTCTCGACCCATTCGAATATGAGGGGGATGCTTCCCCATATACACCGTGCAATCGCTGTTGTAGTAAGCCCTTCTTTTGTGAAGAACTTAATAACAGCTCGATACTTCATTTTAAACGTCACAATCTTCTACACATAAGCTTCTTTATGCAACTATATCTGAACAACTGAACATGGCGGAGCGGTTGTTATACTGCAATTATTTACTTAACAGATAAGACATGACACCAGATAAGGATTTTGTGAAGGCGATGCTCCTTATCGGCGAGGCCGGAAACTTATGGACCTACCCTCGTATATTAGAGGTTTCCCAACCGTAATAGCTACACTCCTTTGGAATTCGCCAAAAACCTGGATTTACATACCTGGATACCGCTGGCTGCCTGCATAAAACTAATATGCCTAATTCTATCTCACTTAATTGACAATATACAGCAATAGCCGCACTTAATTCCATGTAAAGCTTCAGAGCTTTCGCGAGTATATAGAACAATGTTCTTTGTGCTTGCACAAAAGAATTAATAGCTCTATCTTACATAGTTTTTGAGATAGGCATCTAAAGTTAAAAATATGCAAGTCACTGCAAATGACCCCCACCCCCCAAAGCTAAGATTGTATAACAGTTTGGTGGCCATATTTAAATTGTCATTTAAACAAACAAACCTTATATGTGGGCGTAATGTGCAACTATGTACTTTCATATTATGTATAACACCAGCAATTGTTTTTTCACTCAAAATCTGAACGCATTGGAAAACTGGGTATTGCAGCCAAGCCGCCATATTTAAATATACATTCAAATCCGTTTTAATGCCACAAACACATTATATGAGCATTATCTGTAAGCTGTGTAAATTCATACTATGCAAAAAGCCAAAAATCGAATTTTTTACCCAAAATCTCCTTAAGAAAGGTTTAGCAGCACCTGGACATACAAACGAAACTAGGGAATACTAGAGATGTGCTGAAAACACTGCTAGGCCGTTATCATACATAAAAGGGCACGTTTCCGTATAACAAGCTAAGTGCCGCACCACGATAATGCACGGCCGCACATTGCAAATGTTGTTGCTGAAAATTTCACACAAATTAATGTAAAAATGTGTCTCTCATCCTCCGTGCGGTTTAGATTTAGCCCCGTGTGACTTTTTGCTGTGTCCAAAATTTAAGAAACACCAGAAGTAGAGGTGAAGGGTGCGGAGAGTCTACGTTGAGAAAGTCCATCAACATCTTGAGGTATGCTGTCAAAAAAAATCTTTCTTTAGTGAACAGCCCTCATATTTCATATTTGAACAACTTCCCAGCGGAAAATATTAACAACAAAAATGTTGGTGTCTAAATTTTGTATATAACTACTATAAAATAATTTCGTTAAATTATACTCAAAAGACTCATATTTTATAAGTAATCTTCACATATGATCATAAGCGGCTGAACGACTTGAACGTAACTTTTTCGCAGTACAAGAACAGATATAAGGATTCCAATTCTAGATAAAATTATTATTTTTCATACTGGTTTACACCGCCGCAGTCCTCATAAATGGCAAATGCCGGAAAGGTACCCTAAACTTAGGCCTGGAACGCTTCCTTCCTTAAAAAAAATCCTTTCCCAATATATAATTTCATGTATCATTAGTGTCCACCGCCTGTGGTGCCTCAGTAGTAAAAACGGGCGTTAAACACCATTAAAAAAATGGTTCACCTTGCACTGCATTAAATGTATTTTTCTTAATAATTTGTAAATTTTATTATTTATTTTTAATTACAATTTTGGGGATAATCTTTTCAATATGCATTAAACAGATTTTCTTCTAATGCTATCAATTAAAAGAGTCACAATGAATGTTTTCAGATGAGGAAAAGTGAATGTTGACCTACTTATAAGGAATGGGGCATATGGTAGCCCCATCCCTTATGAGTAAAACGGTAACAACTAGCGACCTTTCCCACTTCCGCAATTCCAGAGTGTGAGGGTAAACAACCCCTCCCGTGAACAGGCCACCAATCTTTACGATGAAACTGGAGAGATACCATTTTCGCAATATGATTCTTAATGATTTCAAAAGTTGTTTAAATGTTGGTCCTGGTGGTGTGTTGGTAATCATACTTGTTTCCTAAACCCAAGATCGCGGGTTCAATCCCGGCCAGGATTGATGGAAAAAATCCTAAGTATGACTTCCTTCAAAAGGGAAGTAAAGCCGCGGATCACGTGTCGTGAAAAAGAACCTCAAGGTTGATAGAAGAGGTCTCTGAGAAAATTTTGTCGGCTTTTTCACGCCCTGAATTGAACGGGACGCTGCTGATCTGAGATGTTAAAGAGCGTCCGTAAATAAACAGATCAACAAAAGAGTTGCTTAGATGAGTCCCAAAGCCTTGAGCGCTTGCAACAGGCTTTTGGGGACCTTGCTTTATTTAGGGCAAACTTTTTCCGCTACGGAATTTAAAAGGGGCCGAACTTCACTGCAAGATAGGGAGAGAAATGGGCGGACGACAACAGCCATGACTGAGGAGCTTCGTGTCAGGAAAGTTTCCTCTTGTTGGGTGTCCCACAATTTGACAGAGACACAAAAGCCATCCCTCGTCGAATGGTGTGAAGAAATGCTGCAGAAATTCGACGTAGAGTGGTCAAGACGTATTTCTGGTGTCATCACGGGTGATGAAACATGGATTTACCAGTTTGACGATCTTTCTAGATGACGATCCATCAACGAAAGTGAAGAGGGCCGAAGTTTTGGGAAGAAAATGGTGGCCACAACTACTCTGGAGGAGCAAAGGGCGGTCACCGCTCTGTAGTACATCACAGTCTGCCTGCCGAAAGTTTTTGACAAACTCCGAGAACGCCATCCAAAGACAGGACTGACTGGCTCACACGGTTAATATCACTACCCCTTTCCTGGAGCCCATAGAGGTCAAACTCATGACTCATCCTCCTTACAGTCAAGACCCGGCTCCATGCGATTATCTTCTCTTCCCTACAGTAAAAATTACCTTGCGCGGCAAGTGACGTTCTAGCTCTTTTTTTTTTAATAGCATTGAACGCCCGTTTTTACTACTAAGGCACCACAGGCGGTAGAGACAGCCACGAGTGACTGAGGTCGTTAAGGCACGGACTTGTGATCGGGAGATCTGGGGTTCGAATCCCGCCAGGACCGTCCTCCCTGACTGAGGTATTTTGCAGGGTTTTCTCAGTCTTCTTAAATGGCAAATGCCGGGGAGGCAGCCTAAACTTAGGCCTGGAACTTTTTCTTCCTTAAAAAAAAAAAAAAAAAAAAAAAATGTGGTGCCTCAGTAGTAAAGACGGACGTTAAAAAAAGCGATAGAAGACACTGATGATACTTGAGCAAAAATGATATATTGGGAAAGATTTCTTTTAAGGAAGGAAACGTTCCAGGCCTAAGTTTAGTGTACCTCCCCGGCATTTGCCATTTGTGACGACGGTCTGGTGGGATTCGAGCCCCAGACCTCCCTCTCTTAACGACGGTATTCCATTCCTGAAGAGGCTGTGACTGCAAATGAAAATGAACTTTTCATCCTTGAGAAAAATGATTGGCAGGGGTGCTCTGATAAGTGGTTTTTGAAGATGGGATTTAAAAAGATGCAACATTTGGAATGAGCCTATCCACTCCCGATTAGATGTGTTTCAAATTTTCGTAGTTACCCACGTAACAACACGATAATTTTGCTGAAAATTTATGTAATAACTATTGGACATATATATGTCATTAGCTTTTATTTGTTGTAGTAGCATACAAAAAATATTCAAAATTTAAAAATGTGAAATCAATAATTATGAATTTTCATCCGATTTCACATTAAACCGTCCAACATGGGTTTCATAAAGTTAATTTGATATAATTAAGCCATATTGCCTATAGAATATGATTGAAAGGCCCTTTTATGCTTATTTTATTACTTTCTGTACCAAAACATTCCTAAACATTATATTTCCAAGTAACCAAAGACTTTCAACGAATACGTGCTCCACCTGTCACACGAACGAAACTCTTAGGAGCACAGTGACGTCATGTAGTGTAAATGCATCGTGAGGGAAAATTCAAGGGAAAAAAAGAGCAGGAATTATAATTAAAGTCAAATGTTTTAATTTCTAAAATTATATCAGCTTTAAATACTCCTGTCAGATCGCTGTAATCTTTTTAAAATACTTTAAATCAAATATCGGATGTCATTTATTTTATGAGAGGGATATGGCGTATTCAGCCCTAAAGCAAGTTCATCAGAAGGCTTTGGTGACCTCAGTAGCTCTAGTGGCGTGTGAGGGACAGGACGGTTAATCGAATACGTGGAACATCATGGAAAACGCGGGAAGGTAGCTGGAGCACATGTTTTATCGTCAGAGATGGGTTTTAGGTTCTTTTAGTGTGCTACATTTTTCAATTTATTAAATTAAATTTGAGAATTTACTTGTTAAAACATTAAAGTAAAGTTCATTTTCAATATATTAAATTTCATTGCATTTTCAAGAAGTTACAGTATTTAAAAATTAACTTTAATGAAATTTAAGAATTTGCATTGCAAAAAAAAAAAAAAATATTAATTATTGTTTTTGCAAAAATAACTTTAAAACATATGAGACTTAAATAAAATAAAATATGTATGATATTATTTGGACATGTAGTAGTTAGTTGTAGATTTGAATCGTAGTATTAACATATCTGATTTTAAATACAACCCATCTCTGATAGGAATTCAGTTCTGCAATTCATTTATGTTTAGAGTTACACTTTGGGAAAAAGCATAAGTTTTATTAAACCTAACTCTTTCCCCCATCTATTTAGTGCTTTACACTTTCTCTACACCGAGAAATTGCCCTCCATTAAAGAATAATGGAAGAACAAAAGTATGTTTTTAAAAGAAGGGGTTAATTTTATTAATAGAAAGTTCTTAAAGGCACATATATTATATTATTGAGCTTTCCCAAACAAATATCAATCATTATGCAGCATAGGTAAATAGAACTGAATTCCAAAACTTATAATTTTACTAACCAGTCTAATAAAGGTCCAACAGGCTTTAAAAGAAAGTAATTTTTTTCTAAAGAGGCGGGTGCATTTGAAACCCCATCAAACTAACGCGAGAGAGACGCCACCAGCTAGCTCTAGAGCTGTTCAGCGCACGGCCGTTGTGCAAGTGTTTTCTGTCCTTGAACCAACTAACTTCTCGTTTTGCATTACTTTCCGGGAACGCTGAGAGTCTGTGCATTACTAAAGATGTTTTAAATGATTTAATGCACTTGTTTTGCACAATGTGGTAGAATTAAGAGTAGATTTGCAAACCACAGTTTTAATGTGCCATAGTTTGCTGTAGAAATTATTTTTTTTTTCGTAAAATTTTGCTTTAATCTTGGACCTTAGTGGGCTTGTAGAATTGTGTTAAGAGGAAACAGGCGACATTTATGCATGACCCTCTTCTACAAGATAATTAAAAATCTACATTTTTATACATTAATATTTATGCTTTTCGCTTTCATTCACTTTAAAGCTTAAAAATGTTTATTTTTTATATTCCCTTTTGTGAATAAATTGATATTAAAATCTGATTTGTTTTGTTAATTAAAATTGACAGTTTAGCTATCTTATGTCAGTAATTGGGGGTATTATTTGCTTTTTGAATATTGAATACTCTTAAATGTCTTTAAAGTTTAGAAACCAGTTCCCCAACCAAGAATGGCGTCTGTTTACCTCATCCTTCGGCTTCCCTCGTTTTCTGTCTAGGCATCTAGCTAGTTTTCAGCCCACATGCTGGTTTATATTATATACGTTGCAGGTTTTGATAATGCAGCAGCAAAACAAAGACAATTAGGTTAGCTTTTTCAATTTAGAAGAATTATTAGCTCTTTTTTAATTCAGAATTGGGACAGGTTTCCCCTAATTCATAAAAATTAAGTTAATTTTCCAAAGTTCAGAAGTATTAGGTTAGGTTTCCCACAATTCAGAAAAAATAGGTTAGATTTCTCCTAGTTCAGAAAATTTAGGATAGGTTTCCCCCATTTCAGAAAAAGTAGGTTATATATTTTCCCCAGTTCAGAATAATTAAGTTAGGTTTTTCTTAATTTATAAGAATTAAATTAGGTCTCCCCCAATTTAGTACAATTAGGTTAGGATTTCCTCATTTCAGAAGAAATAGTTTAGATTATTTTTAATGCAGTTTGTAATAATTGCTGAAACAAACTCAGAAGAGTTGAGTTATTCTTAATTTAGAAAAAATTAGCTAAATCTTGATTCAGTTTAATAATGCAGAAACAATCTCATAGTTATGAAACAAACTTAAGAGTTAAGAAAAATTAGTTCTGGTTATTGTCAATTCCGTTTCTGATAATACAGAAACAAACTTAGAAGAGTTAATTATTAATTTAGAAAAATTAGATCAGGCTATTGTTAATACAGTTTCTGATAATGCAGAAACAACCTTAGAAGATTTGATTATTAATTTAGAAAAATTAGATCATGCTATTATTAATTCAGTTTCTGATAATACAGAATGAAGCTTAGAAGAGTTAATTATTAATTTAAAAAAATTAGATCAGGCTATTAATTCAGTTTCTGATAAGGCAGAAACAATTTCAGAAAAATTAAAATATACTAGGTTTTTCTTAATTCAAAAGAATTGATTTATCTTGGACATGAGTAGCCAAAATTTTTCTTAATTTTCTGATTTTTCGTTAGAAGTCCAAAAGAATTAGGTTAGGTGTTCTAATTCAGAATAATTAGATTAGGTATTTTGGAAGAGATAGGTTATGTTTCCCCTAATGTAGATTGTTATTTACAGTTAAGTTTCAGATAACATAAAGCAGGCCTGAAGTTAGGTTATTCTCAACGCGAGGGAGGCCGAAGGTCAAACTTAGGCTAGTAGGTACGACGGCAGCTTGTGAATTTCCTCCGCTGGATTGTACAGTATGTAAAACCCCTAGGTGCAGTTTCGTGGTGACGTGACCTGTACTTTAGTCCTGGGGTAGAGACAAATTGTCTTATTCCCCAGGTGTGCGAGTGGGTTAACCATTGCACGACCACCCTATGACTGCGAGCGTCCAGGTTGACCCCACCTGTGAATGCTCGTGGCCGGTGGAACGGGGCCCCCGCTCTAGGACATTTTGCTAACCAGCTGCTCCTGCGGGGTGTCGCCAAGGACCCTGTAGTGTGTCCTCCGCCCTCCCAGTCAGGTCGCCTTCTCTTTCAGGTTGGGTAGTTTTAAGTGTAGTCTGTCCCGTGACTCTCTGCAGCACGGGATGGGGGGTTCGTGGTTTGATGCCCCAATGGGAATGCTGGTAAGGTTAACGTCACCACGATCTCACTTCGGGGTGGGGTTTGCAGTCGCTAGGGTATCAGCGTGAATGTGTGTGTTCTTTCTTTCAGGGTAGTTTAGTAGTGGGGCCCTGCTACTTGACTTGCGCGTGTATTTAAACGTGCTTCAGGTAGGGGGCGTGTGTGAAGTGAGGATACCCTAGTCGCTTTTAATTGCAGTAATATTAGAACGTTGTGCTAATTGGCACATATACATTTTCTTAATTTTCAGGGGAGGGGTGTTTTAATGTTGTGGTTTCAAATGACAGCACAAGTATAGCCTATAGAGTTATATAATTCATCGATATTTGACTTTGGAGGGATATTTAAAGTTTTGATCTCAAGACAACACAGGTTTGGCCTGAGATTGTCTACAGAATACGTCAATATTTGACCTTGGGGGGGTATTTTTAGAGTTCTGAAATAAAGGACACACAGGCTTGGCCTGAAAATGTCCAAAGATCGCGTTGACATAACTTTTAGATGATACTTTTGGTTTCGAGGAGATACAGGCATAGCCTGAGATTGTCTCCAAAGCACTTCGATATTTGACTTTGGGGGGCTATTTAGAGTTTACATCTGAAGACCATAGAGCAAAATACCAGCCCTACCTATATCCTTTTCCTATCCTGAAAACACAAAGAAAAGAGCAATTAGAACATAACTGAAGTTATAATACTAATATTGTTTATATAAACTTGAATGTTTGGAAGAAATAAGACACGGCCTGGATACGAACCACAGTTCTTTGGTACGCATTCTGACCGTCATCTCTTATTTCAGTATCCAAGCCTTGCCTTTACAGGCTTAGAGGAAAATTGAATTATTTTCACTGTGTGAAATAGTTTCTTAATATAATAAACGTTATTGCAAATAAATCTGCAATGTTGGTAGAATTTAAAATATTACTTTTAACGACGCATTTATATATAACACTATTTATGTATATTATTAGGATCTTTATACAGCAAATTTTGTTAACGTATGAATTTTTAGGTGTTGGCAGCACCTTTAATACAATATTGTTGTTATTTGTACTTAGAATTATAGGTTTTAAGGTTAAATGTATATTTTTTGTTACTACTAGTTAATGTTTTAACGTACACTTATTTGGTAGTCCTGTGGCATATTTATAACCCAGGAGCCATTTTGAGAGTTGTCAATGTTTCAATTTGATGCATTGTGCAATTAATTTGCAATTCTTTCATGTAATCTGGATTTATAAATAGTCACAGGTTAAAAACTTTAATAATTACGTTCTGTTTGTTTGTTGCAGGTATCAACGTTATAAAATTTAATTATTTGTTTATATATTTCAAATATTTAATACATATGTATAAAATATCTCGTTTTTACAATGTTTAATATAATTTAATCACAATGTCTTAAATATATTTTTACAACGTCATAAATATTTTTAAGGGTTTTAATATCTTTTGTCTGTCTCTTTCAGGTTTTAGAAGTTTCAAAACAGTTCGTAATATGTTTGTTATTGTTGCAGGCAATACCAGTGGTTTTTACAGGAAGCTTACACAAACAAACTTGTTAATCACAGCGCTGTATGAATCTTTTCATTTCGGACAGCAGCGAAATATAAAAATTCTTAAACGCCACTTTTGATTTTAAGAAAATTTGTTTATCAATACTTCACCATTAAAATGATTGGCAAAACACTGAAGAATAACAATTTCGAAATTACTGTCCATTAATGTTGAAGTGTTTAGTGTTTGTTGCAGGTCGTGCCTGAACTGGACTTCACCTTTTCCCATACACCTGTGCTGTCATCTTGCACATCTACAGGGGTCATTTGACGTGTTCTCCAAATAAAACAGTGCATATTTCTAATAGTCTCCCTTGAATCTAATGCACAATGTCCAACATTGTTTTAAAACCTCTACGAGCCTGATGCTCAAGTTCTTAAATGAAAATAACTTTCTTCAAATAAATTTTCTCAGCTTTGGGAAAGGACGGGTAGTACAATGGTTATGGCAGCAAATCGTGGCCTATTTCGTTGATTTTCTACGCTGCTTTGATGCGTGTGAGGACGAGCATTGTCTTTGTCAGATCAATCCTTTGATAAACGTTAATCCTTAGTTGATATAAAATGTTCACATACTATGCTCCATGTTTTATAGGAAGATTATCTCAAAATTGATGCCATCTTTTCGGCCGACTTAAAACATTTTGTCTTCTTTACCAGAAGAATCGGGATGCTTCCATTGTTTTGGCTCTGATGTGTTACATCAAGGTCGTGAATAGACTGGTAATTTGGATTTTAATGAAACACTGCCAAACTTTGCTCAAGAGATTTGCATTCTGTTTTCGCTTTTGATTGGGTGTAAACAGCTGTGGCAACAAATCTTGCAGATAATTGTTTCATACATCGTTTCTGTCAAAATGTGGAATATCTTGAAATATCTATAACGCCAGTCTATCCTCCGGTACCTATCTGAACTTTTTGGTCTAGTTCCGATTGGTTGAAGGTGGTAGTCGTATGAATTTCTACCGCTGTCAAATGTATTTCATTAGATATTTGTCATGTTTTCAACAGCAATAAAGTCTCTCGTTATAGCAGAGCGGTTTCTGCTGAAAAATGCCTGCTTTTGATTAGGTAATTTGTTTGGAATTAGCCACTTGGATCTTCATTCTACGAGGTAAATGTCTTCAATTCCCGTTTTGGGAAATTTTATTGCAAATATAATCTATTTCTCATTTTGAAGAACGTACATATAGCTGATGGGCGAAGAAGGGGGTATTGCATCATGGTGATGACATCGGCACCAGCACAATTCGACGTTCTTTAATAATTAGTAGTTTTCTTAATGTCAATGGGGTTGACTGATAGTAAAATGGAACTGTGTTCTTTAATATCAACATTTCTCACTCGGCAATACAAAATTGCAATAGGCAAAAATCAGATAAAATACATTAAAAGCAGTTTTAATATTACAAAATTAATCTACCTTGTACAAAGGACAAGCAACTAACTAATTATAAAGCTTGTGTTCAACAATTTTTTTTCCGTGTGGTCATAAATATTATAAAGTTTAAAAACCACAACATGAACGTTATTTAAAAACTCATTCTGAGAAAGTATATATAAAAGTGAATTTCCTTTCATATCACCAGTGTAAATTTTATTTCTAGTACCATAACCAATTTTTTTCTGTATAAAGTAAATTCTGACATATGAAAATATATTACAGAAAGAGTTTTCAGTTTAACAAAATGAGGTCTAATATTCTTTAAATGGCTATTTAGGTAAAATTCTAATAGCTTCCTTTTCGAACAATAATACATTTACGACTACCATTACTCAATAAAATCAATTCATAGTATGGTATAGTTGATAGTTTGTAACTGCCAAAAACTATAACAGTATAGCAACGTCAAAGGGAAAAAGACAATATAAGGAAACTATAATATTGGATTAGCCACGTATGATTTATAGCCCTCTTAAATGTTAAATAAGTTAATTCTCCAAGTCTTTGAGGAAGATTATTAAACAGTTTTGACAAAAATAGCTAAAAAAATCTATTTCATTTTAGAACACTTGTTCCAATTAATGTAAAGATTTAGATTATTACGTGTCGAGTAATTATGAACATTTGAGCAAACTGTAAGACTGCACATATTATCCCAGACATATAATAAACAGTTAAGCACATACATCGATGGAAAAGTCAAAATATCTAAGTCAGTGAAAAGTGGCTTACAATGATATTTGAAATGAACTCTAAATCGACCAACAAAAGTCAGAATCAATACAAATACCTAATAATTTCATAGACGTTCCAGTGCAGAATTAAATTTAAATTGAATGTCTATTATTTTACCTTTGTTTATATTTAATTTATTAGAATGGCACCAATTATCAACAAGAAGATCTCATATATAATTTGACTTTTACTACAGTTTCAACTTTATCATATAAAATAGTCGAATTGTCTGCATACATATAGGAGTTCAGATTTGGTTCACAAAGAGATCAAGGAAGATCATGAATATAAATAATAAAGAAAAAGGATATAATCCAAGATTTTTATTCTGAAAGAGAAAAAAAAATTAATTCTTGTAAAAGCATAAGATAGGATAGTGTCCAAAGCCTTAGACTTTGTTACCGTTAATCTTTTCATAGCATTACTTAAAAAAGAACGCAGCTGTATTTATGGTATTCAAACAATTTCTAAAACCAAATTGTCTTTTTTTTTTTAAATACAAGTTAGTTTCAAAATAAATCTGCTTGCACAAAATATTTCAAAGATTTTGGCAGCTATAAGAATTATGTTGATCAGTCTTTAATTATCATAAGTATTTTTGACGTTCTGGAAAATTTATATAAGATTAACAAATTTAAAGGCATCAGGAATGCAAGACATTAAGATAAAGATTAGAAATATAAGTCAAAAGTCCCACAGATACATATGTAGCAGCTAATTTAAAAAGTCTTGAGTTTACTCCATTCACATCCATATAGGCACTAATTTCATAATAGTGGAGTAAATATCTTTGATGCTACTAAATTCTGTAAATGCAAAATTAACCAGTAGGCCTGTTTAATTTATTTATAAAAGACGTAAATTCACAATAATTTGGTGTACTATTAATTTATTTAATTTTGTCACTAAAACGTGTTTAACTGTTTACAGTTCAAGTTTATTAGAAATACGCCAAAATTCGAATTTGAATTCAAGAATCACAGACAAAAATTTGGATATATTATTAAGAGTTCTTAATAAAAGGATGAATAATTAATTTTGATTGCTTTTAAAATGTTATGTTTCTTTTTTAAATCAGTGTTTTTACTTTGCAATTCGTACATACAAAAAGCAAACAAAGAATAGAATGATAAAGAAAAACATGCACTAAGAATGTAGTTTTGAGAGACATCACACACCATAAACTTTTGAACAAATACAAACCTTTAGACAATCTATTAAATACATGATTTATATGTGAATTCCAAGATAATTTCTAGTTTATAACAATACCTAATCAATTAAAATATACATATATAAACAAGCTATATGATTTAATTTACAGATAAGTTTTTGAGTTTATCATTAATTAGAAAACCGCCGTCTCTGAACCAGTTGCTAGCCTTCTCCACAATTCTAATAACTGATTTAATAGCAACTTATATTAAAATTTACAAATATTGTGGTACAACAATGTGTAATCTGCATTTAACTAAATAATATACAACAAAGGGCCCAATACAGTTGAGGAATACCCATCATAACATCTGTATAATATTTACTCTCACTTGTTTCAACATTGTTTACGTTCTATTAAATAGAATTTGCATTTTTAAAGAAGTGTCCCCAATATACCACAATAAAAAGTTAAAATATATCATGCTCAACAGTCAAATGACTTGCTCCGGTCACATGCAGAAATTAGAGCAGATTGGTAGAGGTCGTTAAGGCGCGGCCTCGTGAGCGGGAGGTCTGAGGTTTGATTCCCACCAGAACCGTCCTCGATGACAAGTTTTTTCCTCGGGGTATTCTCAATTCTTATAAATGGCAAAGGCCATAATCCCGGAACGCTTCCTTCCTTTAAAAAAAAAAACTTATCAGTGTCCGCCACCTGTGATGTCTCTAGTTAAAAACTTAACCTTCAAAATCATGTCTAATTTACCAGTCACACTTAAGGAGGCATCGACAGTACATTTTCCAGGTCGAAAACCAAACTTATCAGATAATATACTATTATCACAAAAAATTTGCACATCTTAAATATTCTATTTATATAATTAAATGGTAGTGTAATATCAACCCTTTTAATAAATCTGTACCATTCTAGCAATCTTGAGTGCATCAGAGAAAAATACCTTCATTTAAACATTCATTAATACAATATGTTAATGGTAGAACAGTTTTATTAATAATTTTATAATAAAATAAATATGTAGCTAACATTCCTACTCAAAGATGCTTTCATCCTATGCACAACATTAATTTCCTGATTAATGTTTTTCCCAAGTTTTCCTCAGTCTTTATAAGTGGTAAATACCAGGGAGGTATCCTTACATCATCTTCCCCACCCTCAAAAAAAAAAAAATCATCTCGTGTATCATCAGTGTCCATCGTCTGTGATAACTCAAGTTAAAATGGGCGTTAAACACTATTAAAAAGGGTTATGTAAAATAAATCACTCCTTGGGATGGTCATTCATTCATCAGATCAATTGGAAGGCTGTTATGCAGCAAATTTCTACTTCAGTCTACAAAGAACACAATGGACCATTCTGTTGCACTTCAAATTTGAAGAGAAGGATGGAATGTTTTAACAAAGAGTGAGGCTTGTCTTCTGATATTTACAATAATTATCACAGTTTTGCTCTGGGAAGAGAGCTGAAATTGAATATTTGACTCGCAAAGTGATAAAAATGAAATGGATAGAAGACAAATGCCACATACTGTAGAAATTTCAGAATCTATGCTAATGCCGAACCAGGGCCTATTCTTAATAGCTCAAGACTGACGCAGCCTGCTGGAACAGAGTTAAGAATTTGAAAAATATCACTGAAGTGAACATACTCCATGATAACTTCTAACACCTGCATCATCAGAAAAAGTGCTGAAAATCTCAAGTCTTCTGACCTGTTGAAGATGACCTTTGGCATTCTCCTCTGGCAAACTCTTCACAGAAATTCAGCAGTTAAGAGATTTGTCTGCATGCTGTATCCTGCACATGGAAACACTTAAGGTATTTCTAATTTTTTTACTTTGCATCTCATTTAATATATAAAATAAGACTTTCACATTTATTTATATGATCTGGCAATCTATAAATAATGCTATTAATCTCACAAACATTTGTATGAAGCATTTTAAATTTAGAATGATGAAGTTTCAGGATGTCTTTGGCCCCTTTTCAAGTTTACACTTAAATTTCGAAGACTTGCTGATTTTGGAGGGTTTAAAAAAAAAAAAAAGTGCAATTTGTGCAACTGCAAGTAGATTCACTGCTGTCATTAAATTTTGTACATCAATTTCTCTAGTCTACAAAAATTAAAAAGTGGGTGGACAAAATCACATACTTAGAAGGACAACTTTGTTAATCATTATTTTTCTGTGTTTTCAAGCACAGAAAAATAATCATTGGGCAGTAACAAACTTCTGGAATGTTACAAGAACCAGGATAGAAGATGGAAACACTTTTTTTTTTCTCCCCCTCTTTCCAGTATCATTTTTTTATTTTTTCTCACAAAATCATTTATAAATTTCAAAACACTTAAATGAAATACTTCAATAAGTATGTAAGCACAATCAAAAAAGAAAAATTAAAAAAAGGCAAATCTTGTGAAAAATTGAAAACTCCCCTTCTTTTTTTAGCTGTGTTTGCTTTGATATGACATCCTGGAATTGGCACACTTCCATCCTCTGGCATATTTGGAAATCTGAAATTTTTTCCATTATACATATTCTCAGAAAAAAGACTTCTAAGTCTCCATTTTTACAAGTTCAATACTTGGCCTAATGTATAAATTCACTTAAGTTTTAAATATTTATACTGAAAGATTTTTAAAGATTTTTACTTTCTTGCTACGAGAGGTTTTACTACTTATGAAATAGAATGTCAGGCAGAGCTAAATTTTGACAATAGGTTGTCAATTTACAGGTTAAGAAAAGTTTTCCTGTGGTTTGTATAAAAAATAACCATACAGCAAAAGATTCCGTGACAAATATTAAGTAACGAATTTAACTACATTTGTTCTTTGCTTTAAATTAAGATGATATACTGTTCATAGAACATGGTGCAAATTAGTGCATATTACAAATTCTTCTAGTTAGAGTAACTTAAAAGCAAAATTAAAATCCCAAAGTAACAATTTATATATACTTTGTAAAATAGATGTTTAATTGGTAGTAAAATTTTTGTTAAATTGAAATAAGTCACATTGTAAAATTTTTCACTCTAAAATGCAAGAATTTTTTGACTTCGAACACTAAATAAATTGAAAAGAATTGGAAGAAAAATCTGAAGATAGTTTTTTCATTGCTAGCGTGCCTCTATGGCTTACAGTTTAATGATAAAAGAGGCAAAATTAATTTTTTAAAGTAAAGGATTACTGAACTGGAACTCAAATTTTCATTGTGGTCTTTTAATTTAACATTTTTGTCAAATAAAATTAAATTGCATTTTCAGTAAGATTAAAGGCACTATTCTTAACAAGAATTAGTATTGAGTTCTCATAAATACAAAAAGTTTGCTATTTTGTTTCAGGCAAACGTGTTAAAGGAGGTAACAGTGTTTTCATGTCAAGAAAGAATCTACTTCTGCAACTGTTGTGGTCTTCACATTTTCAATGTATATCAAGAAAAATCTACTTCTAAAACTGTTTTGTTCTCTATGTTTTAAGTCTATATCAAGAATACATCTACTTCTGCAACTGTTTTCTTCACGGTTTAAGTGTATATCAAGACAAATGACTTCTGCAACTGTTTTTTCCACGTTTTAAGTGTGTATCAAGAAAAATGACTTCTGCAACTGTTATGTTTCCTGTTTTAAGTGTACATCAACAACTGTGTGAGAGACTATAGTTGTAATGTATAAAAAGAGTGTATAAATGATATATTACTGTGTGTGTGTGTGTGTGTAAAATGAACAAAATGTTCCATGTTATATATATAAAGAACAAAAGGTTCAGTTATATTAAATGAAATGCAAAAATTAAGGATACTTAGTAAGGATAAAAGAATACAAATTATTTTCTGAAAAATTATATTGTCTATCCAAATGAAAATTTTCCACTTAACAAGAAATTATTTTTAAATTATAAACTGTTTTTAAATTTTGGATAACCTTCATTATTTTTTAATTATTTAAATATCAGAAAAATTATTTTTAACATTTTTGCTGCTTTAGGCACAATTTTCCCATCAACTATCAATTTCACCATCCTCAGATTTTAAAATCAATTTGAAAATATTACTTAAAATAGCTGGTTAAAGTAAAAATTTAATTTTTCAAATTATTTGCATAAAGTGTCATTATTTTATGCAAATTACAAAGCTTATGCAATGCGATTTGCACATGCACAAAAGAATTTATAGCCTATTTTACATAGTTTTTAAGAAAATTGCACCTAAAGTTAAAGCAAATGACAAACAAGGTTGAGGTTGTGTTGTGTAATGATATATGGTATAATGTGATACTACATAGTTTCATATTATGCGTAAAATTAAAAATTAAATGTTTTGACCCCAAAATCTGAACCATAGAAAATAGGGTATGGCAATATTATGCATAAAATTAAAAATTAAATATTTTGACCCCAAAATCTGAAACATGGAAAATAAGGTGTGGCAGCCAGGCTGCCATATTAAATATCCATTCAAATATATTCAAATGCTGCAAATGCACAAAAACTATATATGAGCATAATCTATTAATTATGTGGTTTCATATTAAAGCTAAAAATAATTTTTTACCCAAAATTTGTACTAAGTGTCCTTAATACACAAATTATATGATAGGTCAAGCTAGAGATATTTGACTCTCAACTTAAATTTAAATGATTATAATAGTCTCTCTTTTTTTTCTTTGGTTACATCTGAACTGAGTTTAATAACTTAAGTTATAGATTAGTTTATACAGATCTTTCATGTAAAAACTATCCTTCACATGTGATGTTTTGAACCCTCTCAGCTGCTGGCAGCATTCCTTACTCTTTTCCCTATAAACTGGATAGTTTTTAGATGAAAGTCCTGTATTTATCAATATTTTATAATTATTTCAATATGGACACAAATAAATTATACAGTCAAAAAATGGTACACATAATAGGTGTAAGATTAAAAGTATTTTGATGGTATGCAGATGATGTGAAATTTAAAATTATTCTGGTGTATATGGAGAGATTATAATCCAAATAAAAAAAGATAATATTGTATACAAGCGTTATAAAAATTAAAATGTAATAATAAAATCAATTTAAATATTTAAATGTGATGCTGCAGTAATATTCAGTGTACTCTTTAATTCAAACATGAATAATTAGAACAAACTACTCCCATTGAAATTCCTATTGAAACCAATATTAAAAATTTCTATTTAGTTAAAAAAATTTGAACCTTTTATTAAGTAAAGTTTTGTTTATTCAAAAATTCATTACTTAATTCTGAATTCCAATATTGTTTAATAGAAATTTCCAATAATTTTTAACAGTGGTTAGACAAATAAAATAATGCAATTTCAATGGATTAAAAGATGTAAGGAAGAAATTTAAATCACAAAGTACTATGTAATGCTACCAACACATTAACAAGCTACATTAAAAATCATTTAATTTACTGCCAACTTGTTATTGTAAGTGGATTTTTGTCTTTCATTATAAGACGACACACAAAATATGGCAGTTTTTTAGATTTTTCAAAACATGTTAATGTAAAAGTAATCTTGTTGTGTTTATTTTCTTAAATAATATGTTCATGTTATTGTGATCAATGTTACAAGTTTGTATTTAATTCAAAAAACACTGTTTATTTCTGAACTCCAATTTGTTGCTTTAATAGATTTTTCAAAATATTTTGTGTACACAAAAATTGTTTCATCCAAATCAAAAATATTATCAAAATTGTGTAAAATATTATAAAACTTTAGAAAATGTAATAAGAAAATGAAGTTAAATATTTAAATATATTACTGCAGTATTATACAGCGAACTCTGTTTAATTCGAACAAACTTATTCCCATTGAAATTCATATTGAAACAAATGTTAAAAATTGCTATTTAAATAAAACTTTGAACCTCTTCTTTGGATAAATGAAAATAAAATTTTGCTTATTCAAAAAGCAGTATTTATTACTCGATTCTAATTTGTTTTAATAAATATTTTCAATAATTTTTAGCAGTGGTTGGACAGCAAATAGAATAATGCATTTTCAATGGGTTTACAGTTATGCAAGTACAGATGTTGAGAAAGGTATGAGGAAGAAATGTATAACTAAACTATGTATGCACATTATCGACCAACATTAAAAAAAATTAAAAATTTACTGTCAACTTTGTTATTGTAAGTAAACTTTTGTTTTTCACTAAAAGACAACATATAAAATATGGCATTTTGTAAGATTTTTCAGTACATGTTAATTATTTGTTTAAGAAGTAATCTTGTTTTATTTATTTTATTTAATAATATGTACTTTTTTATTGAAATCAATGTTAAAAGTTTATATCCAATCCAAAAAGTAGTACTTATTCCTGAATTCCAATTTGTTGCTTTAATAGATTTTTCAAAATATTCTGGTGTATACAAAATATTACAATCCAAATCAAAATTATAATAAATCTTCTATAAAATGTTAAACTTTAAAAATGTAATAAGAAAATTTAGTTAAATATTCAAATGTGTTATACAATGGACTCTTAATTCAAACATGAATAATTCAAACAAACTTATTTCCATTGAAATCGCATTGAAATAAATGTTAAAATTTTTTATTTAATTAAAAATTTGGATAATTAAAAAAAAAGTTTGCTTATTGAAAAAGCAATATTTATTTCTAATTTCCAATTTGTTTTAATAGAAGTTTTCAATTATTTAGCAATGCTTAGACTGCAAATAGAATAATGCAGTTTCAATGGGTTTACAGTTTTCCAAAGACAGGAGTGGAAAAAGGTAAGAGAAATAAATGTTACATCACTAAAGACTATGTAAAACTATCATGTTAAGCTACATTAGAATTAATTTAATTTAACTTTATTATTAAACTTTATTATTATAAGTGTATTTTTGTCTTTCACTATAGGACAACACACGAAATAGTCAGTTTTTAAAAATTTTCAATGCATGTTAATTATTTCTGTAAAAATTAATCTTGTTTTATTTATTTCCTTTTATATGTATATGTTTATTAAAACATGTTAAAAATTCTAAGAGAGTTCAATATTTTTATATGGATAATTCAAAAGCTGAAGATTGTTTATTTAAAATGTGGTACTGGTTCCTGAATTCCAATTTGCTATTTTAACAGAAATTTCCAAGAGTTTTTAGCATTCCTTAGACAGCAAATGGAATAATGCAACATGTTAACAATTATCCAAAGACAGAAGTGGGGAAAATGTGCGTTGTTTAGTCTCACTAAAGACTATGTAAAGACTATGCAATAGGGCAACCTACAAAATGAGTTTTTTTAAGATTTATCAATGCATATTGATTATTAATGTATATAGTAATCAATTTTATCTTCAACAACTGTACCTGTTTATTGAAATCAATGTTATAAGTTTGTATTTAATTAAAAAAGTAGTAAGTACTTATTTCAGAGTTCCAGTGTATTGTTTTATTTCTGAATTCCAATTAATTGTTTTAATAGATGTTTTAAAATGTTATGGTGTATACAAAAAAAATTTACAATCCAATTCAGAAATACAATTAATCTTGTGTAAAAAGTTGTAAAACTCAAAAAATGTAATGAGAAAATGAAGTTAAATATTTGAAAGTATTATTGCAGTATTATGCAGTGGACTCTTTAATTCGAACAAACTTATACCCATTGACATTGGTACTGAAATGTTAAAAATTGCTATTTAATTAAAATTTTGAACCTTTTATTTGGATTATTAAGGGCATAATTTTGTTTATCAAAAAAACAGTACTTATTTCTGTTTTGCAATTTGTTGTTTTAATACAATTTTAAAGAATTTTTAGACTGGTTAGACAACAATGAGAATTATGCTATTTCAATGGGTTTACAGTTATCCAAAGATAAGTGGAAAAAGGTATCAGAAGAAAATTTACATCACTAAATACTATGTAATACTACAAACACATTATCAAGTTATATTAAAAATAATCTTGTTTTATTTATTTATTTTAATAATATGTTTATATTGTAATCAAATTATCCAACATTTGAAATGTTGGATAATTTGATTTTTTTTATATCCCTTTGGAGTTTGAATTTGAGTCCACTTCGAACAGAAACTGTTAAAAACTATTGTACATGATAGAAATTTGCTGTTATATATTCATAACCTGACAAAAGGGCAAAATGATCTGGAAATTTTATGGTATGGTAATAAAATGTCATTGAAAGTGCAATGTTGAAACTTGGAAATGATACAAAACGTAGTTAGAATATATTCTTAGCTAGCGAGTAGATTTAATACTCTTATGCTCCACTTATCGAATAGTGTAAGTGGAGCATAAGAGTATTGAATAGACTCTAGCTAATTAAGAACATATTAGTTGCTTCATTGTAGTAGTTCTGACACAAAATTAAATTTAAATGTGGTAAAGTTTGATGTTTCTAAAAATGGCAGTTAATTAAATGTAATAAACCGCAGAAATTACCATAGTAATATCTGTAGTACATCTTGTAAAATTTTGACCAGAAAGAAGAAAGACTTTTTTAATTAGATTTAAGGTAAAAAAATAGGTGAAACTTCACTATGTGCATCCCACTAGTAAAACTTTTTAAACTTATCTAGAACAAGAGGTTTTGCCTTTTAATAAGTGAAAAAAAAATAAATAAATAAAAGTTGACTAAAAATTAAACTCTTATCAATTCACACATATAGATAATCTAGATTTTTGAGTGAATCCTGCAAACTAGATGACTTGGTCGATTATAGATTTTGTAACATCCCCACCTATTCTGCTGTTATACTATGTAGGTTTAAAACTGGTCCACACACATTGAAAGGGAAGTTTGTCAAGTGAGATGCATATATTGAAGATTGAATAAAAATTGTAAACTTATTTATTTGTATGCATAGTATTCTTTCATAATCTGAATTATTAATGTGTTTGCTTATAAACATTATGTTAAATATCGTAATTCAACAAATGTATGAAATAAAATTATATTTACAATATTGTACATATATTAAAATGTATTTATACAAATGAGAAATAAATATAAGCTATATATTTTCTAATTAAATATTGTTTTAATTCACTTAAACCGTTATCACCCTTGCACAGAATTTTAAATCTATAATACTGAAAGAATTTGAAAAATACTTTTCTTTCACAAACATAAAATAAACAGAAGGTAAACATATTTTTCCTTCTGAGTTTTTGGTTATACATTTAACATTTTATAGACTTTGTACTAACCCTAAACATTATACATCTCCTTAAGTTTGCAAATGTTGACATGAACTTCACTTACAACTTTTTAATTAAGACCTGTTTTAGGAACGAACTGTTGTTCCCATCTTCAGTTGTTGACAGAATGCTTGGTTTTGATTGGCTTGATGGGGTCATGCCTGGATCAGAGCTACTTCTCCGTTGACACCTGTTGGTTGGAATGGGAATTTGCTGAATTCGTTCAAAGGTTAGATGTTGAAATTCATTCTTTTTTTTTTTTTTTTTTTTTTATGAATAAAAATTTATCAGTTGTAGATAGTACCATTAAAGTATTTCTTTAAACAAAACAATTTATTGCTTAGTTTCATGGTTGTGGTCCTAAAAGTTAGTTGCTCTGCCCAATTGTTTTAGCTAGACATATCTAAAATGTTCTTTTCTGGTTTACAAATTTCTTTTTAGTTTTTCAATGTATTTTAAATCTTAATCTAAGCATTCTATAGTACATTGATTTTAGCAAATGGAGCTATTAAGGTTGTGGCATGAAAATTTTTTTGAAAAATGTCTTCAAATCTCTAATCATTTTCAGTTCTCATCTGTTAAAAGAGTACAAATTGAGACATGTATTCACAGCAGCTGGAATGTTACAGGAAGCCTATATATACATTTTCATTCAGGAAAAAAAGTACATAAATATATATATATATATTTTTCTCAACAAAACTCTATATGCTATTGAAATAAAATGTTTCTGAAAATCGGCATATTCAAAACTATTAGAATTAAAGGTTTACCTGAAATCAAAAATTTAAAAATCACTTGTATATATACAATTTAAATAAAATATTAGTCTCTGAAAATGGGAGAAAGAGTATTAAGAGTATTAAGAGTGAGGGTATACTTGAAAACTTGAATTTAAAAAGTGTTCTGCTGCACCAATTTATAATTGTTTCCTTGTAATAGACACACGAGTCACTCCTTCCTCGCAATTTGTGTAAACTTCTCTGCTCTAGTGCTCTGTAATAATCTTCACAAATTCAACCTGCCGAGGAATTCGCTTAACTCCTGCATGATTTTTTTTTTTTATTATTATTATTATTTCTCTGGTGCTATGTTTTCAGCTAAGAGCCAAATATATTTTTAATGTTGTATTTATATTTTGTGGTTCTAATTTTGTACCATGTTCTTTGAAGATTTTCCCACATTGTAATTATATTGTGGATAAGTGAATCTGGTGTCTTTGACTTTTTAAATGATTTAACTTTTTAATTCTTGAAATGTTATTTCTCTCATTTGTAATGCTATCTTTCAGTTGGTCTATTGTTCGAGTGTTGTTACCATATACTTTGCTTTCAGAGCTCCTCAAATATGTTAAGTCCGGCGATCGCAGTTTTTGCTGGTAAGCTGTTTTTGGGAAAAAACTTCGCTGATACGGGCCATTTTCTTGACTGGATGTGTGGGAGGTAGCAACATTTTGTTGAAAGACACCGCACTGCTTTTCTGATAATTATGAATAGAACGACTCAAATCTGTAGATATCTTAATGCTGTTGACCGTCTCATTGGGGAAATAATGGAGCCGATAATGCTCATTCCGTGCACTACACAGCACACGCCTGTCTGCTCTGAGTGAAGAGGTCTTCATACACAATATGTGGGTTATCCTGTCACCAGTATCTTCAATTCTGTGACTTAACCGATGAAACCAGGCTTCTGTCATAAAGAAGAGCATGGAATCCAAGCAACGATCGAAGATATGATCTATTTGCAATAGGTAACTCGTTTATTTTTGGTCGTTTCAATCGTGCACAACGTCCACACAAAATGCTCGAAATTTGAGCATGATAATTGTTGTGCGGGTTACACCAATTTACTGAGATAGTCTTATCGATTTTGGGGATTCTCGTTACATCCATGCGGATAGCGCCGGGGCCTTCACTATCGGACGCCTATTCCTCTTCACATTCGCAACGGATCCTGTAGTCCATTTCTCATACAAATGTAGAATTGTGCTCTTGTGGGGAACGAGATACCAAGATATTTCGCCTGAAACACATCTTTAGTCTCCTTAATGGAGCCTGTAAAATTCCACAATATCAATTCGGTGTTCAACAAAACCTGCACAATTTCTCTTGCAACACATCCATTATATTCACGACAATTACTGTTAAACTCAACTTCCGAACTCTTAACAATTACGTAAGCGGAGCACAGTAGAGCCAAATTCTAAATATGAACGCAGTGAGGCGTACCGGTTTTATGTGGGACACCTGTATTTAGTACCTCCCTTATGCGTAAATTCCAAACTTTTGCCTCTACGCTTACTGCTAAATTATTTGACAGTTATCAATCTCTAAACACATTCTTTCTATACATGCTACCAATTATCTTATTTGTCATCTTAAATGTCACATTCTCCAGGATATGAATAATGCTAGTATCATATCACAGTTAATACAAGATCAGTGACATGTTATCTTTGAGCATTACGTGGATAACCAGTCATTGTGGCATCTGAGGCAACTAGCGATAATTTTTACATTTTCCAGAGACTGGTAGGCATTATCTTCAGATATCAAATCTTTTTTATGGAAGTGTATTCTTCAAGAATGAGTCGCACCAGGCATTACTGTCGAGCAAAGCTACATGAAATATATCGTGTTATAGCATGAGCTAATTAGCCGTATTTGACCTGGGAGTAATCATTTAACGACTATATAATTTTTAAAAAGTTTTGTATTTGATTAAGTTAAGTCATACCGTATTTTCATTAACATACTTATTAGTTACTTAACACGCTAAAAGCGTTTGTTCATTTTAAAGCTCTTGAAAGAGACACACATAATGGAGACCAGTTTCAATAGCAGGACTGTGGTCACTACTGGGAACTGGGAAATGGCTGATCAGAGGATTGTGCTGATAACGCAATGGTGTCAGAGGAGTCTATTGCTCACAGGTAGCACACGTATCAAAAACATATTTAACAGCGCTTGTGCTTGTATAATATTTAAAAATATTGACTACTTAAGGTTTAATTAATATACTTAAAACTTTCTAACCTAATAATGAATTAATAAAATATACTTGGATACTCATTTTCTGGAATTTTTATCTGCTCTGTTTATTCGCCGTCATGTTTGAGTGACAAGATCATAGAAATCTTAATTTTCCTTACTGGAATCGCCCGTTTTATTTGTTTCTCATCTCAAAGAAATGAAACAATCAATGGCGTCCTCCAGTTACGCATCCTTTTCGCAGAATTGTTTGTGCTCTTTTCACATGATTGCAGAAACCCAGCCAGTTTTCAGGAGTGAAGGAAACGCATTAAGTGCATGTTTTCAGTGACGCTTATTCTGCAATAACATTTTTCTTTCTTAGCAAGAGTTTTAATTTGAGCCTCCCAGCCTATACAATTTAAACAAATGTTTAAATTTTGGGGAGAGAGAGAAAAAAAAAAGACAAACTTTTAAAAATAATTACCACTTTGTGATTTACTTATTTTTTTTTTTTCAAATGTTAAAAAAAAAAAAGATTTGTTTAAAATAATAAAAGTTATTACGCTGTAGGCAAAATGTAAACTGTTTTAATGTTTGTATATTTAAATGTCTTTATAAAACAAGTTATATTTTTGAAATAGTTTTAAATTTTTCAAAATAGATGCGACACTCTGAGCAAGATTTGTTTACCATTGATTTACTTTTATAGTATGCTATATGCACCTCTAATACATTTAATGACATATGATTTGTCCTTTTGATCTTCAATATTGTCAGTTTAATTTTCAAACATTTATAAACATATTTGTTGTATATTTCTCAAACAGCCGGTATAAATACTTTTTCATTTATCTGTTAAAAAAGAAAAAGAAAAAAACTTTTGTCTCACAGCGAAATTAATTTAATAGTAATTGTAAACAAAACAAGTGTTTCAGGGCCACCAATTCTCTCTGTAGCTTCTTCGCGATTCGATTAGCTTTGGCAATTTACACGGCAAACATGCGATTATATCTAAAGTTATATATACGATTATTAGTCGGGATGCGTAGGGTTTATTGAATATACCCAGAAACTGTAATTAAACACTAATCTAAGATCTTAATAGCAAATAGACACCAACTGTGTACACGAATTTATTTAATTGTGTAGTCTTTATAATGATTCTTGCGCTCAGGCTTCTAACTGAATAGAATTCTTTATATACACACGAAACACGTTCAGACAGAAAAAGAAAATATTACGTTCTCATTTTAACAATTCAAGCACAAGGAAGGTCGCACACATATCAAGCGGGGTCATTAATAAAATATCTCAAAAATCCTTTTCTTAAGTTTATTATTTATGTTAACAAAATTGATACAAAATGTGGGTTTAAACTATACATTCTTCCCGGAGAAATGACCAGGTGAACTCGGCACAGGTGTATATTGGTGGGACCCCGCCACGTACCGTAGTTTGCCCTGCAGCTCCCATTACAAAGCCGGCCTGTGAGCTTAAAGAGTTAACTGTAAGAACACACAGGCGTGTTCTGTGTGTTGTGCTACAGTTATTAAGCATTCATTAGGCGGCGTAATACGCTATTAATAATTATTAATACGACTCAATTCAGGTATTCTATTTCCCAAAAAGCATTTATTTACGATTCGTACTTGGCGTACATAATCGCTCGTGATGTTAGGATATTGTTTAAAGAGATTCCCTGATATCAGCTTCCAAGTCGACTTTCGATTTACAGATTGGTAATGGTTATTATATTTCGTAAACGGGAAGTATTGTTGATAAAAGGCGTACAACGCTCACCGCTTGGATAATATTGGACAGGCTCTGGAACATCCTCTTAAAACTCAGCTTCGAAGATTTTCTCGCAATTTCAGATTTCTCTGTTCAAACGGCTACAAAGTTATTGAAGTTAAAACTCTATATAATTAGTGCATGAACTGAAACCGGTGGACCCTGCATAGTATTTATGACGTAGAAATTGACCTTAATCTAATCTTCTCTACAGACGAATTCCACTTAAGTGGGTGGGTATGTTAATTCAAAACCAAACCTTAACCTCCTTCATGAGACATGATCAAAAGATAAAGAGTATGGTAGGCTATTAGCGGCGACAGATTAACACTTTTATAAGAAACAATTAATTGGCGTAGGGATGTGGCGACCCCATCGCCCAATGTCTTGACATTGCAAACAGCCTACCGAGTGACTGCCGGTATAAGTGGTCCCACCTATCTGTCAACGATATCTTTTGAAAGCGGAAAAAACAGATAGGGGAGGTTTTTTATCACCTTGGGGAACTAAAAAACCCCAAAAGGTAAATGGGAATTGGCTCGCCAAAGACTAGAGGAAGAAAATCTATCATATATCACCTGGTCCTCCAGGTTGAGGATTGTGCAGTCCGGTTGGTACCCCCATCTGTAAAATCTATACAACTTAAAACGCCATTGAAAATAGCCGGACAGATATATCAAATGACAACATTATGCATACACAAAGGACTAATCTATTGGAAAAATAAAAACAATGGGTATTTTAATTGCATCAGAGACAAAGAAAAACTGTAAAAGATCGGAGGAAATTGGGAACTATATTTTCTTAAGCTCAGAAATTGAAAAATACAAAAGGCCAGCATCAATAGTAGGGATAATATTATATAAGAGATTAAAGACAAGAATATTAGAATACTCTTGATTAATGACAGAATAATAAATGGCAAGTTATTATTCTGCCATTAATTCAAGTAATATTATTGGAATATATGCTCCCTAAGATGGGGATAGACCAGAAATGCAACAATTCTATAAATCCAACAGGACTCTGTAACGGCACATACATCCCATGTCTCCTTGCTTGCAATTCATGAAATATTAGACGATAGTGTCATTACTAACCACATATGACCTCCTCGGTCTCCCAATTTATCGCCTTAAATATCAGATGAACTGAAAAATAACCTTGATGAAGAGAATTCTTCATATCTCAGAAGGAAACTGTAGAGAGAAATGGTTAATTTCATCAGTCGATGCCAGAAATGTATGGAGAATGAAGAGGGCAGTTCCAGCATCTTGATAAAGGTGAGTCAATGTACCTTTTAAGTGTTAGTAATAACATACTCGACAATAATAGCTAGGGACTTTCTGATTCTAGTTCACCGCTGTACCAGCTTCAATGAGCCGACCGAGAGGCTGTTATGCACGGAGCGCTCCCGCTAAGGAAAAAATCGCCCATTAGAAACATTGAGAAGCTAACATCTCCATGCAGCGATAAATACACCACAATAAATTCAAGGTTGGTATTATTATTTTATATTTTACACCACTCGGTTTGTTACTATCTATAATTAGTTGCTCGCATGTTCGCTTTCTTTGCAGTAGTGTGACGCATCTGCCTGTGCTGTTATGTGGGATCGTCAGCTCTTGTGTCACATAACCATGAGATTATCGATTGCCTTTTATCGTCGAATAAAACTTATTTATTAGGTTTATTTATGAACGCTCTTTCACATTTCAGGCCATTAGCGTCACATTCAGGGCGTGAAATGGCCGATAAATTTTGTTCAGAGGCCTCTTCTTTTAGGCTTGAGGTTCTTTGTACGACACGGAGCCATGGTTTTACTTCCCTTACGAAGGAAGCCATACTTATTGTTAGAATTTTTACCCCCCCCCCCGAAAATCTGTTATTTGTCCTAAAGTATACGAAAAATAATCATTTGCTTAACATATGAAAATATTCAATCGAGTAAAATAATCGTTTTTATTTTTATAGTATGAGAGATAATCTATTAATAGGTTAATTGAAAAAACTATACCCTTTGGTTTCCATTTTAACTTTTAAGTTTCATTTATTAAGAAAACACACTCAAGCTCGCCTCTTGGCAGTTTTATTATTGCAAGGTGTTAATTATCTATTTGCCGCGTGCCGGTTATCTCAGTTGCATTGTTTGCTCTCAGCTCCCCAACTGTTGCCCTTCAGAGCGAAGTAATAATATATAAAAACGCCTTTCCACTCTGAAATCTCTTTATGCAAAATGGTCAGTCAGTGTCTTTTGAATCCCTATGGTGAAGTTATAAGCAGAACCCAGAAATTAGGCAAAATATCTTTTCTATTTGGGTGGATATATTTAAGCGTCAGATAGAAATAAACACGTTTCCGTACATTTGGGGTCGGTAGGTTTATATTTTGATTTTTTAACCTGTTTTGGATTTTTATGGATTTTTTCTGCAATTATTTACGTATTTTAAAAAGCACATATACAATTTTAATATATTAAAGTGAAAAAAAGTTATAAAATTAAATTGCATATTCACCTTACAAAAATATCTATTGAGAATCTTGTTATACATTATTTCTTTTCAAGCAGTCAAAAACTTTCTCCTCAACTCATTCACTGAAGCAGAACCTTTATTAGTGAAAGGAACTCGAGAGTTACCTGGGGCATACCAGCAATAGAGAGGACGAGGGAAATATTAGTTTTGAATAGCCTGGCGAATAATCTTATGTCGATCTGCGCGAGAAAATTTGTGGTGAGGGTAACTTCTCAGCTGCATAAATATAGCAAGTAAATGCAAGAGAAAGATGAGAGAGGTACCGCTGTGCAATAAACCGTCCCTACAATGTGTTCAGTACGGAAATAAGACAGTTACTAACCTGATTCCCCCTGTAAACGTATAAACAGAAAATGAACTCTACCAGAAGCCAATGCGCATCTTTTGCTCATTCGCCAGGACTATTCAAAACGACTTTATTTTGTCTTGATCACTATTTCCATGATGTCCTGAAAGGTGCATGTTCTGTTGTAATTGTTTTGAGTTCTTCCGAAACAGCTTGTTTTAAATATGCTCCAATCACTTCAGTGGAAGTAGAACGTTCTTTTTCCATGGTGAAAAATGTTCTCTCTGACAAGCGGCTGACTATGACCTTGAAAAAACATTGTTTTTGCTTGTAACCATGAAAAGTAAGTTTAAGTAATTTAATTATGTGATAAAGAAATTATTAAGTGTCTTAAATAACATTTAATTATATTACTGTATATTTTTAGTATTATAAGTGCCTTTTCGCCTTTCTATTTTAACCAAAAATAATGCTTGAACTATCGGGCTGTGGTCATCAACAATGCAACGTATCTAGCTCTAGTAAAACTGATAACGGTCAAACCTGACCTTGTGGTACAGTCAGGGTCTAGATTGTTGCTTTTTCTCTAAAATTTCGTAATTTCCATTCTAATGATAAACTAGATATTTAAAAGACTTTCGCCTATTTTATTAGTTGAAGTAATTTTTGTTGATTCAGATTTTTCAAGGCGAGAAACAACCTATTAGATATTAGCGCTACATCCATGACAAAGTTTTGTTTACGTTTAAGCAAAAGAACCTTGAAAGTGTCTCGGCTAATTAGACAAAGCCGAGGAACATTTAATTTGTGAAGGAGAATTCTTTTGTTTGGAGATTCACTCTTGTTTTCATACAGGGAAGTTGGAAGAACTTTCCAATTTAATTGAAGTTTCCCTTTGTTCAAATTTAACAAGTAGTATGGGATGGAATGCTTTTGTTCGCTTCATGGGAAACTACTGAGGTGTAGATAATATCAAAATAATAACTATAACAACGTGCTTGGGGGAAACACTACGTTGAAATATTTGATATGGAGCTCTAGAAGTCGGTTCTGATGGTTTAGTGGTAACTATACTTGCCTTCTAAACCCAAGGTCGCGGGTTCAAATCCGGCCAGGATCGATGGATTTTTTCGGGCGTAATAATCCTAAGTATGGCTTCCTTCGGAACGGAAGTAAAACCATGGGTCATATGTCGTATATTTATGGCACGATAAAGAACCTCAAGCCTGAAAGAAGAGGCCTCTGAGCAAAATTTATCGGCCGTTTCATGACCTGAATTGAATGGGACGCTGATGACCTGAGATGTTAAGGAGCATCCGTAATTAAACCAAGTACTACTACCACTACGACAATACACGGCCGCACATTGCAAATGTTGTTGCTGAATGCCTTGCACTAATCAATGTGAAGTTTCTTCCACATCTTCCGCACAGTGCAGATTTAGCCCATTATGTAGTTTTTCTTTTCCCCAAATTGAAGAAACACTTTCATGGTAGGAATTTTCCATCATCAGGAGTGGTGAAGGGTGTGGAGGCGATTCTAAAGAACCTTCAAAAATAAATGTTGTTATGGGACAGTTTTAAGTGTAATTTCGAACAGAACTGTTAACCTTCTGACAGCTTTGCAGGCACGGTTTTTGCATATTCTACAGTAAAATACTGGACATAGATTAAACTTGCTTTATTTCTTAATATATTTGGTTCAAAACTATCTTTCTTCGAGGCCTAATTTTCTTTCTCTAGCCAGTCTTCTAAAATGTCCTGGTTTGTAATAATTCGGAGTAAGTTTTGATTGCGTTCATTAATACGTAATGTTACTTAACCTGTGTCGAAAAATAAACAAATAGTTAATTGCACCTAATTTTGATAGATTTTTCAGAAATTAATGGCGGTGTTGCTGTTTAAATATCAATAAATACTAATAAATTAAAAATTACTGTAGCAATCAAAATAATAATATTCGGAATTTATATATTTTTGCCAATTAGCAACAAGTTTATTTTTTATTTTTCAGAAAAGTACCCAAGTGTTTGAATAAGTGAAAGTCGGTTTAGAAATGTGGGGTGAATATGGTAGATGAGGTTCATAACAAATTCTGGAAAACATTTTTGCAAGATATGGCCGAGCGTTTTCATGAAGAAGGATAGACTCTCTTCTATTGACTATTGCTCTTTGTGTTCTGGTACATGTTGTCAATACTTTTCGAAAGTCTTGTTTCGGCATGATACAGAAAAGTAAGTTTATTACACCAGCCGCATTCTAGGGAAATGTTTCGATGCTTCTTCGATATTTAACCATTGTGCCGATCATTTTCACTTGTCCCAGAGAATCCACTGTTCATGTCAAGTATCATTTTTGTTGCGCAAAAGCCGTGAAGAACAGACTTCATACCTACTGTGTTTTGATGCACGTTTAACGTTGAATGTATTCCATTGGTATATCTAAATGTAACATTAAAAAATGTACTAAAATTCCTTCAAACAACGCAGAATTTGAATGGTTCCCATCATATCGGGACTTTTAGACGGCCTTCAACTAGAGAAATCTTGCTGGAAGCTCTCTGTTTGTATATTCTGAATATGTTTTCACTTCTCTCTCTCAATTCTACCACCACATTTTACCAAACCGCAACTGAGGGCAGGTCAAGGCCTCTTTGAATCATCAGAGCTTTCTCACGAACTTTTCGTGACCTTGCAACAAGAAGGCACCTTGGGGCCGTTTATATTTAACCGCTCTGTGATACTTTAGCAGTGTTGTGAGAATCTCTATATTTGTTATACAATGTTCCTAATATACCGGATGTAACAATAAGGTTCGACCAAACTTTCAGGACACATTCCTCAAGTCTAGAAGAAGAAAATATGTTATATGGACATGGGTCCGGAAATGCTTTATTTCCATGTCAGAACTCATTTTCTACAACTCTTCATAGTATATTAATAATGGGAAACACATAGGAACACAACGTACCAGCATAACACCTGTTGGTTATGTCTGGTTAAGTTGTAATTCTTAAGTGTTTTGTCTTCCGTTTAAACGAAGGTAATATTGACATGTGACTCACTTCATTGCCACACGTAGCATCAACTGTTTAGTGTTCATCACCGACTTGGCAAGCACATAACTGTTTACTAGTGTTCATCATTGCAATGGAAGTGTACACAAAAGCGGAGTTGGCAAATGCTCATTAGCCTACGGTAATGACCTTGCCGCTCAACGTTTGTATCGAGAGAGATTCCCCAGAACGAAGGTGCTCTGACAGAAAGACGTTTGAAGCAATTGGTCGTGTCTTAGGGAGCATGGGACGTTTAAGCCAGAAACTCGCGGCTGGGGAAGGCCTAGAAGGTCGACATCTGAACTGGAGAAAGCAATTCTTCTTTCAGTTGACGACAACCTTAGTGTCAGTGTAAGACAACTAGTAACGTTGACCACGTGACTGTCTGGAGAATCTGCTGTATCCATATCACTTACAGCATGTGCAGACACTATCAGCAGTTGATTTTACTGCACGGTTTATTCAACAAAATGTCAACTGCGCTGTTTACGGATAGGCGTCGTTTCACGTGGTAAGATCGTAAATTTTCACGTCAACAAGTATGGACTTAGGCGAATCCTCGGGCATTTATTGAATTACGTTATCAACAAATACTTTCTGTCAATGTTTGGGCCAGCATTGTAGGTGACTGTTTGTTAGGGTCTCAACTATGCTTTTGCTAGCAGATGTGCCTTTACCAGTGCGACAAAACATGTACCCTATGCACCTTATTTCGGTGTTAATGTCCGTCGGCTTCTAAATTGCAGATTCCGTGACAAATGACAGGTGGAGGTGGACCGATTCCTTGGCCTCCACGCTGTCCGGATCTAAACCCACTGGACTTATATTTGTGGAGCATTTGGAAGCTATTATATATCGAACCCTGGTACAAGATGCAGAGAATCTTCATGCCCGTATTGTGGAAGGCTGCGAAACGATACGCAATTCTCCAGGGATTCACCACCAAATTCGGGAACCAATGAGACGGCGGGTTGATGCATTTTGAACATTCATGCAAGAAAGAGTTTCATGTCATATGCTGGTACGTTCTGTTCCTGTGTGTTTTACATGATTAATGTACTATGAAGAATTGTAGAAAATAAGTTCTAACATGGAAACAAAGCGTTTCCAGACCCATGTCAATATAACATATTTTCTTCTTCAACGTGTGAGGAATGTGTTTTGAAGATTATTGTTACATCTGGTATAATGTTGGTGCCTTCTGTCATTTGTTTTCTATGATGATTTGTTTGCTTTATTTTACTTTCGAACTTGCTTTGTACGGACATCTTTTTGAAATGTAGTATTCAATATTGAAAGAAAGTGTTACACCTGTATTTTACGGTCGATGGGAAATGCAGGTGCTCTCAAGTGATCCGCCACATTCACCAGACCGTCCGATTGGGGAGTATATCTTTATCTAATTTGTACATATTACTTCAGAGCTATTCCTATTGTTTGTTCTTTCTTTTGTATGTAAGAATATATGTATACAAAGAGGTATAAAACATTACAAATAAAAGATTTTTCATTATGATCTCTATGCCCTTAAAATTCTGCCAAGAGGATGTGTGGATATGCTGTATAATGGGGCAAGGAATTGTGTAAAGTACTCAGTACAAAGACAGTTCATGTATGGTTGATTTTAATTATAAAGTATGGCAGAAAATTTAAATATGATATGTAAATATTAATAGATTTTAGTAATCACAAATTATATAACCATATAATGAAATATTATTATTTTTCAACTTAAAAAAAAAAGTAACTATTTATTCTTCCAAAAGATGCATTTGTATATTATATTTTAAATTTAAATTTCCAATTAAATGAAGTTTTAATTAAATTTTCCATATGCTACAAGCAACTGAACATAATCGCTGGTTTAACAAAAGTTTTTATCAAACTGAAATTGTATACAAGGGGATATTGGTAAGTTCTTAGCCTAACATAGAAAACGGATTTGCAACTCAAAATCAATTTTTATTTAACATAAGCACTTTGTAATTATATACACATAACACAAAGCTCATACGTTTTTTTTAAGCGTATTAAAAAGTATTTTTCTTGCCCTGCAACTATTTCTCCGCAATACTTATCCCTGCTTCATTCGATGAAACTTTCTTAGGTGCTAAATTACTTTTTAACTTTGGAAATAGATAATAGTCTGAAGGGGCTAAATCTAGCTAATTTTGCAAATATATATATACATATATATACATATATACATATATATACATATATATACACCCCCAGCGTTTTTCCAATTTTTTTTCCTCGAACCTTAGTCAATAATGAAGAATGTGCTCCCATCAGCATTTTATCCTGTTATAAATAATAAACGGTTCTTATAATTCCTTCTTTTTCCCAATAAAACAGATGCGGATTTTTGGACACGAAATTTCTTTGGGAACGGCGAATTAATATATTTCCATTCCTTTGATTGTTTTATTGTTTCTGGGTCATAGAATGGATGCATGTTTCGTCCATAGTTACAATACGAAAAATTGGATCGTTTTTTAAATGACGACAAATAGACTTATAATTGTCACCGTATCGGCATTTTGGAATACATTTGCACTGCTTTTTCTCTTACCCAATCATGATGTACAGTGTTATAGCGCGTTCATAGGAGGTGTTCAAAGTTTCAGACCAACCCTCCAAAATCATAAAATGCACAGCATCTATATTTTTGGGAGTGGACAAAGAAACGTTTCCTCCAACACAGTGTTCATCTTGACATCTGTTCTCTCTCTCTCTCTCTCTCTCTCTCTCTCTCTCTCTCTCTCTGTCTAACTCCGCAAAAAAAAAAAAAAAAATAATCGTTGCGTACATAGGACAATGTATCGCTGCTGGTGGTGTAATAATCATACTAATTGCCTGGTAGACTAAGATCGCGGGTTCAAACCCAGCCAGGGTAGATGTATCCGATATGGAAATGATCCCAGGCCAAGAATTTTACCAATACCCCCCTGTATGATGGATACACTATTCACACGAATATCGTGAAGGCATTGTCCTTATTAAAGAGAACCCCCAGTTTTTCTGGTGACTAGCGTTTGTGTGGCCATATTGCTGACAATTAATCATTCAGATTTTCTCAACAAAATAACGAGATGTCATCTGCAGAGGATTGGACTCCAACTGTCTGTCCCCTTTCTTTGTGACTCAGTATCCAAGTAGTGAAGCATTTTTCATAAAGCGACTCAGGGAAGTTGTTGAATTTTTGTTAAAGGACCCAAATTTGTTTGTGAGATGACACTCTTGCTTCGTTCATGTGTCTCTCGTGGTATTCTCTGCTGACATCATGGTTAATGATATACGAGGTCCACCTTTACCATGAACATCAGTTCGGCTTTATTTAAATGTCCTACACGCTCACGCACAATACCCTCACTCATACAGTTTGCACCATAAACACGGCTCATTTTGCGATGAATTTCTGCTGCACTATTCCCTTCTGCCTGAGAAAACAAATGACGCTTCGCAACTCGCACTTGGAGGGAGAACCAATCATGTCGGCCATGTTGAAATGCCTTTAGCTCAGCTCCAACTGATGTATTGAACTTGGTCTTGCCGGACGTTATGGTGGAGTAGTAGCGCAGTGCGCAGATTCGCCTCCTTAAGCTTGTCTGGTCACGTAACAGAGCGATCGGAGGTTGAAAAAAAATAGTCCTTGTAGTTTTAATTGTACCTTTAAAATCCTTGTTATCTCCGCTAAACACTCAATAGTTAACCACGTTACAAAGATCAACATTCTTCAGAGTACCCATAGTTTATGGCTGATGTGCACTTTTGTTGTTCTTTCATATCTAAATTATTGATATCAGTTCTTTATTATAATTATTGATCAATAGAAAGATCATAATTTTACAGGCACAATTTCTTGTAGTAAATTTATCTTTACAATATTTTATTAGTTTAAAACGTAATGTACATGTGCTATTAATTCCATTGTTGTCACTTCCGGTTCTGGCCTGTGAGAGATGTGCAAGTTGAAACATGTAACAGTATTAAGGAGGTGATGCTCTGGAGCTGTACTTTTCGTCTCCACAAATCTTCAGCTGGGGCCTATGGAGAGTATGTTCTTTCCTATAGCAAGTTTGAAGATGTTTTAAAAAGTTTTAAGAGAGAAGGTTATCAATTCAAAAGAAGGTCACATCCACGAGTGGACGAGGTCGTTAAAGTGCGAACTCGTGAGCGGGAGGTCTGGGGTTCGATTCCCACGAGGACGCTCATACCTGACAGGATTTTTCCAGTTTTCCTCAGTCCTCATAAATGGCAAATGCCGGGGAGCTTACCCTAAACTTAGGCCTGGAATGCTTCCTTCCTTAAAAAATAAAAAATATTCCTTTTCCAAAATCATCTCATGTATCATCAGTGTTCGCCATCTATGGGCCTCACTAGTAAATACGGGCATTAAACACTATTAAAAAAAAAAAAAAAAAAGGAATGTCGAAATGGACCCCAGTTTATGCTTTTATGGAAGAAAGCGTTAACACCGTTGCTGTCATTGAGAGAGAGCGGATGGTTGAATTACATTAAAAACACTTCCAGAGTCTGTGAAAATTTCAATGGAACGCCACCCACACGCTAATAACTGAAAAGCTGCAAAGACGACGTATTTGTGGACGGTGGGTTCCATAACTGCTGATTTCTGAACAAAAGAATGTTTGATGACGTTACATGAAAATGGGGACTTTCTTTCAAAGAAACTCACTGCTGATGAAAATTCGCTACATCATTTCGACCCTGAGGACCAGCGACGAAGTTCAATTTGGAAAATCTTCACCATTACCGACACCGAAAGAAGCAAAAGTGATTGTTCTGCTGGGAAAGGTCATCTCATTTTTCGATATTTAAGCAATATCATACCTGCACACACAACTGTAACTAGCAATACATTAGAGAGGTTCTGAAAACTCTCTAAGGTCATATTTCTCTATAGTCCACATTTAGCACCTAGTCACTCCCCCAAAATTTAAGAATCACCTTTGTGGGAGGCATTTTCCACCATCAGAAACAAGGGTGAACACTGCGGAGGTGAACCTGTCAAAATAATGGTTTCCAGCATGTCTTTGACACTGACAGAAATGCCCAGATAGGTACATTGCATTTAAAATGGACTACTTTGAGAAATATCATCACAATTATGAAGATGAGTGGTATATATTATCAAAAAATGATCATCACTCTTTACTCAATTTTGGTATTAGGGAGCGTCGTTCTGAAGTCCTTGTGTAGCCATGCTTTTATTTTGGTATTAAATTTCTATTGTGCAGATATTTAATAATGACATGAAAGTCTTTTATCTCAATTTCTCTTAATCTTCTTAGAAACTCTACTTTCTCTAATTTAACTTGTAAGCTATTAAAGCTGGGAAAACATGATTTCACACATAATTTCTCAAAAAAACAATAATTAACTTTGAGATTAAGGACATGCCAAGGTTTAGTGTTAGGGACAATAAATAATGTTTAACCCTGGGTCACTTCTGGTGTACAGGATATATTCACGGGTCAGAGGACTGTCGTATATTGTTTTTCCACTGTGTGGAATCGACTGCTTTCACCACTGAGCGGTCCTTACGACTTCCACTTTCAATAATTAAACAACTTATGGTTTTCAGGTTCTCGAGGAACTCGAAACTGAGTTCATACTCTAGGAAGTATTGTTGTCTTAGCAACAATACCTCTAATTAGAATAACAAAGCAAGATCTACCTACACTAACTGATCATACAATGAAACACTTGCAGCTTAACCACAACAATGGATAATTACTGTTAAAGCTAGTTGTACTCTCTCGGTAAAAAATACAATATTTTGGCAAGCATAGATATACGAAGGCTGTAAGGCAAGTTAGTGCAAAAATAAAATAAAAAATTACTTTTAGTAGAAAAAAATAATAGTTTTACAGTGAGCGGCAAATCAAACGACAGTGACATTAGTTGTGGCTTTGGTACAGAATGTGTTCAAATGTGTACCATCATGTGTCACATATTGTTCATAACATTTCTGAAGATTATTCATGTGCAAAAGTTGCTGTAAGGACACAAAAACGACGTTATTTTCTCGTTGGTTCGGGTATATTTGTAAGTGGGTCATCTGTCTTGAAAACTTGATTGTTTCAACATGCCCCATATGCAGGTATCAGGGGCCATGAGGCCCAGGGAAAAGACAGGATATGGGAATGCAGTTCTACGAGAAATTAGGCAATCTCCAAAGTGTCGTAGTAGAAGGGCAAGTGACTTTCCCGCGGCTGGACTGTTGCTTCATCTTGCTGCATTCATTGTCGTAGGGAGATATCTTTCTGGCGTGAACATTCCGCACAAATGGGGTAATATTGAAGTATTTGTATAGCTTCTGGTTTACGGATCCTCAACGAAATAAAAACCCAATATTCCATGACCGGACACCCGCGCACTGTGCAGTGGTTTTTGTATTACATCAGGCTAGAGTTGTTTGTCTGTTGATGCAGCCATCAAGGTGAATATGGCTTACATCTGAAAACACATGTTGCAGAAGATATTTGGATCCTCATACGTCACAGACAACACTCGAACTCTCTCATCTCTTCATGTTATACGCTGAACAACTTGAATCCGACGTGCAAACCCATCCAGTTCTTTAAACATCCGCCGAACAGACCTATCTCTCAAACCAGTTTTCGCGACGTTATGGAAGACCATGCTTTGGCGACTAACACCTTTTGGAGAAGTAATCCCTGCTTCTCTTTTGTGGGGACGGTTCTTGGTGACCTGTTGTCCCTATTCGTTGACATAGAACTGGTCCAGTATAACGGAACTTGCCAACAACAGCTAACATTGTTTTGTTATTCGGGTATCTGCTTATTAACTCTCTCCTCGTGCTGTTCTTTAACGTGAAGCAAACTCCATACATTCTGACGTCCTATTCCGTATGACCTGAAATAATGTTCCACGAAAAACACCTCCTCTGCTGTCGTGAGAACCATAATTGCAGAAATCATCACAAAAGTGAATTCACAATGTGTCAAATTGTTATATACAATAAATTATACTAAGTTGCTATGAAAACTTGGACAGCAAATGATCGATAATTTCATTGTCGTTTATTTTACCCCATACTGTATATCTTAACATATTTTAAAATCTCTACATTTATACCAACTCTACAAAATACGTATTTTTTCCGATTCATTGTATTCATTTGATGCGAGTTTCTTTCCTGCTAGCCATTTCTTCATGCTGGAAAACACGAGGTAGAAAAAGGAACCAAATCCGGAGATTAGGAGGATGAGGAAGGATTTCATATCTTGATCGCGTTGTTCAATTTCTCCAGTACCACAACGCAATACACCGACCGAAGTAACACAGGAGTAAAAGCTTGAGATTTGCATTTGGGAGGTCCAGGGTTCAATTTCCATTGCTCGACTATTTTGAGTTTGGGATTTTTCGTGATTTCTCCAGGTCATTAGGGTGAATACTATGATGGACATTTACATTCCATGAATTTTTCACTCTCCCATTTCGTTCTGTTACAAGGTCGAAAGTACCAAGGTGACGCGGGCTGGCGCGGAATGACGGTGGTTTGTACTTTGGAAAGGTTTCTACCCCGGCATCTGGAATGGAAGCGAAATTTCCGAAGGGCTGATGCAAAGCGATCAGTTTCGATTTCCCCGTAGTGTTTTGTCTATGGGCGAGTGCGTCGCTCGTTAGCCGGTTAGCCGCCGGTCAAGTATCGGTGATTAGTGGGAAGGCAAACCAATGAAACAAACAAAGCACACAACAATATAAAATCAATTTAAGAGGCTCATTACTTATCAAATTATCAAATGAGATTTTGAAAATGTCCGCCTTCATTCTCCACACATTTTTGACATCTCTTTAGGAAATTATCCTCGTTCGCTGTAGTTCATTTTGAGAAACCCGGACAATTTCCTGACGAATATCATCTTTGAGTTCTTGTATGGTGTGCTGGTTCGCCTTATACTCGGCATTTTTTAATTTACCCCAGAGATAATAATCGCAGGCTGTTAAATCTGGGATCTAGGGAGCCACAAATTCTTAATATTAACTGTTGTCTTATCGAAATACATTGTGAATTGCTGTCACAGAATTATTCGCAGCGTGAGCCTGGCAGAGTTTTGTTGAAAAAATGCATCCCTGTCGTTAATTCTGTGGAAAAGGGGTCAGTATGGTAGTCATATAAGTAACAGAATCAACTGTAAGTTAGTTAACATGTAGTAAGTTGTCATAAAGACACGCTGTGCCGTTATAAACGCACGAGGCCATTATGCACTTTATATATACTGTAGAATTAAGAAACGAACAACACAACACACACCCGGGAACAGCTGAGCTACAACTGCGACAGTCGGCAAAGACAACAAGTAAGTAATCAAGCAGGCTTGCAACCCTCTTACGCAGCAAACGAATGGAGGTTCCCTCATAGGGAAAACCTCGCCTGATCGCGCTGTACAACTCTAGTAGGGGCCCCATCGGCGTCCATGCACCGCCCCAGACAATCACCTGGCTTGGTTTTACCCTTTTCCAAAAAGTAACTTAAAATTATGCCGTGTCATTTAAAAAAAAACATTCATCTCACCTTAAATGCTCAGGGAATTGATTTTGCACAATTCATCCATCTATACCTTTAATATTCATCCGATTTTTCAAAAATGACAATGTACTAGAACTTTTTATACTGAAAATTGAGTGTCCTTTCCATTCCCGGAAAAGAAAATACACCATTCCATTTGAAAAAAATCAATTTGGCCTTGAAATGACATTGAGAATGGCAGTTAAACAGCAAAATTGGATCATTGGGGTGGGGGGTTACCTAAAGCAGAAATTTGAAGAAAAAATACTCTACGAGGCCGTAAGTATTGTTTTTTCTCAACGAAACTATATACAATTCATTAAAATTAATTAATAAGAATAGTTTCTAAAAATTAGAGCAATCAGACACTAGGAATAAGATTTAAAGCGAAATTTAAAAATCGCTCTAGTGACAGCAATTAAAAAAAATTAAAGGAAACTCGTTATGTCCCATTGAAATAAAATAAAAATAGTTACTTTAAATAAGTGAAAATAGATCAATAGAAATGAATTCACCTGAAACCGAATATAAAATTCGCCTCAGCGGCACCAATATTTCCTTTTTTTTTTAACAGCGAAATTCGGTATATACAATTTAAATAATAGAAAATGGGACCATTAAGAGTCTGGTATAGCTTAAAATCGAAATTTAATGCGCAGGATAAAGTGTAATTTTAAAAATCGCTAATGAAAGTCGGTATAGGCCGAGGAAATAAAAATAGGAACAATAGTTTCTGAAAATAAGTGAAGTCAATTTATTGTAGTGGGGGTTTATCTGCAACCCAAAATTTAAAATTTACCTTAGTGGCACAAATATTTGCTTTTTAACTAAACTCGGTATATCCATTTAAAAAATAGTTCCTGAAAAACAGGGTAATCAGGCCATTAGGAATGGAGGTTTACCTGAAACCCAACATGTAAAAATCGCTCTAGCAACAGGAATATGTGTTTCTTCACAACAAAATGCCTATTTAAATTAAAATAGTTTTCTGAAAATTATGGAAATTGCACCATTAGAAGTAGGGGTATATATACTCGAAAACCGAATTAAGGACGTTCTTAAGTTTAATTTTGTCTCTCTTGTTTTAAAATAAAAGGACAAATCAACTTAGCATGTATTTATAACGATGCTGTTTTATATTTAACAAAAGTATCGTCATGAATATAGCAAATGTGAAATGTTAATCTAATATGTGTGTGAGAATTATATTTGTTTGTAAGAGCGCTTTAAATAACCTTCAGAAAACGTTTTCGTCGCATGTTTTTACTACAATAACATTTAATTAAATTTCTAAGCCAATGAAAATCTATTTAACTTTCGATATTTTTATTTGCTGTGTACATAGTTACAGTTATAGTAACATGTTTTTGTTTTATTGAAACATATGAGCATCATCTTCTTAAATACAGAATATAACTCGAAACTTTGTTATTTTTTCTCTATTTTAGTGAATTTAAAGGTGATATTAAGGGCTCAGTCGATAAAAATGAGAATGCATTTAAAAACATTTAAAAATACCCACACAGTAAAAGCTTTGTCTATCAGTAGTCAAATATTTAATTTAATTAATAGTAAACCATTAATAATATTATCAGTTCTAAAAAGTAGCTTATCTTTAGTGAAACTTGTGGAATGCAAAAACTTAATTTTGTTCTCCTAATGCAATAACTTATTCATTTCTTTAATTAATAAAGGATACTTTGGATTTAAATTCATTTTTTAAGCTATTAATGTTGCTGAAGAATTCGCTTAGTTTATCGCAGCTCCTGCGTGACGGACGTTTTTGCTTTCTTGATTAAGCAAGAATAAATTAGCACATAGAAGTATCTAGTGTGGATATTTTAGAAAAGCTCTTAATAAGCTTTTTTGGAAAATGTACAAACATATTCGGTATTCAGTTAAAAACAAGAGAGTTGGAGTTACTTCCGGTTAAACCGGAAGTAGAAAAAAGTCGATATAAATTTGAGTTCTCATTTTACGTCTATCCCCACACACCGAGTTTCATATGACTGCACCACATGCTTCGAAAGTTATTTAGATGGTGAGTGGCTTTTAACTAACCCTGTATAGTTTATAAGCAGGTGATGTAATTTTTTTCGCAACTGAAACCGTTTAACTAACGCTGTGCTATATGTTAATTACTTAGTGTTTGCATAAGAAGCGGATCATAATTTGCCTTCACTGTTTCCGGCAGTACGCACGGTGCCTGGTCCTTGGTCACGGCGAGTCAGTTTAATTACACAGATGAGCCTAATTGGAGCGCTGGGTAGCCATCAGATGGAGTAATGTGTTACACAATGACTTCCTTTCACTGACTTTGTCTCCAGGACTTTCTCTTCCCTACACTTTAAGCGTATTCTATCCACGTGACTGTCAACTGACAATGTTTACTCACGGTTTCTCTGCAAACTTTGTTTCAGAATTCATCACATATTCTTTATTATCATTATAGATTCTACAGCTTCGCCAAGCCTTTCTTTCGTTCCGCCACTACTACAGGCAAAAAATAAATAAAGGTTCCAAAAGTTTCTTAGGAGGGGATTTACAATGATTTACAATAGTTTTTGTACCTTATTTATTATACAACTGGTTCAATACACTGGAATCTCTCAATATACTCCCTACTAACGTCAATGCAGCGTTGCCACTTTCTGAAAACATTATTATAGCGTCTTGAAACCATTGTTTGGGAGTATTACGTCACCACTCGTGGACATCTGCCTGAATTTCTTCATTGTTGTCGACTTTATTACCTCGCAATGAGTCCTTCGTGTTGTCGAATAAGACATAATCAAAAGTAGCGACATCTGGTGAATATGGTGGGTGCGGCACAACACTGAACCTCAGCGATGCCAAGTTTGTGGTCATTGTGTAGGGTCACGTATTTTAAGTTGAAGGAACACATATCGTCTACTTCCGCTTTCGCTGTTCGTCGGTCCTGGTGGTATAGTGGTAACCGTACTTGCCTCCTTAACTCAAGATCGCGGGTTCAGTTATGGTCAGGATTGATGGATTTTTTGGGGTGTAAAAATCCTAAGTATGGCTTCCTTCGGAAGGGAAGTAAAACCGTGGGTCCCATGTCGTAGATTTACCACATGTAAAAGAATCTCAAGCCTTAAAGAAGAGGCCTCTGAGCAAAATTTGTCGGCCGTTTCACGTCCTGAATTGAATGGGACGCTGATGCCTGAGGTGTTAAAGAGCGTCCGTAAATAAAAAAATCAATCAATTTCGCCGTTCGTGAATCTTGCATCTAAGGCGGTAAGGTTCTCGCTGTTGACAATCGTTCCTTGAGGAAGTTCAGTCCGTTAAGAGTATGCCTGAAGTGTTTGAAAAGAGGACCATCATCTATGTGGCCACATTTAAGCAGCACAAAATTTCTTGGACCGAGACTTGCTGGATGTTTCGAATGCATGAAATAGACTTTCTTCTCCGGTACTCGTGACCAGTTATGCGCCCTTCAGCCATGATAATCAATTCAGACACAAACTCAACGTTCTTGGGAGACCGCGATGTTGACGGATTGCCAACCCTCACACTCTTGTGTTCAGATTGCCAACTCATTGACCCAGGTGTAAACAAACTGCAGTTTTGAAACCTTTCTTTCACGAAAACATTTTGGTTCATCTTTGTCCATGATAAACGCCTTCTCTCTTGTGCACGTCTTTCTCTGCTTGACAATTAAATAACACTCAATCACCCAACAAATGGGCGTGCCCATACTTGCTCGGTATGCGCGAAACACCACTATTTAATTTATTACCGAACACTCCTAGCACTCTCGCAATTTGGTGACAATGACTACAATAAGATATACGAGGGTAGATTCATAAATTTTCACCTTACGATTTTTAGGTGTAATAAAGACAAAAACTATTTTTCACTTTTCAATACCGTTACCCTTTATTGCAATACACTTCTCACATCTTTGAATTAACATTTCAACCCTCTCCCTCCAAAATAGTCAATGTCTTAAATTTCTTTCCTCGAAGGTCCCTCCTGAGTTTTGAGAAGAGGAAATCGTCACTGGGAGCTAGATCTGGGCTGTAGGGTGGGTGGTCGATCTCCTTGAAGCCACATTTCCTCACGGCTTCCTTTGCAACAAGAGCTGTGTGCACAGGCGCGTTGTCGTGAAGAAGACGAACACCACCACTCAGCTTTCCTCGCCTTTTCTCTTTGATGAAAGCACGTAGTCTGTGCAGTAGACCAGCATAGTACTCCCCATTTACTGTAGTGTTCCTCTCCTTGAAGTCAATGAAGAGTATTCCTTTATAGTCCCAAAAGATTGTGGCCATGATCTTGTAGGTTTACTGAGTGACCTTGGCCTATAGAGGCGGTGCTTCGCCAGGTTTACTCCACTCCATTGATTCTCTTTTGGACAAGGGATCATAGTAGAGAACCATAGTTTCATCTCCTGTAATCAGCATAAAACTTCATGATATAGGGTTTCAATATTTAATGCTATTCAAATAAAATTATATATTTTTGTAAGCAAATTTAAACAAAATATTTTGTATTCTTTATTTAATTCTCATAAATACAGATATATTTAATTCTAATTGAAATCGAACACAAAATTAGAAACAAAAACCCTATCATTTTTAAAAATTCAATATAATTACATTTTTACAGTGAGGTTATTTGAGTTGCGGGTCACCTGTTTACTGGAGAAGTGCAGCCGTCGCAACCTGAAAAGGGAGAGGGGAGACGCCATGCGTAAAGTTAGTATTTATATTTTTAATGAAAGCAAAAAAAATAAGTGTATTTAAACTGATAACAATAAACACTAAACTATGAGGTAAACTCGTATTTTTAGGCAAATGCCTATATACTTCCTTTAGGAAAATAATTATAGATGTTTGCAATGTATGGAAAGTTATACTCCTTTAGAGCGCTTTTATAGTGCCTAATGATCTAAACTGGGCGTCAGTACCTATTTCTGCCATTGTATGTCTAAAACTGCCTAAATAAGTAATATTTTATAATAATTAATATAGTTTACTTATGAATTACTCATTTTTAAATTTGTCTCGCGCGTTGAACGGCACCACATTGTCGTGCGAAGTCTACGATCGAATTCGCGTCAACAATGAAAAGGCAACATTTACGGCTAGCCGCGCCAACAATTGACAATGCTTCTGATTAACGGTTTAACTACCATCCGTGTTGAATGTTTCAGTTGCAATGCGCAATAGACAGTTTACATTCATATCTAGTTTTCTTCTCAGTGTGTAAGGTTGGGTGCCATATCGTGTATTGTGCCAGTTGTACTGCATATCAGCGCGAAGAGAAAAAATATAAAAATGAAAATATTCGAAAGCTTCTTTATTTCGTTCCAGGCTGGTATATTATAGTTATCTTATTTACTACGTGAAAATAATTTATTTGTCGTTTATACAAATGAAATGAGAGAACAGAGTTTAACAGATGAGAATTACTGATTTTCTTTATTACGTAACTACTCTTTAAGAAATGTGTCATAGGCATTTTCTTCTTTGGAATTTATTATTATTATTATTATTATTATTATTATTATTATTATTATTATTATTATTATTATTATTATTATATACGCATACAGGAAGAGCTAAAGAAAAGAATTTTCCGAAGCAAACTCTACTGGTCGATTCAACAGTTTATTCCCTACCTTTTCGATAACTCTAATTTTAAAATACAAGAGAATTAGACCTATGCGAAACAAGGAAATGTTCTGAAATTTATTATATATGATGCATATTGCTCCCCACTGACGAAACGAAAATAGAAAATACATCAAAAGTATGTTAGTAAAACGATTTCAAAATATAGTTAAATTTTCAATATATATTGCTGATACGCACATCACCATTCACAAATTTGAAACAATGGAACAAATACCCTGCAACTCTCGCGGATACAATACAACGCCAAATGTACTATATAAGATGTGTTGCAGGGCGTGAGGTGCGGGGAGGTCCGAAGCTACAGGGCAACACCAAGAGCTAAGGCTCAACCCAAGTGATCACGTAAAAGAGAGCAGCAACAAAAGAGCAACAACCGGCCAATTATTAAAATGGCACCAACCCATGTAGCGACAATGACTTCTCTTTTGTTATTATTTAATACAGTTTTCCCTCGATATTCATTTCCTATTTTTAAGTCCTTTCATCACTAAATCTAATATATAACTTTTTTTAAAAAAAATAAAGCTTGCATTTATTTTTTAAAATTACAACCATATTCCATTGTTTTTGACGTCTTTGGTCTATGTTCGCCTAAATTTGGTAGAAATAATAATAGTAGAATGGAATGGTTTTTTTTCTCTCAAAAGCTTGCTTGAATCATTAATCTATTACTAAGGATTTTATCTTTTTTATTGACCCAAATAAGGTTCTTCATTAAATTATATAACACTTTTTTATCGGTCAGTTAATTTTGCAAAATAATGTAACCCCATGTAGTTCAAATTAATGCTCAAAAAGGACCTTAATCACTATCATTCAGCAGATGCTAAAACTCCTCGAGATGGAGTACAAATATTTAATGATATTATAAATATATTTTGTATTGTTCTAAATTAATTTCCAGGACAAAATACCGAGCCCTCGTTTGGACGCGTTGCCAGCTTAACGGGATTTGCTTAGCATCGGAAAGCACGCTGTTTTACCGCGGATTCGGACATTCACAGCCCCTTTAATTCAAGGGCATAGATTTGTACAGAACTCCAAGCATTTTGGGAAGGGGGTCTTACAATGGCATTTGGTGTACAAGATCGGGTTTTTCTGCACTTCAGTATCTGTTGTTTTGTATTGCTATATCAAAACGTGCTTAGTCAAAAAAAAAAAAAAAAAAAAAAAATAATAATAATAATAATAATAATAATAATAATAATAATAATAATAATAATAATAATTAAACGCTGGTCAATAGAGGGAACATTAACAATATCCAACACCAAATTGCAAAATTTAACTCTATTCACATTTTCTGAACTACAGTTGTCTTATTCAAATTTAATTTTAAAAGTCGAGTGACATTCCAATCCGAGGTGTGCGAAATTCCTGATTCCTGTGCAGGCTTTTTCAGAGATTTCTTTGCACTTCGTTCTAACTTTTCTTCAATGTCATCGAGTTTTTTCTCTGTAAGAACACGGCGTTTTACTTTCGGTTTCTTATCAAGAACAGACCCCGTTTCCCTAAACGTATTCTTAGATTACAAACCGTTTCTCTGCAAGTTTTAACTGGATGAATCATTTTGTTAATTAGTCGTAATGCCGAGTTTCGTCGAGGATTAAAAAAAAAGTTCACGAAAGGTTAACACGCACGCACACAATGAGTTTATATATATATATATATATATATATATATATATATTTAGTTTGTACAATCACAATAGCTATATTTCTACGGAATTCCCTAAAAGGAGTAGAAGAAATTAAAAAAGAAAAATATAAAATTAACCTTGAATGGTAAGATATAAATAAAGACCACAATAACTGAAACTGTTTCTGAAGCAAGTGGCAAAAGCTGTTGTAATGCAATATTTACGGCAGTTGTCGGAAAACCACTTGCATTGTAACATAGCTTTAATGTGTTGACTTGAAGGAAAATTGAGTTAAACTTTTTTTCATTCATTGCTAGGCCACGAACTTTACATACCACTTTCGGATGCTAACCAACATTAATGCCATCAAGCAGGAAGAGACCCTGACAAAGCTTTTCTCTGACTACCTGCTGTTAGTGTGTGTAGTTGTCAGATAGAGTGTTTGTGTTCCAGGTTTATCTAACAAGCCTTTGCGCTGCATGGACGTATTTAGTTTACCTGCGTAACCTCATACATCTGTATAGTGGTGGCTTATTGAATGTTAACAACACATTGTCTCACTAACCTGTTGATTTGGTTTGTTTACGGGCGCTTTTTAACTTCTCAGGTCATCAGCGTTTCATTCAATTCAGAGCGTGAAACAGCCTATTTATTTTGAGGTTCATTAACGTGCTGTAAAGCTAAGATACGGGACCCTGAAGTCGGTTTGTTGGGGGAGTGTGGAGGAACAATTTTGATTATGTAAGTGTTGTAATTAATCGCCGCGCGTTAGGAAGTCAATTTTAAGTAGGATATTATGGTGGAATGGGAGTTTGTGTGTACGGAGGATGCGGTTGAATGCTGATTATTTGTTTCACAGCCACACATTGCTCAGTCGTTTGACTGGTTTTGGAGTTCTCAAGGGTCGTTACACTGGATGTTGGTACGAGAAGGGATTTTCTCACCAACCACAGAGAAAAACACACGACATTTTCTTTAAATCACAATTTATTCACTTGTATCAAGGTTTCTAACCATAGGTCGGACTGTCTGCGGTGGTCTGAATTCTGACTGTTGCTTACGTAGCTAACTCACTCAAATGTAATTGTTCTAGGTAACTAACAAATTTATTCCGTAGATAATTTCTTCCTCTCGATTACTTATCCTATACAACCAACGTGTTGCTCTCTGATTTTTTTACTGACTGAATTGTAGCTCCCCGACCTCTTGCTGCCTGACTTCGAATTCTTACAATATAAAAATCCTGAACATACAATAGTTCTTGCAAACAGGTGTCTCGCACCCATCATAATAATAGTAGAACCTGAAAAATGAATATCATACTTTCACCTGGAATCCGGTTATGCACAAAATATCCACGCGTCTGCTCGAATATTCACATACATGAAGTCTTAATTTTAACAATAATTAAAATATAAACTAAATATTAAGGCTCTCCACGTTTCGGTTCCAACCCACAGCTTTACTCTCCTTTCGATATCTGATGGACCCTGTTTCTTGCCACGTCAACCAAGCGTTAGACAAGGCAGTTGGAAAGATTATTGAAAATGGATTGACCGACTGTTGGCCGGGAGGTCCGAATCCGATTCCTGATACTACTTAGAAATGCTCTGAGTTAGGGAGGTCTGGAACGGGGTCTACCCAGCCTGATGAGGACAACTGGGGAGTTGCTTGATGGAGAGATGGCGTTGTACGATCTAAGGAGGCGCATAAGTAAGCGACCTGCAGGGTGCTGCCTCTATCAATGAAATTGTAAGACGGAGGTGGGGGAAGCAAAGGTCGGTTTTATCTCCAGGACCAGTACAGACCAGATCTTCCTCCCAGCGACTATTAACTTGTTTGTAAAACCAATATCTGACTTTAGAAAATGAATGAATGATGTTTAACGCCCGTTTTTGCTACTGAGGCACCACAGGCGGTGAACACTAGTGATACATGAGATGAAATGATATATTAGGAAAGGATTTTTAAAGGAAGCAAACGTTACAGGCCTTAGTTTAGAGTACCTCCCCGGCATTTGCCATTTATGAGGACTGAGGAAAACCTGAAAAAAAACCTTGTCAGGAACGGCGGTCCTGGCGAGATTCGAACCCCAGACCTCCCGCTCATGAGTCCGCGCCTTATTGACCTCGGCCACCCGTTGCGGTCTCTGACTTTCGAGGCGGAGATTCATGAACGATGAGGAATTAAATGTTGCCGTTTTTCAGCAGTTTACAGACAAAGCTTCCGATATTCTTTTTGAATAAAAGATAGCTGTATTTTTATTCTACTACCAAACATGGTCAGGCCGGGAACTTATGAACCGCACCTCGTACAAGCTATAAGAATATCTTAAACGTATTTTTCATTTAACAGCACTGAAGTAGTTCCTCTTACTTTATAATTTTCAGATCTTGCACAGAGTGATGCCTTAATGCATTTCCTGGTCGACACTTGTGGATAGATAAAGAAAATAATAAGAGTTTTATTATCAAAGAATTTTATTCACGTTTACAAATAGATATAAATACAACATACACAATAAATTCCAACTATACACCTTCTCCGTTGTCAAAACGTTAACAAATGCAAATGGTAACGAGAAGTGATTATGGTTTATGAGCAGTGAAATGCTTGAGGAAGGTTTATGAGGTATGCAATGCACTTAATGGAACATGACGTAGCAAGAAGCGGTGTGGGTATGAAAGAAGCTGCAAAATGAGAGATCATCGTACCATGGTTCATGTAGTGTATGTCACTTTAAGTTTAGTAGTGACCATGGCCGTAACCACCGTCGTAGCCGCCAAATCCACCGTACCCAGCGTAGCCGCCGTAACCATGTCCGGCAGGTGCTGCCACTGCGTGATGATGAGGGTGCACAGCATGTCCCACCTGCAAACACAACTTGTAAGACCACGGGACAAGCATTCACAGAGTTAAAGATAAGGAATTCCACTTGTGTGACATCGTCATAAAATCGACCGATGAAATGAAACAACATTTTGAATTTGGACCAATCACAGCCCATTATCGCAGTGAAAATATCGTAGTAAAGTTTTATCAAATCCCTTTTATCACGCAAAGTGCATTCGTTTTGTGATCAGTGTAGCCCCAACTCTTACCCTTCACTATATAATTCCTGAGCACGCATCACCGACCACTTTTCTGTGTTTTCAACAATTGTACATTTATTTAACTTATTGTGTATTCACTCAAGCAATTGTTTTTGCATATTCAGCTAGTATGAAATCATTTTGTAAATTATGTAACAAAACCTTCCTAAGCAGCCATAAATCTTCATAAATTCGTTGTTCACAGTGGTAAAATGTTATCTGTTTCGTTTTTCTCAGTGAATCGAATGGTAGCGATTTTTTTTTTTTTGAGTGGTGTTTAACTCCCGTTACTACCAAGGCACCACAAGCGGTAGACACTAATGATATATGAAATGAAAAATTGGGGAAAGGTTTTTTTTTAAGGAAGGAAACGTTCCAGGCCTAAGTTTTGGACACTTCCCCAGCATTTGTCATTTATGAGTAGTGAGGAAAACCTGGAAGAAATCTGAGTCAGGACAGACAGTTCTGGCGGGATTCGAACCCCAGACCTCCCGCTCAGGCGCCATAACGACCTCGGCCATCCGTGGTGGTTCTATTTCATTTTCAGGTTTCTGAATAGTTAGGTATTCATAAGTATAATATTTTCTAAATTGTTTATATTCTGTGCGCTCTTGTATCAAATATATATTACTTTTATTCTATTCATGAAATAGTCCTAAGTTTGGCTCTTCTTTATTGGCATTACTGGCAATCGACATACATCTGTTGCAAGATGACTTGAAAAGGTTAAGTATTTTTAATACAAATGAACAATTATAACATTATTATAAGAAAAGTTTACAGGAATTATATTTAAATTATTATTTTATTCATGAAATACTCCTGTTCGAGGGTCTGATCTCAGTACGTTCGCGAATTTATGATAATCTCAGACCCTCTTGTGACAATCGCACGCGAGCACCTTTCAACCAATGTACGGTCTCCCTGATACCTTACCCACGAATAAGAATGGAACTTAATGGATAGTTTTAAAGCATGGTACTCAAAAACTAATAGATGATGTCTTTGCTCCCGTGTTTATTTTTTTTTTATTCCAATAGTCCGATTGGACTAGGGGTCTATTCTCATGAGTTTTCCTGTTCACTATTGGCGGTTCATACAAACTGTAATATGGCAAGATTTGGTGATCTGTGAATTCAGAATATAAAAGAAGCGGGACAAGATCTAACGCAGCATAATAGAATTAGTGTGTTTTCAGTAAGATCAAACCGGTAAGTCAAATCCCTTCAGTGATTATACTAAAAGTACAAATAAATAAAGAGTTGAGCCCATAATCTTTGGTCTATGAGCGATCTCATAGCCGATGCAGATGGAGTTGTATGGGTTCTACACTGACGTTGAATTGGTGTGGCACCTGCTCGCATGTCTGGCTTTTGCTCATCTAAATAGTCGCCAAAAGAATCTCGTTTTCTGTTGTTAACTTGTCTTGTTCGTGATTCATCATTGGGGGTTAGTTGCCTTCCTGCTCCATCTTAGCACGTTCATTCACAACCGAAGGCCTGGCATATTTTCTCCTCCTCTGCAGTTACACTGTTCCCTGTTTAAATTCATAACGCATACAAGTTCTTCGGGGTGCTCAATTTTGTCCGAGATTCACGGAATTTGACTAACCTTAGGAAAAACTGAACAATCATTATGCCAAAACTCGTGTTTATGTCTAGGCTAGCAACAGTGCACATATTAATAAAGCTGCCTCAACCTTCATCTACGAATGAAATAGAAATACAGTGCGATCAGTGATGCTTTTCCCCGCGGTGTGGGGATTTTCCTATGAGGGAGCACAATTCATTTGCCGCGCCTTGGAGGGGGTAGCAAGCTTGCTTACATACTTGTTGACCATGTTAACTGTCGAAGTCGTAGCGCAGCTGTTCCCGGGTATGTGTTGTGTTGTTCGTTTCATAATTTGAAAGTATATATACTGTATAATGCTTCGTGTGTTTACAGCGGCCCAGTCTGTCTTTATGCATGTATAATTCATGTGTGCTAATTCATAGGTGAAAGAATCACAGGAACAATTTTTAGCCTAAATTTGATTCTGTTACTTATATCATACTAACCGCTTTTTTCAGAGAATTAACTGACAGGGAGTGTGATCATGCATTTTTTCACAGTACTCTGCCACTGCTCACAATGTGAGTAATTTCATTTGATAAGTTTACAATGTGTTAGGACAAGACAAAGTTATATAGGGATTTGTGGCCCCCTCGGACCCCCGATTTAACAGCCTGCGGTTATTATGTATGGGATTAATTTAAAAAATTGATACAAGGACTCAAAGATAATATTTGTCAGGAAATTAAAGATAATATTTGTCAGGAAATTGTCCGGAGTTCTCAAAATGAACTAAAGCGAACGATGAATAATTTCCGTAAAAAAAAAAAAAAATAATAAATAAATAAAAAAGACACCAAAATGTGTAGAGAATGAAGGCGAATAGTTTCAACAACTCATTTAATAATTTGGTAAGTAATGAGCCTCTTAAATTGGTTTGCAGGCCAGCTACTCGGCTAACGAGCAATGTGCTCGTCCACAGTCAAAAGACTCGGGGGGAAAACAAATCTGATCGAAAGATACTTTCACACTAATTTATTGGAATGGTAATTTTATTTCTTAGTGATCTGATAGAAGCATGAAGAATAAATGGAATGAGGCAGTTTAATGATTTCAGCCTTTACAGGGGCCTGTGGAAGTGGACACTTGGATTGAAAACGGAAAAGCTCGATGAATTCCCCAGGGAAGGTCTACGAACTTCCTGCTTGAGGCCGTTTCCTGTATCCGAGATTATCCGCCTCCAGGCACACACACCCACAACGCATACCTAACGATGCTTCTCTCTCCCTCCAGTAACGACGTGCGTCGCGTGACTGCCAACAGTGCAGAGACGAACGCACGTGCAGAAAAGCAGCTCAAGGGCGTGTCTCGACAAAGCACGAATCAAATACTCCTATCATTTTCTGCAGAAAAAGTACGTTCCTTGTTATCGGGCCGCTTGCATATTAATATTTCTGACCTATAGCGTGGAAGTAGACCGTGAAATTGTGGCGATGCGTGATTCTTACTGAATGTGGCGTCTCATAAGGAAGTGGTGCTGTTGTTGGACATTAAGGGAATTTTACAGCCACAGGGACTTTGCAAAACTTCTCTGTTTGGCTGGTCAATCTAAGTGAGGGCTTGCGCACTTAGGGCTGCCGTCCTGGCATGGCATGGCATGGTGACCGTAGTTCCATTCTGGAAAATGGGCGCCTCGTATGCGAAAGATTTCGATTAGCAAGGACATTTTAGTAACGTTTACATTTCTGCAAATGCAGATTTACAATGCCACTTGGCAAGAAACTTAAGATATTACTTATTAAAATTCCCTATAATTATCTGCTTTGTATTACGGGTATGGAGTTTTTTAACGTGTCATAAATACAGGACATAGGATCCACAGCCTAAGGTAACTCATGTGTTTGATATTTTACTTTCAGAAAAACATATCTCTGGGATAAATTATATAACAGTCGCAGGCTGTTAAATCGGGGGTCAAATCCTTCCTAATAACTCTTGTTTTGTGGAAACATATTGTGAATTGCTATCATGGAATTATTCGCAGCTTGAAAAGTAGCAGAGTCCTATTGATAAATGCATAATCACGTTCTTTGCCGGTCAATTCTCTGAAAAATAGGTTGGTATAACCCTCAAGTAACACATAAGTAACAGAATAACTGCAACTGCATGCTAAAAAAATGGTTCCTTGATCCTTTCACCACTGAGTTAACACACACAAATCGTACATGCAGACACACTGTGCCGTTGTAAACACATGAAATATAATACACTTTATGCATACTGTCGAAAATTAAGAAACGAACAGCACAACACATACCCGGAACAACTGCTCTACGACTGCAACAATCGGCAAGGTTAACAAGTAAGCAAGCAGGTTTGCTGTGCATTCCACGGCGCGATAAACGAGCGGGGGCCATAGGAGAAGCGTCGAGGGGGAAAGCATCAATGATCGCACTGTAGTTCACGGCACCATTTTCACCCCTACTGGATGGCTGTCACAGCCGTTATATAGACAGACATAATTCATCGGTGGATATTTACAGATATCCTATTTTTCTCCTTTCCTTGCTCCTGGCGTGACAGTCCTGAAGGACCTGGGCTGACTGCTGCGCACTCTACCTCCATATTGTGACATAATTTTGCATGGAGGCATGTGTTCAGCTTGCCGACACATGGCAGTTCTCTACTTAGAATATTTCTAAGAACTGGGACTCGAACCCGGGATCTTCCGGACAGCAGCTAGTGGCACTGACCGCTAGACCAAGAGAAGGTCGTTATATTTCCTGCCCCCCCCCCCCTAACTTCGCGCAATTCCTTTCTTCATTGTCCTGGTCGTCAATCTGCAACTATTACTGCATACATGTCCCGCTGCCCAAGTTAGTGTTGCTGTGGAACTATACACACTTGCTGCAACAGGTTGCGCGTCTTTAATAAAATAGAGTTGGCACCCTTGCACACCTTGAAGGCGGGCATTTTCAACATCTCATTTGATAATTTAGTAAGTAAGGATGCTCTTAAATTAGTTTGTGTGTTATTGTATGGTTGGTTTGTTTTATTGTTTTACCCTCCCGCTAATCACCGAGTCTGCTAATCGGCTTACAAGTGGCGCGCTCGCCCATAAGCAAAACATTCCGGGGGAAAACAAAACTGGCCGCAAAAGGTTAATAGCTTGTTGGACAACTGATGCTGGCAACATTTCCCCCACCCACCATTGACTTTCATCTGTAGGGGAAATTTAATAAATAAGCTGCAAGGTAGATCATTTCCAGTTTGTCAAAGCTAAAGTGTTCAAATGCTTCACTGGGCCAGTTTTTCATGTTAAGCTATGACAAATGTGGTGTATTTTATTTGTTCACTTACAAAAGCTTAAGGAAATGTTCTTTTTGACTGACTTTGGTGATTAATTCCTTCGCAAAAATAAGTATAGATATGTTCCTTCAATAAGGTCTCAAAGAAACATGGTTTAGGAAACCATCTATGTGACAGCAAGAGGCTCGAGCAGTCATCAAAATTGAGCCTGATCACTTATCCGTATATAGAGTCCGGATTCAACACTGAAGTAACACATAATGCAAACGTCAAATATATATCCTTACCTTCTTGACAACTGCGTTGAAACCGTTGTGCTTGTCCGAAGTGTATTCCACGATACGCACTGTACCGTCAGGTTCCACCAGACTGTAAGCACCCTTCACCACGTCACCATCACGGGTCTCCCACTGGCTCTTGGCATCACCGGTATGGCCATCCTTCACGGCGTAGTCATATGCATACTTGGGATATGCCTGGAGAAAAAATATCGAAATTAAGTTGTGTTTCGTAAACACCTGGAGTCAATGCCTTCATAATGTTTGTGTGTCATGTTATGAGATTTCGCATGATTTCACCAATAGAGAAAAGTGTGCTCTGTTTTGGAGGAATTATGTTTTAATTATGAAGTGCTAACCAGGGCACTTCCTGCCCCCCAAAATAATACCAGTCAGGGAAGAATCCATTTGAATTCGAACGAAAAGTTATAATTAATCTCACACTGAATATAAATTATTAAAACCCTGCGTTTAGTCACTTTGGGTAGACCCTAAGAGCTACTCAAACACAGACACTTTGCTTTGAACCCCAAAAAGTTCAAGCTACAGTAAAGGCGACTGACTACCTGCAGGAGAGCTGTGTAAGTGGAGAGGGTTGCCGCCAAGCAATACTCCATGCACAGTTACACTTTTGCAGAATACTTGGAGTTTCTGGTTATCAAAATGCAGGGATCTACACATTCCAAAGCGTAACATTTGTTAGCAAAATTTGTCATACAATATTTTATTACTTCTGTTTTAATAGGGACACAGCTTTCAATTTCTTCTTCTTTCTTTTCATTTTAAAGCTAATATTTTGGCGAACATAATTACTTGTAAAACACAAGTCATTAATCAACAAGATTATAATAAAATCTGTTTTGTTTTGTACACATTTGAATGATTTCCTCACAAAAGCAACGAAAAATACAAAAATAACAACATTGCAAATTATTAACACAAATATTTTTTCCAGATTTTTGCTCCAAGGAAAATGAGCATAAAAATAGAGGTAGAGCATATATGTCTTGCACGCCGATAAGGTTATCAACTTATTACATAGCAAAGTGACTTCTCGCTTGACTACGATACATAGACGTAACTAGTAAGAGCCGGAGTTTGCAATGTAATTTTACTAATTTTGAAAGCGTTCTTCTTATGGTAACCATGAAGTGTAAATCTATCAAATAATGCAGCATATACATTGTACACTGTATTTCAGAAGGTATTAAAGCTATCAATATGAAATTTTTGTGTGATATTAAGAATACTTCACTAAAGATGCTCTGTAAATTTTAATTCTCTACTGAACATAGAAAGTTTTTAAACAAAAATCAATCTTATTTCCCGATAATTAAAATGTTTGACATAAATACGCATTTTCCTCAGGATTGACTGGAACAATCTTGTTGAAAATTTGTACACACATAATGTATGTAAATATAAAGTGTGGTAACTAGAAGTATTTAAATATCTCTGTTAGTTGATAAAATAATAAGTTTTTTTTTTTCAAAATATGAATGTTTTCAAGCAACTGTTGTAGATATATTATTCTAGTTCCCAGAATAGCATGTTATCTGCAGTTTAAGGGGGAGGGGGTCATTGTGTCACAGTGTTTTCAGTTTTTTTAATAAGATTTTATTTTAATTTAAAATTTTTTAAAAACGTTATGTGCATTAGAATATTAAAATTAATAGAGCATCTTTAGTAAATTTTTCTTAATGTCTCTCAATAAATTCTTATTGCTAGCTTTAAAACGTTGAGATACAGTGTAAAATGTACGTTGTTGCATTATTTGCTAGATTTTCACTTATTGGTTATCTTAATTGATCATAAAAATAATATTGGCACATTTTTTGTCATAGTGAGAAATCAGTCAGTTGAAATTTTTGTTTTACGAGGATAAATTAGTCACTCATGTGAATTATGCCTCTTTTGAAATTTATAATAAATAAGTTACTCATATATATACGTTTATAGAATTTGCGCCATCAGCAGTTACATGGACATTTTTAAACATTTAGCATAAGACATTTCCGATTAGTCCTTCGAAATTGTTTATTTTCACAAAATAAATTTATCGCATTAAAACAAGATAAGCGATAGACCTAAAGAAAACATAACTTTACTGCTACATTCTTAATCTTCTTTATCTAGGAGGGTGGAAAGAAAATGACAACACTTCGCCAAGCTATTAGAGAGCGTTGTTGTTCTCAGCATGTCTATAGGAATAGCATACCTGTTCAACACATTGAGCGTCACTAGTGCACTATCTATGGACGGACAAATACGAAGCTGTCGAATAATGATGTAAATTTGGGCCGCCTTAAAGTGAACAATGTGCAGGGCTTAAAATTGAGGTGGCACGTACAAAACGTAGGGAAATTTCATTCAGGTCTACGAGAATTCTGTGGCAATGACATTTTTCCATGTCGTACGGTGGTCCGTATGGTGCCATACTTTCGATAAGGAATCAAGAGTGTGGAAGATTCACCACGTTTAGGTCGTCTTGTCCTTTAAAAACGTTACATTGATTTGATTCAAGCACTGCTGGAGGTGAGTCGTTGATGGACAACGAGGGAGCTAGCCGCATAAGTCATTGATTGATTGATTTATGGACGCTCTTTAACATCTCGGGTCATCAGCGTCCCATTCAATTCAGGGCGTGAAACGGCCGACAAATTTTGCTCAGAGGCCTCTCTTTCAGTCTTGAGGTTCTTTTTCGTGCCGTACGACACGGGACCCTCCGAAGGAAGCCATATTTAGGATTTTTACGCCCGAAAAATTCCATCGGTCCTGGCCGGGTTCGAACCCGCGATCTTGGGTGTAGGAGGCAAGTATGGTAACCACTACACCACCAGGATCGACCCGCATAAGTCGCACTACAGTGTTACTGTAAGGGGCTCTTTCTCAAACATCAACAAAAATGTCTTAGCTATGGATGTCCAGGTCTTCAGAAGTATGACAGCGGGAGATAAATGTGGCAAGGGATTACGTTGAAGGACTTGACAAGTCTCCAGGATCTAGAATAAATGATTTAGTACTTGTGACGTTACTTTATTAAATCTTGCCTTTTTAGCAACTAGTAAAATTTGCATTTGCAGGTATTTTTCACCTTATTTGACAGTTACTCTGTTCTTAGTAAAAACAATTAGTGAATAGCAGGGGATATTCCATTATGCTAAAACATCTGGGTCAAATTTTAAGTTTTTATGTTTCTCATCTGTGCAAAATTTCCTTAAAATTGGTCATTTTGCGGTGTTGAGGGGCCTGCTTCGAGATGAGTCAAGGTCACATCTGTCAGTTTCCGCGCTGATGACTGAACCTGTGCAGTCAATCGCAGTTTGCTGTTACTAGAACAAGCATTATTTCTGTCTTTGTTTACTTATAACTAAATTTACAGTTAAGAGACCAGTATAACCCAAGTTTTGTGTTAATACAGGCTATTGGTGCGTCCGTGTTATTGTATGCTAATGAAGTAATTTTACTATTGTGTGTTTTTAAATGTTTCCACTAGAACAGACAGAAAAACACTGCCACGGGTGGGTGAGATCTTAAGCGCGGACTTGTGAGCGGGAGGTCTGGGGTTCGAATCCCGCCAGGACCGTCCTCCCTGTCTGAGTTTTTTTCCCAGGATTTCCTCAGTCCTCATAAATGGCAAATACCGGGGAGGTGCCCTAAACTTAGGCCTGGAACGCTTCCTTCCTTAAAAATAAATATCCTTTCCCAATATTTCATTTCATGTATCATCAGTGTTCATCGCCTGTGGTGCCTCAACAGTAAAAACGGGCGTTAAACACTACTCATTCTTTTCATTCGCCCATTGGCAAAACACTCCGGGGGGGAAACAAGACTGGTCGCTCGGCACCTCTATTTAGACACACTAAACTATCTTGAAGACATAATGTTAAACGTGCATGCTTTTACATTCAGTGGCGGGGCTAATTACTGTGTTCAGAACCAAAACATATAAATTTCCTTCTAGGTTACACCGCTTAAATTTAGTTGTCCAGCAAACACATCGTGTGTCGTAACTTGCTACGTATATTAATAGTGGGCAATAGGAACACCTGTCATAAAGTTTACTGTCTATATGTCAATATTGTATAGTCACAAGTCATTCTGATGTTTGAATAACTTGGCAAAACAAACGTCAAAGACGCACCACATCCTGGAGCTCCAAAATCATCTGCTAGATCAGAAATCGTCGATAAAATCCATGATATTGTTTTGGCTGACAGTCCAGTAAAAGTTCTCGAGTTAGTAAAGGCCAATGGCATCTCAGCTGAGCGCGTTCATTTTATTTTGCATTATGAATTACGCGTGAAAAACTTTGTGCATGATGGGTGCTGTATCTGCTCACTCCGGAGCACAAACGAAACTGCATGTGAATATCGACGTACTATTTTGAAATGTTTAAGAAGAAGCCGATTGCTTATGCCGATTTGTGACTGGGTTCATTATTATATACCGGAAACGAAACAGTCGTCCAAACAATGTGACCTCAGGGGACAAACCTGCTCAGAAAATGGCGAAATGTGATCCATCCATATGGGGTTAGATGATGGCTTCAGTTTTTTGGGACGAAAGTATTTTTATTGATTGACTACTTGGAGAAGGGGGAGAAACCATTGGTAAAGAATTGCTCATCACGTTTGGGAAGACTGGAGATAGTGTCGCGGAAAAATGTCCCGAAATGGGCAGAAAGAAAGCGTTGGTTTCACCATGACAATGCTCCGGTGCATTGAGTCCTCAGTTCAGAACAAATTGACCAAACTATGCTTTTCGAAAGCTTGTGCATCAACCCTATTCACCCGATTTCGCTCCCTCGGATTACCATTTGAACTTGGGGCTGCGTCGAAAAATTAAAGTGCGTTGCAAGACTGATTTTGTTCTTTTTCTCAAACTACTCATTATCAGAGAAACTAGGAATGGAAATCTAACCAATAGATGAAAACTTTGCACTGTTCGTTGGTCCCTTAATTTTAATGTTTGTAAGAAAAGTGAAAGGGAGAGCATTAAATAGAGATCATTAAAATACGTACGTAGTAGTCAACGGCCTGATGATGATGAGCTGGGGCAGCGAGGTACCCAGCATTCACAGCGGCCACCAAGATGGCGGAGACGAAAATGACCTGAAAAAGAGTTCAAATTTATTGTTCACGTAATATAATTCCTCGCACATATTTTGATGAATATATTCGCTTTTTATAAATATTTTAAAATGAATTATATTTGAGTGATTGATAGCTTTATACAAAATTTAAGTAAATTTTATTTAATAAAAATATTTTGAAGAAATAAATAATAATCAAATTATATCTATGTAGGAGAAAATTTTGACAAATGAAAAAATTTGAATTTTTATGACCCTTTTGACAGTGAAATGCTTTATGGAGTTAAGTCTCAATAGATATTGCTTTAGTTGCAGAGAATAGTTGAAGGCAACATGCATTCTATTGTAAGGATGAAACTAAGCCGCAATGTAATAAAAATAACATATTTAAACTGCTTTTTAGTAACTTAATAAACAAATACATTATCTACAAAGGATTTTTTTAGAATAGCATAATTAATGCGTCTGTTAGCTCCAAAATTTCTTTTGCCGCTATTATTTTCTTCTGTTTGATCCTAAATATACACGGGCTTGTGTTTATTATTTTAAATATCATAGAAAAACTGTTTACTCATACACTTTATTTAATTAAGATCTAGCTTGATTTATTTCCATTTTCACAGAGCAAGGCTATGTTTTTAACTACTCTTTGCCTGCTTGTCTATCTTTCTCGCAACAATGAGCTTAAGATATCGTTTGAAATCGCAACAAGGTTGATATTCATAAGGAAGGAATTTTCGTAGTGTAAATCTGCTAAGATAGCAGATTATAACCAAATCCACGCCTTCCACCGAGGCATGGGGTTCGATAACTGACTCAAAACATTTTATCGCGCGCTTGTGGAATCAGTCTAGAAACCATCGAACGTCTTAAAAATCCACTATGATGTGAATTGAAATATTTATAGGTAATATATACATTAATTTTGGATTATATGTCTATGTATCACTAGGATTCTAAATTTATACATTCATTATTAATATAAAGTCATTTTAGTGAGAAAAAAAAATTGAATGCCTTGAAAACCAGCAGCCCTGTTTCACAAGAAACAACTTACGTGGAAGGTCTGCATGATGGAATGCTGTGTGGTTGAATGACTGATGTTTTCTGGAAGGCCGCACGTCATTTTATACCCAAAAACACTTGGTGGGGCGAAAGTACCGCGCTAAGGCCGATTTTTTCCTTCCCTGCCACTACCGAAATGTTACTTAATCGTAGTGGGGGAGTTAATTTTTTTTCTCCATAACAATGATTTCACGTCCGAGCGCTGCAAGAGTCTCCCCGCCCCCGCTCTTGTCCGTGAGTGAGGGAAATTACTTCCCCGCCACCAAGAACTGAGATGCTGGCTCCAACAATTATACAAAGAATGACTGGAACGCAGGGCGTTTGAACATTCCATGTAATTTACACCGCATGGATAATCTATGACGCAACAATGTGAAATATGCCCTTGTTTCTTCAGTCCGGAAAAAAAAAAAAAAAAACATGTAAAAAAAGTAAAAGTGGAATTAACAAAATGTAAGAAATAACTTCCCTACATGAGTATCGTTGCCAAACAAAGGATATCGGCTTTCTTAAGCTAGTATTTGGATATCTTCATTTATAAGTTTCTAAGGAAGCTTATTGAAACATTTCTTCAAGTCGCCATACACCCTACCTACTAGGAAATGGAAATGGCAATGAATATATATATATATATAATTTTTTCATTGTCATTTACACGCACATGTATGTGTGTCCGTTAACGCTCTAGCGGTAACAATTTTGTTTTTTCTCAACAAAACTCTGCATATAATCATCAATTAACAAAAGATTCGTAGAGTTCGTTAACTAGCAATATTGGATCATTGGGGTTGGGGGTTAATCTAAAGTGAAAGTTTTTTTATAATTAAAAATCGCTCTAGCTGCCGCAATTTTTGTTTTTTTCCCAACGAAATTCGATATATTTCTTTAAAATAAATTGATAAAAGTAGGTTTAAAGAATCATTGCAATAGGATCACTAGAAAATCAAACTATTAGGAGGGGGTTTACGAAACCTAAAATTTAAAAATCGCTTTAGTGGCATTGATATTTATTTTGTCCGACTCGGTAAATACAATTTAAGTAAGTTAAAAATAGTTTCTGCAAATCACATTACTAGGAGTGGAAGTTCACTGAAATTCAAAGTTTACAATTTACTCTAGCTTTTTGCTTCTAGCCTGCTACTTTATACCGTTTAAATAAAATAAAAAATTAGTTCCTGAAAATCAGGAAAATCGGGCCATTAGGAGCGGGGATTAACCTGAAACCCAAAATTAAAAATCGTTCTAGCAGCACCAATATTGTTTCTTCACAACAAAAGTCGCTATATACTATTAGCATAGGAGGGGATAGGAAATAAAATACGAAAATAGTTTCTGAAAAGTAGGGTGAATGGACTATTAAGACTAAAGGTATACCGAAATTTAAAATGGGCTCTTGTCTCTAATTTTCTGTATATTGTGTATTAAAAAAAAATCAGCATATGAACAGTATTTATAACGATGCATATGTCTTATATTTAACAAAAGCATAATCGTGAAAATAGCAAATGTGAAATATTAATCTAATATGTATTTTTAAACGCTCTGTAATAACCTTCAGAAAACGTTGCGTTACGTGTTTTTACTAAAATAATAGTTAAATTTAATTTCAAAGTCAGTGAAAATGATGAAATTTTCGACTGTTTATTGTTGATTGTGTATATTTTCTTAGGGCATCGAAATTGTTTTTAAATAATATGTTTTTGTTTTTTGAAACATATGAGCACCATCTTCTTAAATACACGTTGTAATTGGAAACTCTTATTTCTCTTTATTTTAGTGAATGTAAAGATGATATTCATGAGCTTAGTTCATAAAATCGTTGGTTACATTTAAAAGTGTTTAAAAATACTCGCACAGTATAGTTTTATCAGTTGATATTTAATTTAATTAACAGTATACCATTAATTTTTGTGGTTTAATCACAATAACAATAATGATGATAATAATAATTATTATTCTAAAAATGTAGTTTCTCTTTTGTAATATTTATGTTTACAACAATTCTAATTTTGTTCCCCCAATACCACACAGTAATGCCATAACTTATTTAATTTAATTAATTAACAAGGCAATAATTTGGATATGATATACTTTTTCAAATTGCTCTACAGGTGAGGAACTCACGAGTATTTTACGCAGCCCCTTCGTGACGAACTTTTTACTGTTCTTCCCTATTTCTTTTATGTGTTCCTTAAATTCATTCCCCTTAATTTTATTTACTCTTGCTCCTTGTTTTGTATTAAAAAAATTAATAATAATAATAATAATAATAATAATAATAATAATAATAATAATAATAATAATAATAATAATAATAAATGTGTTTCCTCCCTTTACAAGTTTTCAGGTTCGTTGTTTTATTATTCCTCTTCATTGGTTTCCCTTGTCATTGTGTTATTCTCTGCATTTTTGTTTTCTTTTAGTCTTCTTCTGCTTCTCCATATGATTTACACTGCTTACCCCGTTTTTTGCTATTCTATCTCCCCCTCTCCTTTTAATGTTCTGTTTATTATATATTTTTTTTTACTTTTTTATTCTTTCTTCATTTTGCTTTTTATTTCCTTTCCTTTTTACCTTTTGGTGTGTGTGTGTGTGTGTGTTTTTTTTTTTGTTTCTTTTTTCTCTTTATTATTGTTATTTTTCTTTTTCTTCTCTCGTCATTCTTTCATCCTCTCTTCATTTTTATTAATAGCTGCTCTCTTCTTATGTCTTTCTCAACTTTTCTTTCATTCTTTTAAACTTTCCTCTTGTTTCTCGCTTTCTGCTTTTTTCTCATTATATTTTATTTTTTGTTTATTTGTTAATTAATTTTGCTCTCTGAGGAGAATTTTTTGAATATTTTATAAATAATCTTTAGGTACTTTATGAAAACGCGTTATCAAATTTTGAAATGTTTGTAATATAGTTATAATTTTGAACTTTAATTTATGATATAACTGTTTAATAACATTAGTTTATGTTTACTAACATGTTTATAAACTTTTCTCAGCAATCTCTGAATATTGTTTCATTATTAGAATCGTGAGATTTAAAGTACTTTCACTTGAAATCTAGGAATGCAATTAGGAAAAGGCATTGATTTTAAAGATTTAAGTTTTAAATTAAATGTCCCTTCAATTTAGTGCCTGCCCCACATACCATAGAACGGATTTTTTATTTAACTGACAAACTTGCAGAAAATTTCATATATTAACTGAACACGATAAACCCTTATAAAAATCAAAACCAACATATAAATATACTAAAGAACACACCTCACTTCACAGTATGTGCTTATATTTTTTTATAAATTTAGGAAATATAATTGTGATATTGAATAACAAAGCGTAGCATCTGAGGTGCTTGCATTCTTGCACGAAATGTGTTACTTGCACTTCATGGTCATAACCGAAATCCACATACGTTTTCCATCTTTACGTGAAATTGTATAAGGATTAGTTTATTACACCATTACAGCGTGGTTACGTGTCTGATGACATGCTGCAGGATGTAGATAATTTCGAGCTGGTCCAGTTGTTTCATTACATTCTCTGGCATTATTCCACGGTTCGCTGGGACTTTCTCCGTTCTCCACACGAATATTTTTATTCCTGCGCACACAGTTCTAAGGGCTGGTGTAGATATGAATTGGGAAATCAGTAACTTCAAATGTTTTTCTCTTCGCTGTTATTTCTATTGAGATGTTTGCTAAGATCTTCATTTTTTTTAATCCTAACTCTGGTATTCCGGTTAAAAAGTATAACTCTATGTTATAACCTATTGTTAAGTACATTGCTCCACTGTCTGTTTTAATCGCTTCTATGAAGTAGCATGACCTCATATCCAGATTCATCTGAGTGGGGGGAATGCAATCACTGGACATTATTAGTTCAACTAGAACATTTCGTAAAAGCTAATTTATTTTCTGTTAGAAGGTTTTGTTTTATTAGATTAGAGGGTAGGTCCATAAGTTTTCGGCCTAGCCAATAAGGATTATCGCCTTCATAATATCGGGTGTAATACCTTATTTGTTAAGTAAATAATTGCAGCTGTAACTTCCGTTCCGCTGTGTTTGGTTGTTCAGTTATAGTTGCATAAAGAAGGCTGTGTGTAAAAGATTGTGACATGTTCAAAATGGAGTTTTGAGCTGTTATTAAATGCTTTCCAAAAGAAGGACTTAACTCCAAATGAAATTAAACAGCGATTGGACGGTGTTTGTGGAGAAGCATCTCCCTCATATTCTACCGTAAAAGAATTGGACACATTTTTTCGAATGGGTCGAGAAAGCATTGAAGATGAAGAGCGTGCAGGGCGGCTCTTGGAGGTGTTCACTCCTGAAAACATCGCTCGCTCTTGTGGAAGAAGAAATTATGGGAGACCGGCGGCTCAAAGTTACAGGAATAGCAGCAAAGTGGGGATTTCTAAAACAAGTCCTTCGAATTATTCATGAAAATTTAAACATGACTAACTTTAGTGCAAGATGGGTGCCTAGATTTCTTTCCTCAGTCCAAAAGCAGCAAAGAGTCATCTGTTGTCAGGCAGTTTTGGAGCTCTGCCGTGGCAACGGGAGAGAAGTTCTGCTAACCATTGTTACAGGGATGAAACTATGGTCCTCTATTATGATCCCTTGTTCAAAAGAGAATCTATAGAGTGGCGTAAACTTGGCGAAGCACCGCCTCTAAGGGCCAAAGTCACTCAGTCAACCAAGAAGATCATGGCCACAATCTTTTGGGACTGTGAACGAATACTCTTCATTGACTTAATGGAGAGGAACACCACAGTAAATGGGGAGTACAATGCTGGCCCACTGCACAGACTACGTGTTTCCATCAAAGAGAAAAGGCGAGGAAAGCTGAGTGGTGGTGTGCACCTTCTTCGCGACAACGCGCTTGTGCACTCAGCTCTTGTTGCAAAGGAAGCTGTGAGGAAATGTGGCTTCAAGGAGATCGACCACCCACCCTACAGCCCAGATCTAGCTCCCAGTGACTATTTCCTGTTCTCAAAACTCGAGAAGCACCTTCGAGAAAGGAAATTTAATTGTGACGAAGAAGTGATGGATGCTGTTTAAGCCCATTTTGCAGACAAGACTTCTGAATATTTTTTTTTTGGGGGGGGGTGTTAATTCATTGGTGTGAGAAGTGTATTGCAGTAAAGGGTAACTATATTGGAAAGTGAAATGTAGTTTTTGTCTTTATCATACCTAGAAAATGGTTAGGCCGGAAACTTATGGACTACCCTCGTATATTAATAACAATTATAAAATTGTATACTTAGAACTGTTTTATACCCTTGAAACACTTAATACGAGAATACTGATTTGAAAAATACTTTTATTTCTCATCATAATCTCATTAACACATCTGTGCCATCGTTTCACAAATCCCTGATATCAGGCATCATACAATTTTCTGTGCTACTATCGGAACCAAGCCGCGACTTCCCTTTCTACAGTTTCATAGTCGGAAAAATGTTCACCTGAAAGATGATTTTTAAGAGAGCCGAAAAAAATGTCCCTTGGAGCAAGGTCGGGGCTATATGGAAGATGCTCGAGGACTTTCCGTTTGAAATTTCCCTACATTACATTTGTTTTGTATCGGTCCTGGTGGTATAGTGGTAACCACACTTGCCTCGTAAACCCAAGGTCACGGGTTCAATCTCGGCGGCCAGGATCGATGAATTTTTTCAGGCTTAAAAATCCTAAGTATGGCTTCCTTCGGAAGGGAAGTAAAGCTGGGTCCCGTGTCGTAGATTTACGGTAAGGCAAAGAAGCTGAAGCGTCTGTAATTAAAAAAACAAAGTCTTGTAGGATATATGTGGACGCACGTTATCATGCAAGGGGCTGCGATGTTGATCCCAGGAGACTGTGAGCGCCACTTTCCCAGCGGATGGTGTCACTTCAAACTTGTATTTTTGCAGGCGAAGCAGGATGATGCCAGTGCATTGACGCTTTGTCCAGGCTGGTAACCCAGAGCTCACAACTTGTGATATACTTCATCATGTAGCGATTGATATGCTGTAATACGAGATGCATACTTGGCATTTTGTGCGGCACCCATCTTGCACAGACTTTGTGAAACCATGCCATGTGAATAACCAATAGCAGCATCTATAGTGTCTATAGTTACTCTGGGACTGTCTTCAACTCGTTGCAAATTCGCCTCTGTGGCTATCTCCGATGGCTGGCTGACGCGGTGTTCGTTTTCGATACGTGTCCGCCCTTCAGAAAAGTTCTGCACCCAGCTGTAAACAGCTTGACCTGACAGACACTTCTCACAGTTGATGAGAAACATTTAATTATGAATATTCTTTGATCCCATGCGTTTTGCCCATACAAATCGCACAATGGAGCGCTTATCCAGAGAGTAACTTACGGCAAAAGACCTAAGCTTGAAAAGAAGAGACCTCTGAGTAAAATTTGTCGGTCGTTTCACGCTCTGAATTGAATGGGACGCTGATGACCTGAGCTGTTAAAGAGTGCTCTTACATGACAACGCACGTCCTCATGCTCGTTCAAATATGTAGTACTCTTACTTCAATTTGTAACTTACTAAATTACTTGCCCTCTTATTATATAACATTTTAGTTGCATGCTTTACATTTATAAACACGAAAATTTCCACAGACACTCTTTAAAGTGGAAAGAAATAATGAACTACTTTATAATTTGGACTAATTGTTCTTAATTCCATCTCATAAGACGGCGTGGAATGTGCTGAAAGGTGGACATTTCCATCTGTATAGTTTGTGGTACGTGAAACACGAATATGACATTAGGTTTTTTTTTTTTTTTATTTTTTTCCCCCACGCGCTAATAGCTCTGATTATAAGCAAAGCTAAGGGAAACGGCCTTCCCCTTTTATTCCCAATAACTTTACTACTCCACTAACATCCCACTGTGCTCCGCAGTGTTGCAAGTGCAAAGTATTGCTAGGAGCTGAAGAGAGATGGCTTGTCAGAGGAATGTGTTGATAAGGGAGGATTTTGAACAAGAGCGTAAGGGAATGGAAAATGTTGCATTCTTTTAAAGGTAGAGACACAATTTATAGCGTAGAGGTGTCACATGATGAAATTTACGAGCATGAAGATGAAAAGAAGTTTGGGGGAGGTTGAAAACTATAACATTGGACAAACCCCTACACATCAGAAGAACTGAAAGTAAATATCAGGAAGAAATTGACTCTATTTCGGTAGTTGAAATGATGGCAGAAATGTGTGGATTTAGCAGGACACATTTTCAGATATTCTTTCATAAAGTGCTAATTTTCATTGTTATTGTAGTTTTAATTACAAGAGATTTAATCAGTTGCCCTGATTTAATTAGGCGATGAAAGTTCGTAATCACAAGCGACATTGCTAGGACATTTATTGCAGTTTGTCATGTATCATTCGTTATTTGAAGCATTGTAAATGCGCCTTGAATTTCACACATTTGAAGAAAATTTGCTCCATTTGTGAGCTAAAGAAAACAGAGTTTCAAGTGGGAAAAAAAGGAATGCTTTGGACATATTCTTATTTTAAGTTTAATAGACGAGCAAAGACGGTTAGAAACATTTGTGCCGTCTACGGGGAGAATGCCACTAGAGAAAGCACGGCAAGAAAATAGTTCTGTCGTTTCTAAGAGCGCCACCTTGACGTGAGCGTTCAGGAGGCTATTAGCATTTGATGAAGAAATTCTGAACTCTTTAATCCATTATTATCCACGACACTCAACCCGAAAATTAGCAGATGTGATGAATTGTGATCAGTCAGCCAACCAACCAGTCGTGCGACATGTGCACTCCATGAACAAGGTTTAAAAATCTGGTGTGTGGATACCGCGCGCTTTAAGCGAAACCAACAAAAATCAGCGGGTGGGCATTTGTTGTGCATCTCTGCTTGCTGGTCTTCAGTTAACTCATGAACATTACTCAGCATTCTTATCCTAGAATGACAAATAATGGTGACATAAAAAAAAATGAAATGGCTGAGTCCTAACAAAAAGGTAGCAAACCGTGCAAAAGTTTCTGTTCATGCACATCTGGTGTCGTGTACTACAAATTGCTTCCCAGGAATGCAACCCTACCTGCTGAAATGCATTGTCAACCATTCAGACGCTCTATGGACGTAACTGAAGAAAAAAGACCGAGAATACTGCATCAAGTGCTGCTGCAACACAATAATGCACGCCCTCACTCGGCTAACATGAGTTAGGAGCTTGGTTTGGAGTAGATTACTCATCCCCCATCCCGATCTTGCGTCTTAAAACTTCCACGTTTTCCGTTCTTTGTCCAACAATCTTCGAGCGAACCTCTTCGATAACGGAGATGTTTTACAAACTTGACGACTTCTTCAGCTCAAACCAGCAGATTTCTTCAGAAGTGGAATCAAGAAACTACTCCATCTTTGGGAGAGTCATAGATAAGGGCGGAGAAAATATTACTGATTAATTTCTGTATAATATTTATATCAAACAAAAACTTTTTATCACAGTCAAAAATAGTACAAATTATGTTTGAACTCAACACACCTGCTTCGGCGGAAGTTATCACCATGAAACGGGCTGCAAAACCGTGAAAGAATTCGTATAAAGGGAACTTTTCCTGCACCATGTACCTTCCCCCCAATAGGCTATTCAACGTGTTATATAAATTACACTTTATTCAGAATAAGTTTCTCTTTTAAACAAAACGATAGCCTGAACAATTAAACTCCTTTTTTGCACGTTTCCTTTTTCATATCACCCAGTTAATTGTTCTCAGCTGGAAGATTCCTATTTCAGATTTTGGTATTTGACATCGGACATTGCAAATTTTTTACATCTGCAGATTTGCAAAATATGTTATAATATTTCATAACAAGGAGTTCGGCACACAATGTCTAGTGAACCCAGGCGGAACGCGGCACGGGCATTTTTGTGGCGATGAACAGGCGTCATAACTTAACAAGTGTGTTGTGTTTTTGCTGGGGCAAGTTGCACCATGAGCGCGTTTTTCCTTCCATGGTTACCAACTAGAATATAAAATTAACTTTTAGAAAGCGAATACAACTATTTTCAAATGACAGCTTTATTCAGAAAAGCTCATCTTGCAATTTTGCGACAAGAGCCTATGTTTCCTACCCGAAGAATTTGACTCAGCAAGACTCTTCATTGTGACAAACTCCGCCACTAAGTAAATCTCAGCAAGTCGAATTTGTGAACGTTATTACAGAGCGCAGAGCAGAAAAGTTGTATATTGAGTTTACAGAAATTGGGAGAAAGCAGTGACTCGTGTGTATATTACTGGGAAATAATTTTAAATAGGTGCCGCTAGAGAGCTTTTTATTTCGGTATTTAGTTACACTCTTAATGTCCCGATTTCCCTAATTTTCAGAATATATTTATCTTATTTTATTTAAATTGTATATATCGAGTTTCATTGCGAAAAAGCAAATATTGACACCGCTAGAACGATTTTTAAATTTTGAGTTTTAGGTAAACCCCGATTCTTAATATTCTGATTTCTTTTATTATAACAAAATGTTTTGTTTATTTTATTTTAATGTCATATACGGTGTTTAGTCGAGGAAAAACAAAACTTGTGGCCGCTAGAGCGATTTTTAAATTTTCTCTTTAGGTTAACCCCCACTCCTAATAGTTCAATTTTACTGGTTAACAAATTCGATGAATTTGTTAATTGATCGTTATATGCCGAGTTTCATTGAGAAAGAAACAAAAATTTCAAAATTTTTCTCGTAATTTTTGATTTCTAGTAAGTAGATTGGATGAACATTTGAAGATATTTTTCAAAAATCTTTTCACGGGTACAACCTCCTTCGGAATTCGCTAAAAGTGGACGTTTTCTTATTATCATAATATATTCTATCCGCCACATATAACAATAAGAATAAACACAGGCTAAATCAGTGACAACCAAAACAGAAAGAGACAAGTTAGGCGGAATATTGTCAAAAACGTGCGACATCCAAAGAGAAGTTCGTAAGAAAGAATTGGGGAAGTTTTATGTCATATTTGGAAAATAACATAAAATCACAATCCAAAACCTTCAAGAATCTGAAATAACTGGGTTAAAAAAAAACAAAAAAACAAAACAAAACAAAACATTAAGTGGAAATAAATACATTTGATATAAAACATAGTTAACTTATATCCAAAATGTAATTTCCATCAAATTAATAGGAAATATAAAGGAAATGTCAACCCATAAATAAATAATAAATAAATCTCTTTCAGTGGTGAAAAAATATCTGTGTAGAAAAAATAACTTTGGAAAGTGTAAACAAACTGAATTACACTAAACAGCCATTTTGTATCAGACATGTTATATTTACCACTGCTGCAATGATGTGAAGCAGATTTGCTTTCAATCATCCCAAACAATGCTTTGCAGGGGACTTTGTAACACTTGCCCAGCCTGTGCGGTAGTAACATTCACTGTTTGTTTTATTTTTCGCACTATAAACCACGTTTCAGAAGAGCTGAAAAATATGTAATAATGCATTATTCGAGAGTAAGCAATTAAGTTACAAATTGATGTGGGGTACTACATGTATGAATTAGGCACACGAGACTATTCACACTACATGGCAGCATTAGTGGCAAAAATAACATTAAACAAAAGAAAACCGATGTTTACAATAAAGAAACAGCAGTTGCAAGATGTGCGTGAACAGTGAACAGTTCCATTGTGCAGTTTTTGTGGGCAAAAAGTATGGAATCAAAGAATATTCATAAAGAAATCTTCCCATCTACGGTGAAAAGTGCCTATCACGTCAAACTATTTACAAATTCCGAGCAGACACTGTAGCCGCTGCTATTGGTTGTTCATAGGACATGACCTATTTCATAATGCATGCATGCTGACCACACAATACAACATGCAAACAAATGGTCTGGCAGTACAGCATCTCGATCGCTACCACGATGAAGAACAAGATATGTTAGCACGAATTGTGGCAACAGGTGATGATGAGTGTTGGGTTCATCTTTACCAGCCCGAGACAATGCAATGGAAACATCCGACGGGAAAGCGCTGCTCACAGTCTATGAAGGTGTACTGTTCACAGCATTCCAACCACAAGGACAAACTGTAAAGGTCAACTCTTTAACTGCAAGAACCGCAGGAAACTTCGTAAGGCCATTCTCGACGGCGACCGGGTCTCCTCACCAAAGGCGTGTTGCTCTTACATGACAATCCACGTCCTCATGCTGCCAACAAGACAAATTAGACCTGCAAACTCTCAAGTGGGAAGTCCTCGAGCATCCTCCATATAGTCCCGATCTTGGTCCAGGCAACTTCCGTTTGTTTGGTCCACTTAAACATCATCTTGCGAATAAACATTTTCTTGACGATGAAGCTGTAGGGAAGTCACCTCCTGGTTCGCCAGCTTGGATTTCGGGACTTGCGAAACGATAGGGTAAATGTCTCGGTGTACAGGGAGACCTTGTAGAGAAATAAATGCATTTAAAATTGGTACTCTTATTTCAGTTCTATATCCATTCGTAACTTACTGAATGACTTACTCTTTAAGCTTACACAGGTGGTGAATATGTACATCATAAACTTCCCACGGCCAAGGTCGTTAATGCGCGGACCGATGAGCGAGAGGTCTGGGGTTCGAATCCCGCCAGGACCGTCCTTCCTGACTGGTTTTTTTTTTTTTTTTTTTCCCAGGTTTTCCTAAGTCCTCATAAATGGCAAGTATCGGGGAGGAACCCTAAACTTGGGCGTATAACGTTTTCTTCCTTAAAAAAACCCTTTCCCAATATATCATTTCATCTCGGGTATTGTCGGTCCTGTGGTGTAGTGTTAACCATACTTGCCTTCTAAACCCAAGATCGCGGGTTCCAACCCGGTCAGAACCGATGGATTTTTTCGGGCGTAAAAATCCTAAGTATGGCTTCCTTCGGAAGGGAAGTAAAGCCGTGGGTCCCGTGTCGTACATTTACGGTACGTAAAAGAACCTCAAGCCTGAAAAAAGAGGCATCTGAGCATTACTACTATCACCACCCACTACCAACTACTGATAGTACTACTAGTATTACTAAAAAAAGTACTTGTAATATACATAAAATTGTATTACTCACTTTAACAAATTAGATACAAGAGAAAAAGCATTGGGATAGGTTTGAAATGGGAAGACATATTTTTTTGCCTTGCCTGAGTAATCGATTCGGCTAGACGAACTTCCGTCACTCAATATAAAAATTATGAAATAAATAAAAATATATAATTTGACGTATTTACAGCTTTACACTAAACATGCATATTTTAAGTATGAAAGGAATAGGCATGGGCGTCAAAATAGGCATTCATATATACTATAAAAATATCATTTTTAAGTTTTAATGCCGCAAAACACAAATATCATGATTTTATCATATCTGTTAATGGTAAAAATAGGTACTTGCCTGAAAATCCGTTGGATACAAATTTAGGTCCATTTCAGGAATAAAATTAAAATAAACATATTCTTAAAATTCACACACGAAATATTAATATTATACTTTTTAAACTGACGTTTATCTATATCTATTAAGAAATCTTTAATAGACGAGCATCAACTACTAAAATATGATTTAGTTTACCAATGCCAACTTATAAAATTAAAATAAAGATGTAACAATGCTTATTGCACGTATTGCGCTTTTCTTTTATTATTATAGAAGTGCATTTTCTTTTAAGGCAACGTTAGTAACAATATTATTTATATTTCACAATTAAATATTTTAAACTGTTAGCCACATTAAATAAAAAGCTATTAAAACTGAATGAAGTGTTACAATTAATCGAATCTTGCTTACGAATTTGTGGTTGGCAAAGCTGAGGAGACAAATGTCGGCCTATACGATAAAATTATTGTGGTAAAAAGTTACAATAAATTCACGTCATATACGGCTGAGATTGCTTGAAATTAAATGTTTTAATACATTTCATTGGTACAAAATAATAAAATTGTCTGTAGTGATATAATGAGAAATTCAGAAATCATTTTGAGAAAATCTATTTAGCGAATAAAATGATAAAAATCAAATAATATATGTATAAAATGCTCTTACAACTGTGAATATTTAGTGCGGCATTTTAATTTCTGCTAACAGCCGAACAGATAAAGGTCGAAATCAAACAATTTTGGAAATATAGGTTGTATTATTTTTTCATATAAACTCTTTGATAATTAAATGAAGCAAGCTGAAATATGGTGGCCTATTATACTATTATTGTACAATTATTTAAACACTTTTTGAAAGCAAACGACTTTGGTTTTACACACTGTTTATTTCTATTTTGCTTGTAACTTTGAATTATGCGACCAATTTGTATATCTGACGTCTTTGACAAAAACTTTTCAATTCCTGCCATGTTGATTATTGTTTTCTAGCACTCGCTGATGTTTAAGCCAAAGGCGCTACAAGGAAATTTCAGTGCACTGTTCTGGTGAACTTGCATAAAAATACCTGCACCGAGGTGTAATAAAACATAAACGATAAAATTGTGGTTATTGGCAGCTGTTGTTTTTGGAATTTCTGGTATTTTTTTATCGACTTTGTCACTGATTTATGAGCTAAATGATCAATCTGAATATTGTTTACACAACGTGCATGATGTCATTTTCTTCATAATTATAAGAAATATTAATAAAAATACTGAGATAAATAACTTTTGTAACCTTAAATAACTTTTATGTGTGTTTTCGCAAATAAATTCATAGAATTACAATTAAAGGAATTAGTTATTTATTGCTCCAAGTAAATCATATATAATTTACACAGCATATTAAGTAAACTGCTTCATGAACCTTCGAATATCTGCAAAGGATTATATACACCTTTCATAAGAGCCAGTGTTGTGGTCAGAAGGGTCTATTAAGGCATTGTCATCTTTTTTAAAAAATCTTCCCGAATTAGAATATGTTTAAGCGATGCAGATCTAACGAAACACAAATTTGTAACAGTTGAACAAACATTCCATAACTCTCGCGGATGAAACACAACCACCCCATGTACTACATAAAGCCGGGAGACGAGAGTGTGTAGCGGGGAGGTCCGAGGCTACAGGGTAACTACAAAACAACACCACCACTACCTGCACTACTAACAAAGAGCATGAGCTCAGCCAGATCCAAAGTTCGAGGTTACTTCGTTGCGATGTTCCTGGGGAGGCGAATGTGAGCCCTGTGCCGGCCGGGGCTGGTAGCCGTGATCAGAATATCGAGATGTACCTGGGGAGGCGATTATACGGGGTGGTCGTTGTGACCAGTATCGAGATGTCTGAGAAGGCAACCCGTCGTTGTGACTAGGATATCGAAACAATAACCTCGGGCGACACCGAGCCACGGTGTATAAGGTGGCACCAACCCATGTAGCGACCATGACTTCCCTTTTACTAAATTATTTTCTAAAAATATTTACATTTTCCCTTATTTAATGCATCATACTTCATATTAAAATGTCTAGTTACAGTCAACATATATTGCAATTAAAAATAACATTTTCTCCATCCATGGACTTCCCAGTGTTCATTTTTAGAAAGGGTTCTAATATAAACAATACAAATTGTATGCTTAGGCCAAATACAAGTTCTGTGCACACTAGACCAAAAATAAGTAATAAACTAACGGTATATTATAAAACACAATGAATGACGAGAAAAAATTATGCTAGTATGGATTTGTTAACTACAATTTAGTTTTTACCCTGTGGCAGTGAACAATGAAAATAAAATGATTATTTAAACATGTTAAAAATTAACCAGTTAACTTAAATGTATGCCAACCTATAATTAAATAAGTGATTGTAATTTGAATTAATGTCGAATTAATTTTAAACATGTTCACATGTCAGTTAACATAATTAAATGCATTTCACCTAACCAAAACACTTCAATCTGGTTTGATACATATGAACCTAATTAAATACTTCAAACTAATAAAATACATTTTAACTTAATTTTATACATAAAAACTTAAATACATTTCACCTAATTAAAATCACGTCATTTTGGTTAAATACATACCAATCCTTTTTGCAATTCTGAAAATTTTGAATCTAGATATTTCATTTTGCCCATACATATAGATTCATGAACGCTTATCTGATTCTCTAATGATATAATTTTTCCCAGACACCATAGCGTTGTTACAAGAAAGCACATTACAAATTTGGTGTGGCACCATTTAAAGCTAATGCGTAGAAAAAATGCCGTAAGTATTAAACCTGTGTAAAAACAAACAAATAATAATAATAATATTAATAATAATACCAACTTACTAAAAGCATTATTATTGAAATTGAGCATTATCGAGCTATTTCAATAATAAAAACCCGGCCGTAAAAGTCTAAAGAAATGTGTAATTAAAAGGCATATCGTATATCTAATTTATTTGTTACAAGGGCAGCTTAATACGTCCTTGCTTTGTTGTGCATGTCGTTTCCTCTCTTACATTTTAGTCTTCGTAACACTAAGCCTGCGTAAACAAGCGGTTTGTTTGACAAAGCCTTGTAGTTTAGATAGTAACATAGACTAATTCGATAAGGAAAGGCGCTTTTACTTAATGCAGGCGATTGTTTTAGTGAAAGAAACGAGCTGGAGCTTTTCATTTCATAAATTTGTGTTAATTCACCGTTGTTACGCAACAATCTATCATGCCAATCCAGTTAACAATGCCCTCCACTCACCAGGCGTGCGCATTATTTCGTAACATTTCCTCATAGAGACAGTATGACATCCAGTACATGGTCTACGCTGATCGAACTTGCCATTGGAAGGGATTTAGTGCTAGAGTAACGACCTTCATGCCCCGCTGATCACAGAAGTACCAACACTTTCTCCTGAGTTTTGCCGCCAATTAGGCAACGCATGTATGTGCGGGTGTGGGTGGCATGGGGAACCGGAAGGAAAAGATGAGCATCGCTTCGCGGAAGAATCGATGGGCGGAAAATGAAGCATCTTGTGATTATGTATCGGTGAAATCTCCCGGACTACTTGTCAATTTAAATACCTTTTTTGTAAGCCAACGAGGGCGCGTTTCAGTGTACAGTCAAAGCTAAATGATTTCGAGAGATGCTGATTTCCTTTCGAAAGCAGTAATGTTCTCTTATTTCATCGCCCTCGAAACCTAGCTGCATCAGTAGCGAATAAAATAAAATTCCTTGACTGGATAGCATGGATTAAACCATTAATGTAAAAGTGGTCTAATACATACTTGTTCTTGTAAAGTATGGTCTTGTAACTTTCTGCTCCAGGAAAGAAGTGCAACATTGGTAATGTATTGATTAATAGTTATAAGAGCAAGATGGCCGAACAGATGTTTGCCATACGTTTTATTGGGTATATATTGTTCACTCCTCAGAGATTTTAATGTACATAGCGGATTATTGTAATTTCCTGATAAACGGGTCTTGTGCTTTTTCTCAGATATAATAACTAAAACACACTATTATGCATTTATCGATATTTTAGATTAATAATTCATTTTGAGGCTATGGTCCTTTACGGTGCATTTAGGAGCATCCATTTCAATCCAGAGATGGCAGAAGAACCGAGTTTTCCATTGCTCTCGGCCATTTATTTTATTAGTTCATTAGTGTTTATTTATTTGTATTGCTTGACAATCACGATATCATTATAAGAAAAAAAAAACCACATTGTTGTTGAAAATTGTTGTCAAAAGATATTATTTTAAAAGAAAACGAATGAAAATAAATTATTTCGTGGAATGTAGCAAGAACCTTAAAATGATATTAACTAAGATGTTAGTATGAAATATGCACTCGAAACAGGAAACGCCAACATCGGTCATAAGACGTACTTTGATTACGTTTAACCTAACTTTATCATTGTACACAAGTACGTATTTATTCTTCATTATCACCAATTTCATTAATACTTAACACATTGTGTTAACAGAGGACCAAATCATTACATCCTACTCTTGTACAGAAATTTATAAAAATTACCAGCGCTTGACTAATACTAATACTTCTGTGGAACAAAACAACAAAAACTCAAGTGTACATTTAGTAAAGCACAGGTGCAACAGAAACGTTTGTAGAACGGAATTTTACTAATAACTACAAGTTACAAGTCCATACACTTGTAATATATTAGACCATACTTTTGTGAAACAGGGCCCAGGTCACTGGCGTCAGTTTTCTGGAAATAGCAACATACGATACCTCGCAATCGGAAAGTTTAAATCCCATGGGGCCAGCCATACTGACTTTGGGTTTTTTAAATGCTGTGATGGGTTTTGGCTTTTCACAAATATCATTTTGTTTTGAATCAGGATTATTAGCCGTTTCCATAAAATGACCTCTTCAAAATAAGTATTAATCATAAGTATTATCACAAGAAGGTCTGTGATTATCGATAATCTGGATATATCAGAACATCGAATGATATTTATTAGGACTAGTTCAAGAATAAAATAAGAATTTGAATATAGTTCCACTAAACTTGGCTTACAAAATTGCAACAATTGTATATTTGTATTTAACCTTTTCAAACAATCTTACGACAGAAGAATGCCGATTGTCAGTAATGCCAATAGAGAAAAACAAAATACAGGTTTAGGACTATTTGAGGAATAGAATAAAAATAAAAGTGATATATTTGAAATTCGCGCAATGAATATTAACACTTGTATAAAAGGTTATACTTATGAATATCTATTCTATTCAGAAACCGTGAGACTGAAATGGACAAAAGTTGACTATTACAATCGCTACCGTACGATTTTCTAATACCAACTGAGAAAAAAAGACAACATACAGGTGTCTATTTTTCTTTGTATTCTGTGGTTTGGAATTCCTAATGATAAGATCAATTTGCACGTTTGACGCATCATCAAAACGCTTTGAAGAACACTCCATTTTGCGTTATGATTGTTGATTGTCCATGCTTTTTTTGCTATCAATAGTTTCACATCGCCTCTAGCAAAAGTGTTAGCGATGCGTGTTCAGGAATAATATAGTGGAGGTATTGGCTACAGTGACAAGATAAATGCGTGACAAAACGGACTTGATAGCTTTTTTCTGTAATTTCACTCCACCATCCGGCTGTGATTGGTCAAAATTCAAAATTCTGTTTCATTTCATTGGTGGATTTTAATATATCACATAAGTGAAATAATCACTATAAAGGACTGGAATGAATTCCGTGCTGTTGTCTGTGATAGTTGTGTTTCTCATACAAGATTTCAAAGTTAACTAAAATTTGATGTTGAGAAATATTTTGTTGATATAAGTAGATATGAATGTAATTTTAGTGTTCAAATTTAAGTTTTTCTGGGACTGCTTGAAATATTGTTAATACGTGTAAAATTAAGTTGACACGTATTTAATTAGTGTTAGGTATTCAACTAGCTTGAAGTGTTTTAGTTAGAATGAAGTGTATTAATATATGTTAACGGACCCGTGAATATGCTTAAAATTAATTCGACATGCATTTAAATTACATATATTTATTTAATTCTTGATTGACATGTATTTGATTATTGACTTCTTTTTTAAATAAAAGCTGTCCCAAAATTAACGCAGGATTTAAATTTATAAAACGAACGTTTATTTTATATATGAATTGGCAAAGTTGTGACATAATTTGAAAGAGTAAACACTCCGATTAAATATGGAAATAATGACACTCGTACTCTCTTTTGACTAAATTTGCGATCACCAACATACCCAAAGTACATGGGCATCCATAAAAATGCTATCATCCCGCGACAACCCACACAATTACAGTTACTGCACTTCCGGGTTCGTTTTCAAAGAAGTATGGCCCAGTAATTGCATACACCAAAGTGCACATCACACAGTCACTCGAATAAATTGACTTTGATTCAATAATACGAGTATTTTCTGTGTCCCAAATGCGAAGAAGAAATCTGAGCCAGCAATTGATGCACAAGTCTGCGAAAATGTGATTACCAATTTTCTCGAGGATATTATTTTCCATGTTAAATCGGAGTGTTTCTCTTTCAAATTATGTCACAACTTTGCCATTTCATGTAGAAATAAAGATTAATTTTGTAAATTTAAATCCTGCATTACTGTTGAGATATCCTTTATTTGTGTAAATATTATTTTCATTAATATTCACTGCCATCGCGTGTAAGCCTAACTCCTGTTAGCGTACACATAAATTTTTGAGTCATAAAATAATGTGTTAAATAATCTACCGTTAATTCATTACTTATTTTTGATCTGGCGTGTACAGAACGTGTTTTGGCGTAGTATAGAATTTGTATTGTTTATATTAGGACCCCTTCTAAAAATGAACATTGGGAAGTCGGCTGGATGGAGAAGACGTTATGTTTAATTGCAATATATGTTGATATCAAGTTGCATTAAATAAGGGAAAATGTAAATATTTTTAGAAAATAATTTAGTAAAAGGGAAGTCATGGTCGCTACATGGGTTGGTGCCACCTTATACACCGTGGCTCGGTGTCGCCCGAGGTTATTGTTTCGATATCCTGGTCACAACGACGGGTTGCCTTCTCAGATATCTCCATACCTGGTCACAACGACCACCCCGCATAATCGCCTCCCCAGGTACATCTCGATATTCTGATCACGGCTACCAGCCCCGGCCGGCACAGGGCTCACATTCGCCTCCCCAGGAACATCGCAACGAAGTAACCTCGAACTTAATGGATCTGACTGGGCCCATGCTCTTTGTTAGTAGTGCAGGTGGTGGTGGTGGTGTTTTGTAGTTACCCTGTAGCCTCGGACCTCCCCACTATGAACTCTCGTCTCCCGGCTTTATGTAGTACATGGGGTGGTTGTATTTCATCCGCGAGAGTTACGGAATGTTTGTTCAACTGTTACAAATTTGTGTTTCGTTACATCTGCATCGCTTAAACATATTCTAATTCGGGAAGATTTTTTAAAAAAGATGACAATGCTTTAATAGACCCTTCGGACCACAACACTGGCTCTTATGAAAGGTGTATATAATCCTTTGCAGATATTCGAACGGTTCATGAAGCAGTTTACTTAATATGCTGTTTATTATAAATGTTTTACTTGGAGCAAAAACTAACTAATTCCTTTAATTGTAATTCTATGAATTTATATGCGAAAACACACACAAAAGTTATTTAAGGTTATAAAAGTTATTTATAAGAGTATTTTTATTAATATTTCTTATAATTATGAAGGAAATGACATCATACACGTTGTGTAAACAATATTCAGATCGAGTATTTAGCTCATAAATCAAAGATTTATGTTGTTTTAGAAAGGCTCAACCTTGCTACCATTTGTGTAACTTTGAGCCGCCGGTCTTCCATAATTTCTCCTTCCACAAGAGCGAACGATGTTTTCAGGTGTGAGCACCTCCAAGGACGGACCTGTCCACTCTTTATCTTCAATGCTTTCTCGACCCATTTGAAAAAGTTTTTATCGACAAGAAAAGAATATCAGAAATTCCAACATTAACAGCTGTCTATAACGCAATTTACATTGACGAAAGCGGCTCTTTTCCTCATGTTTTACGGGCCGATCTCACACTAAGCTCTGTCCGCACTATAATAATTGTGAAATTTTCCGAATCTAAACTTAAGGGGGGAAAAAAAAATACTTGCTGAAGCTCTCTAGACTGCTAATTCAGGTAGCTCAGAACATCGAGCGATTCTTATTAGGACCAATTCAAGAATTAGTGTAAGTTCTTAAAATTCATTCTCAAAATATTAATATGAACTCTTTAATAAAACACTGAAGAAATAGAATTGTGATAATTAAACCTCGGATTTTTAGGCAATTGTCTATTTGGTTGCTTTAGGAAATTTTGCTAAATAATTGCATACGTTTTCAATTTATGGAAAATTATACTCATTGAAAGCTCTTTTATACTAACTAAAATTACTTAAAATAGCTGTCAGTGGCTATTTCTGCAATTTTTGTGCAAAAAACAAACAATTTTAAGAATTAATATAATTTACCTAAAAATTACTTATTTTTAAATTTATCTCGCGTACGGAACGGCACCACAATGTTGTGCAAAGCCTACAGGTGAAATCATGTCAAAAATGAAATCGTTAACGGCTGCCGCGCCGACAATTTACATACTTCTGATTAATGTTTTAACTCCACCCGTGTTGCATGTTTGTTACAATACGCAGTACATAGTTGATATTTCATCTGCAGTTTTCTTCTCTGTGTGTGTTATTTGCTTCTCATATCTTGTATTATGTTAGTTGCATTACATAACAGTGTGAAGGGAAACAAGTCAAAATATAAATTTACGAAAGCTTCTTTAATAATTTGTTTTACTCTCCAAGCCCACATATATTTCAATAATAGAAGTCTTAAAACAGATTCAAACACATAGATTTCAATTAAAACTAAAATTAACATACAGGAAGAAAACGCACGAGAAAGAAGAAAATATTTGATATAAAATGGTGGAAAATAACAAAATATAGCGTTATTAGAGCTGTAGCTTATGAACATCTCCATAAATGAAGAAGACGATTTCTGGTTTGAACTATTTATTTTTTGAGGAACTTGTTCTTTAAGAAACATTTTATTCATACTGACAATAACAATGCGGACAGTCCTAAGTCTGTGTAAAATGAGAATGATAATGTTGGGGCCTAATATGTGTAACACAATTTTCTACTGTGCAGCTGGAGGCCCAATTCATGTTTTGTTGGGGCCGAATTCATTAGAAAAGGGGGGGGTGAAGAGAGAGAAAAAAAAAAAGGCAATTGGGGCCAAATTCATTTAATCCTGAAAAATCCTAGTCCGAGTCATTTAATTGAACAGCCCTTGTTTTACTCAGGTTGCTAAACAACCTGGTGGAAGCCAAATTGTTTTACTCTTTGTGGATAGATTGCATTCATTGTCAACATTGTTTTTATATAGTCAGTAAAAGGTTTTCAAGTCGGCCTAAAGCGGTTTAGAGAATCAGGTTTACTGAGAGCAGAGGGTCAACACATGGAGTGCTAACCTTTCGCAACAAACTGGGGGCTTCATACCTGTGACGAAAACTGGTTTTATTGTAGTTATGTCTATATGGAAGTTCTTGGGTAAACCACATAGCTGAAGGATTGGTTTATTTATGGACGCTCTTTAACATCTCAGGTCATCAGCGTCCCATTCAATAATTCAGAGCGTGAAACAGCCGACAAATTTTGCTCAGAGGCCTCTTCTTTCAGGCTTGAGGTTCTTTTTCGTGCTGTAAATGTACGACACGGGACCCACGGCTTTACTTCCCTTCTGAAGAAGCCATACTTAGGATTTTTACGCCCGAAAAAAACCATCGTTCCGGACGGGGTTTGAACCCGCGACCTGGGTTTAGAAGGCAAGTATGGTTACCACTACACCACCAGGATCGACAAGCTGAAGGACATGAACCACTATCTGCTGCAATAAAAAAAATAGAAACGTGCTTAAATTCGCTTAAAAAAATAACCAATTCTTCAAAATATGCTCACTGCAGATGACTTTCTGTACTGCTGACCTAAAACTTTTATTTCATGGCACAAAAATGCCGGAAATGTTGTGTGTGCAGTTTCAAGTTCATACATTGTTGCATTACGTCATAGCAGCTGTTGAAATGAAGAGAAGTGGTGACTCAATAGGAAAATGGAGCGTGTCTAGCAAGCGAAGGGAATATTCTCCCGAAATTGAGCACCTTTGGAGGAATGTACTGTCTTATAGTGCAGTAAAAAAGATGATTGAGTTTAAATATGATATAACATTTTTTGAAGACAAGACTGGAAAATTTAACAACAGAAGAAAAAAATAAATAAAATCATGGTTTGATTTTGTTACTATAAGGGAATAACTATCAGGGATGTAATAGACAAGGGGTTCTTAACCTCAGGAAATTAGATGTACCAGGAAAAAAAAAAAATGGAGGAAGGAAATGCGTGTTTTAGTTGTACAAAGGTCAAAATAAGCATTTCTCTTCATTTATAAAAATACTGGTAATTTATTTAGTTATTTTTGTAAGTAGTATTTGGAATAAGATATTTATTGGAGAAAAACAGTTTAATGTATTCCTATTCAATGAATTTTCTGCGAAATCTCTTAAAAAGTTATTTTTTAAGCAAGTGAATACATAAATTTGGACAAAGATAAATTCTTGATACTGGTACTCCAGTACACAGATTTACAATCAGTAAAAAACTTGACAAATTTTACTAATTTCTGACTCGCACTTTTATTTCAGTGCAAGGGTTGTGCTTGTTTAGCTAAACACAGTTATTTAATATTTGGTTTCGAAGTGACCTAATTTTAGTCTTAAATCGAGATCAACATTCAGTTTATTTCTGTAATTGTTTTTATATATATAAAATAGAGAAGAAAATCCACATTCATAAAGGCAAGCAGTCACTAACACCAAAAAACATTTAATCGCTTTTTCTGAGATCATTGGGTATTCCAGAAGTCTGTCAAACCCATCTTCTTGATCATTTGCCTGAGACTTCTGTCACATGATAACTCGATCAGTTCGTCTTTATCGGAAGGAATTAAACTTTCTGGTAAGGTGTCAGCAATAAAAAACGAGTCTCTGTCCAAATTTATGAAATGCAGTTTTTCAGGGAATTATACTTTAAATCTGAGATGAGACTCCCAAGGTGCTCCTTAATATTCACAAGGAGAAGGAATTTCGTTTTCACCTAAGAAGACATCTAACAATGGAATATTAATTTCTGTTATCATGAAGCTTGGTTATTTTTTAAGAACCGCAATTTTATCCTATATCAAGAATATGGAAGTATGTGCACCCTGCAAATTCTAGTTTAGCTGGTTGAGGTGGCAAAATGCATCTGGCAAATAAGCCACTGTCCATCAGTGAAACAATTTAAGTCTGAAGAGTGTCGGAGAGAAAAAATCTTCACTCCTGAAAGGAGTTCTCGACATCAACTTAATTTCAGTGTGAAATAAAAAGAATCGTGTTCAGCATCCACGAATTCACAGGTCTGAACTTAATGAGGTTGACAACCTTATTTTAAAACTGTCTTCTGAATTTGACACTACATACACACAAATCTGACAGTTTAATAAATAAAATTTCGTATTCAACAATAATAATGTAGCTGCACTGCTTTCTTAACTGTAAAAGCGCTTCATAGCTAAACAGACGACAAAATGTATCCCATTGTTGCCTGATCAAATATATTCGAGCTGCGCTCTGCCATTGTCGTAGAATTAAAATTGAACTTATTTATAATTTTTTACAGTATCAAACACAAGTTTATTTTTTAATGATAATGTAAATCATAATCTGTTGTTTCCATTTAGTTATAGTAAAACTGTCAACAATTTGTTGTTTGTAAAACAAATGCTATTTTTTCTTATTTGCTAACCTTTTTATGCACCACCCTGCAGTAGCTAGTAGGGATGATTGGTTGAGAATCCCTGGGTGAGTGAACGCATATTCAAATGCTGACAATTATTGAAAAACTTTTAAGAATCAACACTGAAGCAACCTTGATATTTTAAGACGGCAGATTTGTAATGATGATGACGAGTGATGGAATGAGTCATGCAACCCTGAAACCAATATGTAAAGCAAGGAATGGAAACATATGCGGTCTGCACATCTTAAAGTCAGTGTGTAGTCGTCAGCAGGTAAGATGCTATCTGCAGATGATGCACAGCTTGTATTTAAGTCATTTATATGGAAATTGAATTTCTAAATTAGGAGATGCAATCAGGGAGAAAGTTGAGGCGAGGTATGCGCTTTCTTCAGAACAATGCATCAAACAATAAGAACCGTTGCAATGACTGCAATTGATAGCGCATGGTTTGAATTGTTGGAATATCCTCTTACTGTCCAGATCTAGCTCCCAATAATTAAGGCTGTTCCCCAAACTGGCAAAAAATCCTTTGAAGAAGAACATTTTCATCCAATCATGAATTTTGAGTTTGCAGAAACTTTGCCATATTATCCGTGGTTTCGCCTATCGATATCTATAGTGTTCTCATAACACCGGATGATATAATTCTTTCTTAACGTTGCAGAACCAGGTATGCATTTGTCTGTGTAGTAATAAGGTGTAGAAGACACCGGGCAGTCAGGATCCAGGAGCAGTGAGGTAAGGGTGTAAACGGGATCACTAACATTGTTTAAAAATAGGGCATTGCGACGTCGGCAGATTCCCCTCTCCATTCAAGGAATTCAAGCCGCTCAAAAACTCCGCACCAGAGGCCGGGGCAGAAATATTTCCCAAGCGCAATCCACCGCCAAACCGCACCAAGCACCATTCCACCTAGAATTGTATAAGATGTGGTGGGAGGGCGGAAAATTCTGGAAAGGAATTATCCATCCCACCATTTGGCTTTATGCAAAATGAAAACTAAATCTCGTTTCCAGGTGGAGACCTCATAGCAACTGGGTCCTGTCCCACAAATGTATTAGTCTATTACGTTACAAGTGTGTGGACTTGTAACTTGTAGTTATTAAGAAAATTCTATTCCTCAAAGGTGCTACAATTGTACTTTACAACTCCTAACTTACAAATGTTTATTTTTCGTTGTTTTGTTGCACAGAAGTATTAGTTATAGTCGGACACTGGTCATTTGTATAGCTTTCTCTACAGGTGTAGGAATATTGGTAACTTCAAATACTAGCGTAAAATTTAATATCTTTTTAATAATTTTGGGGGTCAGTTGACTTAAATATGCACTGTAGTAGCGAATGTGATTATGATGATGAGAGTAAGCATATGTATAATTAAAGAACAATTCAGTATTTGTGTGCAATAAAAAAGTTAGGTTAAGTGAAATTAAAGTACACTTATATGGAAGTTTCCTCTTTCAAATATTTCAGTTCAAGATCTTGGTTTATGTTTTTATCGTTCTTGATAAATGTTGCGAAAATACACTTGCGGGAGAGAGAAATAAACGCAGTTTAAATGTAAATTTCGAAGTAAATCCAGAAATAACATCGTTCCAAACATCCTCATTTTAAAAATTACATTTTAATGAACTAGTAATATGTCAATTTGCATTTATTTTTATCAATTTTGAGATGTTGACCTTCATAAACAAAAGACACACTTTTTAAAATGTTTCATTTAACCTTTATGCGCAATATTTGTCCGCTAAACTTTACTAACATTAAAAATAGAAGCGATATTGATGCACACAACTTAAAAATTCACCCTAAAAACCCTCAGTATCTGGTGTGCTCCCTTTTAGCATTATTACGGCCGCTGTTCTCTCGGGCATGGTTTCTATTAGAGTTCTGGTGTGTCTTTGGTCGATACTGCCCCATTCCTCTTGGAGTGCCGCCACCCTGAGTTCCTGTAAGGTCTCGGGGACAGGACTACAACCTCGGATGCATGTACCCAAACTATCCCAGAGATGTTCTATAGGGTTTAGGTCGTGGCTGCGAGCTGAAAAGTCTCCCGCGTCGTCAAGATATCGCCATACAATATGCGACGAGCATTGTCGTTCGCGAATATGAATTCATCTCCAACAAATGGAGCATAGGGCACGACGTGAACGTCGAGAACCTCCTTGATATAGCGGTGAGCGTTACTGTTCTCGATGAACACTAAGTCGGTTCGAACCTCTATAGAGATATCACCTACATCATCTCGAAACCTCCGCCTAATGACGTCATTTCGGCGAACCGTTTCCAGACTCTGTCCCTGGACATTTCAGGGGGGAACCGAGAACAATACAGAGCTCCTCTTCTGGCATAATCCATTGGGCGTGGTGAAGAGCGACTGTGTGCTCTTTGGTCAGAACTGGTGACGTAGGAGGTCGTTGTGACTCGCTCACATTAACACCTCGCAAATGTAAACGATTCCAAGCTTGCGGTTTCTTAGAACTTGTGAAACGAGAGAGCGATCATCTGTGGATGTAGTCTTTTTCTGCCAGATCCAGGTCTTCTGCTTTCTCGGAACAGACTTTTGCACTGTGGTATAAGACGCGCCTATGGTTGTAGTGGCGTAACGGGGGCCGAGTCCATCATCCGACAGTCTTGCCAACCTCTTCAGTTCTCAAAGGCATGATTTCAACTGAACTTATTTACAAAATGTGAATCTAACCATTTGTTGTTCGTTCCAAACACAAAGAGTGCCATTTTCAAAAGGCTGTGAAGCAATAAAACGTCTTTTAATGCTTACACTGTTCAGCGCGGTAACACCCTCACGTATTGTTAGCCTATAATATGGAGATAAGTGACTAGGTATTCAAACTCTAGTTGATGCATCCAAGAAAATATTTAACCGCATTTACCAATGGTATATATCCATAACTCTACTTAAAAATTGCATATTTTTTTTTTTTTTTTTTTTTTTTTTTTTTTTTGCCGGTGGGTATATTTTTCTGATTTTTTAGTAGTGTTTAACGCCCGTTTTTACTACTGAGGCACCACAAGCGGTAAACACTGATGATACATGAAATGAAATGATATATTGAGAAAGGATTTTCTTTAAAGGAAGGAAACGTTCCAGGCCTAAGTTAGGGTACCTCCCCAGCATTTGTCATTTATGAGGACTGAGGAAAACCGGAAAGAAAAATCACTCAGGGAGGGCGGTCTTGGCGGAGATCGAACCCCATACCTCCCGCTCACGATCCGCACCTTAACGACCTCGGCCACCCGCGGCGGTATTTTTCTGTTTGTATTTCAATCTACTTTTTTAAACGTCCATTTTTCTATTATACACCTGATACTGTACATGTATTATGTATTGAACTATAGTAGTTTTTACTCGACATTATCATCAAACTATTAAAAAAAAAAAAATTAACTGCATGCAAAAATATATTTTGTATTGAAACTATTAATGATGAACCACTTTAGTCTGCTGTCGTTAAAGTTGCATCATACATCATCATTATGACATTTTGTGGATTAATACATTTCAGCAGCTGTGGACCTCGCACAGTAAATGTTCGTCAGTTTGTGTTATCTTTTCCATGTACAATATCGGTTATCTTTGCTAGATTCCAATATCGCGACCATGTCCACGTAACATACTTATTTCAGGAACGGGGCGTTACATTACGAAAGTTATGCGACCGTTGTGATCTTGTCTGAAGCAGACCGTGAAGTTATCACAATAACGCTAATATTATGCTGGTGAGTGTATAGCTTCCAAGGAAGTTTATTGCCTGCTAAGAGAAAGGCAGGTCTCTATCAGCCACTCATCCATAGCGGCATAACAAGAGAGCGGCGGCAGAGGACGGTAAACGTGCCGCTAATTCTGTCTGTCCATGGTCTTTCTTCGTTGTTTATTTATTTAGTCACGCCAAACTCCTACAAAATTATGTTCATCGTTCATCCAATAAAATCTGTAGTGCTGAAAATACGAGGGTTAGAAGGAAAAATAAATAGTGGAACATATCTATATCTAAGAAATAATTAATTCTAGAACCCGCATCCTGTTTTTCATAACCTACTATATAATCACCTCGTGCCATACTTCTGCAAATTTTTGAATATGGTACAGTATTGTTTTTGTTGATATCAGGGTACGAGACCCTGCTGCTTGAAGAACTAACGCTACAGTCCGGATTACGAAGGGCATTCAAAAAGTTTTGCTAGTGTCACTTCAAAGTCCAAACTAAGAACTGAATTCGAAAAAATCTCCCCACACACAGTTGTAGACGGTACAACAGCTTGTGTCGGTCCTGGTGGTGTAGTGGTTACCATACTTGCCTCCTAAACCCAAGATCGCGGGTTCGAACCCGGCCAGGACCGATGGATTTTTTCGGGGCGTAAAAATCCTAAGTATAGCTTCCTTCGGAAGGGAAGTAAAGCCGTGGGTCCCTTGTCGTACATTTACGGCACGGAAAAGAACCTCAAGCCTGAAAGAGAGGCCTCAGAGCTAAATTTGTCGGCCGTTTCACGCCCTGAGTTGAATGGGACGCTGATGACCTGAGCTGTTAAAGAGCGTCCATTAAAAAAAAAAAAAAAATAAATAAAAAAATAAAATAAAAAATAAAAATAAAAAAAATTTTGTCAAAAGCACTACGGTAGTCGAACTGAGATTTTGCCTGAATTTATAGCTTGAGCAAGGTCTTGCACTCGTTTGAAAGGTTTTCCAGCAATGCAAGACTTTACTCGAGGAAACGACCAGAAGTAGGGCTGTAGTGCGGATGATCAAGCAACTGGACTTTGGCGATTTCCAGTTTCTTCAAATTTGCAGCTGTTCTCTAAACGGACGCATTGTCATGCAAAAACAACATCCTTGAAGTTACCATCTTTAGACGCCGCTGTCTCAGCTCTTCAAATAAAGAATCCAAAATGTAAGTGTCATAGTATTCGCTAGTGGAAGAAAATGGTGAACATTCGCTTCCGAGAACACCTGGTCTTGAGTCATTCTCATTTATCCCCACGTAGTTCTGAGCATTATTTGGGATGGTATAGTAATAAAACCAACTTTCATCATCAGTGCATATATCTGTCAAACGTAGACATTATTGACCAACAATGGATAAGCTGGCTGCAAAAATTTTTGAACGTGCCTCGTATTTATCCTAAAAAGTGTACGTAAAAGTGCCACAAAACCCTTAAAATTGTTACAGAACATATACTTTTGATACAACCCTAACGTTAATTATCAAATGAAACGCAATATTTCACAAGATATTTCATCATATTTTCAGGAATTAGATACCGTCGACGTTGGAAAGTATGTTCTTATATAATTAAAACAATCTGTCGACATTCATAACGCCAATGGTGATATTTTGACCTGGGGTATGTTTTTTATCATCGTGATTTCGCACGTCTTTGTGAAACTAGCTTTAACGCAACTGTCTACTTTGCTGCGAAGCTCGCCTCGTGTGCTATTCCAATCGGGATTTCGTTGTACAGCGTACTTCTTTTGTCATATACTTATTTAACTCAACATCATTTTTCCATCGGCAAGAGCCATCATTCATACATTTGTAGTTCGCGGGGCTAAAGAGCTTGCGACTGGAGCCATTCGGGTAAAAGTTCCCAAAGGTTGACTATTCAGCTGAGATAAGGGTGAAACAGTTCATCTGATCCGCTCCCACGAAATATAATTAAAATTTAAAAATCGATCTAGCGGTCACAGTTTTTGCTTTTTCTCAACGAAATTCGGTATATGCCTTTGAAATAAAATAAGACGATCAATTTCTGAAAATCAGCGAACTAAGATTATTATCAGTGAGAGTTTAAAACAAAATCGCTCTAGTGGCACCAGTATTTGTTTTGTTTGTTTTTTTTTTTTCCAGAATGAAACTTGGTATATACCATCAAGGAAAATAGTTTGTGAAAATTAGTGAAATCGGACCATTAGAAGGGGGGGGGTATACCCGATAACTGACATTTAAAAAGCACTCTAGCATTTATAATTATTACCTGGTAGTAGACACCCGGGTGTACTCTCAATTTGTGTGAACTCGATATGAAACTTCTCTGCTCTAGCGGTCTGTAGTAACCTTCGAAAGTTCGACTTGCTGAGGAATTCGCTTAGTTTACGCGACTTCTGCTTGAATGACTTTTTTTTGTGTGTGTGTGTTAAATATGAATTTATTTAAAGCTGGCTTGCCACACTGTAACAGTTTAATTTGTCTAACAGCAGTTTATGATTTATGCTACCAAATGCCTTAGCTAAGTCACGAAATATTCCTGTAGGAAATTCATTTCTATTTAGAGCTGATAACATTTCAGTAATGAGCGTAAAGGTGGCATTGATAGTTGATATCCCCTTCCTAAAGTCAACTGGAATAATAAAATTTTATTATTTGAATTAAGGCAATTAATAATGTGATTACACATAGCTCTCTCAACAATCTTTTACAATTTAGTTAAGACAAATAGGTCTGTAGTTGGACGATTCACATTTTTTAAATAAAACCTAATTACACTGAATTACATCGTCAGTTCTGGAAATATTCCCGTTAAGAATGAATGATTGCAAATGTTGCTATCACGTGCACAATGCTTCAATAATTTTGTGTTTAACCTGTCCCATCCATGCGAGCTTTGCCCTTAAATATATATTAAATGTATTCAAAGGGTCATTCATTAATTGAAAGTTTAATAGTCTGAATTCAAAGCACTTTTTTCAAGTCAGATCTAATGACCCTTCTTACTAGCTGAGCATATCCAACCGCTTGTCAGTAATTAGACATATAAGTCGAAACACTTTATTTCATCAAAATTCTTTTTTTAACAAATATTAGTAATATGTATGTTCCTTTTACTTTTTGTACAGCACTGAACGCGAAATATAATAAAAATACAAATAAATAAATCCGTATTTTATTTTATTCATAAGCATATGTAATGTTTCAGGAAGAAAGGGCATCACCACGCGGCCTGAAGTGCTGTCAGCCAAATTTACACCTCAGCTTCCAAGAACGCACTTTACTTCTCAGTAAGTATCAAAATAAAGGCATTTTTTCTGCCATTATTTAAAAAAGTTTATTTTTGTTACTATATAGTTTAATACTAAGTATTTTAAAAACATCCATTTAAAGTAAAATTACTATAGTAGTCTAAACCTCTTTAAAATTTCATGTTTTATGTTTACTAAACATATATAATATACTGTATTTGCGCGAATGTAATGCTTTTTTTATGTTAAATTCCAAATGCAGTATTCAAAATTGTGGTGCGTACCAGATTCGATTCTGTATTAGATTCGAGTGCAAATCCGTTCCATAGTTCGCCGGTAAATTCGTTCAAATTTATCGGTTATTACGTCATAATGTATTGCTGCAATTCTGGACTTCTTATATTTATTGTTGACCTATTATTGTATAGAGCGTTTGAACAGTTGGTAGTCACGAAATGGAGGGCAAACGGAGAACAACATCTTATGATGCTACTTTTAAGCTGATGTAATTCTTTATGTTGATAAAAAAGTTAACGGAAAGACAGGAAGCTGTAGCTGAGAGCAATGTTTGCTTGTGGCAGCAACAGAAATTGCCATTATTTACAATTAAAGTTAGTAGGAATGAACCTGGTTCTCGAAAAGGACACCCTGACATTGAAGATGAATGGGCAACCTGCGATTATAAGAAATAACTTTTTCTTCTTTGATCTACGTCAACTGTCCTGGCCACAGCACGAGCGATGGATTTTGTCCTGAGTGCTCCAAGATGTAACAAAAGTTCATTTATAAATTCTGTGTTCTGATCGTTTTACGAAGCGGGCGGGCTTATCTCCAAGACGCCAATACGTCATTTTTTTTTTTTTTTTTTAATGATTTTAAGTTTCAAATTTGGGGTGCTCATTGCTTCGATGGCGCATTACATTCCCGTAAATACGGCATTTTGAATTTAAACCTTTTTTAAAGCAGTGATTCGTGTCTAAGGCAGATATATTTTGCTTGAGGTGTACTGCATGTCGTAATACTATCGAGTTATAGTAACCAGCATATTCTGATACTGTCCTATTTATCATTTCATAATTAAGTACATGAAAGTGAATGTGGTTTGTATGCTGACATTTTTTCCTGTAAATGTCTCAACATTCCTTTCGACCCGAAGAACGTTCAAGGTAAACGGTCGACAGTTTTTTTTAATATTGGTGTTTTTATAAGAAAGTTCTGAATTTAATTTAGCCTTTTATTTATGTATATACTAATTTTATATTATCGCTTACATACATACCTATTATTATTATTGTTGTTGTTGTGTTATGTTGCATTTTGACGGATTTTGCACCATGCGTAGTGAGTTTAAAAGGGGGCGGAAATCCACAGAAGATGAACCTCATACCTGCTGGGCACATACGAGAGTCACCGCAAAAGTTTTGAGATGAGGAAAAGTGAATGTTGGTTGACCCACTTAAAAGAAATGTGGCGTGTGGTAACCCCATTCCTTACGAGTAAAACGGTACCAGGTCGTTGTTCTCCCCACTCCGCATTCCAGAGTGTAAGGGTAAACAACCCCTCCCGTGCACAGGTGGTCAGTCGTTACGATGGATCTGGAGAGAGAGCAATTTCGCGCTATGAGCTTGCAGCAGGCCTTTGGGAACCTTGCCCCTTCTGTGGCAACATTTTCCGCTGGTTTTCGGAATTTAAAAGGGGCCTAACTTCACTGCAAGGTGAGGAGAGAAGTGGGCAACGGCAGTGATTAAGGAAAACATTGTTGATTTGGTAAAAAAATGGTGCGCGAAAACAATTGCGTAGCATTTAAGGACATTGAGGCAACCCTCCAAATTGGACCATCAACAGTATCAAAAATTTTACACGATCATTTTCGTGTCAGGAAGTTTTATTCCAGTTGGATGCCCCACAATCTGACAAGCACAAAAGTGCTCCTTCGTCGTGTGGTATGAAGAAATACTGCAGAGATTCGACGAAGAGAGTTCACGGGTGATGAAACATGGATTTACAATTTTACACAGAGACCAAAAGATAGTCGGCAGTTTGGATCTTTGCAGGTGAAAGAGAAGAGGGGACGAAGTGTTGGGAAGAAAATGGTGGCCACAATTCCTCTGGAAGAAGGTCGGTTACTGCTCAGTACACCAGAGTATACCTGCCGAAAGTTTTCGACAAGCTCCGAGAACGCCGTCCAAGGACAGGACTGAGGGGGGTCCTACTTCGCCGCGACCCTCCGCTCACACTGCTAACCCACCATCCAGTTTCTGGAGTCAAACTCATGACTCATTCTCATTACAATCCTGACCTACCCCATGCGAAGAAAGCGATTTTCGTCCCTGAAGTGACTGTGGCTGCATATGAAAACGAACTTCTCACCCTTGAGGAAAATGAGTGGCATAAATCCTTTGATAAGTGGTTTTTGAGGATGGGAAAGTATATAGAGTGAGGCGGAGAATTTTTTTAAAAGATGTAACCGTCGGAGTGAGTCTACACACTCCCAATTTGACGTATCCCAAAACTTTCCTATTGACCTTCCTGTGGCACTTAAACATAAAAAACAGACCTGAAAAGAACATCGATGTGTTCAGACAGAGCACTCTATACAAACGGTAACGACAACACAAACTGTAATGCATGAAGAGCAAGTTTCTGAAGAATGCAGTGTTCATTTATTGATCATCTTAGAGGTGTCGTTAGCCGATGCCAGTTCATTCCAAACTTGCCAGATGTTTCATATAGTAGAGGATGTACCGTATTTGAGGAAGTAAAATTGTATCCTGTTTGAAAGTCATGCGATAAGTCATTTTTTTTTTTAAATTTCGAAGTCACGCAGAAATTGTGAGATGTCCTTTTAACTTTCTCATACTTGTGCACATCGGCATAGCCAAAAATGTCTCAACATTGTCAAAATACAAATAAACCAAGTAATTCCTTTTTGTTACTCGTTTTGTGTACCAGAAGGATCGTCTAGACCTGCGCTACATCTGGTGAACGTTTCATGACTCTACCTTTATCCGTTTGGCAGTTATGAGGGTATTATGTTTCAAAATACCATGTTGGATTCTTTAACGGCTCAAAATCGAATTTCTTATTTCGATACGTATCGAAGCGCCTAGGGTGTGATTTAAAATTCGAAATCTTAGCAAATTCAAATGTGATCTATGATTTCGAATATTTGCAAAATTGGGACTGTTGTGAATATAAACACAATAGGATATCGTAACTTTGAAACACCTCAAAAGCCGTAAATATACGGATTTCTAGGAACGAAGATTAGATCTGAGATCCTGAGCATGAAATGTATACTGAGTGTGAGTTTGATCGAAATCCAAGAGGTTGAAAATTTTCGACCGATTTGGAACCTGAAATTGTTTTTTTGCCACTCCACGTATATCTCCGGTCCCGGACATCGTTTTCAACGTTTTGGGTACCAAAAGAATCGCTTGGACCTAGGCTACACCTGGTGTTACGTTCACGACCTACCTTCATTCGTTCGGCAGTTATGAGGGCTATTATGTTTCAAAATACCAAGCCTTGGATTTTTTATCGGCTCAAAAACCGAATTTCTTTTTTTCGAAACGTATCGAAGCGCCTGGGGTGTTATTAGAATGCTAAAATTGTAACAAATTCAAATCTGGCCTCAGATTTCGAATATTTGCAAAATCGGGGCAGTTGTGAATATAAACACCTTAGGATGTAGTAACTTTGAAACCCCATAAATGCCGTAAACATACGAATATTCGCGAAACGAAGACCAGATCTGAGATCCTTAGCATCAAATGTATACTGGGTGTGAATTTCATCGAAATCGGAGAGGTTGAACATTTTCGACCGATTTTGGAACCTGAAATTGACTTTTTTGCCACCTAAAACCACGAAATCTCCGGTCCCTGAACACCGTTTACCACGTTTTGGATACTAGAAGGATCGTCTGAGCCTGCGCTACATCTGGTAAAAGCTTCAATACTCTACCTTTATCCTTTTGGCAGTTATGAGGGCTATTATATTTCAAAATACCAAGTCTCCTTTGAGCTGCCAGTATAAACAAATTAGCTAAAACGTGAAAGTGGTATTTTGCTATATTTTATATAGACTCTTGGGATTACTATTATAGTGTAATTAAATATTCCTATCTGATAGTATTTCAGATCATACATTGTCTTGTTGCAAGATATTGTGTAACAGCAGGTTTGAAACTTTCTCTATTGTCGGATGATGATAATTTCGGAGTAATTGTAGAGCATTCCATATTCTGATGCTTTTATAATAAACTCCTTTTTGATAAGAAGATACATTTGCATTGAGCCTATGCTAGTATTTATGTTATGTATTTGTATATTTTTAATGAAGTGGCTTGATTTTTAATGTGAGTTCATAACAGAAAGTACAATGTAGTGTTATAATATTTTGTTTTTGAAATAAATCTATCTATGATTTTCTATTAGTCTTACTAATACTATTCATATTGCCTTATTTTGTAATATAGAAACACATTTTCTTTCAACTGAGTATCCCCAGAGTATTAAATGCTATTTCATTATTGACAAGAAATATGCACAATATGCTGTTTTGAAGATCTAGAATTTGGTGTCATAAAGTTTTTCTAAAGTATGATTGTTAGCCCTTTTATTTAATGTGAGATTAAGTGAATTATGTCATGAATGTCATAATGCTTGTTTTATCTAGATTTAGTTAACTTTGAGCTGGTTACAATTTGTATTAAACATATAATTCATTTTTTCCACCAGATTACAAACATATTCCTAGAAACTATTACACTGGTATCATAGCAAACAGACAAGCAGTACTAATGCTATTTAATGACAATGAGAGATTGTTATAAAAGTTAACAGAAGTAGTGGACCAAGAATTAATCCCTGTAGAACTGTATTTACAATAATTCCCTAGTTTGGAATAGTACACTGATTTGTTTTCTGAAAAATTTCATGGTATCCTTTTTTTTTCTGCTAAGATAAGAGATGAATCACTGTAGGCCTTATTTTTTCACTCCATAAAGCTTAGTTTTTTCATTATAATTTCATGGTTAACACAGAAAGTTTAGACATTATGCATTTAATTATTAAATCCTGACAGAATTTCATTTGTAAGATTATAAGGAGCATTTTCTGTAAATAGGGCTCTTCTGAGCATAATATCCACATAAAACTAAGTTCACTAATTTCATTCTTGGATATTATGTGGGGATAATATTCAGTATGCATAGTCAGGAACAGTTGCAGGACTGCTGTCCTTTTCTGAATTCCCTGGTTACTCATATTTGAGATATCTTTTGGTCTTCCAGGAATGAGTAGCATACATAATGGCATGTTTGATTTTAGACATGAGGCCAAAAACACATGTTGAAGAAAAATAACTGAAATCTAGTTTCTAGGCTCTTACCAAATTACTGGAATAGTAAATGGCATTTATTGTCTGTTAAATCAAGCTCTAAGTTAAACAGCACATATAAGACTATCAAGAATTATGTATCTCTTGCATTAACTAAAAACATCTGTTAGTGAAAAGCAAATCTTAACAGCTTATTTTGACTTCTTTCATTTACACTTAACAATGGAATCTTGCTTTAGGGTAATTTTGTAGGGATTATAATGTGGTATTTAAGTGGCAAAAGTTCCAACAGGATTATCCCCTCTGCAAATCTGTAGATTTGTCTTCAGTCAGTATAAAATTATTATTTTTCCTTCACCTTTCATTCTGCTCATAAAAAAAAAATTGATAAATTTTAAACCCATGAAACCAGATATATAACTACAGTACTAAACACAAATGACCTTGATACCCTTTATATTTGACTGTCCATAGTGCAATACAGCTATAAATACACAGGGTTAAATTGTGTAATAGGTATATAATGGTTCGTAAGTACATTTAATTGTGTATAATAGGTGTTCTCGCACATTAGAAAATGCACATCACTTAGTTTAAAAACGTGTTTAGTAGCAGAACCATTTATAATATTGAGGAACTTCAGCATTATGTAATTGGTATTCTAAACCTCTCCTGTTGACGTTCAATGTGTCATCTTTTGTGTTATGAGGGCTATTCAATAAAGATGATCATAATTTTTTGACATTATACCTTTACTCTTTTGATTTATAGATGATCTTTCTCAAAGTATTCCCCATTGGATGCAATGCACCTGTCCCAGAATTTCTGCCAGTCTTCAAAGACATGCTGGAAACCATTTTTTGACAGGTTCTTCAGAATTGCCTCTGCAGCCTGCACCATTGCTTCTGATAATGAAAAATGCCTCTCACTAAGGTGTTTCTTCATTTGGAGGAAAAAATCACATGTATCTAAATATCCCCTATAGGGAGGGTGAGAAACACATTTCACATTGATTTTCGTGAACAACATTTGCAATGTGCAGCTATGTATTATTGTGACGCAGCATCCAGCTTTTTACATGGAAATGTGGCCTTTTGCCTGTGATAAGGCCTTGCGACATTTTGAAATCTCTGTATTATTACCTAATTACAGTTGTGTGTGCAGCTACAATATGATAAACCATTCCTTGAACATCAAAAAATGAGATAATCGTAACTTTCCCAGCAGGAGCAACTACTTTTGCTTTGTATGGTGTTTGTGATGATGGAAATTTCCAAATACAGCTTTGCTGTTTGCTCTCAGAGTCAAAATGATGTAGCCGAGTTTCATCAGCAGTGATTACATTTGAAAGGAGTCCCCATATGTTCAACCCAATGCAGGCCTGCCGTGAATGTCCTTTTTTTTTTTTTTTTTTTCGGATATCAGTACATAAACATGTTTCATTGGCAATATTTCAGTTAGCAACATATGGATGGTATCCAGTGAAATTTTTAGAATTTGGTAATACTCTCTTACAATATCGGTAATGGTGATAATGTCTTCTTCTGTTAGAGTGAAAACAGCAGTGCATGTCCACCTTTCTTTTAAATTGATTGTCCCCTATTTAAACATTTTGAGCCATTTTTTTTAATTAGTTTTTTGTATCAGGAAATTTTCACAGTGAAATATAGTATAATATGACAAATTATTATTACAAAATCACTCAAATTTCACTAATTTTATTCCGCTTACTTGGACATGGACCAAGCTGAAGATGGAGGCAAATGCCTTTGAAACATGTCCAAGTAAGTGGAACAAAATTAGTGAAATTTGAGAGATTTCGTAATAATAATTTGTCATACTATTTTGAACCATATTTGAGCTGTGCTAGAGAGAAGAACAAATTCTCTTTATGCCTTCTGTAAATTTGCATAGGCCTCAGTTGAAGATTTATTGAGACAAAAGCAAAATTTTAGAGTGGCACAGTGTTCATTGCTTGTCAGCTCCGTTATGCTATGGATGGAACTGAACATGTCTCAGCTTGCATCCTCTCATGGTGTAACCAGAAGTTCCATTATGAAACCAATACCACATGTGCTGTTGTACGTTATGCAGTAAACTAACAAAGTATTTTACAGTTAAATTATAGAGTGAGAAGTTATGCCTGAAAAAAAATTCATTCTTTGTTGACCAGCACTAGAACTTTTCTGTATTTGTTTTTGTATATAAACTTTTATATTATGTTTCTTATGTCATATTGTAATTTTCTAATATAATCTGACAAAATCTATTACATCAAATGATGGTTAAATGATGCATAAATATTTTGGTACTTTATATAATACTTGCCTCTAATTGCTCTTTTATTTTTCAATATGTGTCATTATTTCAGAACAAACTCTCCCTGATAATTTGCTCCTTGCATGCATAATAATTTGCAAAGCAACTGAGCTCTTAACTTTCAACATTTTCTGTTAAAACTAATCAGGAAATTGATCAACAAGAATGCTGTAAAATGATCATAATTTCTTTGACAATATACTTTTACTCATCCTCATAATTTTTATGCTCTTTCTTGAAGTGCTTTCTGTTGAATGCAATGCATCAGTCCCAGTGTTTCTACATGTCTTCAAAGACATGCTGGAAGCCACTTTTTGGCAGGTTCTTCAGAATTGCCTCCACAGCCTTCATCACTACTTCTGATGATGGAAAATGCCTCCCATGAAAATTTTTCTTCATTTTGGGGAAAAGGGAAAAAGTCACAGGGGCTAAATGTGGACTCTAGAGAGGGTGAGATACGTACTTCACTTTTGGTTTTTGTGAGATATTGAGCAACAATTCTTGTGATGAGCTGCCAGTTCAGCATTCATCTTGTTATATGAAAATGTGACCTTTTTGCATGTGATATGGCATCTTGCAGAGTTTTTAGAACATCTTCATAGTATTGCCCAATTACAGTTGTGTGAGCAAGTATGATATACTGATAAACCATTGAAAAATGAGGTGATCATAACTTTCCCAGCACAAGCAATCACTTTTGGTTTTTGTGGTTAAAATTCCTCACAGAGCTTTGCTGTTTGCTCTTTGAAATGATGCTGTCAAATTTCTTCAGCAATGATTGATTAACTTTGCATCTTACTGTAACATAATCTTCAGTAACATGCAAATCTGAACATGAATGTCCCTTTGTTCAGGAATCAGCAGCCTTATAACCCATTGTGCACAAATTCATCTCTTATGCAACTTATTAGTTACTGTGTATATGTGGCATCCATAGAAATTTTTGGAATTTCTGAAAGTATTCTTAATGTTATTTGATGATCCTCTCTCATAATAACAGCAGCAATGTTTTCTTCTGTTAGAGCATGAACTAGAGAGCCAGGTTTACCTTCCTTTGAAATTGATTGCCTCCCCTCTTTAAACATTTTAAATCATAAACAATGTAATACAGTTTTTTTCACACTAACTCCATTCACTTACATAAAATTTGGACATATGTTTCGGGAGTGATCCCTCCCATCTTTATATATATACCACTCCATTGTCAACAGCTTTGTAAGTACATTTAATTGAGTGTGATTGTAAACCATTTTTGAACTGTGCTATAGGGAAGAGCAAACTTACGATAGACCTCCACTGAAGATTATTTTGATTAATTTTATAGCAATATAATTGTCACCTCCATTTTGCTATAAGTGGAACTGAATGTATCTCAGCTTGCATACCTCTCACAGGCTGGAACTCCAAGTGACAGTAATAAAACTAGTACATTATGCATAAAGCTTAACAAAATATTGTAAAGTTAAGTTTTAGTACAAGAAATTATATCTGCAGAAAAAGTATGATTCTTTTTTATTGAACAGCTTTGTATAATCTTCCTATTGATTTCCAGCTTATTCAGGGCATGGAAAAATCTTTCTTTTCAACACTATATAGGGCTATCCCAGCAACAGGGTTTTTAGAATCTCATTCTATGGTTAAACCTCAAGTAATGCATTCTTTTTGCTGCACCTGAACTAAGCAATGTGGGTGACAGTGTCTGGCAACAAAACTTTTGTCTGATCACCAAAACACCTAATACAGCTATTCAAAAGTTTGTGAGAGCATTTGTGGCAAAACTAATACTTACTTCATGTTTACATTAATTCAGATTTATCCAGATTTGTCTATATATGTACACGATCTCAGGAACAGCTTTCATTACATATTGTATACCTTATACCTTGTCTACTGAAAGCTGATAGGCATTGTTAACAAACAGTATATCCTTCAGCACTTATGCTGGGTTGGAACAGTGGGGATAAAGCACATGGACAGAGGAAGAGGGTATAAGGTATACACATTGGTGAACATCTCTGTATAAATAAGATTATTGTATGACCGAGTCCAACTACACATTCTTATAGGTTCCAGTTACTTGTTTTATATTTAGAACATGTTTCACACATACCATCATCTGCATCCTCAGCTAACTGTCGCCTGCTGGGTATTCCTTTGGGGATACATATTCTGCTCTGGTGGAGGTATGACAAACTTAAAGTTTATGTTTTCATCCCCAGAATTGCTAACGAACTTCGACAATTCCAAGGATGAAAACATAAACTTTAAGTTTGTCACACCTCCACCAGAGCAAAATATGTATCCCCAAAGGAACAGCGTGAATTATCCAGCAGTCGACATTTAGCTGAGGATGCAGACAATGGTATGTGAAACATGTTTTAAATATAAAGCAAGTGAAGCCAATAAAAGTGTGTAGTTCGACTTAATCATGCAATAATCTTAATTATATGATATTCTTTACTGTGCAAATTCCAATTAGCACTTCAAGTTAAATCTCTCTATTAGATCCACAATGGCCTAAGTGTCTTATCGTACAGTTCATATTTAATAAAAATGATTATTGCTCAAAAAGCCCTCTCAAAGCATTTTATTGATAGTTTTATTTATTTAATAACCAAAACAAATTGATCTTTGTGGATATTGTGTGTACTATTTACAAAGGAGGAAAAATATGTTTGTACTATGGTCAACACACATGTTTCAATATACCCAATCTGTAAAGAGAATGAGTTTGGTATGACTGAATTACAACACTGAAGTAAAATTAATTTATTTACAAATGTAAAAGAAATGTTTTTACAATATATGCTTTATATTCTATGTAAATTTATACAATCTTATTTTTATTAAACTTAATAATAAAATGAGCTTTATGTACAGATATTTGACACTTTAATACACTATTTACTGAGGCATTTGATACCTTTTGAAGTTTATTAAAATTGCATACCAAATAAACTTTTTTCTGTCGAGGTTCCATTAACAATATGCGATCATTCAGTCTGTACCAGTGTGCATTTGGAAACTTGTGATATATATTCTTAAATAATTTTTTGTGAAAAATATAAACAACACAATTTCCTTCATATCAGGACTACATTTTTTTTGCCAATAAAATACAGTCTGGGGATACAAAAAATATTAAGATTATTGTAAAAAAATGTAGCACAAAATAAAGGGTTCTTAATGCTACATAGCTTTGCTATTACAGCTCGAACATATTAACTTTAACCTAACCAAACTGTACATGATTGCCAGATGATGTAGGTTAGATTAGGGCTGACTCTTCCATTTTTTATGATTGAAATAATCCTGATTGTCAGATTTGTTGTTTTACAGCATTAAAGATGCATAAGAAGTTGCTTTATCCAACCTGAAGTAGGGTTATATATTCTGAAATTTGAAAATTCTGGCATCCTTCCCTTTACTACTGCATTACATGTACCAGTTTCATCATTTGTATCACTTGGCTGTCTTCTGCATTATTTCATTAGCTTTTTTTTTTTTTTAAATCAATTCCTTTTTATTATACAAATAGTCAAACATATGTTAGTAGGTAAAATGTCTGAAATTAAATGTAACTAAAACTTCCCTTTCATAGAATCGATGGTAAATTTATTTCTTTCCTTGATGCATTATACTTATATTATAAAAAAACAGCCTTTCAAAAATGCTATTGCAGTCTGATATTGCAAAAAGAAATTGAACCATCTCCGAAATTTCTGTATACTCTTTTTCACTTTTGCAAAGGTTAATTTTTCTTCTTCATCATTGTTGTCTGCATCCTTGTCCTCCAATGGCCTTTGGACTTCCTATTGAAATTTTTTGGTTCATTCAGAACATTGCTAATGAATACAATTTGTAGTCAGCTGTCTGTTGGTTGGAGTCTAGTTTCCTACAGATTTCTTGGCTGCTGGTATAGTGTGCACTCCTCAGATCCTTATTTTACAAAGATGTGCTGCAACACTGGCGTGGCCTGTCTTTAATCAGAATGTTGCCACTGCTTCCTTCCATGGTTTATTATTATTATTGGCTGTCCCTTCTGCTATTTTGCCCATAGCTTGTCCTTGGTGTTATTTGAAGTGATGCATTTGTCATTTTTGAGATCCCTTTTTCTAAAAAGTGTTTTAATTTCTTGAACATCTAGGAGTTTATAAATATTGTACTTCCAGCCATAGTTTCGAGCAATGGCGGTTCAGTGAGCAACCGAAGATGGGAAAGATTCTCCCGAAACGCGTCTTACTTTTGTGTAAGTGAATGGAGTTTAGTGTAAAAAATGAATACCTAAGTTTAGGTTATCTAGGAGTTTGTTTGTTTTAATAATAGTTGTTCCTTTCTTGCTAGGGTATCTCCATTTCATTACCATGGATTCCTATATGAGCTATAATCCATTGTTTTGCTGAAAGTTTAATTTTATATATTTGGGTCAAAATGTTCTTTATTTCTTGTATTGTGCTTGTTTTTGGTTTTTGTCCGGAAGAGGTTGCTTGTATAACAGACTCTCAAGTGACTAGGATAAGTGATTTTACAAATAAACTCTGTTTCTAAGGGAGATAGGACTGCCTGGCTATCCCAATCAAAAACTGTTTTATTTTGACAAACTGCGATGTAATAGTAGAAGTGTTCGCAATGACTCCAGCTCCTACTCCTCCTTCTGTTATAAACAAGCAATTGCTGTACACCCTCAGCCCTTTGTCTGTGGGGTATCTCATATTGAGGGTTTCCAATGTAAATTATTTTAAAATTTCAGTTAAAATCTTCTTTTTATTGGCAGCTGTTAATTGTATTTTTAAGTTTTGAGTTTAATCAAGTTTGATCTTTTAGGGATTTAATTCTGACAAATGTATTTGCTGCTTGTATCTTAATTTCTTGGTCTATTGGAATGTTTCTTGGATATAACTATAAACTATAGTTAGGGTATTTTAACATCACCTGTAATTAATCAGAATTTTTTATTGTCTCTAGTCTCTTAAATTTGCTTAAGTTTTTTGTTATAGTAGCTTCCTTGCAAACTACCCCTATTATAATCTTGCTAGGCACTTTAATATTTGTAATGTATTTGTAACCTATTTGTTAATTTTTTCAATGTGTTTATATTCCTTCATTTTATTATCTAAAGTCCGGCCCAGATACTTAATGCTCTTATTTTTTAAGCAAATTGATTTTAATTGCTAAACTGAAGTCTTGGTTCTTATGTTGCATGGCAAAGAATTGGTAACTTGTCATGTTGTGGTCAGCTACCCATAGCTCTAATATCTTGAGAGCTTTATTCGTTGTTTCATCAAGTTGTTATTGTTTAGCATTGTTCTTAGCTGTTAACCACATAACCAAGTCATCAGTGAACAGACTGCACTTTATTTCTCTAATTTTTGCAACTGTTTTGATAATTCATTAACATAAATGTTAAGAATGTTGGGTTTGTTATTGCTCCATGGCAAAAGTTAATATAGTCACATTATTTTTCTTGGCTTGACTTTGTTTTTGCATCATATGAAGTAACAAATTACTTCAAATTGAAAAACTGATCAAAACATTTTCTGTCGTCAGTTTGTCACCTCACTAATGAATATCTGCAGTATGACATCATATTTCTAAACCGAAAGCATCAAAACAACAATTTTATTGTTAATTCAAATGGTCTATAACACACGTGTAATGTTACTGAACATAGAAAGAATGCTGATATCAGCTTTGTGCATGTGAAACAAAAATTAATTAATAAGAATCTAATATGAAAAATGTAGATTAAATTAAGAGGATTTCAATAAGTGTATCTGGACAGCTAATTTTATTATAATAAAAATGAACATAAATGCTGACATACTGAGATTCTTGGAGTAAAACCCATTTATACATGTGAGATACAGCTTTATTTTGAAAACTCAACTTGTATTAAATAGGATAATTTTAAGATTTTAATTAAATTATTTTGTGTTATAAATATTTTCTAAGAGACTAAAATTATATAGATTAAGATTCTCTTTGATATCCTAATAATTTATAAGAAAATTTCTTTACACTTATTTCCATTATTCTTACAAAAATGTAATAAAATACCTTGAAGAAATGGCTGTAACATCCAACAGTAGTGTTCATTTGAACTCAACAAATCACTGAGCTTGGAACAATAAATGTGAGAATTATCTTTGGGAATGAAAACCTCCCCATACTTGTGCTGTAAAATGCAAGTTCCCTATCTGAGCCTTGAACAAATCATCCTTGTGCACTTTCTAATCATTTTCCTCTCTGACTTATGGTTCTTTAGTTAACAGCATTTGATTGATTTTTTTCAGGTTACTATTGCTATCCACCATAATATGTTCGTGTTGGTCGACCTGATGCTCTAGAAGAGGAAGTACCAGCAGATCCAAAGCCTGTTTGCTGTTGACGAGTAGTTCGTTTTGGAAGGACTTGAGGCCTACTCTCCTCTGAAGGTGATTGTTTGAGAAGTGCAGAAGTGGGTGGTAGTACAAACTGGCTTGGTACTGGCACACCATCCCTTTGAGTTAATATTGGCTGACCTGCTCTTGGAGCTGCATCATCATCTTGTCTCAGTTTGAGATCCTGGGAATCAGAATTGTCTGGGGCTCCTGCAATGAAAGTGGCATGCCCACCTCCTTGTTTTGATCGATACTTGGTTCGTTGTCCTGGCACCAGAGCTGCACATTAAAATCATTTGTTAATACCTTATTTTAGACTCTGGTTGATTATCATAACTAGATATTTATTGTGGGGTGCAAATACTTCATACATTTTTGTATCAGTGTTCTGATACAGTCCAAAATGGTTTGTTTTCAGATATGAAGAGTATTAAGAAAAAGGGATTTACAATTTCTCAGAACTCATGAAGTGATATTCCTATATGTGCTATGTAACAGATACCTTGTATTCTCATTAAGCCCAGATTTTATCTTTTAATTAAGTAGAGTTATATCTCAAAAACACATTTTGGGATTAGTAATTTCTGCCATTCTGATGATATTTCTTTTTTAAAATACTGCTCACCATTATTTCCATTTATTAATAGGTTTTTATTATAGTAACATTTTAAAAAAATTGAGTCAAAATTGTAACATACACACATAGAGAAAGTTTTTAATTTTGAAATCCTGCCAAGTGATGTACTAATACAAAAGTTCATTAAACCTCCACCAGAGATGAATCGACCTACCACAAACAACGAGACCGGCAGTCGACCAGGAACTGATGATAGAAGTGATGGCTCCCGAAACTAGTCTTCCATTTTATTGAATTTTAGTGGTGTGTATGTTACAATTTCGACTCAATTTTTTTAAAATGTTAATATTTGACACCACTGTTACAAAAGTTCACTATATTTTATACAATTTTATTATAGTACCTATGTATTTGTTTTACTATTTTATGAATATCACCATCTGTTTCTAAAAACTTTTTTTAAATGTTGCATAAACAACTCAATAATGCAAAGGAAAGCTTCCTTCAATATTGTAGTTTGTTGGACTAAAAACTCAAAACTTAATTTCTTAACTTGTAATATAGTGAAGTTATTTAAGTTGTAGGGTGACTGAGAACTGTGATCTAGACAACAATGTTATAAAATATAATTGAATAAGTGAATGCATTGGTCGAATTTGGAAAATTCAATGAGGAAGGAGTTCATACTTAGATTACATAATATTGTATTGAAACCAATGCTCTCTATACCAGTGAAACTTGGGTAATGAGGAAAAAGACAAAAATAAAATTGAAAACTCAGAAATTAGATCCATAGAAAGGTTTCCAGGATTATCTCTAAAAGATAAATTGAGAAGTACAGACATAAGAATGGAACTGGATGCAAGAAATAGTATGGTACAAGAGGTAAATAATTACCAAAAGAACTGGCAAGAGCGTATCAATCATCTGTCCCCTAACGACTGTCACAGAAAGTTTTCCTTTATAAACCAAATAGAGGACGGGATATAGGATGCCTGAGAAATAGGTGGAAAGTTCAATTTAATGAATAAAATACCTTTGATGCTGAAAGGGATAAACAAGAAGTGACAAACAGCAATTACATACGGGGAAAAATAGTGCATGTAACAGCCTGTAGTTTATTTAATAGAGGTTTTTGTCAACAAGGTGTTTGTTACTCAGTGCTTTCATTGTGTAAATTGTGTGCTAATTTTTCTTTGTTTGTTATTCTACTACATAATTATAGTCTTGAAGAACAGGTTTTTATTTATGGCACATGTGAAAATGGATTCTTGCAGAGAAGTGGTAAGATGATTTGCAGCAAAATATCCTGCCAATCATGTTTCAGGAGGAGAAACTGTTAGCCAAATTGTCAAAAAATTATGAGAGACAGAATTTCTCAATGACAAGAAACATGTATCTACTGCTGTGTACTTACAGAAGAAAAGTTAGATGAAATAGAAGAATTTCGTACATAGATGCTGGCAATGTATTGCCACTGAGAGGTATCATTTTAAACATCTGTTATAATATGGGTTGGTTTTTATCATCAAAATCACTTTTAAATACAGTATAATTTTATGCTTTGAGTAAAAATATGTATATTCAAATAAAAATACTAACTCTAAATATAGTGACTCTTAACTCCCTTTTTCCAGTTCAGGCAGCTGCACTTCTCCAGCAAGCAGCTACATTCAGACAACTCTAATTCAAATATCTCATTGTTTAAACCCCCAGTAATAACATGGTTATGGAAGAATAATAGGGGTTTAGAAAGGAAGGATAATTTTTAAATTAAATTGAAGCATTTAAAAAGGCATTTTGAATTTCTGTAGACTAAAAGATATTTGTATAATTTCTTCAAATAATTATGCATAAGTCAAAGGAAATAATTGGTTCAAATAAATAATGAAGGAAATAATGAAAACATTTGTGCAGCATTTGTATATTTGCAGATTATACAAGTGCTATTAGTATCTAGTAAAATGTATGAAAAGTGGAAGATTTTTAAAAATACATCTTAGTTTAAATGAAAAAAAATTAATTGTAATTAATTATAGATTATGAAACCCTTGCTAAAGACTGATAATAATGATGAATAAACAAAAATTGTATGGTATCTAAATAGCAATCACTAGTTTTAGGTGTTATATATAACTGTACAATATATTTCACCAAAATTTATCTGCATGTTATGAGGGGCATTTAAAAGTTTTGCAGTCACCTTGAAATCCAAGCTAAGGACTGAATTTGAAAACTTATCCTCACAATTCTTCAAAGTGCTCTCCATCTCTCTCCACATACAGTTAGAAATTCTGCAATCACTTGTTAAAAGCACTATGATACTCTTACAGATATTGTCAACAGAGCTGAATTTATAGTTTGAGCAAGGTTCTGCCCTCGTTTAAAAGTTTTTCTAGCAATGCAAAGAAACAACCAGAAGTAGCAAGATACAAGGTCCAGGGCTGTAGTTTGGATGGTCAATCAACTGGAATCTGGCGACTTCCAGTTTCCTCAAATTTGCAACTATTCTGTCAGATGCATTGTCATGCAACAGCCTTAAAGTTCCTGTCTTTGGAAACTGCCACCAACCTCAGCTCTTCAAATAAAGGATCCAAAATATAAGTGCCATAGTATTCTCAATTCAGTCATTACTTTTGGCATACTACCAACCACTAATTGTCATTTATAGTTGAGGAAAACTGTGAACATTTTCTTCCAAGAACAAAATTCTTGTCAAAGCACAACTCTTCTTGGGACATGTAGTTTTGAGCTTTATTTGAGGTGGTATAGTAATAAAACTAATTTTAATTAGTATTGCATATATCTGCCAAATGTTTAGAACCGTTTGTTGGAAATATACTGGCAGTTTCCTTGCATATTCCTTTCTGCTCTTCTTCTCTTCATTGGTTAGGGAATGTGGAACCTTATTGCACAGATTTTTCGCAGTTTTAAATGTTCTTGTAGTATACAGTCAATGCTGCCACACCAACTTCCATACTTAAAATTTGAACAGTTATATAACCAATGTTATAAAATGTAATAACTCCATTCATTGACATAAAAACTGGACATATGTTTCGGGAGTGATCCCTCCCATCTTCAGCCTGTAGACAAACTGTTAGAAGTGGCGGTTGGGTCTCTTGATGTTCTTGTGGCCACTTCTAACAACAGTTTGTCTACAGGCTGAAGATGGGAGGGATCACTCCTGAAACATGTCCAGTTTTTATGTAAGTGAATGAATGGAGTTAGTGTGAACAAATTTTATTACATTGGTTATATACATACGACTCCATTGTCAACAGCTTCTAAGTACATTTAATTCCATCAAGTTCTGTACTCTTTGAATTGTTCTTTCAACACAGCTTCCCAAGACCGACCAGAGCAAGGATTGTCTTTCAAAAAATGATCGAATCCACCTTGCAATTGTACCAAATACACAAACTTGATTATGATGAACAGTTACCAAGTTCTCATGGATTTTTTTGCTCTTTCACCTAGCTTATAGCATATGAAAATGTAGAATGTAAAGTTTTCTTTAGAAATGTTAATGATTTTTCACCAGCTAATGACATGGTACTGTATGATAGTGAGAGTAAAGACAGTAAATATAAGGAATGTCTTGGTAAAATACCAAGTTTATTTCATGATTACCTACATAAAAGTGCAGTTGAAACTATAACTGTCAATATTAGAACTAAATGGAGATGTGTGCTTTCACCAAATCTTTCCTGTTGATGCTAGACAAAGTGATGAAGGTATAAAAGAATGAAAGAAAGGAATCCAATAAGCAAGACAGACTTGAATATCTTGATTTTGCTGATTGCATCTGCCTACTCTTACAGATGCATAGAGAAGCAGAAATGGCTGGATTAAAAGTAAATGTAATTATCACTGCGAAATTTGAACATGTAAATCTGAAAATAAATAAAAGTATAATTGAACACATCAGTTCCTTCCTTTATTTCGACAGCATCATCACCACTACAGGGGGAATAGATGATGTGAAAAGTTGCATAAAAAAAGTAAATGAACTTCTTTATGCAATTGTTCCCTATCTGGAGAAAATGAAATTTCTTTCAAAGAACCAAGTTAAGAATTTTCAACAGTAACTGTTATGTTTTCTTGTACAGCTGCAAACCTAGAAGGTGAAGGAAGGAATCAAAAACCATTTGCAAATGTTTATAAATACATTGTGTACAAGGATAATGACTATTCGATGGCCAGTAAGTATATCAGAGGACAGTAAGCAGTAACACAGTAACAACCATGGGAAAGAAATTCATGGGTAGCCCACTATCACCAATATTGGCAGACATTTTCATGAGTGCATTAGAAACTAGAATAGTAAATAGTTTCCCTTGGATATTTAAGACTTGATACTGCTATGTTGATGATATTTTTGCAATAGTACCAGAAAGACACTTGGATGATGCACTAAAGTTACTTAACTTACAGGAAAAAACAGTTAAATTCACTATGGAGAGAGAATGGAATAAACAGTTACCTTTCTTGGATATTAAGATAATTAAAAAAGAAAATCACCTAAACTTTGGCAGAAAACCTGCACACACAGATAATACATTAAATATAACAGTTTTAATCCAGTTCCCCACAAATATGCAGTTTTAAATAGTCTTGCATTCAGACTGGTTAATGTTCCAATGAACAAAGAGGAATATGAACTGGAAATGAATAATATAATGCATATAGCTATAGAAAATGGCTTCAAACAAGAAGTTGTGCACAAGAAAATAGACAGAGCAAAGAATAAAAAGGAAATTAGAGACACCACTACACTTACTCCTATCAAAGAAAAAAACAGAACATACAAAAAATTCACATACCACCCATCAGCCTTTCATAAATTTCAAAAGATTTTTAAAAGATACAACATTGTCTTGGCTCCAAAAATTAATTATTCCATTAAAAACATCCCTAACTCAAGACAAAGAGAAGATAACCTATAAGAAGAAGATAAATCAGAAATATATCAGATGAACTGTAATGATTGTGAAAAAGTTTATATTCGAAAGACCAAAAGAAACATAAAAACAAGAGCTAAAGAACACATTAGGAATATAAACCAAAAACAAGAAGAAAAATCGGCGGTAGCTTGGCACTTTTGGAAAGAACAACATAACATTAATAAAAACCCCAAATTACTTAAAAATATTAAAAGAAAAACTGAACTTACAGTCTGGAAAAACATTTATATTTGGAAGAATAAAGAGAACGTTTTTAATTTCGAAATCCCGCCAAGTGATGTACTAATACAAAAGTTCATTAAACCTCCACCAGAGATAAATCGATCTACCACAAACAGCGAGGCCAGCAGTTGACCAGGAACTGACGATAGGAGCAATGGCTCCTGAAAGTAGTCTTCCATTTTATTGAATTTTAGTGGTGTGTATGTTACAATCTCGACTCAATATTTTAAAATTTTAATATTTGACACCACGTTACAAAAGTTCACTATATTTTATACAATGAAATTCATGCCCACAAATGATAATGGATTGGGTACACCCTACAAAAACTGGAAGAAGCTTTGGAAAGAAATTGGAATTCTCAAGGTAGTAGTAGAGCAGAAGGACCAACAAATTAAGAAAGTAGAAGTAGAATCCATGGGAAAATCCTGAGGAGAGATGAAACACCTGGCAATCACTGAATTCCAGGAAAGTTTTCATCTCTGCCCTTGTTCCAGTCAGAGATATAGGAATTGAAAAAAATAAATGAATGCCATAATTACTGGTAACTCACCTATTTTTATATCATATCTTCAATCTGTGGATTTTATAATGAATTTAGCAATCACTTAAAGAATTGGTATGTTCAGGATGTGGATTTTGTCAGATATTACACACATTATGTATATTTGATGAAATTGTCATACTGTTCATATTTACAAATTTTAACTCTGATGTAGAGTTTGTCAGAGATGGTCATTTGTACATATTTGACATCAAAATACAATCTTAGATATATTAATAGTAACTTGAACTATTTACACCTGGAATATTTACAAAATAGTAACTTAAAAGTATTTACATTTAGTATATTTACAAAGCTGCATTAAATTAATGAAGAAAAATTAATACACTTATTTTTTTGATTGTATGAAATCTTTCCCTGTGTAGATAGTGCAAATATTTACCTTTTTAACACTAATTTGAATTTGTTTTTATTGGAAGTGAATAAATAATATTATACCATTAAAGTTAATACCTTTTTGTAGTATCTGCAAAATTATTTGATCTGTGTAAGCTCTGCCTATGTCCAATTTCTTTGCGGAGTATATCTTGAGTTTTTATTAGTACTTGTGAATTGTCTATTACAAATAAAAGTACAACTAGAATGTACTTGCAAGATATGGTAATATTCCAAAAGTTTTGAATAGTAGTTTACAGTGACTTGATTGTTTTGCCGCTACCATTATTCTTATTAGTCTTTTTTGTATCAAAATTGTTTTTTAGCATATATGAATTTCTCCACAACATTAAGGAATGGAATGTTTTTAGGATGCTCTTATTTATAAAATGAATTAATGATTGATTGTAAAACGTATCAAGCTTAAATATTACTAAAGGTATCTTCCTGGCTGTTATATCCCTGGTCTGCTAAAGATAAGAGTTCCAGATGTTTGGTCCACAACTGCAGTGGACATCTTCAGTAGCATGGATGATGTCTCCTTGGAGAGGGTATCACTGCTTCTGAGCTCAGGGAGATGCTCCGTGCCACTGAAGATGTTCGCTGCTGTTGTGGATGAAACATCTGGAACGCTTTATCTCCAGCAGACCAGGACAGAACAACCTGGAAGATATCTCTAGTTATATATGCAACCTGACCGTGAAAGCTTACGTTCTCTCACATCAAGCTTAGTTTGGGTAAGATATTACTACAGGGAGACGATTAATGTACAGTAAAAATAATAGTGGATCCAAAATATAATTTTGAGGCACACTGTACTTTACTACTGACCATTCTGTGTATCCCTTATACTTGTCTGAAGAACATATTATAACTTTTTACTTTCTGTTTGATAAGTATGCAGTGTTATAATTACCAACATAAAGGACAAAACATTCTGTGATTATATTTCAAACTTATTTAAGTCTGAAACTTATTTGAAATAAATTTAATTAAAATAAAAAAAGTCAATATAGTTATTGAGAGAAACTTGTGTCAATTCACCTTGTCTCCTTCAGACAACACTAATTTGAAATTTCAATTGGAAAGCATACCTTATAAAACTTGAATTTTAAAGGGAATGCAATTTTCATGACTTTTTTTTTTTTTTTTTTTTTTTTTTTTAACTATCCCTTGGCAACCTGGATTGTTATTATTGTTAAATTTGGACAGATGTAAACTACAGAAACTATTGAGCATTTAATGGAATAGTTGTGTTTTGGTAACAAACAAAAACAGCAAATTAGTTAGAATTTCTGAAATCAGGCTATGTTACCATATTATTAAAATCATAATGCTGAGATACCATTTAAAATTTCAATGTGGAGTTGGTTGGGAATAAGGGGGTGAATCCTAAAATGTAATTAAAACTGGTTTTAATCTTCCCCGTTTGTAAATTTGTTTTGTTTCTTTTTGTTTAAATTAAATTTATTTAAAGTAAGTAATTTAAGTAATTTAAATTCAGTTAATTCAGACTGGCAAGTTTTGAAATGAAAGTTTTTGAAGTGTATGGATATATATATATATATAGCTGAATAAATGAAACATGTTCTTGTGGTGATGAATCAACTATATACTTTAAAATCTGCATTTATCAAGGCTTAATGGCAGAATATGTTCCTGGACGTTTCATTACCTCAACTGCTATTCGACTGAATGATGATTTGAACTGCATCCTGGATGCTTCCTGATGAACTCTGGTGGGAAACTATTAAGATCGTTTGACCAAGTTACCATCCATTGAAATTTGGAAATTTACCAAGTGATTTTCATACTTTTTATATAGGCCTTTTTCTGTAAGATCTATTCCAATGGTCTGTATACTGATTTTATTAATTTCACTTTATTTTCTATTTGACAGTTCTTCCATTTAATAATTCTCTTCCCAGAATGGTTGGCCAAAGGAGATTTATCCATCACTTTATTTTCTAGTTGATGATTCTCTTTCCTGAAATAGTTGACCGATTTATCCCTGCTTTACTTTTTGGTGCAAATAAATCAGCTTCGGCCAACCATTTTTGGGAACAGAATCATCAAGTAGAAAATAAAGCGAAATTGAAAAAAAATCAGTAGGCAGAGCATTGGTATTAACCTTATGGGAAAAGATCTACACAAAAAATTTGATTATTGCTTAATGAATTTCGAAATTTCAAGGAATGATAGCTTGATCAAAAAGTTTTGTAGTTTCCTGCCAGAGCTCAATGGTAAGCATCCAGGTTGAGGTTTGAATCAACACTCGCTTGACTAGTAGCTGAGGATGTGGACAAAGATCCACAAAACGTGTTCTGCCAATAAACTTTGCCTTCATCAATTCACCTCATTTATTGTGTTAAAGTTAATTTGTTATTCAAATATTTGATGATGATCTTCGACAGCTAATTAGCATAAAGATTGTGAGACTTGTGCCATTAGCATATTGTACAATTTTTGTAATATCTTTTCAAGGGTGACATTTATCAATGGTAAAAGTGCAGCTTGAAAGTTAAAAAACTTGCTCAGCAATATTATGGCTACTTACACAAGTAATAGTTTGGACTTATTGAATGAAAGTTGATAGGGAGGTCCTTGTGCAGGATACGAGGCTTTCTTGGAAGTGGTATGCTCTCTGGGTCAAGCTCTTGGTTTGTCAAAATGTTTACTGGAGGGTTGTCATGCAATCGTTGTGACTTGCGCAGTTGAATTACACTCAACAGCTTTGTACCTGAAACATTGAAATAATTCAATTAGACCATGTTCTTACAAAAGACAGAGAGGGATGAATTATCTTAAAAGTGAAGGGTCATTAAAATCTCCTAATTAATTGTTTCCTTTGTGTTATCTTTTGATGAATGCAGATATATTATCTGTTATCAATTGATATTTTTTCACATACTAAAGCCCAGATTTTATACAATTACATATTTTAATGCTACATATTTATTCATGAATAAAAGGCAAATGTTAATGAGATGCACATATGCTCTATTTGCACCAATATTTGTATCTTCATAACAAAAATCATTATATACCATTTAAATAAACAAAAAAATAGTTTCTAAAACTAGGGAAATTGGACTATTAGGAGTAAAGGTATACTTGAAAACCGAAATTTAAAAAAATACTCTTGCATTTAATTTTCTCTGCATCAATTTAAAATAAAATGAGGAATTAACTAACTCGGCATATAACTGTATTTATAACTTTGCACATGTTTTACATTTAACAAAAGTATCATCGTGAGCACAGCAGCTGTGAAACATTAATCTAATGTGTGTGTGAGAATCATATTTGTATATAAGTTATATCTGTAATAACCCTCAGAAAACGTTTGTGTTATATGTTTTTAATACAGTAGCATTTAAATTAAATTTCAAAGCCAATGAAAATCGATGTGACTTTTGATTATTTATTGTTGATTGGTATATTTGATTAGTACAGTGAAATTGTTTTTAAATAGTAACATTTTTTTGTTTTATTGAAACTATGCAAATCATGTTCTATAAATATAGAATGTAACTCCAAACTTTCAGTTATTTTTCTCTATTTAAGTGAATGTGAAGATATCATGGGCTCAGTTCATAAACATGCTTACATTTAAAAATGTTTAAAAATACCCATACAGTATAGCTTTGTCTATCAGTGATCATATGTTTCATTTAATTAATAGTATACCATTAATTTTTGTGTTTAATAATAATAATAATAATAATAATAATAATAATAATAATAATAATAATAATTCTAAAATGTAGTTTCTCTTTTGTAATGCTTACAGATTGCAAGAAATCTTATTTTGATTCCCTAATACTACACAGTAATGCCATAAGTTGCTTCATTTCATTAATTAATAAAGCCTAATTTGGATTTAATATATGCATTTTTATTAAAAATTATTCAACTGGTGAGGAATTTTCTTAGTTTAGGCAGCTACTGCATGACGACTTTGTACTTTTTTGGAAATCCTGTTTCCATGAGTGCTTGTCAATATATTAAGGCATATTTTTTATATTTAAATTCCAAATAGCTCTATATTTGACATACATGTGCTGTGTTAAATCGTCCAAAAGCAATTGGAAAGTAAATTAATCTTTGTTAAATGCTATATTATAATATTATGTGAAAACTTTTGGTAAATTGTTGCATTTTTTCCTTATTTAGTACATTTCTTGAGATTTTTTATTTTTTACTTTAATAATAATTAGCTGCCTTAATGAATTTGTGGTTTTTAGAAACTCATATGTCAAGGATAGAACAAAAAAATAAAAGCACAACAAAGAATACTTGAAAGGGATTTTGTATTATACTTATAGTGGGAGATGAATATTAAAAAATCGGGATAACATTGGAAAAGCCACTCTATTCAATTGTATTAAAAATCTTCATTGAAACTAATTTCTGACTTAGCTGCTTTGATGATTTTTATGTATGCAACAATGACTATTTCTAATCATAGCATGGATAATAGTATAGCCCAAAATCTAATTAATTTAGCAAAATAAATTCTTTTAAATCAACCAAACTAGTGATAATATGCAAAAATAACTCCATTTTTTTTGTTGAGTAGTGTTTAACGCCCGTTTTTACTACTGAGGCACCACACGCGGTGAACACTGATGATACATGAGATGAAATGATATGTTGGGAAAGGATTTTTTTTTTAAAGGGAGGAAACGTTCCAGATCTAAGTTTTAGGGTACCTCCCCGGCATTTGCCATTTATGAGGACTGAGGAAAATCTGAAAAAAAACCTGTTAGGGAGGACGGTCCTGATGGGATTCGAACCCCAAACCTCCCGCTCACGAGTCCGCGCCTTAACGACCTCGGCCACCCGTGGCGGTTACTTAATACCTGACTTGCTCATCAACTCCATAACCAAAACGAAGAACGAGACTGTCAACATGGGCTAAACAGAACGATCTTATTATAAATCCGGGGAAATCACAGGCAATCACAATGGAGCATAATCGATTAACTACATTAATATCTGTGATGCTTTAATAAAAGTTCCAGTAAAATCTTTGTAAAATATCTCGTGTTTATTTTTACAGTAATCTAAATTAGAAAATTCAAACAAAAGAAATCTGTAAAGAAATACTTTCAATATTCCATTCCTTTAAAGATGTTTCTCACGTTAAATGTGGGAGAAGAAGAAGAAAAAAAAAAAATATATCAAATTGATTATCCCCATTTTAGTTACTGTTCTAGTAGCTGACATTACAAACGTGAACATAATGTCTGCGTTCGCTATGTATACAACATACGTAAACAAGATCTCGTAACTACCCAGCATTTTACTTATCTGACATCGACTGGATGCTACAAGCAAGTTGCACTCCCTCGTTCTTCTGCGCCAAACTTCTCAACTCAGCATTATCTTTCGACCTGTTTTCACTCCTTATCATCTCATCACAGTTTGAACACCCGATCGAATAATTCCTTTCTCTTTATACACATTCTTACACCGAACCTCTCACTTTTCTTCATCCTTCACAGTTGTCTCTGGAACTCTACCGTCTCATATCAAGGTCTACCGGTCACAACGACAATTTAGAACTTTGGTTGAAGATTGAAACGAACCAATGAGTAATTCTCATAAGCACTGTATATTTGACCCAACCATTTGTAGCATATTCATAGTTTCCTTATTGAATAAAGCGAAAAGTTGCTTTGTACAAAATTATTGAGGAGGGTGTAATGGTTTATTGCCTTATATCCGACCCAGGACCGTAAAACTCTGGAAGATTTTTCTAAAGACTATGCAGTGGGAAAACAAATTTCTTTTCTGAACCGTTAGCCTTTGTCTCACTCGACCCCAGTTCTTCCTCAAGGACGTGTAAACAACTCCTATTGAATCCATTGCGTAGAGTTAGGTCAGAGCACTCGGGCTATAAGTGACAATGCTGAGAAAAGCGAGAAATGAAGTCACCAATGGGAGGAGAAGAATTGCAACCAGAACGCTTAAACTGTAGTGACGGCGTCATGAGACGTTTTAACTAAAGTCCAATAAGTCGAAACGCCGGGAGTTAGGGGCAGTTCACAATTCTCCGCCAGTTTTTACACTGATCGTGCTCCGCTAAGTTTTTCATTGACTTTGTTCTTTATTTAAGTGAGATATTATTTGAAACAGCCCTGTGTCGCTGTGATTGCCCTAGTCTTTCTCATCATTAAAGAGCCAGATATAAGTTATTAATTATTAATTGAATTCTTTTCATTTGGACACATCCCTCCAATTCTTTTACCCGAGGAGCGCCGGGTAAATGCGTCATACTTCTCACCTTAGCCACAGCGAAGGAATTTTCCCTTCGTAATTAATAGAAACGAGGAAGAAGTGTGAAGAATAGAGCAGAGAAGAGGAAGACGGGATCAGCAAAAGAGGTTACGAGGTGGTCAACTCCCCGTACTCAACAATCCATCTCCTGCATCCCCCATACACCCCTGAGAGAAACCCCTAAGCCAAATCTGCTTCCTCCTCTCCCATACCAAAATTCCTACCTGACCAATAATAATTCGGCAAATATCTTCACTAGTCATTTTCACCATTTAATCATCAACACACCTAGAAACCCCCCGCTTCAAGATGATTTGGGGAATATGCTCAAATTGTTAATGCCATTAATTCTACATACATTGTATATACTGTAATGGTAATTGTCACTAATGAAGTCGAGGAGAGGATCTTACGGTCTTAACTTTACAATGTAAAATTATTGTTATTGTTTACCTAGAAAGGCGATTCCAATGCCGTGTTTCTAGTGTCCCTACTTACTTGGATAGTGAGTTCTGATGACTGCATGGAAACCTCGGGGTCCATCTACCTCGTAGTCCACAGTTCGTACCTTACCGTCAGGCATCAGAACGCTGTATGCCCCCTTGACATATTCCCCATAGCGTTGTTCCCACTTGTCATTGATTACACCAGACTTGGGGTCGTCCACTGCATACCTGTAGTCATACTGTACCTGTGAAAACCGGAAAACATGATCTGGTTTACCTAGTCAACAGTATAGACATGATTTTAACTTTGATGATGAGCAGGAAATATGATCGGTAGTCGTATTTCTAAATATTGAAAAAATGAACCTATTATTAAACTTATATGTATATATTGAAGCCCTTATTCTTAAGCAACTCAATTAATTTACTTAAATTAACAGGAGAGTAAACGTAGGGATAACAACACGATATCAACAGTGTACAGTCCTTGTTTCCATAAACACGACCTTAGACTTGCACGGTGCATTATTAATATAGCAAAATTCCACACTACATATTCGCACGTATATATTCCATTTACTCACCAGGGCGGCTCGGTGCATCACTTTCGTTATAAAATTTAGATGCACAGGGTTCCACAACTTATGTCACAGGTGTACTGAGCTTCTTAAATCACACTTCCTTCTTCGGAAGCTCAGAAATCTTATATAATTTTTACCGTTATCACCGAATAAGGGGCAGGCGGAGACCGTCAAGCCGTAGCGAGTCGTAGTATACCACTAAGTTCTCGGATTTCTAAGATTCAATCAGGTTAATTTATGGTGTGTGTTTTTTTAATGAATTAGGAATTGCTATTTTACAGCTAAACTCTTTACCACTCCTGTTGTGCGTTATATAGTAATTTCTTACTGTTAATACAAGCCAAGACCGACTCTACTATCCAGGCCATAATGCGGGTATCGATAGTACACAAAATGGCGCTGATCGAGGTTCCTGTATGTTGCTGTTATAAGCACACCTGTTTATTTACTTGGTTCGTTCCAATAACCTGGTTGATTTATTAGTGTGGTTTATAGTTGGAAGTTAATAAACAGTAGCGTGTTACTTCTTTGTTTCTTATTAAATTAAAGTTGATTTAGTGAAATGTCAAAACGGTTTAGTATGCTCCGGCTGAGTGCCCCGAGTTGGGAACCAAATTTGAAACGGTTTTGTCGGTGGGGACGGTTGGTCGCCAATTATGAAGCGATTTAATCGTGATCGCCATATTTTGTAGCGGCGTATCATTGATTGACTATTGATCGTTTCGGTGTTGTTGCCCACGCTTCATGACAACAATATATCAGTATTTTGTTACGCTATTTTGTGAGTCGTACTCAACAGGACTGGAAGAGGATATCAACTGAGTTAATAATCACGTGGTGAGTAGATCTGAATATGTATGGTAATTTATTATTTGCAAGATCTTTCGCGTCTTCTGGTGTTCTACGTACGGTAGAACATACCTCTGTCGAATATTTCCAAGGAGATGAACTTAATCTATCTGGACTGCTCCTATGCTCCTGTTAACTGCGCTTATCTGAGTATGCGAACTGCTGATATGAACTGAGTTGAACTAATCTGCCGAAATGAGTTGCTGAACTGAGTCTCTCTGCTTAACTAATGAACTGAAAACTGATTGCATCTCGCGCCTTGCTTTAAAAATTCAAAATACACATTTACTATTGATTGGTTCAAATCCACCTGCCAAGGCATGCTACCCGCTACTATTTGAAAGTTTAAAACATTTATTTACATTGGCTGGTTTAAAGTTAGCTGTACTAATGACTGGCGAGTCCACTCTCCTTGACGTATTCGAAAGCCTGGACTTTATTAGCCCTCGCCAACGGAAGGTTTTTTAAGAAGTGGCATACTCTTGATCCCTTCCCTTTGTATAGCGGTTAATGACCGCCTTGACGCTGCCCCATTTCTGGCTCTGCTACCGTAGACATTTACACCAGAAAATTTTCTCTTTTCACTACATACAATTTAACACATTCACGTCTCACACACATATATGTGTGTAATATCTATATTACTAATTAAAATGCACAAATATTAAATAGGCTCATAATATGTTTATATTTTCGTGGGAGTAGGCCATAGGAACAGTTTAAGACACCAGGAGCTTTTTAATATAAAGTGTTAAGTACAATATGCTTGCCCGGTACACCCCTAATCGTAAACCGCATACTGCCATATGTAATAGAACAACCATTAAAGACAAAATGGATAAATTGCAAAATTTGAACTTAATGATAAAACTGTAGTATGTATTAAACATTTCGAACTAAAATTTGTGGCTAGGGAGAACATTTTCCCTGTGAAAAACATTGAACCAGTTCGTTTTCCTAGAACAAATTTCAAAATTAACTAATAATGCTTATCTCAAAATGTTTCCTAATCTCCATCATATGTGACAGTGATGCTTACCAATGCAAGTACAACCGCAATAGAAGCATTCCTTCGGAACTCGCTAAAGGCTGTCAAAGTAGCAAAAACACCAAAGACAGATGTTGGAATGGATTACCAAACAAAAAGTTTTATGTTGTAGCGAATGAATTTGCAGTAAGCAGAATGACGGAATAGTACACAGGAGACGAATTATAGAAAGTGAAGTTTTTTAGATTCGGCGATAAGCGTTCTGTAAGGCAGAAGTCTCAACTTTAATTATAATTAATCAATGGAATAGTCAATTAAAAGGTAAGTTACTCTGATTTCTATATTATTTATGAAATAGTACAATACACCAATGAAAGATATTATGTTTACGGTTAGAAACATTGAAAAAGCAATTTTCTTTATATAAAAATTAAAGCTCTAAAACTGCGTACCCTGTTAATGCATAAGAAACGGACACGTCATGTGTGTTTTAGCGAGTTCCGAAGGACCGTGAAAAATCTACTTTTATCTTTTAGTGTTTTTTTAAAGCGAATTCCGAAGGAATGTAAGCTATTGCGGTTGTACCCATGGAAAGATTCTTTAATAATCTATCCAAATCTGCGTCGGTTGTACCTACTAGGCACCTACAACAAATAAAAAAATCTTAAAAAGGGTTCTTTCGTTTAATTTTCTCCATATTGTTTTAAAAGGGAAGGACATGTTAACTCAGTATATAAACTGTATTTATAAAGAAGCACATGTTTTATATTTAACAAAAGTATCGTCGTGAAGATATCAAATGTGAAATATTAATCTGATATGTGTTTGAGAATTATATTTATATGTAAGAACGCTCTGTAATAACCTTCAGAAAACGTTTACGTTACATGTTAATAACATTTAAATTAAATTTCAAAGCCACTGAAAATCGATGTTACTTTCGACTGTTTTTTATATGCTGTGTACAATGTAATTGTTTTTAAATAGTGACATGTTTTTGTTTTATTGAAACATATGAACATCTTCTTAAATACACAACGTAACTCGAAACTTTCTGTTATTTCTCTCTACTTTAGTGAATGTAAAGTGATATCAAGGGGTAAGTTAATAAACAAGTTACATTTAAAAATACACTGTATAGTTTTGTTTATCAGTGGTGATACATTTAGTTTAATTAATAGTATACCATTAATTTTTGTGATTTAGTGTCCCAATAATAATATTTCTAAAAATGTGGTTTCTCTTTTGTAATAGGTTGCAAGAATTCTAATTTTGTTCCCCTAATACCACACAGTAATGCTATAACTTATTTCATTTTATTAATTAATAAGGCTTAATTTGGATTTTATATTGATCTTTTATTAAAAGTTATTAAACTCGGTATTTTACTCAGCTCTTTATAGTGTTTTTTACTGCTGAGGCATCACAGTGGTGGACATTGATGATACATGAGATAAAATGATAAATTAGGAAAGAGTTTTTTGAGGTAAGGAGATTTCAGTCATTTTAGGGTATTTTTCCCGCATGTTCCATTTATGAGAAATGAGAAAAAGTTGGAAAATAACTGAGTCAGGGAGGATGATCCTGTCGGGACTGGAAACTTAGATCTCCCGTTTATGAGTCCGGCCACATGTGTCAGTAAATATCTCTTTTTGAAAGAATATTCCATTAAGTTTATGTAAACTATGTGTAGCCGGAATTAAAGGCCGTCTTTGATTAAACTAACATTGTTATAATTAAGGCTAGTAATAATTAACATAAATATGATCATCTGATACATGTATGTAGTTTGTAGTCATTAGACAGCACCTGTGCTAAACAGTAATAAAGGTCCATTGTGTATTTATGTGAATGGAAAACGGTTCGGGTCGTTAAGCTTGGAAATGGTAAAAGTTTTGACCTTGGGGAAAAGGGTTATGTTCTGAAAAGAGGCAATTCTCTTTTCAGAGGGTTTAAAGAAAACCATTTACCGAGACGCAGACAAAAGCAAAGAAACATATTCTTTCAATAACTAAGGGTAAAGGCACTAATGACTTTACGGGTGGATTTCTTTCGAAGAAGGAACAAATGTCAATCTCAGATGACAGCTCAAGTTTATATCCCCTCATGACAATAACATTCAAACGTCGACAGATTTTGACATGACTTTGCAAAACAAATAGATGTTCCTTATTTATGGCCGAGGTTTCATTGTGAGCAAATTTGAAAGGACAGAAAAGTGAAAGGATATGTCGGATTATAAAAATTTCCCAACATTTAGGGCAGGAATGTCCGTTCTTAGAAATATTATAACGTGAGAGGTATTTCCAGAAATTGGTCCCACACAACCAATAGAAATCGTACAAAATTGAACGAATCGGAGCGAGCATGCATAATTACAGATACTAAGGAACGACCAATAACGCAGAGAGAATCGAACTGAGCTCCATAAATTTCGCGGATTTAATTTTCACGATGGGAGGTTCCTAATAAACAATAAACTTTACATCTGATATATAATGTAAGGGACACAGAACAGGAGGGGCTTGGAGAGAGACTTGGAGAGAGACTTGGAGAGAGAGAGCAGCAGGACTTCAACAGCAGTGAAAAGTTAGCGGTCCGGGATTCGAGGCTAAGAGCTAAAGGTTGGATAGTCGGAGAACGGAACTGTAAGAGTCAATTTAAATAAGCGGACAAAAGAATAGACAGTCAAAATCAAAGTGAGCGAAGTCGGTAGGAGAAGAAGTCAGTTCAACACATTTCCAAGCTTACGCGGACCATCCAGTATTCTGTAAGTGTAAATAAATGACGTCAGATAAGAACTCCAGTGTTTCCGTGTAACTTTCTAGATTTCCTTCCCTTCCCTCTGACTCAGACGAGTCACAAAATTCCAGAGTTCCCTGAGGTAAAGGTTCCTGATCCCGACACAAGGGGCATCCAACCCAGAACTCAAAGAAACACAATTAATCCACGACTCCTCTTCCCGCGAGCGGACTGCTACCAGCTTACAATCTATAAAACGGCCCCAAAAATGGCGCACACAACGTGGGTCTTCTAAGACTGGAAATAGGGCAAGGAAATAATCACGGAAGAAGCGGACGACACTGGACAGCAGCGGACGACGCCAGAGCGGTACCAGCAGTAAGTGTAACTTACTGAGTCAGCACAGCAGACTGCAGACGCGGACGACGCCAGAGCGGTACCAGCAGTAAGTGTAACTTACTGAGTCAGCACAGCAAACTGCAGACGCGGACGACACCGGAGAGGATCCTGCTGTGAGCGTAAAGCTTACAACCGCTGCCGAACACCAAGAAGAGGACCATCGGACAACAAGGAACAAGAACCGCAACAGCAGCAAACACAGAAGAGAGAAGGTACAGACAAAAATTGAACTTTTTTGTAGAAACTGTGTAGCATAATTAGGAAGGAATATAAAATTATATGTTGTTGAGAAGTAGGAAGATTAACATGGCAGATCAGGGCAGAATAACGAACGAAGTAACAACGGTAGGAGTAGATAGTAGGCAAATGGGGGAAAATAGTAAGACAAATAAAAACCAAAATAAAGAATTAGAAGACTGTAATCAATCAGATAAGAGTAATAGGGATGACAAAATATTAGAAATGATCAGTCAAATGAAACTACAAATAGAAAATTCACAAGGAGAATCACAGATTGCACAGAAGGAATTCCAAAGTAGGCTAGATTCTAGACTAGAGAAAATAGAGAATTCACAGGGAGAGTTAAAAATAGATTCACAAAATGCACAGAAGGAGTTCCAAAGTAGGTTGGATTCTAGACTAGAGAAAATTGAGAATTCACAGGGAGAGTTAAAAATAGATTCGCAAAATGCACACAAGGACTTTCAGAGTAAATTAAATTCTAGGTTAGAGAAGATGGAGGAATCACAGATAGAAAGAATTAACAAGATTTTGGATACCAGGTTTGCTCAAATAGAAAATTCTCAGATAGAATTTAGTATTAGGGTCAGTAGTGCTCTAGAAAATAGATTAGAACAAATAGAAAAAGCTCAGGAAGAATTTGGAAACAAAATAAGTGATTCGCAAACAAGTTTTCAGAGTAGGCTTGAGAAGGTAGAAAAATCTTTGTGCAGTAACATAGAAAATAAGTTTCAAGAAACTCTTAAAATTCAGACAAATTTTTCGAAACGGTTGCAAGAAAATAATGAGAATTGGGAGAAAGAAGTAGGAGAGAGAAATAAAGACTTTAAGGAAGTCAGAGAGAACATGAATAAAATAGATGATAAAATAATTGAAATTGAAAAAGTAGGGCAAGAGCTGAGAACAGCCGTTAGCAGTAAATATTCAGGGTTGGAGGAGCGAATGAACCAAGAGCTCAGATCAGTAAAATTGATTGTCCAATCATTAGACCAAAATCAAAGCCAATTATCGAAAAAAATGTCTGAATTGATAGAGAATAGACATAATGGTAGTGTAGAGAATACTGATGGTAGTAATGTTAGTAGTGGAACATCAGAATCTCAGCCAGGCGACACATTTGTGACAGAGGTAAACGAATCTCAGTCCAACGCCTCGGCTGGATTACCTATAAATGTAAATGTGAGTGCTCAGGTTACTGGTTCACCAAGAAGTTCTTGTATTTCTGACAAAAATATGTGTATTAGATCCGGGAATAATTCATGCATGCCCAACATGAGTTGCAGTTCGTGGCCTAGCCAACTAATAAATGAAATAACACCCCCGGAGTTCTACGAGGAACGAAACGATAATGCAAGGATTTTTGTCTCAGATTTAGAAGATTATTTTCGTTTGAAAGGAGTACCGGAAGAGATGAAAATTATTCTCGTTAGAAGAAGTTTAAAGGGTCAGGCTGCAAATTGGTACAGGCTTACGTTATCAGATTGCACTTCCTTTAAAGATTTCAAATTTCTATTCTTATCACGATATTGGAGTTCGACACACCAGAACGCCATTCGTTTAGACATATCAAATGGGAAATATGACCCCAGAACCGGCTTAAGTATGGTAGACTATTTCTTGGCCATAGGTAAAAAGAGCAGGCTTTTAGATCCACCGCTAACTGATAGAGAGTTAATGACATTGGTATCTGGACATTTTCCTGAACACATCAGAAATCACCTGATTGTGGCCAAGCCCACAACGTGTTCAGAAATGATTGATCTTTTAACTGCTTTTGACCTCCAAAGGAATGACTACCGCGGAAGTAAAAGGGAAGAAAATCGATATGACAATTACAGAAATGACTTCCGTCCAGCTAGATATTCTTCTCACGGGAACGGGGCAAGGTCCAACAGATTAAGAAATAATGGAGAGAATCAAAATTTCCGACGACCTCAAATCAACGCACTTCAGACAATTCCTGGAGGACGGATGCCGATGGAATACTCGAGCAGAACACTGCCATATCAAAGCTATAGAAATCAAGACGAACCACCAAGAAGATGGAGTAGAAATATCAGGACCTGGCATCAACAAACTCCATGGTACGGAAGGAATAACCAAACTCAATGGAGGAACCCAGAAGACCGGAGATCGAGAACTGTGGATACTAATGAATACGTGAGGTCGAGGTCACCAAACGATCAGAACGAAAATGGAAGAAGTATGGGTAACCAAACCGTCGAACGAGACCAGGGAAACTTGCCAGTCAGTCCACAGAGACCCATGTAGGATTGGAACGAACTTCTAACTTACCGGAAGACATGCTGGTGGGACAGAGAACGGGTCACACTAATTTATTAACAAAGGAAAACGAAACTTCAACAAGTCAAAATTCAAAGGAGGAACATGTAGAAACACCTAAAATTAATATACAGATCGGGAATATTCATACACTTGCTTTACTTGACTCGGGAGCCACTAACACAGTGTGCAGCTCTACTTTCTACGAAAAACTTATCATGAACAAAGTAAAGATGATGTGTCTGCCAATTTGTGGTGTTTATTGCTCTGTTGCAGTAGGCAAACGTAAGGAGAGGGTAAAATATCAAGCTATGTTAAACATCCAGTTACTAGGTCGTGTTTTCGAGGTGATGTTTCTTGTTGTTCCGAGATTAACTACAGAAGTCATCATAGGATGCGATACATTATACAGTTGGAAAGCCATTCTTAATTTTGAACAAAGGATTCTAGCGATACGAAACTCAGAGGAGCTAATCTCAGCGAAATTTCACGAAGAGAGAGATCAAAACGAAATTATAATGTCACATGATGAGCAAGAAGTGGTAGATGAGATCTTTTTCGTGGAAAGAATAGATATTGGTATCGCAAATGCTGTGATTAAAATAGATGAAGAGAACCAATCGTTCACAGTTGATTATAAAAACCTGTGTAGCCATCCGATGATTTTTTGTAATGATTGCAAGGACAGTATGAACGGAGCCAGCATAGCAACTCGGAGAAAGGGGGAAGGAAAACTTAATAGCTTGAGATTAGGCAGTCAGTGTGAAACAATGGAAGTTTTGGGAACAAAAGTGAGAGAGGCATACAGGGTGAATACAGCGCAGAGAAGGCGATAATAAAGAGGCTAGTAAAGAATTACATAATTTGTTTAGACCATTTGAAATTAATGTTTCTTTTTTTTTAACCTTGTTGTGTCATGAGGTTCATTTAGAGTAATAATTGGTTAACCCGGAACTGAGCACCTGCATGTTAGTCTGTAAGAATAAGATATATGTATATTATTGTATATAGGTTTTCCTAGAAAATTCAATGCAGTATAATGGAAGATAGTGACAAATATAAAGTGCAGTGCTAAATAATAATTATAGTGGTAAATATGAAGTGTTAAAATAGATAGGAAGTGTCCTGAAATCAGAAAAATAACTGAAGTGCAAAGTAATAAAACCTGAATAAAAGTGCATATATACATGTATAAATACAGAAAGTGTAATAACTTGAATGAATCAACAGTGTGTGTATAGGCAAACATAATTTAGCAAATATAAAGGACAATGATGCAAATATTAGGTAAAATATTGATGAAGAATCGCGTTTCTATGAAAGACTAAATTACAACAACAAAGCCAATTATGTAAGAATATAATTTAGAAGGCTCAGAAGGCCAGAAGTTGTATTAGGAAACCACATTGACATTTGGATGTATCTATATGACTAGCATAGAGCCTAAAAAGATCAAGAGTATGTAAGATAAGTAATAAGGTTTAATTTCTCACGGGAACAACATATTAAAATTTATATGTCTTCCGACATATAAACCTTAATATGGGGGCATGTTGTAGCCGGAATTAAAGGCCGTCTTTGATTAAACTAACATTGTTATAATTAAGGCTAGTAATAATTAACATAAATATGATCATCTGATACATGTATGTAGTTTGTAGTCATTAGACAGCACCTGTGCTAAACAGTAATAAAGGTCCATTGTGTATTTATGTGAATGGAAAACGGTTCGGGTCGTTAAGCTTGGAAATGGTAAAAGTTTTGACCTTGGGGAAAAGGGTTATGTTCTGAAAAGAGGCAATTCTCTTTTCAGAGGGTTTAAAGAAAACCATTTACCGAGACGCAGACAAAAGCAAAGAAACATATTCTTTCAATAACTAAGGGTAAAGGCACTAATGACTTTACGGGTGGATTTCTTTCGAAGAAGGAACAAATGTCAATCTCAGATGACAGCTCAAGTTTATATCCCCTCATGACAATAACATTCAAACGTCGACAGATTTTGACATGACTTTGCAAAACAAATAGATGTTCCTTATTTATGGCCGAGGTTTCATTGTGAGCAAATTTGAAAGGACAGAAAAGTGAAAGGATATGTCGGATTATAAAAATTTCCCAACATTTAGGGCAGGAATGTCCGTTCTTAGAAATATTATAACGTGAGAGGTATTTCCAGAAATTGGTCCCACACAACCAATAGAAATCGTACAAAATTGAACGAATCGGAGCGAGCATGCATAATTACAGATACTAAGGAACGACCAATAACGCAGAGAGAATCGAACTGAGCTCCATAAATTTCGCGGATTTAATTTTCACGATGGGAGGTTCCTAATAAACAATAAACTTTACATCTGATATATAATGTAAGGGACACAGAACAGGAGGGGCTTGGAGAGAGACTTGGAGAGAGACTTGGAGAGAGAGAGCAGCAGGACTTCAACAGCAGTGAAAAGTTAGCGGTCCGGGATTCGAGGCTAAGAGCTAAAGGTTGGATAGTCGGAGAACGGAACTGTAAGAGTCAATTTAAATAAGCGGACAAAAGAATAGACAGTCAAAATCAAAGTGAGCGAAGTCGGTAGGAGAAGAAGTCAGTTCAACACATTTCCAAGCTTACGCGGACCATCCAGTATTCTGTAAGTGTAAATAAATGACGTCAGATAAGAACTCCAGTGTTTCCGTGTAACTTTCTAGATTTCCTTCCCTTCCCTCTGACTCAGACGAGTCACAAAATTCCAGAGTTCCCTGAGGTAAAGGTTCCTGATCCCGACACAAGGGGCATCCAACCCAGAACTCAAAGAAACACAATTAATCCACGACTCCTCTTCCCGCGAGCGGACTGCTACCAGCTAACCCAAAAAACGGCCCCATATGTTAATTAGTTATTTTAATAACAGTTTACGTGCTGGATGGAACGTTCTTGCAGAAACCGTACTCAAACTATTGTGTCAGAAGTGAATGTCTTGTTAGGAGCTGCATTAGAATGCAAGGTGTGCCCCCCACTGAATGCTGGGAAAGTGCGCACTCCCAGCGCCTACGCAACTCGCACTAGCAGTCAGCTGAACTAATTGCTTCAAAGTCTTACTGCAGTTACGTTTCCATGGCAACTTTCCAAGTTCAAGGTCACGTTTCTCTTTCGCTACCGTTCCCCTCCCCCCTTTTCTTAAAATATGAATTACCTCTTCTCTTGCTAATGATTTTGCCAGCTTTTCACTTGTTTACGAGTTATGAATTAAGTTATTTACATAATGTGCTCATTACTGAAGCGTTTTGTCTACCTGTTAGCACCATTCCTTTTTATGATTCTTTATTCTATGCATATTTGAGCCTGAATGCTTAATTAAGTTTTTGGAATTAGCGAATTCCGAAGCAATATAGCTATTGCTGCTGTACTCATGAAAATATTTCTTCAAATCTCCATCGATCTTGTCTACTAGGCACATAAAATGACGATGGGGGGGGGGGGGGGTCCGTCAGGCATAACTCCTCAGCAGGTCGGGGATTTGTGTAGGTCATTACAGAGCGCTAGAGCAGAGAAATTGGTGTCGCAAGAGTACTTTGAAATTTCGGTTTTCAGGCATACCCTCACTCCTAATGGAGCCCAATTTCCCTGATTTTCAGAAACTGTTTTTCTTATTTTAATTAAATAGTATATACCGAGTTTCGTTGCAAAAAAAAAAAAATAATTGGTGCGGCTAGAATTTTTTTTTTAAATTTTGGATTTTCGGTAAACCTCCACTCCTAATAATCTGATTTTACTGACTTTCATAAATGTTTTTCTTATTTTATTTCAATAACTTTTACCAACTTTCGTTGAGAAAAAACATAAATTGCGGCCAGAAGAACGATTGTTTAAATTTTCGCTTTCAGATTTGTTGATTTGTTTTATTTCTGGACGCTCTTTAACATCATCAGCGTCCCATTATATTCAGGGCGTGAAACGACCAACAAATTTTGCTCAGAGGCCTCTTCTTTCAGGCTTGGGGTTCCTTTTCGTGCCGTAAATGTACGACACGGGACCCACGGCTTTACTTCCCTTCCGAAGGAAGCCATACTTAGGATTTTTACGCCCGAAAAAATCCATCGGCCCTGGCCGGGTTTGAACCCGCCACCTTGGGTTTAGAAGGCAAGTATGGTTACCACTAGACCACCAGGATCGACCTACCCCAGGCAGCAAATATTGCGTTCAGAAAAGGATGAAATAAATTTGAAGATGAATGTAAAATTTGTGCATTCAGAATCTAACAATTCTGGAACATAATTATAAAGTAATATTACATTGTAAATTTTCTACTGCATTCTTGTCTTTTTTTTTAATTTAAGTAAACTTTATTATCCAATATGTATAATACATTTCTGCGAAAAAGATGTAACAAAGTATACACACATACATGGCACATGAGTCGAGGTTGCGAGGTTATTACCATGTGCAAAATGTTAATCTTGCAATAAATCTGAATGTCGTTTTCGTTTTTCTTCGAAGCTGTCGCCGTGGTGATAGGTGGGTTGGAATGTTGCTCAGTAATTCATTGGTTGATTTAAAAAGGTGCAATGAAGTTGATTTTAGCAGGTGTGAAGGACAAGGTGTAAATCTTTATGTAGAGTTTAATTGCGAATGTACCACAGTCATATGTACCCGTTCTTCAAGACTATACATTTATGTAGCGACATTACTAACAAAACACAAGTAACACATAATGAAAGTACAAGAACGCATAATTAGTCGCTGACTGGACCTCCCTCAAACTAGCTACAAGCTACTACCTGCACTACCTAAATAGTTTTGACAATTGACTTCTCCCATTACGTCATTGTATTTTTAAAGTAGAAACTGCCTTTTTTTATTTAATCATATTTATTATAGATTCATACCGTGCGATCAATTTTGTTTCCCCCCCGGAGTGTTTTTCCTATGGGCGAACAATCACTTTGTAGCGAGTGAGTCAGCCAACCTGGTCTGGGTGATTAGCGGGAGGATAAAACAATAAAACAAACCAATTATACAATACACTAACCAATTTAAGAGAATTATTACTTACATCAAGTGCCCGGCTTCGTCTCTACACATTTTTGGCATCTCTTTAGGAAATTAATCATTCGCTGTAGTTCATGTTGAAAAATCCGAACAATTTCCAAACGAATATTATCTTTGAGTTCTTGCATGGCGTGCGGGCTCGTCTTATACACGACATGTTTTTAATTTACCCCAGAGAAAATAAAAGCAAGCTCGGAGGACCGAGCAGGCCTCAAATCTCTACTAATAACTCTGTCTTATGGAAACACATTGTGAATTGCTCTCACGGAATTATTCGCAGTGTGAGCAGTAGCAGAGTCCTGCTGAAAAAATGCATGATCACGCTCCCTGTCGGTTAATGCACTGAAAAAAGGGTTAGTAGGATATTCATATAAGTAACAGAATGAACTGTATGCTCAAATAATTGGTCCTGTGATTCTTTCACCACTGAGTTAATATACACATGAATAGCACATAAAGACATGCTGTGCCGTTACGATTGTGACAGTTAGCAAGGTGAATAAGTAACTAAGCAGGCTTGCTACCTTCTCCACGGCGCGGCAAGCCAGTGTGGGTTCGCTTATAGGAAAAACCCTGCGCCGCAAGGGAAAACAATGATCGCAGGTTATATGACGATGTTGTCTGAAATTGCATAACCCGCCACTCTCAGTGGCACAAGTTAAACGTCGTCTTCTGCTAAATTTCGTACCTACTTAAAGATTTTTGTGTGCTATCTACTGTCGCTTTAAGTGCCTTGGTCTTTTTACAACTCTGTAGATTTTACATTGGAATTCTGCAGGTTAAGAAACGAAGGAAATAAATAAATGAATGCGCAAATGACCTTGTAGTGCTTGGCGGCTTAAAACTATCTGGCATTCTTACGTACCTTCTCAGGGTAAGGAAAAACTTCAGGGGAAAAAAAACTGCCCAGACAGCTTGACCTAACCGGGAATCGAACCCAGAACATTTCCACGGAAGCTGTACAGATGCGTTTTGTCCTAGCAAGATCCCAAACCTATAACATTACATACAAATAGGGCGGACTTACCTCGTTGAAAATGACGGGTGTCCCTGGTGGTAAGGCAAAGGGCAACTTGGGGTCAGCGAATCCGGTGGTCTGCAGCGCAAGAACTACGAGAACTATCTGGAAGGAAGCAGAACTGTCAGTTAAAAAGGATACAAAATTATTTCTGCTGAAATGAATTATGTTAATTTATGGGATGAAATACTAAGGGTGTTTGCCATCTTAAAGAATAGGGAAAAAAAAAAAAAAAAAAAAAAAAAAAAAAAAAAAAAAAAATGAACAGACATCAAAATTCTAAATTTAGTGTAAGTACTGGGAAGCCGAAACATTCCTTCTTAAAAACATTCTTTATGTCTTTGAGGACAATATCGACTTTTCGTTTTGGAAAAAAAAAAAAATCACGTTGACGGTCAAGGTTATGGGGATGAGAGAAGAAGAAATTTGTTATAGAAAGTGTTTTCAATGAGAAATTAGCATTAGAGCCGGGATTTGTGGCTACAGAGTATTCGAGTGAACAATCTGCGAATAGCTCAACACAGTGACGGCTCGTAAATTCAGCACAAGGAATTTAACTTGGGGAGGGGGGGAATGTTGGGTATCTGCTATACAATTTTAATATAAATATATGATATACACAATTTGAGAATAGATCGGCTTATTAATTTGTTTTCTATTTCCCAAAGCTGATTGCAAGCAGAGATGTATGTAACACCTTTCGTAGATATGGATAAGGCGAGTATCTTACAGTGACTATTTCACTCATGTGACGTCATCTTAAAATCGACCAATGAAAGGAAACAAACTTTTTGATCAATCACAACCGCATTACGGAGTAAAATTATCGAGAAAAAAATTATCAAATCCGTTTTATCACGCGACGTGCATTTGTGTTGTGGTCAGTGCAGGCAACTCTATACCTCCACTATATAATTCCTGAACACGCATCACTGATCACTTTTGCTAGAGGCGGTGGGGAGATATTGATAGCAACAAAAGCATGGACAATCGACAATTCTAATATAAAATGGAGGGTTCTTCAAAGCGTTTTGGTGATGCGTCAAATGTGCAAATTGATCTTATCATTAGGAATTCCAAACCACAGAATAAAAAGAAATATAGACACTATGAGTTACCATTTTGTTTGTTTTTTGTAATTTTTGTTTTTCTCAGTTGGTAACGGTAGCGATTGTAATGGTAGACTTTTGACCATTTCAGTCTCATGGTTTCCAATTAGATATTCATAAGTATAACACTTTATGCAAATTTTAATATTATGTGCGCGAATTTGAAACATATATCTCTTTTATTCTTATTATTTTCATGAAATAGTCCTAAGCCCGTATTTTGCTCTTTTCTCTTGGCATTACAGACACTCGACGTTCTTCTGTCGCAAGATTGAAAAGGGTTAAGTACAAACATACAATTATTAACATTTGGTTAGCCAAAGTTAGAGGAGTTATATTTAAATTCTTATTTTAATTCTATTCGTGAAATAGCCCTAATAAATATCACTCAAGGGTCTGAATTTTCACTACGTTCCTGAATTTATGGTAATCTCAGACCCTCTCGTGATATTACCTGTGATAAAAAGAATGTATTATTTAAAAAAGTGAACTGCGGCCCAGATACGACCTGAGCTGGAGAAAGTTGATGGGGGCTCTACATCAGCACTCAGTCATTTATTACTGCATAGTTGTATTTAAACGTGGCCGTACAAGCACTGGAGATGCTGCAAGTTCCGGACGCCCGATTGAGATTTCTTTTGAAGAAACTTGGTCGGTAAAATTCATGGCATCTTGATAGAATATCGTCACATATTGCTGATGTGATAGGTTTCTCATATGAACGGGTTGCACGAAGCTCTGCATATGAAGAAGTCGAGTGCCGCATTTGTTGACACCAGACCAAACACGCTCGAGGAAGGACATTTCAAAATCGTGTTTGGGAAAGTTGCAGCACAACCCGATTCGCTTCTGGTGTCATTTTGTGACTGTAGACGAAACTTGCATTGTTGAAAGTGCTCCAAACAGGGGGTAGCATCATGTTTGGAAAAGGGAAAACGTTATTGGGCCTTTACATAGTGAGTTGGAGCAGAAGCAACCAAGATTTACGAGGAAAAACTTGCACGGATTGGGCTTCAATAGTTTCCCACCCTCCCTATTCCCCAGATTTGGCCCTTATTCTCAAAAAATGGCTTATGGATAAAATATATGTCGAATGAAGGGGTTATCCGTGCTGTAAATGAGTATTGTTCACATTTCGAAAGACATTTTTTCTGAGGGAATGAAAAAATTGGAATCTCGCTGGACCAAAAGTGTCGAGGTCAAAGTAGATAATGTTGAGAACACATTTTTGTTTTGGTAAAAAAATTTTATTTGCTGTGTTTTTTTTACCGGATATCAATCCTTCCTCGTATTAAGCTTTTTCATGGTCACTAAACCAAGGAAGCATACACAAAACATATAGTCTGATAACGGAGTGTGTACCCAATAAGGGTTTAAGACCCCTCCTTGACAGCTCTATATTCAATGTGATTGCCCCCTTCAGCCTACGATAGGGAATAACTCTTAGGCACTTAGTCCAAATAGAGCAATTTTGTTTTCTTCCAAAGAAATAAAGCTCCCGAGCTCCTCTTTCTCGGTAAAAACCACGAGATCGATCTGATTGATTGATTGATTTATGGACGCTCTTTAACATCTCAGGTCATCAGTGTCCCATTCAAATCAGGGCGTGAAACGGCCGACAAACTTTGCTCAGAGGCCTCTTCTTTCAGGCTTGAGGTTCTTTTTCGTGCCGTAAAAGTACGACACGGGACCCACGACTTTACTTCCCTTCCGAAGGAAGCCATACTTACGATTTCTACGCCCAAAAAATCCATCGGTCCTGGCCGGGTTCGAACCCGCGATCTTGGGTATAGGAGGCAAGTATGGTAACCACTACACCACCAGAACCGACGAGATCGGTCTGCTCAGAATTAACTGGCACAGAGGTAACCTGCACATGTCCACTTAATTTCATATTAAGTACAGAGGGACTCAGGAACACACTCTACATCCATTTATGGAAAACAATTTTGCTCAAAATTCAGACCTTAATTACTCACATGTTAATTAAGTAGAAATATTTGTTTTATAGTCACTCCTAAAACAATCCCCTGAAGGATTAAGCACAACCTTGTGCAGCGTGCTGAAGTGATGCATCCTGGGTAGTTGACCACTCCTAGTCAAACGTTAGAAGCATACAAATTACCTGTCATTGAATGAGTGGGAAAGCAATCGAGTTGTATGAGTTATATCTCAATAGCACATACATATATCATATTTGTCAGGGTTACGAAAGTGAGGAGTAAAAGTAAAAGGAAAGATTAGTATCAAACATGACAGATGGATGACATCTTCACATGCCCACACAGCCAACGGCCTGACTTGGATCTGTCTCTAGGCACGTGAACGTGACATCACGAGGGTAGGTCCATAAGTTTCCGGCCTAACCATTTTGTAGGTATGATAAAGACAAAAACTATATTTCACTTTTCAATACAGTTACCCTTTATTGCAATACACTTCTTACGTCTTTAAATTAACATTTCAACCCCCCCCCCCCAAAATAGTCAGAAGTCTTGTCTGCGATATGGGCATAAACAGCATCCACCACTTCTTCGTCACACTTAAATTTCTTTGCTCAAAGGTCCTTGCGTTTTGAAAAGAGGAAATAGTCACTGGGAGCTAGATATGGGCTGTATGGTTTATGGTCGATTTCCTTGAAGTCAGGTTTCTTCACAGCTTCCTTTGCAACAAGAGCTGTGTACACAGGCGCGTTGTCATGAAGAATGCGCACACCACCACTCAGCTTTCTTCTTTCCCCCTTCCTTCCCTTGTACTTGAGAAAATAATTGAAGAACAAGTAGAGTTCTAACACTATCCTTATCAACTTTCTAACTTTATTAAACACAAGTAATATTTTCATGCAGTATAAGCCTTTAATTTGTTACCACTCATCAAGGCCTAGCACTCTGTAAGCACAAGCTCTCCTCGGAGAACTATTTAACTATCATCTGAAATAAAATACAACCCATAGAATACGTGTGAAAAAGTGATTATTGAAAAAGGCATAATGTTTACGTAATAACAATGATAATATGAATGATTCCTTTTAACATTTATTTCATTTCATTAGCGATAAGCTTTAAAATATTACAGTAATCTATCTTCAGGAATATCTCAAAAACTGGCATACTGGGCAACAAAACAATTGCAATATCTCATTTGAACAATAGTAACAAAGCTCTAGATCTGACGGCAGCAAATTATTTTTTATGGCATACTTGAAAAGTAAAATGTACTGCGAACACCGCCACGGGTGGCTGAGGTCGTTAAGGCGCGGACTCGTAAGCGGGAAGTTTGGGTTTGAATCCCACCAGGGCCGTCCTCCCTGCCTGAGGTTTTTTCCAGGTTTTCCACAGTCCTCATAAATAGCAAATGCTGCAGAAGTACTCTAGATTTAAGCCTGGAACGTTTCCTTCCTTAAAAATATATCCTTTTCCAATTTATCATTTCATGTTTCACCAGTGTTCGTTGCGCCTGTGGTGTATCTGTAGTAAAAACTGGCGTTAAATGCTAATAAAAAAAATATGTACTGCGACAGCCACGGGCCATCATGCAGCTAAAATTTGTTGATTTGTTTTGTTTATGAACTCTTAACATCCCAGGTCATCAGCGTCCCATTCAATTCAGCGCGTGAAACGGCCGATAAATTTTGCTCAGAGGCCTCTTCTTTCAGGCTTGAGGTTCTTTTTCGTTCCGTAAATTGGGACACACGGCGTTAATTCCCTTCCGAAGGAAGCCAAAGAAAGCATAACTCGTGAAATCAGGGACATTGATGTATTATTGCAGCGAATAATGCCAGAGACAAAATTGTCCGTTGTCATGGAGCTCACTTAGAAAAACATAATTGAGATTAATAAATTACATTGTTCTATTTGTTTCTTGAAAACCTACTTGTATTTAATTCTATACGATTGTCTCACAAGGAGGTTCTGAAAACCGTCATAATCGATTTAATCACTCTATATTTCAGTCGTATCCGAGATTCTCTAAAGCACCAATTAGTGAACTCGGTGTCTGAAGTTTGAATTCCGTCAGGATTCTCCTTGTCTTAATGCGTACATCGTTAAAATGCGCTAAATCAGAGTTTATTTTAATGTTGTACATTTATGTCTATTTTTAAAAATAAAGTTCAGCAAAGATATGAGCTTTAAGGCAAATTATCACATATATTTCTATGTTAGGCAGTTCGAGAGCCCGCATGTATAAAAAGACAATTTTAATAAAATATAGTAAAATTGGATAATTTTTGCTCTTCGTATTATTGATAGGGGTGTCGTATTTCCCAGAAACACTTGTATTTGTGTGTTGTACTAGTATAAAATATATTAACATTTTAAAAATGCCAGGTCAGTTGTCCAGATATCCCTACCCGATTTCAAAATTGGAATCTCCCGTATGCATCCGCCTGAAGATGGAAGAGATTTTGAAGAGCTCAAACAAATATGTATTGGCATGAACAGGTGAAACAAAAATAACTGTTAACATTATAAACTTTTTATTGCGTCGCCAGTTTCTGTCGATGCTCATTTCTTGCCGTGTTTTGGTTAACTATTTCAGCACGCTATCCATCACCTTGAACACGTCACGAAGTACAGCTTGTGTTCTCTTGACCGCAGATACTCTTGGTGGCTGTGGTGTAGACCACAAGATGATGTTTGCTAAAAAGAGCAAGGCCAGGGATGTTCGCGAGTTTCTTTGTCACTGCTTTTGTTTAGCTAACGTCAATAAATAAAATATACAAGTTCTTTTCTTGCAGAACAGTCGCCGGGGTTGCCATGGATACAACTTCATATCTCACTCGTGATGCTCGAATGTTCTGCTTACCTGATTAATCGCAGCTAATCCAACAGAAGTAAACTCTTTTGCCGATTGCTGCCAACTTTAGCTCTGTTTTTGGTTTTATGTTTTTGAAGATCATCAGTTAGAAATTTCCTTTAGCGCCCCAAAAGAGTTGCTGTTAAAGCGCTTCAAACACCATGTCTCGAAACTCTTGTTCATTTAATTGATAGGCTGTAGTCTAAATAAATATGTAGCACCCATATTAAGAACATTTTTTAATTGTAAACAGCAGTTGTCTTGGAAACTGAATTGCAATTATTACTGAATAAAAAATAACACATTGCTTATTCGAGGGGTGCTTTATAAGTCCTTGACATGACCCAGATATGTCGTGAAGATGACCATATTTCTATAATAGTTAAATATCATCCTTTACATGGCGCTGTTAGAGTTTCAGACGCGTAGCAGGTTGTGACGATCGGTAAACAAACCAAAATTAACCTTTTCTACAAAATGGATAAAATTGAAATACAAGCTGTGATAAAATATTTCGTTTTGAAGGGTTTAACCCCAACAGAAGCATAAATGGAGTTAAAAGTCCACATTAAACAATTCTTCCCCGTCGTCTTCGAAGGTTAAAACGTAGGCTGCTGAATTTAGGCGTGGTCGTACATCCATTCAAGAAGATGAGTGTCCATTGCGTCCCAATATTGCCACTACCGGCGAAATGTGACAAAAATTCATTATACCATATTGAATAATGCGCCGATTGAAGGTACGCCTGTTGGCTGACATTGCAAAGACCTCCACAGGCAGTATCCTACATTTTGCCTGAAGTTTTGGACATGAGAAAGCTTCCCTCTCGATGGGTGCCGCGTTTGTTAACAATGGACAAAAGTACACTTGAATGAACATTTTGCAAGAGTGTTTAGAGTTGTTTAAATGCTATTCCAGTGAGTTTCTATGACGTTCCATAACAGCAGATGATAAATGGATTCATAATAACATGGTAGAGACGAAGGAGCAGTTCAAACAATGAGTGGCAACAGGTGAAAGTGCACCAAAGATAGCAAAAACGGTTCCACCTGTAGGGAAAAGTCACGGCTATGTTTTTCTGGGATTCCCCTTATGTGGTGCTCGCAGACTACCTCTAAAAGGGCAGAACCATCACTGGGGAGTATTACGCTTCACACTGGACCAACTAAAGGATGCTATGCAGGCTAAATGTCTACACCTTGCAATAAAGAAAGTTCTCTTTCATCACTATAATGCCTTCACACATGTCTGGTGATTATTGTGCAAAACTGCACGATCTTTGCTTCCACATCCACCATATTCGCCAAATTTGGCTCCCAGCGTTCCCAAATCTGAAGAAATGACCGGTTGGACGAAGATTCACATCAAATGATAGGTTGAAGCTGACACAGAAGCTTATTTTTCACAGTTGTACAAATCTTATTTTATGAGGGTGTTAAAAAACTGAAAAAATAAACATTTTTCTTAAATCTCGTGTTTCCTTGATCAGACCGAGAACTTTTAGAACGTCAGTTTTAATGTGATCTATTCATTAGTGTCTGAAGTTTCACGTTTAACTAGAGAGATGATATACATTTGCATGTATTTTTTTAAACTCCATTCAGCTATTGTGATTATCGATACCTTTCAGGGCCTTGTTCATATGTTGGCTTCTCATCTGAAACGGTTATTGCATAATGATTTGGCTGATGGTACGTCGGTAGCACGGATGTGTTCGTTGCGACACAATTGATGTCGTTTTCTGTGTACATCACCGAAGCACCAGGTAGGTCTCAAGGATTCACGCTCGCGAAAGCTTTTGTCACGACTTACCGTCCTCCCCGTTCACGCCTTCCATTATTATCTTCAGTCTCCACCCGAACTGAGTCATTTTTAGGCCGCTTTTTCTGCTCTGTCATCCGTAATTTTGAACGAATTAAAATAGCGAATCTCAAATTGTAACTGTACTTGTTGAGGAAAAAGAATGTAATTACTGCAAATGACCTTGGTAAAAAAAAGTCGATGGTGAACTATGCTGCAATATTTATCATAATGTCGAAACACTTTAAGCATATAAAGCAGTTACTTTACAGTTTTTTAAAAAGAGTACAAGTCCCCCCCCCAAAAAAGTTATACTATTTGTTATAATGCAAGTTCTAACCATAAACAAGTCTATATACGTTAAGTCCCTATTGCTCGTATAGTTGGTACCTATAACGAGATTATATGTAGAATGCAGGATCCGGAAGTACTGGTTACGATATGTTAAAACACTTTCTACTATGGCCCACCACTGAAATATAAATATTATATATACAAAGTATTAATGAAGGACATCGAAATAATCTCAGAGAGTGTAGAGATGTCTTATATAAGCAAGTCTGGGTAGTAAACATATTGCATATGTTCAAATTTCGAAGCTATGTCTATAATTTTTTAAAGCGCCAGTGCGCCACTGACTAATGAAGACACTCCTCGAAAGCATAACACTGGATAACGAAGGGAGTTTTCTGAACATATCATTCTCGAGTAAGAGATAGTCATTTGTTTTCGAGTTCAACTCTCGTTTATCAATTTTTTTTTTATTTTGTTTGTTTTCTGACTGGCCTAATAAGTCGATGTTTCAATTTATACACTTAAATACTTATCAATGTATATAGTTACAACCTTTGTTGTTGGCATTGTATTTACGAATCAGAATCTAAGTATGTGTTACGTAAATTAAGTTTTAGGCATCATGTTACTAGTAAGCGTATTAGCCATTATATGTTGGTAATACATTCATTGTTGAGAAAGGAAATAACTCTTGAAAGCATTAAGTAAATTCCATTCATAATTCTTTAGTATGCATATTACATTTCATATTTAATAAAAAAAAAAAAAAAAATTCAACGCCATCCCAAGAATTGAACCCGCTGTTTTGCGTTTTTTTTAGTTATGCATTACGTCATACAAGCAAAGAGTCCGTGGAGTAGACTACATATGCAAGAAGGCAGTTAATAGATGACCAGTGTCGCACTGTCACATAATTATTTCCAGATTTGGAGGATTTTTATGGCATTAAATCTTGAAAGCGCTGATAACGAGCCGAGGAAAATTAACATTTGTATGCTCGTAAGGAATTTTAAATACATTGCAAACAACTTTTTTTACCCGACTGCGCTTTAACACTGATTTATCAGCATTTGATGCCAAAATGTTTAACACCATAAACTGCTTTATGTTTAGTTGTGGACCATCTGAAATTCCTTATACACGTCATCTTTACACTCTTTGAAAATATTTGGGTGTAGTTCATTAACACCCTGTATAAATGTTGTAAGCCTAGTCATATTTTATTCATTTTAACTATTAATGTAAAAATTATATATATATATATATATATATATATATATATATATGTCAAGAACCATGACTTTAATATGCTAATCTATGTCCTGTAAAGAGAAAGTTCTCTGGTGTAGCTGTCTACGGTAGCCCAGCCAGAAATGGGACAGCGCCAAGGAAGCCATAAACCGCTATTTAAAGGAAAGGGATCAAGTGCTTTCGATTACTTTAGGGGAATGAACATGCCAGCCGTTTGTACAGTTACCTTTAAACTAACCAATGTAAATAAATGTCTTAAATTTTCAAATAGTAGCGGGTGGCATGCGTTGGTAGGTGAATTTGAACCAGCCAATAGTAGGTGTGATTTCGAATTTTTAAAGCAAGACGCGAGACTTGTGCGTGAAGCCAACGTCTAGTCAATTTTGAATCGAATATACTCCTATAAGGAGACATTTGCTCCGCTGGGGCATCAGTTCATATCTCAGAGATATCACCTCAGTTTACATACTTAATTCGACTTTTAATTACAGTTACGCATAATCTGTCACCACCAACTAAACTTCAAAATTGGCGCCCAGTTTGGTACTGCCATACACCGAACCGCTTCAGATACTAATTAGGTGATTTGCTACCGAAAGTTGCTGAGAATTGGGAGAGGGGGATAGAACCTCTATCTCAAAATAAAAAGGCTCTGGAAACTACAGGAATGGATAAAATTTGGATAACAGGGCAGGAAACAGGATGGGAGCCTGGAGAAAAATAAAGTAACGTCGGAGGGACATGAATAGACAGCTAACAGTTTCGGAGTGTACAGAAAAAGTTTCTATAGAGGTACAATTGGAGCTGAAAATCCGGCGAGGGAATGGAACATTTCCTCCAAACAGGACCAGACTTTCAATAATGGATCGCTTGGTTTAGGTTAGGCGCGTGGCTGGTGACCAAAGTAATATGGGAGGGTACGAGAGTCTACCCTATAAGTGTAGGGAAAGGGCTCTGGCAGTGATGGCCTTTGTTGGCACATAGGAAGAAACAGTAGGAGTGGTAAATATTTACACAAAGTGAAACAGCTTAGAAAAAGCAGATAATCTGGGAGGAGAACATTGTACATAGTTGGAGATATTTATATCTGTATGTGTGTGGGTGTATGAATTATTTTTGGTTTTATCATAAAGTTTCCGGATTTGTATGTTACAAAGAAACTTGGAACACAATATCCTTCGAAATGGTCTCGTTGGGCAGGAATACGCAAGTTAGATTGTTTATGAGGATCGTAGGAGGACAATCTAAGACATTGCTGACATAGTTAGCGTGCTGTTTGGGTCAGTGCAGCCAAACGTTTCAACACCATTAACGAGATGCAGCGTGAATCGCAGAAGGTTCTACACTCGCTTACAAATAATGACTTTGAAATCGCATTGCAAAAGTGTCAAACACTGGGACTTGTTTATCATTTTGGCGGGTAAAGCTCTTCTATTTTTGGAACGTTCTTGTTACTCGAAACATTATTTCATAGCCGAATTTTGCCGAAGCATATTTAATGTCTCTGTGATTAATTTCCTTAGTTCAACGCATAATTTCTCGTTAGCTTTTTATTTCCAACTTGCTGTATATGACGAAATTGCAGGCTAGCACAAACAAGTTATGACTAAAATACCGATTGCACTATTCCCAATATAAATACAGCGACAGTGATTAACACACCGCTAGTTCAAAGTTACAACCTCCTAGCGCAACGCGCGCAATCCTATATTGCCATCTGTTAGTGTGCCACAGAATCAGTTCACGAAAATTTTGATACCGTCTCTCATATTGGTTAGATTGTATGTAAAATGAATGTAAATTAATTTACCAATATATAATTTAATAACTTTCTGAAGAAGAATATTAATATACCTTTTAGCAAATTCCAAAGGAATGTAGTAGGTTGCGGTTTTACCCATGAAAGATTTTTGAAAAAATTCTTCAATTTTCCAACGATCTAGGCACTGAAAATAACAATGAAAAATTTTTGGGTGTGTGTGTGTCTGTTAAAGTTCTAGCTGTCACAAATTTGTCTTTTTTCTCAACGAAACTCGGCATATAGCAATCGATTAACAAACGATTAATCCAGTTCGTTAACGAGCAAAACTAGATAATTGTGGATGGAGGTTAAACTATAGCGAATATTTAAAAATTTCTCTAGCGGATGCAATTTTTGTTTTTTCTCAAGGAAACTCGGCATATGCCATTGGGGGGGATAGAAATAAAAATCGGACCATTAGGAGTTGGGTTCACCCGAAACCCAAAATTTCACACTCTTTCTAGCGGCACCAATATTTATTTGATTTTTCGCAACGAAACTCGGTATATACCATTTAAAAAAAAAAGTAGGAAAAATAGTTTCTGAAAATCAGCGAAATTGGACTATTAGGAGGGAGAGTATATCTGAAAGCTAAAATTTAAAAAGTGGTCTTACATTTAATTTTCTCTATATTGTTTTATAATAAAAGGACAAAATAATTCAACATATAAACTGTATTTATAGCGTTGTATATGTTTTATATTTAACAAAGTAATGTCGTGAACATAGCAAATGTGAAATATTAATCTAACATGTGTTTGAGAATTATGTTTGTATGTAAGAGCGCTCTGTAATAACCTTCAGAACACGTTTACGTCACATGTTTTACTATAACAACATTTAAATTAAAATTTAAAGTCACCGAAAATAGATGATCAATTGAAATATACTCCTATTTTATTTTCCAAAGGTATTTAGCAAATTTTGAGTTAAAATGTTATGTTGTGTATGTTAATTAAATACGACAGTGTTAAGGAACTGTCAGCAGCTCTCCAAGAAGTTATGTAATGACTGAAAAATGTAGCTCAGTAAGTTAATGTTGCAACAGGTGAAGTTAATGATGTTTCCACTAAAATAACAAGCTCTGCTGAATAAGAATGCCGTATAATTTCTTACTTTGTAGAGTACCCTGGCAATATTTCTGTTATCATAATATTTTAATATGCCATGTCGAAGGATATTTCTCTGTTTATTAAAACTCAATGTCAACAGAAAACTATGCATGGCACCAGAACATTTGGAAAAGTGCTTGCATGTTAACTGTGCACCCTCTTCTAATAAGACTTAAAGGTTTAAATGGGAGACATTGTCTTGCAGTGCTTTTGTGATTTATTCCTATGTGTTAAAGTTGATCGGAAATCAATATTTGTAGCAAAAGTGATTACTATAATATTTTTTTCGTCTTTCACAATTATAATTGAATTGATCATTACCGGGCTATTTTCGTTGGTTTAAATTAACTTCAAAACAGAGTTCTCGTCGACACCATGACCTGTATCATCAGAGGTTTGAAAGTCGGAGAGACAGAGCCGTTAGAAGTGGGAGGAGTGTTGGCAGAGTTGTGTTGCAGACGTTGTTTATTGACCAGCAACGAATTCCAAGTGTTGCTTGTTTGAGATCCTCTGTATTTGTTTATATTATCTAGATTCTGCTGTATTTCTAATACCTCTGTTCTAGCCAGATTAAAATATTCTGTTTATGCCATTTCTTCGTTTTTTTCCTCCTTCAAAGTTTTGTTCCGTGGCAATTTTGAATGACGGATTTTTCTGGCTAATTAAATCGTATGTACTACGAGCCAAGTTTTAATGGATCTTTCGGTTATATCAAAATCAAATTTTCCCCATTGCCTATGTATTCCTATGGAGCGGAGAGGATTTTTTTGTTGATTTGTTTTATTTATGCACGCTCTTTAACATCTCAGATCATCAGCGTCCCATTCAACTCAGGGCGTGAAACGGCCGACAAAGTTTGCTCAGAGGCCTCTTCTTTCAGGCTTGAGGTTCTTTTTCGTGCCGTAAATGTACGACACGGGACCCACGGCTTTACTTCCCTTCCGAAGGAAGCCATACTTAGGGTTTTTACGCCCCGAAAAAATCCATCGGTCTTGGCCGCGGAGAGGATCTCTGGGTCTTTCACAGGACACAGTTTTTTTTACCTATCCCAGGCCTAAGTTAAGGTACTTTCCAAGCATTTGCCATTTATGAGGACTGAGGAAAACCAAGGGGAAAAAAAAAAAAACTCATTCAGGGAGGACGGTCATGGTGGAAATCGAACCCCAGACCTCGCTCTCACGAGTTTGCGCCTTAACGTCCTCGGCTACCCATGGATGTTACATATAATTCTTTCTTTACATATTTATTCACCTAACCATTTTAGCTACACGTTTTTAATCTCTAATTACATAAAATCTAGATTTTTTTTTTCAAATTGGTACTATTACAGCTTAGAAATTTATTATATCGAGCCCACTTAAAGGACATTTTGTAAGATATTAACTTTTTATCGTTTTGGGAGGTGTTCAATCAAGCAAGTTTTTATGTTTCCCAGTTCTGCCACCAAGATGGAACGGAATGGACTTTTGTAATACAAGGAGGCCTTTCATGTCGTAACTGAAAGTCTCTCATACGACGTCAGCTGAGATTCTTCTGTTTCCAGCAGTTGTTCACAAGCACGGAAAATGTATTGTTTGGCATTGTGTAATGTATGGTACTCGAGAACAAAGAATGAGCGAATTCAATTTGAAAGTAGCAATCATGACAACGCTCTTTGAAGAGCTTCCTTATTACTTTAAAAACTGCTGTTTAGGTTTTGCTGTTTAGTTCTATGTGCGGAAAAAATTGACAAGAGACTGATCTCAACGAGTCTTGGTAGAATTTTGTTACCAAAAGTCAGTTTGATAAGTCCATAAAAAAAAAGTTTTATTTCTCAACGAAATTTCATTTCAAATCTAATACACGTATACCAACAGTTTTTTTTTTTAATTTGATTATCCCAATCACAAAATTAGATTTCTCCAGCTCTGCAAACTTCTTTATTTCGGCGACAATCTCTTCATTTGATGCGAATTTCTTTCCTGATAGCCATTCCTTCATGTTAGGGAATAGGACGTAGCCCGAGGGAATCAAATCCTGAGAGTAGGGGGGATAAGGAAGCATTTAAACTTTTAATATTTTTGAGGCTTCAATCTCATATCTGTGCACTGGCGTTCTATCATGATAAAAGGGCCTATTTGTTCGCTAAATAAGGACACTTCTTCTTGAGCTCTTCGTTTAATTGCTCCAATAGTATTCGAACCCAGGACCTCCCGCCCACGAGTCCACGGCTACCCGTGGCGGTCCCTATGGAAGATGGGGCAATACTTGGTTTGGAACTATTTCTGCAACCTATGGGTCATTTCGAGAATTTTCGAATGAACCTCGCACTTAGAACACAAATACTTAGCACCCGAAAACAGCTGAACTCCGGAACTATAACCAGAAAAGGCGGCCACATTAGTACACCGATCTGGTTCCCAGATTAGGGATAGTTTAATTTGTACACTATATATGCAGAGAGAAGTCACCCTTCACATAAATATTGTGGAGGAATGTTTGATAGGATATTTACAATCTCTGGACTACCGCATCAATCAAATATTCTCCTTGTCGTAAATCGCTGAAGATAACATTAATTTCATTCCTAAGAGATTTTTAGTTTCATAAAAAGGACACCCAGCAGTCTGCATGCGATCCTCCGCCGCCATACTCAAAGAATTACTCGCTTATCAGTTTTTATTAATTCCAGGTACAACCTCGCCTTACGCAACCCGTCTCAACACTTAACTTGTAACTTTTATTTATTTTTACGTTTAATGTTGTGAGTGGAATGAATTATTTTGATGTGAAACATGCCTGTACTTGCAGATTCGCCTCTTGAGATTATCATCTGGGTCCTAGTTGCATGGAAGTAGGGAATGCGGGGGCTGTTCGCTAAGTAAGAACAAACTCAAAATATGGCAGCACTAGACTGTTTTCAATATTACCTTGGTGACTGTTCAACGATGATGTACTCGTGTATTTATTGTTGGCAAGTTCGGGTAGCAGCACTAAGGTGGGAGGCTTCGAAGGAAGGAATGTCAGAAACGTAGAATTACCAATTTCTGTGCAATGCACATCGCCCGAGTGCGGAGGAACTTGTCGATGACCCGTTAGAAAATAAATTGGAGAGTTTAAGAATGTTAGAAATACTGAATTTTCAAACAGAGTCAATGTTTAGAAAAAGGTGCACTAACTTTCCAGTTCATCTAGGCTCTCAGTTTCAGCAGCGTCAATCCCTCCCCCTTCATATTAATTTAAATAGAAGAAACAAAACTTCAGTGGAATGGACACAAATAAATAATATGAAGCGAAATTCAAGTTGTAATCAGTTTATTTAAACTTTAATTCTAGTTGTAGACTTCTTTTGTTATCATGGTCTAATACTGAGGTAAGACCACCTCCTTGATCTGGTGATTAGCGTTGTTGACTGCTGACCCGGAGACCCTGGTTTGATTCCCGGTATCTACTTATAAATGTTTCAGGGAGAAATGGAGTGCCTCGTGAGTATAGTTGAGGAACTGCCTGATGGAGGGGTGACGTTCTTCCGCGTGATAGGTGACTGGCGGGATGGCGGCGTGCTGATCACTTGCCCCCTGCCATGCTGCCCTCTATCAGTGAAGTTGTAAGACAGAGGTAGGGAAAACAGATGTCGCTGCGGCAGGCCAAGGCTGAGGTAGACCGAACTTTGGTCAGATAAACCTTGTCAAAAATGAGAATGGGGCAACATATTCTTGCTGATATCCTCACAGTAAAGGCTGACCTTAGGAGAATAGGCAAGTGTTATGATTACAATGTTCCTACTGATGTTTTGAAGGGGAGGAAAAAAACTGGCTATCTTCAAGCCTATCGTTCTATGCCCACGCACTCCAATATTTCCACTGTATACGCAATCACTGAGGAATTGTTGGAGTCCTATATATTGTTTAACGCCCGTTTTTACTACTGAGGCTTCACAAGCGGTGGACACTGCTGATACATGAGATGAAATTGTAAACTGGAAAAAAAAAATTAAAGGAAAGAAACGTTCCAGGCCTAAGTTTAGGGTACCTCTCCAGCATTTGCCATTTATGAGGACTGAGGAAAACCTGGAAGAAACTTCAGTCAGGGAGGACGGTCCTAGTGAGAATCGAACCCAAGACCTTCCGCCTACGAGTGTGCTCCTTAACCACCCGTAAGCTTAGTCCGATATTGACGATCCTAAGCTGCAATTTTTTATGTCTTTGTGATATTTTTTTTGCATGACATTTTTAAATTTTTGTTTGAATCTATTGTCTCTGTTAAAAAAATAACATTTAGTCAGAAGTTTTTTTGGATGAATTTAGCAATTTTTAATGACTTGGCAGCGGGATATGACATAGACTAGTTGGCAATATTGACTAAATCTTATGGGTGAGCAATGTCGTTAAGACGTGAACACTTGGCGGCTGGTCTGGCGTTCGATTCCCGCTAGTACGTGATCCCTGACCTTTTTTTTCCCGCCAGGTTTTCCCCAGTCCTCATAAATGGCAAATGCGGTACCCTAAACTTAGGCCTGGAACGTTTCCTTCCTTACAAAAAAATATCCTTTCCCAATTTATCATTTCACCTCATGTATCATCAGTGTCCACCGCTTGTGGTGCCTCTGTAGTAAAAACGGGAGTTAAACACTTAAAAAGGCACTGACTAATTCAGTGACAGCAAGTAGTTCTTTAATGCAGGAAGTGTCACAGGTTAACACTCGAGAAACTTGGTACTAAAGTTCTGTGTCAAAAGTTTTAACGCTTTCTACTTTGTTCCATGCATTTTAAATCATGTGGATTTTTTAAAATTAACTGCTACTGAAATTTTAGAGGCTTATACCTTTCAATAAAATGATTACACCAGTTAAGGAAATGAAATTAGTAGCTGTTTTTCATTTCACTGCTGAAAATGCCTTTTAGTAGCTACAAATTGCAATAGCATCATCAAAATCCAATGTTTCCATTACCACCTGGAAATGACCACAATGGACCCCAACAGCTGATAAACAGGTTCTGGTCGGAGTGAAACATCGCCGGAAAAGTCTATACACTTAACTCAATTTTCCATATTTTTTGACAGCGGGCCATTGAGCTTTTATCTATTCAATTAATGAGATCAAATTGTTGTCATAGTAAAAAATGCTTTTGTAAAATAAATATAAAAAGAAAACCCTTTTTAGAGCAGTTGACGTGGTTAAATTTTTTCTAACATTTTTACACGTAATTTTGATTGAAATTATGTTATTTTTGGAAGATTTTACTCACCATGTTTGGTAGTAAAGCTCTGAGCTCTACTCTACCTCTAAAACGTTTAGAAGTTTACGAGAGAAATCCTAGCGAAAGCAAAGCCATCTGCAATGTATCGATATTCAGGGGATCCCGCTATATCCTACCCTAACCTTGTCTAACCTTATAAGTTTCGGGATGTTGCTCTGATCATCGCCCTCCTTCCACCCCCACCAGTTGCTCTTAGTGAAGATCACGAATTCTGTTACGTAAGGCGATACCGCTCTGCGAGTAACAGTAGTTCGTGTTAGTTCAACCTTGAAACGGCCCACCTTTGCTTGAGCAGCGTCTGGGCACAAATATCTTTGAAAGACACGTAATAACCAGGGGCGGATTTTGCCAAGTTGCATGTTGTATTCCTTAGTTCCAAATCACATGTTATTACGTATAAATGCAGTCCATGTTATTTGCAATGGGTTGCATATATGTGCACATTTGAACATTTAGAGTATATATATATATATGTATATATATGTATGTATGTATATATATGTATGTATATATACTATTAATAGAGTAATAAAAACTTCTAAAAAGCATAAAAACTCATAAAAAACACTCAGAGTGCAATATAAAAAGGTTCACATAAAATTTCACACTAAAAACCGTAAAATTGAACACTAAAATCACACTATATTTCGAGCTTGGCTCTTGGTCACGTAATGAAAATGAACTGATATATATATATATATATATATATATATATATATATCGAGGGTGTCAAAATATACACTTTCATAGTCGATATCTATTTAATATATTTCAAAGTTGGACCGAAAAACAACAGTAATGTGTAGTATGAGGTTCTGTAAACAGATGTGACTCACATAACGTTATGCTAGCATTGCTACAACAAAATGGAGCCAAGATTATCGTTTGAACAGCGGAAAGCAATTTTGAAGTATCCAAGGCACTGGATAGGACGAAAAGGTTCGATTTAGTTTCCACCGCGTTCTCCGGATCTAACTCTGTTGGACTTCTACCTATGGGGAACTCTTAAGGATGTTGTATACCGTAGAAAACCAGCTACACTGGCAGCACTTCGGGAAGAAATTGAAACGGCATGTGCTGTAATCGCTGAGGACACTTTCGCAAACTTGCTCAATCAGTAGTTCAGCGTATTCAGAAGTTATCGACCCGATGGGGGACATTTTGAGCAATTGTTGTAACTGTAAAAGACTACGATGATTAGTGCTCATCATTTTCTGTTTGTGTGAATTCAGTTTTCTTATGTTAACACAGTTTTTTCTTTGCTTGAAGTGTGTATACATTTTTGGCACCTTCTGTATATTTTTATTAAGTTGTTACGAAGACGGTAGCCACGGATTGAAGGAGAAAATGGAACAAATCTTTTGATATACAGAGAATGACAGCTATCGAAATGAAGATACTGTAGTAAATTGATTGGCCTAATGTGCATATAGGTAAGAAAAGAGGCATTACATAAAGAAATATGAATATCTAGGAACGTAGCAGCATTGGGAGAGACAGAAGAAGTGAACTTAACTGAAAACTTGGAGTTAAGATTAGTAAGGAACTGATCGAGAGATTCTGAGCCATGAGTCCAAAAGAAATTCCTCCTCTAAGCGAGCCATAAAAAGATTGGCACAAGACGGTGCCATTGTGGTGTCCATTGCAGTGTCTTTAATTTGTACGTAATATTTATTATAAAACTAAAAGCACTGCGAGTGAGGACTAGATGACAAATTTAATTTGTGGATGGGGTATGAGGAGGTGCTGAAGAGTCTAAGAAATATCTAACAGCAGCTAAAGCGACCTATAGTGGCCAGAAATATATTAGAATGTGCCAAAGGATCAACTTTGTTTAATAAACTGAAAAAAATGGAAGGAATCTTTGATATAGGATGGCCTAGACGTAACACAGAAATCCATTGATCCTGGCCAGGAATGAACCCACGATCTTGGGTTTAGAAGGCAAATATAGTATTCTCTTGTGCATGTACAAAACATTGCTCTATACATCCGGTGAAAGTTTTTACATTATGCATGCATGCGTGAAAGTTCTGAAGAGAATATATATAATTATGACTTGAAATTGGCATAAAATAATGCTTCTGTTGCTTTGGTTTATTTATGGACGCTCTTTAACATCTCAGGTCATCAGCGTCCCTTTTTATTCAGAGCGTAAAACGACCGACAAATTTTGCTCACAGATCTCTTTTTTCAGGCTTGAGGTTTTTTTCCTGCCGTAAATGTACGGCACGGGACCCACGGCTTTACCTCCCTTCCGAAGGAAGCAATACTTAAGATTTTTACGCGCGAAAAAATCCATCGATCCTGGCCAGGTTTGAATCCGCGATCTTGGGTTGCATAAAATAATGACACTGTATGCAAATATTTTCAAAACTTTTCCTTTTATTTACATGTTATTTCACCATTAATGTTGTTAACCGCCTGTAGTGTCTCAGTAGTAAAAACGGGCGTTAAACACCATTCAAAAAAAAAATATGTTGTAATGTACTTTCAAACTTATTTTAAAATCTGAGAATGCTGAGATTAATGGTTTATGGGAAAAGTACACCCAAAGCCATAAAAATATTAAAAATTAATATTTCTTCTTGTTTATTAAAATAATTATCAAATAATAAAAAATAAGCTTAACGAAATTTTAAAAAAAGTTTATCATTTAGAAAAATTACGTAATAAGTGGTAAACATTTCATTTGGATGTGCAGTAAAGTTTTTCCGAAAGCTCATATCTCTACCATGTGCCCTTAAATCTATACTTGAGAGGTATCCGACATAGCAACTTTTCCCACTATTTTAACTGCACTGCATTTCTGGTTGTTTGCAACAAGTGATGTCACCTCGATTTTCGCCACTCAAATGCCATTTTTTCTTCGTGCAGCCTAAATCCACTATGAATTAAATCACTTTTTTTGGGATCATAGCTTCCGAAAACCTCATATATTTTTATAATGTCTTCTGCTATTATTTTATGTACATTTTACAACTTTCGTCCACTTTTAAATACAATTGAGCGACTACAGGTGTTTAGCTGAGTGTTTTTACCCTCAATAAACAATCCTTTTGTATTTATTTAAAAAAATTAAAGTATATTTCTATTTTGTCTTATATTTAAAAGTACTAAAATTTTGATTCTAAAATTGTTGAAAAATAGAAGCATTAAATCGTATTGGGGATGTTAGCATGTATCTTCAGTGCTAAAAACCACGAACTCGAGCCGTTCCAATATTTACCTTATGTTGAAAATCGCCCAGCTCTCTCAAGGCGAATCGCTCTTTCCTTTTGTAACACTTGCTTATTTCTTTATAATGGCGTGTTGTTCCTTAGCAATTATATATGCAAATACAGCCGTGTTCTGATTGTCGATGTACGTGACTGGATTTCTAAACCGTTCTTCTTCAGATGAACGTGTTCGGTGAAGAAATATAAATCCTCACATGTACTTCTAAATGCCTGAAGTTTAAACTCGCTATTAACACTGGATTTACCTCTTTCCTGCACATATGTAACACCTTGTGTTGCTATAGGAACTATAACTAATATGCAGTGATTATTTGAGAGGAATAAATTAACGTTCTTATAAAAATTATAATACGAGCGATACAAATTTATTTTAGTTTAATGTTATATGAAATATTACGAGATATTTATAAACTACTGAATATATAAAATCAGGATCCTGAATTGGAAGTATATAAAGAAGAAATTGGATGTGTTTCGTAACTGCTTTTATGCAATGATTGGATTGTTTAACATTAATTATATCTAAAATGAAAGATAGATGCCCTGGCATAAGTTTGTATTTTCATTTTTATCATGCGATCAGCTTCTCTATCTGGAATATGATTCTCAGGATATTTCCTTAACGAATCGCATTGGGTTTGCATCTATGAAAATAACTTATATCCATCGTTTTTATCCAAATGAGTTGAAATTTAGCGATTGCAGCAACTTCCGAATTTTCCCCAGTAGCACTTCTCATTCGATAGTGTTTTCTTGGTGAGATACCTCACGTTTCGGGGAGTAAGTTTGCAAATTTCCAACAGATCGCTGCCTCCTTTCACGATATCGATCTCCGTAAAAGTTGCAAGGTGCTCTAGCGCTCTTATGAGCTTCGTCATAAATGTAAACCATATCGATCCTCTCGTTGATCGTGTATCGAACATCCATACTCGAAAAACGAAGTGGAACTGACTGAGAATATGTTCTTTTATGTTTGATCTTATGTCCCTCTAAGAGTATTTCAAATTTTGTCTGAAGTATTTTTTTTTTTGATTTCTCCCTTCGTTTCGGAGGAAAATGGCAGCGACACTGTAAATGTCTTATCCTGCATATTACTTTTGCAAAAAATATTTTCTTTTTGTTGTAGTTTTAGTGTATTATAAGAAATACCCCACACATTACTATTTTTATTATAAATAAGGACACATTTGAGCATTTATTACATTAGAATGCATCTATAAAACATGCATATTTTATTTATCTATGACAAACCGTTTGGAGAAACAACTTTTTTATGCAGAAATGTATACTTTTTTAATAAAATTATCCGTAACTAGAATGAATAGTGTTTAACACCCGTTTTTGCTACTGAGACACCATAGGCGATGTACACTGATGATACATGAGATGAAATGTTATATTGGGAAAGGATTTGTTTTTAAGGGAGGAAACGTTCCAGGCCTAAGTTTAGGGTACCTCTCAGGCCATTTATGAGAACTGAGGAAAACCTGGAAAAAATTTTCAGTCAGGGAGGACGGTCCTGGTGAGATTCCAACCCCCAGATCTCCTGCTCACGAGTCCGCGCCTTAACGACCTCGGACTTTGTATTCAATAAAGCAAACTTTATTTAATGTACCCTGGCATATCATATTAAACTCACCAAAAGTTGCAGTCACTGCAATTTGCAACATTTTTCAACCTTGTTTAAGACATCTGTTTAAAATTAGTTTATTGGCATTCTGTTTTTTGACTTTATTACACCTCTCAGGTAAATATTTATTAGCTAATCTTTGGCAAACAGGCCATGTAACACACACAATACTAGAAGAAGTAAAATTTCCTGTTCCCTTCATGTTTTGGGGGATTCTCATCCTAGGCAATAGCTGGATTATAAAAACAACATGACATCTCACCCACAGGACATTTGAGATGCATACTTCGGTGTCTACAAGTTTTCTGAAAACTCCAAAAGATGTCTCTGTACTATCTTACTCCTAATTTCAAACGTATAATCAAGCTGTATAATTTATGTATGAAAATTTCACTAGGTTTTGCAGCAGAAAGAGAATGAAATTATTTAAAAAGCCACGCCCATCCGCACAATTGCATTTAAGTTAACCAGGGAATGTAAATCAAGCAAATGATGCAGCAGTATACATTTTGCACTGTATCTTAGAAATGTTTAAAGCTATCAATGTGAAAATTTTCGGAAATGTTAGGAAAACTTGAATGGAATTAACAGTTCTTTGTAATATTCTAATGCACATAATTTTTTTTTAAAAAGAATTTTAAACAAAAATAAAACCTTGTTAATCTACTGAAAATAATGCGACATAATGCATTTTTCTTCTAAACTATTGGTGGAAATGCAACTTTTTTTCTCTTAAACTTAAAAAAAAATGCTCTTCTGGGAACTGCAATATCTATGCTAGTTTTTTTTCAAAATTTGAAATACGCACACACACACACACACACACACACACACATATATATATATATATATATATAATGCTTTTTATCATATAATAGTGATATTAATATACTTCTAGTTACCACACTTCACATTTACATACATTATGTGCGTGCAAATTTTCAACAAGGTTGGATTTATTGGGTTTTTTTTTTTTTTTTTACGGATTTATTTATGGACGCTCTTTAACATCTCAGGTCATCAGCGTCCCATTCTATTCAGGGCGTGAAACGGCCGACAAAGTTTGCTCAGAGGCCTCTCTTTCAGGCTTGAGGTTCTTTTTCGTGCCGCAAATGTACGACACGGGACCCACGGCTTTACTTCCCTTCGGAAGGAAGCCATACTTACGATTTTTACGCCCGAAAATATCCATCGATCCTGGCCGGGTTTGAACCCGCGATCTTGGGTGTAGGAGGCAAGTATGGTAACCACTACACCACCAGGACCGACAACAAACAAGGTTGGTTCAGCCAATTCTGAGACAAATGTACATTTATGTCAAATTTTTAAATTATCGGAAAATAAGATTTATTTTTGTTTAAAAAACATTTTATGTTTACTAGAGAATTAAAATTTACAGATCATCTTTAGTGAAGTATTCTTAACATCTCATAAAAACTCATATTGATAGCTTTATATGTTTCTGAGGCGTTTATGCTGAATTATTTGCTAGATTTACATTTCCTGGTTACCTTAAATCATGACGTACCGGACATTTAAATCAACCGGAGGCATAACTGTCAACAGACTATCAAAGTGGAATATATAAGCATTATTTTAAAACAAAACATTAAAATTCTAAATTTCACAATTTTTGTCCAAATTTTATAGATCCATCCCCTTAACACTTTTCTAGAAGAATTAATTTTCACATATGTATTGTACACGAAAGTTCGTTCTGTCTTTACATACCTATCTAAGAACAACTAGAACACAATTTATACGTTCGCGCGCGGTTTCTCGAACATTCCATGACAAAGTCTCCCTCATACTAACTGCAAACTGCTACCTGCACATGCATTTAGGCCTTGACTGGTTTCTACCAGTGCGCAGCCCTACTCTGCCCGCAAGTTATAACCTCAATCTACTACGGCAGAAAGTCTTAAGACAGAAATGGCAAGGTTGTGTACAAGTTATCAGTGTGTTTGTTAGAAATGAACTGAAATTACTGCTATCAAATGCACGATGTTGGAACTGTTTGCATTTGTATCTACTATATACGATTGCATTTCAGGCGAATAAACCTTATTTTTGACGAGGTAATCTTCGTTGCCAGTGGCGAGGGAAAAGCAATATGGGAAAATATAGATAAAAGAGACAATTTCGACAGGGTGGGGGAAAAAAATTGCAATGGGAAAAACAGCATGGGTTCCTTGTTCCATTAGGATATTGCACAAGCTCTTTTTGTAACAAACATTGTTGATTACCTAGTCACAATGAAAGTTTCTGCAAAAGTACGTGTAACAATAATACAGATTCTCTTTTGTTCCATAGCAAGTACAATTCAGTTTCCAAGACAACAGCTCTTCTTGCTCTAGGCTTTGCGGGCTATATCCCTCATCTTGCGATATCTTTGGTAGTGAGCAGTATTGCAGGAGGGTATGTGATCAGCACACAGCCATCACGCGTCTTTCTAGATCAAGGGACACCGCTATCAACAGCTCCCCAGTTTTCCTTCCGCGGCTGGGTGGACGCCATTCCAGACCTCCCTAACTTAGAACATTTCAAAGCTGTCATCAACACTAACCAGTAGACTAAGGAGGTCGTCGGATTTTAAATATGTGGTTTTAAAATTATCATTAACATAAAAACAATGGTCCAAAGACTTCAGAATACTTTTTGGGATGGACCACCGCCAGCAAGAACTGTGTTGAGGGAATGGTTTGCAGAATTCTAATCTGTAGGTACTTTCAAAAGCGACTTATATGTAACTGCGAGGGAATGCGACACCACCACTCCCAAGGAAAATGCTATTTTGTGGAGAAGTGGGGGAGCATTGTGTATTGGCAAGAATTGAATCATTGACTTTCGACTGTTGTCCAATACCACTCATGTTTGAAGCCGTTTGCATTACGAAACATACACTATTCACTTAATAGAAATACAGATGTTACTGGCGCTACCACTGACACAATAATACTACCACTACTGCGGGAGGAGGACCTAGTGGAGTGGAAGAACAGTGGCAAAGGGGGGGGGGGGGATGACCTTAAGTGTACTGGTGAAAATGAAATAACTTATTGGCATATATATTATTATGATGTACTGTTGGTGTCTTGTGACCTTATCGTAACTTGAGTTGAAGATGAAATGGCACACAAAAGTTCGTTTTATTTTCTGTAAAGAGAGGTTAGTTGACACATGAACGTCCTCACACAGGAGAGAGAATTAGCATCATACGAGAGGTTTAATAAGCCTCCACCGACACAAAGGACAATACTTTCCTGGCGAAGAAAGGCGCTTATGACGGGAAATGTGCAAGACCCATCGAGAAGTACAAGAAAGAAGACACCCCTGAAGACATGTGCTGAAGTTGGGGTGTCAATTGAGCTCTCCCCCGTAAAACCCATTGGCAAGAGGGCTCCTAAGCTTGACATTCCTTGATCGACTGTTTGTTTTCGATTACATAAAGAACTTAAAGGTGAAGCCACATCGTTCGAACTTCATCAATGAGCAGTCTGACGCAGATATGAACAAGCGTCTTGATGCATGTCGGTCTCTTCCAGCAACATTCCAAACTGACATATCAAGTCCAAGGTTATGTTCAGATGAGTGTGTCATATACTGCACCGCTCGAAAATAGATTGTGGGTTTTTTAATAGAAGGAAAATCCACACTTCACTTCCGAACTTGGAACACAACCCATCACATATTATGATGTGGGTATCATCTCTCTGGACCGTAATTTTTATGGCCACATGAATGCTGTATCATATTCACGACTGTTGACAACTTGGCTGGAAGACAAAGGACTAATGAAGGTGCTGTGTATACAGCAGGACGGAGCTCCAGCACACTTCTATTTTATCGTTCGTGATTTTTTTAACGATAAAGTTCCTGGACGTGGGCCCTTAGCATCAACGCTACTTTCATGGCCTGCAAGTTTCCCTGTGCTGATGACACCTGATAACTCGTTGTGGGGTATTATCAAAATGAAGGTTGCTCCGCGTCGCTAAGGAACCAACGCTGAACTTGAACAAGCAGTACGGAATGCCTTTGGTACGATCTCACCTGCAGTTTTTTTTGGGGGGGGGGGATGTCACTAAGAACATGTATGGAACATATATGGATCCCTTGGACAACCTAGCTGTAAATTCGTTTCTAAATTATTCATTCAGTTCGTTAAATTAACGTATATGTCTTCTCGGACGTACTGTACAGCAGGCAAATACTTGTCTTGTAGAAACCAGGGAGCCTGGTCTAATACAAAGTAATTTTACCTGTATCCCAAAACCAGAGAGAAATTATAGCTGTAAAAGCAGACTTTTATTGCTGGAGAGGGACTACTCTCACTGTAGTTTAATTTGTCACGGATTACGTCAGAATACGATACATATTTGTATCCTCGACGAAGTTGTTTGTTATAATGAACTTGCGCGCGGTTGTCCAAACATGGCAAACGACCCAGTTCATCTCGAGCCGAGATGGTGAAATTTCACGCCACTGGCCGTCGCTCAAGGGCGAACAAGCCAGGCACTTTGATCAAACATAAAGGTGAACCGTACATAATTCAGTCTGCTGTTTACCATCTAATAGGCAGGTCCAGCGTTCATAGCCAGGCGACGATCTCATGCACCAGATATTTGGCATTTATTTACTCTGGCAGTTAACCAAGAAACATTTGCTGATTTTACTTCTTCCACTGTCTAAGGTCAGATTCTTTCTCCAGGAAGGAAACGAGATCAACGAAAAAAAAAAAAAATTTTTTTTCCCCCTTTCCTTTCTTCCTTAAGAAGCCGACCAAACCAAAACAGATTCCCATTGACCCAGTTGTGAACGGTCATTCGTGCAGGAGCTTTTTAACCTTAACACACCGCAGTTAAACATCATTTTTGACGTCTTCCTTCCACAATAATCTTGCAGTCCATCTTTGTGCATGATAGCCGCCTTCCCTTTTGTCCACGTCTTTCTCTACTGGACAACAACCGAACTTTGTCCTTTTGCTACAAACTGTGCTTACAACCACTATCTAGAATCGACATGCTCTGCAAATGGACGTGCTTACAGATTGCGCTGCATTCGTAAAACACCGCTATAGTAAATCATTTCCAAACGCCCCAAAGAATATTTTTATAAAATACGGTAACTATTGCGAGTTTTCTCAGGGAACTATGAATCCTAAGGGCATCTTTTTCACAAAAACATTAATATTTATATGTTGCAGTATGTCAATATATTAAAAATGGAAAAAAAAAACGATGTTACATTCAATTGTTCTGCGTTTCTGTCCTATTATATGAAATCGTCTATGTGTGTATTGTATGAATTTACGAAATTCATTTATAATTTGCGACTTTATGGTTGTGAAATACGGTTTTTTTTTTACACTCCAGTACTCAACTAATTAATGTTCCCAGTGCCTCGGTCAACGCCCGTATTGAAACCACGCTTCACAGCAAATTACAGACTGCAGTTTCGATCTTCACTTTAAACGCCTGCTCTAGAAATCATGAAGCTGATGCCTGTTATCTGCGCTTCCTGAACACTAAGTACCTTTCACCGGATGTGGATCAAACGCCTTTTCTGTAATGATAAGGCAAGCATAATGAGCATTTTTGTACGTGTTTATTGTTGTTACTGCCCCCTTATTGGGAACGCGCGATTACCAGGAAGTTAGTGGTTTTATGGTCCATGGAACATAAAAAGGCGTTTCACCACAGCTCGCATGCCTATTGGAAATAAATAGGTACCACGTGGGTTTGATAGCGCAATGCACCAGTGATCACGTATTCACAACTACAGCGGAGTGACAAAATAACTTCCGGACAGGGCACATATTACCCAGGGTCCTTACAAGACAAATTTCACGTAAATAATGTCGCTTTTTAAGGAAAATTTATTTGAAATGTGTTCTGTCAAGAAATTAAATCTAAGGATCATAAGATTTTACAGTCTTAACCACATTTCAGGGAGGTTTGTTATCCAATTTCCGGATTTTGATGCAAAGAATTCTATGATATCCACCACGACGTCAATGTTTTGGAAAAATCAGGGATATATGCTAGGATGCTAGCAGTTCGATCCATTCCAATTCCTGTATTTTTCCATGGTGGTTCGAGCAGTATGGGGTCTCGCATTATCCTGCTGCAGGAGAACTCTATTTCAATTAACTAATGCTCAGCACCTCTGTCTCAAAACTTCATGAACCCGTTCAATAAGTTTTTCACGACCGCACGCCCGTTTGGCACAAACTGTCATTGAATTAAATGAACAAATTGAGCCACTTATGTCCCATCCAGGGCTAGAGCCGCCGCAAGCGGAGAGCTCATTGATTTCTGATATGGTGAGATAGTCCATATGAGCTATAGTTCCTATGAGTGTGTTAAGTCTATAATTTTTTCTTATTTTACAAGTTTAACACAATTTAACTAGAAAGTTCAAGTGCTGAGTCTATTAAGTTTGATATCACTTTCACTTCGGTTGTTCTCTTCTTTTTGCAGCCCTGTTCCCAGGCTCTTCCGTACTACGCTGGTCCAGTGTGGCCTGGCTACTTTCCTGAAGAAGTTTGCCTACCTCGTTCTCCCTCTTCCTCTCCTACCTATACTTTGGTAGCTATATGTTCCCATCTGCTTTTGGTAGCCTTGCTAAATGGCCGCCCCATTTTCACTTCAGGCTGTTTGCACGTTGAGCCACGTCGTTTAGTATGATATCTTTCTTAATTCCACAGATGATATTTTATACATGTACTTTCAGCTCCATTTTTCGTTTGCAGATGCTAATGTCATTCATTTCCCCTTCTGTTGGGCTCTAAGTGTGGCTTCCTTATAATAGTGTTGGGAATATCCATGAGTCCAGCACGTCTAACCTCAATTTTCGGTTGTGCCCAGTGAATTACATCTTCAAAATACCACTATACCCATAACATTACTTTAGGGCCGAACCGATTTTATTTAGCTATGCCTTTGGCATGCTGGCGGGGATCGAGCCACTTTTCGAGGTGTCAGAGTTCACATTTTTCAGCATAGGTGACAATTCTCCAGATAAATCTGTCATCCATCCAATTTGCGATAAGCTAACAAGAGATATCCACTCTGATGGGTCTGTTCAGGTATCAATTTCATGGGGTACAGATTTACAGCTTGTGTATGATGTATGACATCATTGGATGCGGTAAGCTATTCTTACAGCTTACATGTACTTTTTGCGAATTTTCTTCCAAAACGCTGCCTGTATTCTCAGTATTATATACCTTAGATCTTCTAGGAAGTAGTAAATATTTACTGTTTTCTTCTCCATTATTGAAAAGCTGGAACCATCGTTGTGCTACACAGTGCTTTAGAGCGGCTCTGATCTCAAACTTTGTTATCTCCTTTTATGATTGAGTATTAATATCTGACACATTCTCGCAATTAGTACAGCAACAATCATGACATCCTGTGAATGGCACTGCCAGAAAACCATTAAAATCTTCAAAACATTAAACTTAAAAACCTACATATCTAATGAGAAAGCCTACAGGATGAAACACTGAAAACTTGCGCCGCAAATATTTCTGAAATGAAAGGTGTTATTGATGTGGTGCTTTCACAGAATTGGAGTTCAGACAAGGGTTCATAATCGCAGCCCATATACAGATATTCATAACTATTTAAATGTTATTTCTTGAAAGAAAGTTACATTTTTTTCCGAAATTAAACTATGTCAATTGACATGAAGAAAATAAAACTAAAAGAAATTAGAAAGTCAAAGTATTTTGGCATGGTTCTAATGCAGGTAGTTTACGAGATATGGTAATATGAACATTTTCAATATCTGCTGTTGTGTTCTCCATTTAACTGCTGAGTTACTAGGCTACGATGTTCATATGTTTACTTTTCTTATTTAGTTGTGTGTGTGTGGTTATTTTTGTTTCTGAATTTCCAAGAAAAAATGCATGTTACATTATGTAATATATGTTGTCATTGTACAATGAACAAATTTTAGTAAACATGAACTTAGTGCCTTGTTAGACGATATTTCTTTCACGTGAGATGGTGTCAGATGTCCATACCGGCGAATTGTTAGACTAAACTATTCATACCAACACTGCCTTGAACAGGAAGACCTATGGACAGGTCATTTAAAACTACTCTGGTTTATTTTAAGATATTTGAGGCAATTTCAAACGTGTTTAGCCAATTCCGAAGTAAAAGATTATTGAAACATTTCTTCAAATCTCCGTCGGTCCTACCTTCCTGGCAACCAAAAAGGACGATGAAAAAAAAAACTGTGTATGTATGTGTGTCTATGTGATAACACTCTAAGCAACCACAATTTTTTCTCAACGAAATTCGGCATATAACCATCAATTAACAAACGATTCATTGAATTAAAAAAAAAAAAAAAAACAGCAAAGTTTGACCATCAGGAGCTGGGATTAACCTAAAGCGATGCACATATGTATTGTTACGTTCTAGCGGCCGCAATTTTTTTTCTCAATAAACTCTACATATAATGATCAATTAACAAACTATTCATCGAGTTCGTTAACCAGTATGAAACTGGATCATTGGTGGTGGGGATTAACTTAAAGGGAAAATTTAAGATTTGTATCTTTTTTTTCTCATCAAAACTCTGTAAATGGCATTGAAATAAAATGAAGAAAAAAAAAAGTTCCCGAAAATCAGCTAAATGAGATTTATAATGCAGGCAAACTTGAAACTCAGCATTTAAAAATCCATTTAAATGAATTAAGATAAATATTTTCTGAAAATTACGAGAATCGGACAATTAAGACGGGGGTGGGTGGGTTTATGCCTGAAAACCAAAATTTAAAGCGTGGGGGTTAACATAAAGCGAACATAAAATCGCTCTAGCGGTCGCATTTTTTTCATCAAAATTTCGTAGAAGCTATTGAAATTAAACAATAAAAATATTTTCTGAAAATGAGTAAAACCAGAATATTAGAAGTGAGGGTTTATCAGAAATTCAAGAATATAAAAATCGCTTTAGCGGCACCAATATTTCTTATGTCTTAACGAAACTCTATATATGCCATTTAAATAAAGTAAGAAAAGTAGTTTCTGAAAATTGGGAAAATTGGAATTAGGAGTATAGCCGAAAACCTAATTTTAAAGAGTGAGGTTTAAACAAAATCGAAATTTTAAAATCGCTGTAGCGGTCGCTATTTTATGTTCTTTCTAAACGAAACTCGGTATATGCAATTGAAATAAAATAATAAAAATAGTGCCCAAAAACCAGCGAAATCAGACTTAAAATGGAGGAGGGGTTTAGCTGTGCCCCAAAATTTAAAAATCGCTCTAGTCGCACCAATATTTGTTTTATCATAACAATACTCTGTATCTACCATTTAAAAAACATAGTTTCTGAAAATTAAGGAAATCGAGCCATTAGGAATAGAGGGTGTATTGAAAACCGAAATTTAAAAAGCGTTCTAGCGGCACCAATTTATCTACTCTTGCCCACTGTAATAACCTTCACAAATTGAACTTGCTGAGGGATTCGCTTAGTTAATGCAGCTCTTGAGTGACGAACTTTGTTTTACCCCCCTCACCAAACTGTTCGACAGATAAAGAGCCATGATTTCTACTTTGAAATACCGATAGAGATGTTCGTTTGTTTTAATTGAGGTTCACAACTACCGTTTCTTTATAGTGATACCAAAGGATTGCATTACATCAAGAAGTCAAGACTGATGCTAACTGTTACTAAAGATCTTCACACCTTGCCTGCAGGAAATGTATGCTCTTCTGCTCAGGCAAGTGAGGAAGCAATGAATAGTTTTGAAATGCGATTGTTTTCTATCTAATCACGCCCAACAAGCGTGACCCTTGAGTTGTTCACGCCTGCCTAGCAGGCAATTGGTAGAGTTGCAGGGGAACTGAAATAAGTTGGGCTGTTGCCAAAAACGCTGTTATCCAGCAATCATGATGATGCTATCTGTCACGTTATAACTGTATTTAACTTCTTAGAAATTGCTGAACGTCGGAGGGCATGCTAGATGAACATGAATGACTGCAGATGCGGGGGACGCACACTCAATAATCCTCTACCGAGCCTGGTGAGGACAGGCGGAGAGGTAGTGAATTTCGGTCTAGAGCAGTTTCCATCCTTGCAGCACACATTATTGTGTACTGAAAGCGGTATATCAAACGTTAATGCTTTAGGTATAATAGCATGACACCAAGCCCTCATTCTGCTCCGTAACTAGACTTTGTACTAGTGCAAATCGGGTTCAGTAAATGCTCCATGTAAAACTGAAGTTAAAAACTTCGCTGACCCTACAATTGAGTTTGCTCGGTCGTGTTTATCACGCAAACTCTTAAGTTGCATTTCTGTAGCAATGTTTATAAATGCAAACGCAAGATGACTGTCTGTAGTGTAAGAACAGTGTTCGTTTGTTGCGAAGAAGAGAAAGACGTGGAGACAGACGGTTTTAGTGAATGTAAGCCGTCAAAACTGCAGAAATACACAGACGTTTAACTGCGATTTCTAGTGAAGAAGCTCCTGCACAGAACCCGTTTTAACTACTGAGGCACCACAAGCGATGGAAACTAGTGATACAGGAGATGAAATGATTAACTTGGAAAGGATTTTAATTTTTTTAAGGAAGGAAGCGTTCCAAGCCTAAGTTTAGGGCACCTCCCCGGCATTTGCCAATTATAAGAACTGAGTTTTTGTTGATTTGGACACTCTTTAACCTCTCAGGTTATCAGCGTCCCATTCAATTCAAGGCGTGAAACGGCCGACAAATTTTGCTCAGAGGCCTCTTTTTTCAGGCTTGAGGTTCTTTATCGTGCCGTAAATGTACGACACGGGACCTGCGGCTTTACTTCCCTTCCAAAGGAAGTCATACTTAGGATTTTTACGCCCGAAAAAAGCAATCGGTACTGGCCGGGATCGAACCCGCGATCTTGGGTTTAGGAGGCAAGTGTGGATATCACTACACCACCAGGACCGACTGAGGACCGAGGAAAACCTGGGAAAAACCTCTTTCAGGGAAAACGGTCTGGTAGGAATCGAACCCCAAACCTCCCGCGTCTTAATGACCTCGGCCATCCGTGGCGGTACAATTGGGTTAATGTGGCACACAAAAACGTGAGTACTGGTTGTCCATCAACATCGCGGTCTCCCAGGAACATTGTGTATGAATTGATTATCGCTAATAGAGAGGCCCACGACGTTTGATGGACTGGTGTGTCAGACAGGTCTCGGCCGCGCAACCCTGCACACGATTATTTACAACGATTTGAATATTAAAACGGTGTATGTGTTTTGGTTCCCATGGGTCTTGACACAGTCACAGAAGGACAAGAGGGCTTAAGTCTGTCGTCGGCTACTGGAAATGCCGAATGAAGATCCGAATTTTTTGGAGAGCTGGTGAATGTAACGAGTCCTTATGTCACTACCACACACCGGAGAAGAAAGTGCAGTTCGTATAAATAGAAAAAATCCGGGAGTCTGCAACCCAAGACTTTTCGTGCTGCTCCATTTGATGCAATCGGATTATCAACGTCTTTTGGGGCACTTCAGTTAATGGACTGACTTCTGCAAGGAACAACTGTCAACAGCGAGGTGTAGTGCAGGATTCAGCAACGGCAAAAGAGTAAGAGTCGACAGGGATGTTCCTCCAACACTGGAGTTAATTGTTGTACCGCACTCACCGGATCTCACTCTGTTTGCTTATGTCTTATGAAGAGCTCGCTGCGAGGTAAAACAATTTGACAACATTGAGGAAACTGAGGCAGCTGTCAACAAGTGGTGGCGTAGTATTCCCAAACAACGGTTTCGCGGCGACATAATAAGGTGGTAACGGTGCATTGACGTTGGTGGGGAGCATATTGAGAGATCTCATGTGCATTGAACCATGTTGCATAATAAACAAGCTGCAAAAAACGACTGTTGTAAATCATTTCCAAACACCCCCTGGTACTGTAGCTAGTAATGGCACGATATCTCTCTCCCATCCGTAAGTCTGTACTGAAAAAGACATTAAGATTTATTAAATGTTACGGACATAATCGGCTGTAGAAAGGATAGCAATATGCAACTGTCTAAATGTAGGTTGAAGCACTTCGCTAGCACGTTATTTTATGGTCTACTGAATATCTTAATGTCTGTCTCGTGGGAATTACTCCTCAAGACGTGGAACGTTGAGTGATGCATGAAAAGTCAAATGCCTGCATACATTTACATACAATTCTGGTAGAGATTGGTGGCTTTAGCTGCAAATGAAGCATGGAAAACATAATTTCAAAACTGTTGTTTAAATTTCCAAGAATGTGTAGACATGCAATTGAGGAAGGTTCGTTAGCGGATTGGCAATTGCAAAAGCCTGTGAACAGTTTTGAGTGAACTGGCGATATGTTAAGCAAAAATAAAAGTCGGTGACATGCATACGTTTTGAATAATTTCAAACCGTTCGCCCTGGTATCCCAAAGTCAAATTTCTTGTCTAAAACTCTCTATATCGCATGCTAATATTTCGGTGTTGTTCTTTAACACTTTGCAGAGATCGCACTTTTAATGTGAATTGCGTATGAGGTCTCTTTAGGAAATATTACTGCGCCACTATTCGTGGACAGCTGCCTGAATTTCCTTATTCCTGCAGAATTTTTTTAGCCTGCAGCGAGCCCTTTCATAAGACATAATCAGATGGTGTGAAATCCGATGAATATGGTGGATGCGGTACTACAATTAACCCCAGTGTTGGAGGAGCACTTCTGTCGACCTTTTGCCGTTGATAAATCCTGCACTACACCTCGCTGGTGACAGTCGTTCCTTGAGGAAGCAAGTCCATTAACTGAAGTGTCCCGAAAGACGATGCTCATCTGCTTGTCCGTAAATGAAGCAGCATGAAATTTCTTGGGCTGGAGACTCCCTGGATTTTTTTATTTATACGAATTGAACTTTCTTCTCCGGTGTGTTGTAGTGACTTAATGACTCTTTACCGGTCACCAGCCTCTCCAAAAATTCCGGATCTTCATTCTGCATTTCCAGTAGTCGACGACAAACTTCAACCCCTTTGTCCTTCTGTGTCTATCTCAAGTCCCGTGGAAACTAATGCCCATACACTTTTTTAAAACTCAAATCCGAGCGACAGGAATACAAAACTGGCTATTTGCGCATGTATGTCTGCGTCATTCGCTCTCAGGCGACACATATGTGGTATGACACAATATACTGACATCAAATTTTCATATAACTTGAAACGTTCAACTGGTGATGACACATGAATCTATCGTTACGATGTTGAAACATAAGTCTAAATAGTTTTCGAATTAGACGACTGGTTGTACATGTTTTTTTTTTAATGTGTAATTATTTCTTTTATACCTGGTGCAACAATAAGGTAGAACAAACTTTCAGGACTCGTTCCTCACACGTAGAAAAAGAAAACTGTTATATGAACATGGATAGGAAACGCTTTGTTTCCATGTTAGAACTCATTTTCTACAACTGTTCATAGTGCAGTAATTATGAGAAACACACAGAAACAGACATGAAACTCTTTCTTACATGAAATGTCAAAATGCTCAGCTAGCATTGATACGTGCATCAACCCGCCGTCACATTGGATCCCTGATGTGCTGGTGTATTCCTGAATAACTGTGTATTGTTTCTCTGCCTTCCACAATATGGGCACGAATACTTTCTGCATCTTGTACGGGCTTTGATACTCAAGAGCTTTCAAAAGTCCCTACAAATAAAAGTCTACTGGATTTAGGTCCGAAGAAATGAGAGCCAGGGAACTGGTCCGCCTATACCTATCCATCTGTCATGGAAACTGTTATTTAGTAACCGACGGATATTAACACCGAAATGAGGAGGAGCTCCATAGTGCATGAGATAATTGTTTCGTCGCACTGGTAAAGGCACGTCTTCTAGCAGATCAGACAGAGTATTTTTTATGAAAACATGGTAAGTTTGTTCGTTGAGCCTGGGTGAAAGAGCATGAGTCCCTAACAGTTACCGACAAGCCGGCCCAAACGTTGACAAAATATTTTGTTGACGACGTGAATTATCAGTTACGTGAGGGTTCACGTCAGCCCAAGCGTAGTGGTGTGAAAATGTACAATCTGACCACATTTTGACGGCTATCCGTAAATAGCACAGTTGGCACCTTGTTGAATAAACCGTGTAGTAAATTCAGCTGCTGATAGTGCATGCACAATGTACTATGAACAGTTGTAGGAAATGAGTTCTAACATAGAGAATAAGCGTTTCCGGACCCATGTCCATATGACATATTTTCTTTTTTTACATGTGAGGAATCTGTCCTGAAAGTTTGACCATGCCTTAATGTTACACCCGGTATAATATTAGTATATTATTTGTTTTCTATGACCTATACCGTCGGACTTGCTTTGTGCCTACATCTTTTTGGAATAAAGTGTTGAATGTTCAAGGGAAATGTATCGATCAGGCCCGGATGTTGGTGGTTGTCATCTTCTATCTAAAATATCGTATGTAATGCAAATATACCGGATAAGTCTTATCATCCGCCGGATTGGTAACTTGGTAAACCTGCATTTTACAGTCGATGGGAAATGCAGGTGCTCTCAAGTGAACCTCCTCATTCACCAGACCATCCTGTAAGGGAGTTTATCTTTATCTAATGGTACATATTACTTCAGATCTACTTCTATTGTTTTCTTTCTTTTGTATGTAAGAATATCTACAAAGAGTAAGACTTCATTATGTTTTTCATTTCACATTAAATAACGTGAAATAACATTAAATAATGTAACGTTATTACGTTGACTTATTATGTTCAATAAAACAGATTCTTATAGGGATTTGTGATTTAATTAAAGTTTATTTAATTAAGATTTTTACTTAATAAGTACAGAATAAGCATTATTACTCTCTTCCATGCTAGAAAACAAACAAACAAACAAAAAATACTAAAGCCCTTACGCGCACGGTGCAACAGGAGTCAAAACAAGCCGAATGACATAACAGTCATTTTGGTTGAAATAATTTCAAATGTTTTTCTATTTTTTTCAACCGTTTACAGTATTGATGAATGGTTGGTCATTTTTGTATTTTCAGGGATATACTAAATTTTAAATTTTAATTAAATTTTTTCCTGTTCTGCAGCCCTACTGTGCATTCCATCCCAGTATTCGCCCAAGCGGCCAGGGGAAACCAAGATGGCCGGTTCCAATAGTTTTGAATTTGGAACATCCTGAATGCGAACCCCCAAGCTTCACCTCTTCAGTTACTCCGCTCGGTCAACAAAGAAAGGTAAATAAAATGTATTCGCTTTGAAAAGTAAACAACCTATATAACTTTGTCCCTATCTGACAGGAAATTAAGATATTTCTTTGATGATAATTTTGCCAGAGATCTCATTTTTCAGTATGGAATACTTTCACATACCGTGTATCTACGGCATGGGACATGCGTCTTAAAGTATCTTCCAGAGAAGTTAGGCTCGAGATTCCTACGCTCTAAAAATTTACAGACCTAGGTCGGGTTTGAGCCCGCAAAGCTTCGATACAGAGATAGTGCGCTCCTCCCATACAGTTGAGACTTTTATCGTATGAAAAAATGTTCATATTGTGCTTTGGCAACCTCTTTAAGTGATTTTAAAATAAAATAATATTCTTTATCTTGACATATTCGTGTACAAATATAGAGAAACTCATTTTTTGACTTACCCTCATATAGAAGGGTCACTGCGAAAGTTGTATGGAACATCAAATTGGGAATGTACAGACTCCGACTATTGTACCTTTTGAAAATACTCTCCACCAAGCTGTATAAATATTTTAATCCTCGTAAACTACTTATCAAAGTACATTTGGCATTCATTTTCCTAATGATGAAAAGTTCATTTTCTTATGCTGCCACAGCCTCTTCAGGACTGGAAAATTGCTTTCCTCTCAAGCGAGATTTTACCACTGGGAAGAGAAAATGGAACCAGGTCAGGACTGTAGGGAGGATGCGTTTTGAGTCTGACACCTGTTGTCAGATGTTGTTAGTCGTGTGAGCAGAGGAATTCTCTCGTGATGAAGCAGAATTCTCCTCAGTCCTGTCCTTGGACGGCGGGCGTTCTTGGAACTTGTCGAAAACTTTCGGCAGGCTGACTGTGGTATACAGCCGAGCAGTAACCGACCTTTACCCCTCCAGAGGAATTTTGGCCACCATTCTCTTCCCAACACTTCGGCTTCTCTTGTTTTTCGTTGGATCGTCACCTTAAAAGATCCAATCTGTCGACTGCCGTTTGATCTCCTGGTCAAATTTGTAAACATGCCTTGAGCTTCCTCCGTTGAATCTCTGCAGCATATCTTCACACAATTCGATGCGGGTGTGACTTTTGTGTCTGTCAAATTGTGGGAGATAATACCTTCCTGACTCGAAGATGATCTTGGAGGATTTTTTTATAGAACTGGCGATCCATCTGGAAGACTCCTTTGATGTCCTAAAGTGTTACGCGATTATTTTAACTTGCCGTTTTTTCCATCGCGACAATGTTTTCCTCAGACACTGCCCTTGCCAGTGGACCACTTTTCTCCTCATCTTGCAGTGAATTTCGGTCCCTTTTAAATCCCGGAAATCAGCAGAAATATGTGGCCATAGACGCAGCAAGGTCCCCAAATGTCTGTTGCAAGCACTGAGCACTTTAGATCTCATTTAAACAAACCTTGAAATTGAAAAGAATTAAAGCGCGAAAATGCTCTCTCTTCAGCTCTACCATAACGACAGGCTGCCTGTACACAGGAGGGGTTGTTTACCCTCACCCTCTGGCTTGCGGAAGTGAGGAGGGTTGATATTTGGTTTGTAGTGACCCTCGTATAAACGTCTCATTGTCGTCACTACTGTGACAACTATACGAGATGTACCGGCTTTCGTAGAATAAAATTCTCTTCTTTACCAAGTTTCTTTGCAACTCTCAGTAATTCATGTCGGATTATAGAAATAAATGCTAAATAAAGTTATTTGTGTTCTTTTTAAAACTTATTCTGAGGTCACCGGGTTTCCTTGCAAGCGTTAAAGAATGGGTTAACCTGCCAAGTGTTTGTAATAATGTGTGACGACCTCGATCTCCTGACCTTAGCCTACCTGCTGTCTGTATTTCTAATAAACATGCATTCCGCGACGTGAAACGGTCTACGTTCTAATTGCTCCTAACCTTACGGGTGTTAAACTTCTTTATGAAATTTGTACTGCACGTAAAAAGATATTAGAAAGTTGTCTGAGAGAAGGAGTAAAAGTTTATGTATTACTTGATATATTACTTACAAATGTCAAAATAGTCGCTGAGGTGAAACAAAGTACACACTTCAAAAATGTCTGAGGAACAAGTAAATGTGCATACTTATATTCAATTTGCTCGTATACACTGGGTAAATGCAGGGTATCCCGCTTAAAACAGCAATGAAAGAAATGGTTATAACTGTTAAATGCAAGACCTGCCGTATTTATCAGATTTCTAATGCGCCATTACCTCCAATTTGAAACTGAAAAAAAAAAAAAAAAAAAGTTTGGCATATAGGCGTCTTAGAGGTAAGCCCGCCAGCTTCATAAAACGATCATAACATAGAATTTATAAGTGGACTATTAATGGGACAAAATCCATCATTGGTGCTGTTGCCAGGACAGTTGACGTAGGTCAAAGAAGAAAAAGTTATTTCTTATGGTGTCACTAGTTACAGGTCGCCCGTTCTTCCTCCTTTCATGTACAAATTCCAAAGTTTTTCTTCAATGTCAGGTTGTCTCCCTTTGCGAGGACAAATGAATTTCTCCCTACTAGCTTCAGTTGCAAATAATGTCAATTTCTGTTGCCGCCACAAGCGAACGTTGCTCTCAGCTACATTGAATTCTCTTCCTGTCTTTCTGTTAACATTTTTTTTCCATCATAAAGAATTATTTTATGTTTGAAAGTAACATCATAGGATGTTTTCTGTTTGCCCTCCATTTCGTGATCATATTCTATTCAAACGCTCTATATAATAATAGGCCAACAATAAATATAACGAAGTCGAGAATTGCAGCAATGTGTTATGACGTAATAAACGATAAATGTGAACGAAGTTACCGGCGAAATACGGAACGGATTTGCAAATCTAATGCTCACCACAATTTTGAATATTACATTTGGACACAAAGATGCGCATTAGATTTGGGTAAATACTGTATTTAATTGAAACGTAATATTTTCTGTTTTACAAAGTTAATTTTGAATGGATTTTAGAATGACTATCAATTGTAGCATAAAACTGTATCAGTCTCTATTCAGATATTCCTCAGCATATCAATAGTGACATAAGGCGAATTCTGCATTTCAAATCATTGAGGTCAGCCACTGGTGTTGTATACACTTGTTCCTTTGCGAATCCTCATGAGAAAAAATCTCGAAGGTGTTCGATTTGGTGACCTTGGCGGGTCTCGGATCCTCTGCTAATCCATTGTCTCGGAAAGTTGTCACTGTGAAAGCTGCGTACCTGGCGTGCGAAGTGAGGAAGGGCGCTATCTTGCCGATGAATGCTTCCAGCACAATGTAGAACTCAAGCATATCTCAGATAGGTGGCATAAAGGAAGGGACCTGATACACGGCCTATCATTAAACCGCAACAAACGTTAATTGTGAGCGACCACCACTGGTGGCCGAGGTCGTTAAGGTGCGGACTCGTGAGCGGGAGGTATGGAGTTCGAATCCCGTCAGGACCGTCCTCCCTGACTGAGTTTTTTCCAGGTTTTCCTCAGTCATAAATGGCAAATGCCGGGGAGGTACCCTAAACTTAGGCCTGGAACGTTTCCTTCCTTAAAAGAAATCCTTTCCCAATTTATCATTTCATCTCATGTATCATCAGTGTCCACCGTGGTGCCTCAGTAGTAAAAACGGACGTTAAACACCACTCAAAAAAAGTTTAACTATTCTGTTTCGATTATTTCATGAATATTTTGCAAAAAAGAACGGGACTGTATGTGCCGTTGCAGAGTCCTGTTGTAAAGTCCCTCACAGCTAATTCACGGAAAAGGGGTTGCAAAACATTCTGCTCATACCTATCACTATTAATTTTGCAGCCATAGCTCTGGTTAATTGGTGTTTGCTTTTAAATTCATTTCTGGAACTGTGCGACTTACAGTTCTTTCAGATGCTGTGATGTCATTGTCTTCAAGATCAACTTTAATTCGTTTTGCGCTGGAAAACCTGTCTCCTTTACTATTTCAAACAACGTTCTGCCCTTGGGATGAATTTGTTTTCGGCCACATTTATTCCTCGTTTGAGGGCTTTAATTCGACTTACAGATAATACGGATAGCTGCAATCTTAGAGAAGTTTCTCGATTTGAAAAAGCATTAGTGTTGACCATGCATTAACCTCTGCAATCCTTTGTGGTGGCAAATCATAGGGTTTTCCCCATTATTCTTGCAAGCAGTTAACAGTTTTTATACAGAACGTATGTTAGTGAACACAGAAAACTAAATTTCATATTTCAAACCATAAACAATGCAGCGGTGCACGTGTGTCGTCGTCGACGTTCACTATAACCACAACGACATGCACGCCTAGTTCATATTTTGTTATTATTGCTGGATTTTTCAGATTGATACTTCTGGGGTGAAAGAAGTGTAAATTTAAGTATATCAAAATCACACTGGATAGTAATTTACGAAGGTTATTAATGTCTTGTCATTAACATACAACTGTACACTTTACTGATAAAATGAGCTCTGAATACGAGACAGACGTGACGGAATTTATAATTTTCTTCCAACAAACATGCTTTAATGGCAATGTTCCTATGGCGGTTGTTAATATCAATAATATTATGTTTGATTTCATCTGATATATCAACGCGAATTCCCCTTTTATCACTAATATATATTCAACACGCCTTATTTTATCTTTGTTTTGGTATAACTCGTACTGATAATTTGTAACTTCTTCCCACGAAATATAAATCACAACTTCTCCTATGTAACATTAAATGCAACTTCTCTTTACGGAGTACCAACCACGATTTCTTCTCATGGAATACAAAAATAATTAACTAAACATTTTGAAATATAAATCGCTACTTATTACAATAGGATTGTAATTATACTATACATTAGAGTGTATTATTTTCAACATACACATACTAAGCGTATGAAATGCGTTAATTTCTATTTAACCTCAACAAAGCTGCCAATCTCGTGTTTCATTCTTGGTGCACATTATTAAAGTTGTTACGCTTGCCATTGGTTGATTCTGTTAATATTACAAATTTCTTTATCTGTGGTTAATCTTTTCATATTCTTGTCTATGTATGTGGTTCTTTGAACCGTTACATTTATATTATTACGTATTGTTATAAAGGCCAACGAATAAACATTAAAACATACATTATAATAGCCCTTATCTGATACATGAAATCTATACAAATGAGCTTACTAGTTTTATACGATTTAAAACGTATTACCAACGAATGTTTGTTGTTTGAATTGAAAATTAAACCCTTTACCTAACATAAACACATGTTCAAATGAACTTATTAAATTTATATGATTAAAAATATGTAATCAATGAATGTTTGGAGCTTTAAATCGAATATTATGGTCTTTATCTTACGTAATAACATACGTAAAGGGGTTTCTTAAATTAACACAACTAAATAGCTATTACTTTTGTGGCTTTATATTGGACATTATATCTTTTATTTAATATAAAAACATGTGAAAATGAACTTATTAAATTAATAAACAACTGCTACCAATGAGTGCTTAGGGCTTTAAATCTGATATTTTCCGCTTCAACGAACAGACAAATTAAACTTCCGTAACACAGGCCTGAAATAGGTTTGTTCTATTTGTTGGTATTATAGTAGCTGATGTTTGTGGACTCTTAAAGAACGAAACACCATAACAAACGTGCGATTACAGACAACGTGTCTCCTTAACGTTCATTGAGGAATAACAATGATAAATGAGCCATACCACGAGCATAATAAATTAATTTTGAAATATTAGGGTGTGTCTATAATATGGCCAGGGACCATTTTTAAGTGAATCTTTTCATCATTACCAGAAAAATAGGAAAACATTTTGGGTTCCTTAGATAGCATTCATGTGTGTATAAAGAAAAAAAAGAAAAATAAAAGAAGAAAAGAAAATAAAAGAAGAAAGAAAAATAAAAGAAGAGGTTTAAAGAAAGTAAAAATGAAAAAAGGACAATAAAAGGAAATGAAGGAATAAAAGAACAAAGCAGAGATACAAAAAGAAAGGAAAGAGAAAGGCTCATGTGGAAATGTTTGGTGTACGTAAGAAAAATGATGTCACTAAGGCTGTCTGACGTTACATAACACTATGTGTAAAGGTAATTACTCTTGGGTAGGATAACCTCCTCGCACAGTGTCGTCACTTTGATAGTACTTCGGGATCTTGACCGGTGACCGATGACGGGCAGAGTTTCTGCTACCCACTGACCTGTGGGCAGCACGCTCTTTTGCGCCACCTACCTGGAAATACATCATTCTTTTGCGATACAGTGCGATGGTGCGCTAGACACATGCAGACGTGCACAAATTATTGGCAATTATCCATTTTACAGTGATATTTTATTTAATTGTCTCGTAATGCACTATTAACAAAAGTACACAACAATGAAGATGTTTAAATCTTATTTAATTCTTCTAGTATTTGCCATGACCTCCCTTACGCTTTATTAGAGCAGAAGTTCTAGCAGGAATGCCCTCTATTCAGTACACTTGGTACTAGTTTCATTGTTTGCCTTCTGGTTATCGTCTGTGACAGTTGTACATGTTCAGTTCCGCATACAGCGAAATGGACGAACAATATGATGCACTGAAATTCTCAACAAAACTTCAGCTGTGGCGTATGGAGAATCTGGTCTTTCCTATAGTACAGTTCGAAGATGTTCAATATGTTTAACGAGGAAAATCAATTTAAAAGAAGGTGGACATGACGCTCCAGTTTGTGCTCTAATGGAAGAAAATATTAACACCGCTGTTGCTATTGAGAGAGAGGAGCGTTGAATAACATTAGAACTCTTTCAGAAATTCTGAAAATTCCCCTTGGTGTCACTCATACGTTGGTAATTAAAAAGTTGCATATGAGACGTGTTTGTGCACGGTGGGTTCTAAGCTTGCTGATCCCCAAACAAAAGAACGCGCACAGTTTAAGATGTCATAGAAAGATTCGGAGTTAAAGTAACAGCAAAGCTCACCCCTCCCCAAAAGACTTTGCTTTTGCTGGGAAAGTTATGGTCATCTAATGTTTCGATGTTCAAGGAGTTGTTTACCAGCAAGTCGTACCTGCACACCTTACTAACTGGGCCGTACTACGGGATTTTCTGAAAATTGTATAAGACTATTGTAATAGGCCACATTTCCGTGTAACAACCTGGATTCTGCAGCACAATAATGCATGGCCGCACATTGCAAATATTGTTGGCCGACTATCTCATAAAAATCAATCTTAAGTGTGTCTCTCACCCTCCCTATAGTCTAGGTTTAGATCCGTGTGACATTTTCCATTTCCTAAAATTGAAGAAAAACCTTTATGGGAAGCCCTCCATTATTAGAAAAGCAGGTGAGGGCTGCAGAGGCGAGTTTGAAGGTCGCTCAAAAATTGTTCCAGCATATCTTTGAAGATTGTTAGAAACGCCGGGACAGCGATATGAACAATTAAGAGCATTTTTTATTTTACAGTCGTCATAATATATCGTTTATTTCATGAAAGTTATAGGTAATAAAATGTACAATTCTTATCAACCTTTATAAATAAATGGTCGCTTAGAGGTGTACCTTGATAAATCTAAAGAAATGTATACAAAAGCACTAATTGGCAAAAATTCGCTCTCTTTATTCTGGCATTCCGCTTATATAGTTTTACACGTTGGCCAACCCTGAACAGGATTGAAACTTCAGCTGGTAATTTCCAGAGTTTGTTACCAGCTGAGAAGAACATTCTTGTAGATGATAACCTTAACCTTTAAAAGCCAGCAGACGTTGTGGTTCCCACTTTATACAGAGATACGCCTTCCACACTTCACAGGATCAAGAGAACGGCGATAGAGGTCAAATGACTGCCTGGGTTTATCGGGAGAGGCCTTATCCACGCCCAGTTATGCCTTCAAGTGGACTGGAAACGTGACCCTTGTTGCATGCTCGGAGATCGAACCGAGAGTCTGGAAAGGGTGGACCTCTCTCCGCATAACTGAAATACATGCATTGAAATCTCCAATATATTCGACTTTCACTTAGCGAGCGATAAACCGATAACTTGAAACTGCACACGCGGAGAGGGCGAAAGAAAAAAAGAATGTAATAAATCAACCAGAACAAACATTAAATAAATAAATAATGTGCGGTGTGTTCTCCGTACTTACACGAATTTGACTGTTTTGTAGATTATTCTTTTGTGATGTTTTGTATTCCCAAAGTAATTGAATCGTTAACTAAACTTTAATTTTCATAGTCATTATTGCATGTTAATAGAACTGGTTTTATGTAATATCAAATTGAGAAATACGTACGTACATATTTAGTCTAAATGAAATTAATATGAATCTGAAACATTATATAACATGAAATATTTTATTTCTTTTTAGGAGAAAGTGTATGCATGTTAGTAAATCTATCTTCTTTTTAATATCCTTTAAATGACAGCTGGTGAAACTATCGCTTCCGTGGTCTAGTGATAGTGTTTAGTGGCTGTGGGTGATTCCGGTCAGGTAAAGCTGTTTGGGCAAGTTTTTTTTTTTCTTCGAGGGAAGGTGAATGCCAGATAGTTTAAGGCGCCAAGGATTCCGAACTCATTTGCGGAATTATTGATGTTTCATTTCCTCCCTACAGACTATATTTAGGTGTCCATTGATTTAAGAATTCCCCTGGTGCACCATAACCATACAACCTTCAGCATCATCTGCACTTGGACAACGTAACAGCACCTCATGGGCGTCCCAACCTCAGAAATTCGTTACACTTCCGACATGTCGGGGAGAAAGTCCACAATTTCACGAGAGCAAACTTGACATGCATTGGACAAAAATAAAACGTAGTGAAAAAGAGAAATTTGTACGTGTAATTTAAAAAAAAAAAATCTGCTGCGAATATTAAATTCCAGTTAATTTTAGATCTTGTGAATGAGTGAGAAATTTCTGAAAGACATGTGTGTATTTAAGTTGCATTGGAAGAAGACACAATTTATCAACTAATGATAATAATAAAAGTAATAATGATACAACAACAATTTTATGAGTGTTTGGAAATGTTGAAATTTTTATTCTTGTAAATGCAGAAGAGATAATATTTTATTACATGTATCATTCACACATGTAATGTTATAAAAACGGATATGGGAATACATCTAGAGATACGACAGAAGTCATTAAGTGTGTTATAAATGGACATGACTAAAATAAATAAGAAATTTACATTTTTATTTTTCAACATAATCTCCTTGTACATTAAGACATTTGTCCCATCGTTTTACAAGCCCCAGCAGCATAAAAATTTTGGGCACCTGTTGGAATCTGGAGTGACTTCTCTTTCTACTGCTTCATGGTCAAGAAAACATTAATCATTAATCGAACATTAATCGAAAGATGGCGTTAAAAGGGCGAACAAAAGTAGCTTGAAACAAGGTCGAGGCTACACGGAGGTTGTTTGAGGACTTCCCGCTTTAAATTTTGCAGCGTGTCATTTGTCTTGTTGGCAGTATGAGAACGCGCGTTTTCTTGCAAGAGCAGCATGCCTTTGGTTAGAAGTCCGTTGAATTACCTTACGAAGTTTCCTTACAGCAGGAGTCTGTATTTACGGGTTGTCCTTGAGGCTGGAATGCGATGAGCAGAATTTCTTTATGATCTCAGATGACAGCATTACTTTCTCTATATATGTGGTCACTTTTAAACCTTTTTTTTATCGCAGCCGACGAAGGGTTTTCCACTACGTTGACGCACGGTTTGTCTCGGACTGGTAATGGTGATCACCTGTGACAATTTGGGCTAGCATATCGTGTCCCATCATCGTGGTAGCGATTGAGATGCTGTAATATCAGATCTAATCTTTGCTTTTTGTGTTGGCATGCTCGGCACAGACTTTGTGAAACACCTAATCTGTTCTGCATTATGAAGTAGGCCATGTCGTGTGAACAACGAATAGCAGCGGCTATAGTGTCTATAGTTACACTTCTGTCTATTGGGATTAAGTCGTCATTTCGTTGAAACTCGTCTCTTTGGCAATCCCCCCTGGCCCACCCAATTGTAAACAATTAGACGTGATAGGCAGATGGGAATATTTTTATATGAATATTCCTTTATTCTATACTTTTGCGCATAAAATTTGCACAAGGGAGCGCTGTTCAACGGTGTACACTCACTCAGAAGCGCCGCCATTTTCCAATTGCTGTTTCGCTATTATAAATATCGATTGTCTCGTGTCGAACGTCACAAATATATAGTACCCCGCATCAATATGTACCTCGCTTAATGATTTACCCTAAATTTCTGAGAAATTATATAAGGCATGATGGTTCGTCTATGGAAAGAATATATACACAGCATCAACACAAACAAAATCTACATTTTCACTTTTTCGTATTCTGTATTTCATCCAAAATTAATTTTCTTTAGAATTATTCTTTTTATGTTCAACTCTTGTAGCCGCTGCCTTGTAATTCCATGTGATATACAACTTTTCGTGAGATGAAGATTTTTAGAAAGCACCTTTATGAATGTGTGCCAAATAAATTCATCACTTTGAAGGTGTGGAGCAAATTCTCTCGCCACAGGCCCCGTGAGAAATAGCACGAGATGTTAGTGTCGGCGGGAAATTGCAACTGTAACAGATAGACCATGTTGTTGTCTATGTCAGCTACATATTTATTTCCACTGCTGCCGAGAGAAGGTGGCCATGGAAAGGGAACGGTTACCTTCTCTCAGGAGGCTTTGCATCTACTCGTACGTCTATCTAACCAAAAGTTTGATCCGATTATTCGTCGTTTTGTTGTTCTTAATGCGTTAAGAGTTGTTAAAAATGCTTGGTTTGGCGTTTTATTAGAATGTTAATATTCGTTTTTTATATTATTACAAAATTTATATTTAAAATCTTACATTTCTTAGTATTATATCAAGTAGGTGTTTGTGTACTTATAAGTATTATTAGGAGAGAACTATTACAGAATACTTTTCGAAACATAACATTTTTAAGATAAAAGTCAAAATTTTAACATTTATACTTGAACAACATACAATAAATCACTATTATTAACTGATCTATTGTGTTACTATTCGAACCGTACTAAATTTTCAATGTGCTACCAATCCCTGAAATTTATATAGCTTTTGATCTTCATTTTTCCAATGCTTTGTAGGCAGACTGGTATCATTCACTCATCCATTCAGTTGCAATCTTTAATAATCTGGAGCAAATTAAACATCGAGTTTTTCTTATACAACCTAGTTGGCTTCGGAGTCCCAGGATAACTAGACATTTGGGCTTTCAATTCAAAATTTGTTAGGTCCAAGGACTTTTCTATCACATCATATCTACCGATTCAGTTAATATGGGGTTTGTCCCGTTTTGTTAAACTGTTCTATTACATATTATATAACTTATAATAATTTAAAGTTTCCTTTTGTTGTTTTATGATTTAATAAGAAAACATTTATTGCTATTGTGATTAATTTATTGCAATTGAAGATAAGCACTAAAACTCATTATTACGTAATTGCTTTAACGGGAGTGTTTATAAATTGCTTGTAGTTTGTTGACTATTTGTCAAGGATTTTATGAATGATTGTTTTTCATATGGCATTGGAAATCCTTTGCTGAATATATTACAATGCTAGTTATGTGTTTTCATTCTTTGTGAATGTTATATTACTCCATTACTCTCTACACACACTCTGCATATTTCAAAACCGCTAAGGGTGGCCGAGGTCGTTAAGGCGCGGACTCGTGAGCGGGAGGCCTGGGGTTCGATTCCCACCAGGACCGTCCTCCCTGAAAGTTTTTTTTTCAGGTTTTCCTCAGTCCTCAGAAATGGCAAATTCCGGGGAGTTACCCTAAACTTAGGCCTGGAACGTTTCCTTACTTAAATATCCTTTTTCCAATATATCATTTCATCTCGTATATCATCAGTGTTCAACGCCGGTGGTGCCTCAGTAGTAAAAACCGGCGTTAAACACCGTTTAAAAAGATTTTGAAACCTGTTATATCACAAAAAAATTCAGAACTATCAGTCCATTATAAGCAGTGACTTCAAGTGTAGCCCTAGTCACTCTGGAACCTTCTGTAAAGGCAGGGACTATGAAAATGTAACACAGTAAATATTAAATACATTTCATATGGTATACATAACCTAAAAATATGATCACACATAACCAAACAAAGCAAGTTTGAAGAAGGAAATAACAAATGACAATGCACAGTAAAAATGACAGTGGGCGTTAACGGCCGCCTGTGCCCATTTTTCTCCGACGAAAATGTTAGCGGTAGCTGGTCAAAGTTCAAGTGGTAACGCAAGAGGGACATAAGACAAAGCCATCATACCTTTCACCCAGCTAAGTTGGGGTTGAATTGATAATACCGGGGCCAGAGCTTATGTTTTGTACTTAATTGCCATTTTTGAAAATGTACTCTGAATCTCATACTTGGTACAAATCGATATATGGAAGAAATGTTCAAAACTTACTGGAATTGTAAAACATATTACTTACTCGTATTTCGAAAGCTTTAATTACATTTACAAATTAAACATCAGATTTCTATGCAGGCAATGAATACACAGTGATTTATATAGATCCAAAAATGAAGGTATACCTATGCTAAACCATAAATAGGTTTCCAATAGATGTACACAAAATGGTATGAGATATTTAACGTCTTAATAATATTAGTTAAATGGATATACAATAAATCAAAATGACTACATGTGACATGCACACAGTCCTTAAGTCTTTGTGGCCACTCAGCTGCTGAATTACGCAACAATTTCATCGGGAAATCTGCTTTTAACCTTCCGAAAAGAACGTTCAAAATTTCAATATTTGGGGTGACTCTTCTTGCAAGCTATTTCTTGAAGCTTCGACTACAATTTGAAGTCCAAGGGATGTAGGTCCGGACTTGCAGAAGGCCAATCCGAGGTCGAGTAAAACTAGGGAACATTGACCTGAAGCCACTCTTGCATTGTCCAAGTGGGGCTATCCTGCTGCTTTGTTCAAGGAAGAGAGCTGTTGTTGTTGATTTGATTTATTTACGGACGCTCTTTATCATCTCAGGTCATCAGCGTCCCATTAAATCCAGAGAGTGAAATGGCCAATAAATTTTGCTCAGAGGTCTCTTTTTTCTGGCTTGAGGTTATTTTTCTACGACACGGAACCCATGCCACGGCTTTGGTTCCCTTCCGAAGGAAGCTATAGTTAAGATTTTTACTCCTGAAAAAAATCCATCGTTCCTGGCCGGAATTGAACCGGCGATCTTGGGTCTACGAGGCATATGGTTACCGCTATATCACCAGGACCGACAATGGAAGAGGGTGTTGTTGAGGTTCTTGACCAGTCTTTCCAGCTCTGTCTCCTGCTACACTTTGGCCGATGTTTTGACCCGTTTTTCACAGAAATAGATCTGAATGGTACCTTGTAGCTCACTCCCACCACACCACAACAGATGCAGGATGATTACCCCTCTAGACCCTTGGAGCCTTTTCAGCAACTTCTGTAGAGCATTTGGCATATATCCTGTAATTATTGGCATTGAAAGTCTACTTAATAATGAACATTTGTTCTACAGTGAAAATTATTCTTCAGTGACCATTTGCTGCATAATGCTGAGGGGATTTTAAGAGCTTTTGACACTTCAGATTATTTGTGAGGGGGGTGTCCTTTCCGCCGTTTGACAGCATGAAGTCACAGGTCACTGTTTAATGTGCGAATCATAAACATTTTAAAATATTTCAACTCACTAGCCATCACTGACAATCTCTGTTCCTGGTTTCTTCGTGCCACCACTGCCGCCACTGCTTTCAGCAATTCTGAAGTGTGCAAATGATGGTCTTCCTTGACTATGGCGGGCTTTCACAGTTCCATTCTCAAGAAAGCGCTGGACACTGCCGCATACTAATCGCCTGTTTTCAGTTTCTGGAGAATTTTGAAAATCTTCCCTGTGGATTCTCCAACGTTGTGTAAAGCTACCACAGTTACGCGAATTTCGTCATCGCCCTATTCTATCTTGAAAACTAAGACAAATAACTTTCCGCTTCTGCAGCTGAACTCTCAATGTAGGCTCATTCAGGAGGAAAGTGCTGCTCCCGTCAAAAGTTGTGACAGTATTTATGGCAAGACTAGGTAAAATTACAAACAAAGACTAAAATAATAATGATAATGGGGAAAAAGGTGAATAGCAAGGTCGTTTGAAATCATTAGTAAAAATCAACTAAACGATTTTATGATAACACTTTCATTTCTCAGCATCGAGGTGCGGTCCATAAGTTCCCGGCCTACATAGAAAGCCAGGATTGTTGCTTTGTTCATACTATGTGACTTTCACATGTTTCAGTAGTGTAAACCATCTTTTTCCTTTCCAACCACACTTGATATTCAAAATTGAGTACAAGGTGAAAGAAGCACTTTCATCTAGTGATATTAAACAAAGTTTTGTTGGTGTGTATGGGGAAGCTTCCACTTCATATTCCACTGTGAAAGAGTGATCAACAATATTTTGTTTAGGCAGGGAGAACATAAAAATAACCCACGCGAGTGTAGGTCAGTGAATGTGTTAAAGTATTTCCTTGTCGAGGCGGAAGTTCTGAATGACAGGCGCTTAGACTCAAAAGAAACAGCTGAAATGTTGGGGATTTCTAAAACAAACGTGTTTTGCAATTTGCATATGCATAAGTTCAATGCAAGATCGGTGCCCCGAATTCTTTCAGTAGTTTAAATGCAAGTGCGCGTGGAATGTTGTCCGAAGTTTTTTAATCTTTGCCATAGTAACGAGAGGACAGTATTGGAATACATGGTCACAGGGGACGAAACCATGGTCCTCTACAATGGAGTGGAGGAAGAAGGGTGAAGTACTCCTTTGAAATGCCAAGGTCATACAGTCCACAAAATCCTAAGTAAGACTTAATTCGGAAGGGAAGTAAAGTAGTGGGTTCCATGGCGTACATTTGATGCCTGATCCAGAACCTCAAGCCTGAAAGAAGAGACCTCTGAGCAAAATTAATCGGCCGTTTCATACCCTGAACTGATGACCTGAGATATTAAAGAGCACCCATAAATAAAACAAACCAACAAATCACACAGTCTACAAAGATGATCATGGTCAGAAATTTTGGGGTTGCAGATGATGGACTTCAAAGAAAGGAACAGGACGTTGACTGGAAATTGCGCAATGCCATCAAGGAAATGGGACGTGCAATTTTGATTCGAGTTGCTCGACAACTTTTAACGTTGCTGTGAATACAAGTGGCTTTCACGAACTGGATCATCCACCGTGCAGTCCAGACCTTATCACCATCGACTATTAAATGTTTTCAAAACTGAAACCTGACTTTAATGGGCGGAGATTCACAAATTATGGGTTTAAGGACGTCGGTAGATTTTAGTTTTAGACTAATTTTTAGGCGTTTAAATATTAATCTACTATTGTGAGAAATGCATTGAAATAAAGGGAGATTATAAGTGAAACGTGCAGTTTTATTCTATCACCTGTCTTGAAACTTATGGATCTCAACCATCAATACATTTGTCCTGTATTATGGTAAACTCTTTCCTTGAGGAGCTGTTAGTGGTGACAACAGCTTTTGGAAATGACAATATCGTCAGAACACTGGATTGTCTCCAATACGACATGTTGCTCTGTCTTGTTGGAAGTACCGTAGAGATAAATTGTTAGCCGGAACGGCTAACTCAAATTAATAATGGTGATATATCATAACATTGTCGAGAAGTGACCTTGAGTAGTGCGGAAAATGTAGAGAAAGCGGCGACATTGCTAACCATCTGTCATACCGAATTTTTGTTTCGATCATAGGCACCAAATCATCATGGACACATACAATAAGCTGCTTCAAGGCTGTCATTTATATTTTGGCGACCTTCATTAAACATCCTAATCCATTATCTTACAAATCCATCAATCATTACTCTTTCCCATAAACCTCGCATAGTGGGCGATGAATAGCGCTGAATGTTTATGACATGTCATATTTTAGCTCAAATTATTTCCGTTGTACCCAAGAAAAAATATTTAAAAAAATTCTTCTAATCTCCAACGATCCCACTTACAATGCATATATAGATTGATGGATGGGTGGACGGGACGAACGCACGGATAGATGTATAGACAGATGGATGAAATGTTTATTTTTTCTCAACGAAACTCCATACGAGAATAGGTTCATAAATTTCCGGCTTAACCCTTTTCTAGGCATGATAAAGACAAAAACTATATTTCACTTTTCGGTACAGTTACCATTTATTGCAATACACTTCTCACGTATTTGAAATAACATTTCAACCCCCCCCCCCCCAATAGTCAGAAGTCTTGTATGCAAAATGGACATAAACAGCATTCATCACTTCTTCGTCACACTTAAATTTCCTTCTTCAAAGGTCTTTCTTGAGTTTTAAGAAGAGGAAATAGTCTCTAGGAGCTAGATCTGGGCTGTAGGGTGAATGGTCGATCTCCTTGAAGTCACATTTCTTCACAGCTTCGTTGCAACAAGAGCTGTGTGCATAAGCTCGTTGTCGTAAAGAAGGCGCACACCGCCACTGAGCTTTCCTCGCCTTTTCCCTTTGATGGAAGCACGTAGTCTGTGCAGTAGGCCAGCATAGTACTCCCCACTTACTGTGGTGTTCCTCTGCTTGTAGTCAATGAAGAGTATTCCTTCATAGTCCCAAAAGTTTGTGGCCATGATCTTCTTGGTTGACTGAGTAACCTTGGCCTTTAGAGGCGGTGCTTCGCCAGGTTTACGTCACTCCATTGATTCTCTTTTGGACAAGAGATCATAGTAGAGAACCATAGTTTCATCGGTAACAATGGTTTGCAGAACTTCTCTGTCGTTGTTACTGCATAGTTCCAAAAATGGCTGATAACAGATGACTCGTTTCTGCTTTTGAACTGAGGAAAAAAGTCTAGGCGGTAACCTTATTCATGTTTAAATGTTCATGAATAATTTGAAGGACTGTTGTTTTAGAAAGGCTCAACCTTGCTGCTATTTCTGTAACTTTTAGCCGCCGATGTTTCATAATTACTCCTTGCAAAAGAGCGATGTTTTCAGGAGTGAGCACCTCTAAGGGCCGACCTGCACGCTCTTCGTCTTCAATGTTTTTTTCGACCCATTCGAAAAAGTTTGGCTCATTCTTTTACGGCAGAGTATGGGGGGATGCTTTCCCCATATACACCATTCAAGCGCCGTTTAATTTTATTTAGAATAAGTCTTTCTTTTGGGAAGGACTTAATAATAGCTCGATACTCAGTTTTGAACATGTCACAATCTTGTACACATAGCCTTCTTTATGCAACTTATCTTAACAACTGAACACAGCGGAGCGGAAGTTACAGCTGCAATTAAAGTTTTCTTCTCCTTAATGGTGAAACATTTTGTCAAATAATAATTATTAAAAATTGCCCTCTTTTTTCAATATTTAATAATATTGTAAGATAAAAGGAAACCTACAAAAACAGTTATAAGTCTCAAAACTAAATGATATTTCATAAAAAAATATATCCATTAATATATTTGATGTGATTTTTTTAAAAACCTAGCCCATAGAGTAAATTTAAAAAATATGTGAATACAGGACATTAATATTACATATATGCAGGTGGGAAATAAAAAAAAACAAGAACAAATATTGTTTTGCAGACCAGTGTTTGTTGAAACAATTTGGTGGCTTAAAAGGAAATAAAACTTGAGAGAGGACATTTAAACCATATTTAAAGGCTTAAATGTTTATTATTGGCACCAATTCTTAGGGGTGCGGGTTTAACTCATTTATTGGTCGATATTTGATTTGTGTTCAAGTGTTTTATTTTTATTTTTTTAAAATTATGTATTTTGTTCAATTACAACGCTCAAAAGAGTAGATACATTTTCATCTCTATAGGAGCCACCATGTAGTCACAGTTGCGTCATAGCACACCTACACCAACACAGTGTTCATTTACAAGCTGTTTATGTAAATTGAATTGCCATTAGTGCACTAACATTAATCACTGGACTTGTTTTGGTGAGGGCAGCCACCCAAGTTGCCTAGCAACGTAAACAATATGTACTCGGGTTAATTACATGCCATTTGAAAATGTATATCTTTTGGCAGTTGGTTTATAGATACCGCAAGTGAAGAACAGTCCAACCAACTTCAAGGCGGATTTCCTGTTAGAGAAAGGCATCAGTGGGCTCATCAGAACTTCCTTGAAATTCTTCCTATAGTATGAGTATTTGATGTCTCTTAACGCTTTTGGAAACAGGATAATTTATAGTGCTGTAAAATTATTTCAGAAAACATTTTCTATAACAGCATTTAAAACCACCATTGGGTAAATATAATCAATTACCTTTTTCTTCACTGTTTGGCACCACCACAGGTGGCCGAGGTCGTTAAGGCGCGGACTCGTGAGCGGAAGGTCTGGGGTTCGATTTCCACCAGGACTGCCCTTCCTAACTGAGGTTTTTTCCAGGTTTTTCTCAGTCCTCATAACTGGCAAATGCCGGGGAAGTACCCTAAACTTAAGCCTGGGACGCTTCCTTATTTTAAAAAAATCCTTTCCCAACATATTATTTCATTTCATGTATCATCAGTGTACACCGCCTGTGGTGCCTCAGTAGTAAAAATGGGCGTTAAACAATACAAAAAAAAATCTCGGTTTGGTCTTAATAGCGTTTCTATTAATTGCTGAGACCGTCTCTTCTTTGGTGTCTCTAGATTTTACCTTCTATTTGGAATAAAGCGGAAATCTACTTTAAGGTTTCTAAATGTGCCATTTTGTCCAAACATTTCTTCCCGTTTTTTAATTACTATATAAGGGACGTTCGGAAATAAGTTACAATCTCGGTGTTTGCGAATGTCGCACAATGTGTGTCGGCATGCTGACGCTAGATGCCGGTTGTAAGCAGAGTGTTTAGTGAAAGGACAGTGTTAATTTGTTTTCAAGTAGACAACGACATGGACAAGATGGGAGGCAACTATGGTGGACAAAGATAGACTTTTTGTGGAAGGAACGCGTCAAAACTGCAGGAATTCATAGATGTGGTCAAGAAGCTTTTGAGCAGAAGACCGTCAATGGGTTCGGCAGGGGCAGGGAATCTGCACACAAGAACATCGCGGTCTCCCAGGAACTTCCTGTCATGTGCAACTTTTCAGTAACCAACGTGAGGGTGGTGAAATTTTCAGAATATCTGACAGTGTTTTTAATTTTATTGGACTATTCTTTCTCACAATGACAGCAGCAGTGTTAATTCCTTTGAAATGAGCTACTCCTCTCTTTAAACGTTTTCAACCATCTACGAGCTGTGCTATAGAATGAAATAAACTCTCCATAGGCCTACTGTAATGTTGCATAGCCCCAAATGACGACATTTTGAGATTAAAGCAGAATTTCAGAGCTGCACATTGTTCGTAGTGTGTCATCTCCGTTTTGCTGTAAGTGGAAGTGAACATGTGTCAACTTGCGTGTATCTCAGAGGCGGTAACCGGAAGAGACAATAATGAAACTGCCGTGAGATCAACTTTGTTTTCTCCCGGAGTGTTTTGCCTATAGCCTGCCAGCCGCGTCTCGGTGATCAGGGGAAGTGTAAAGTAATAAAACAAATCATACAACAATACACAAACCATTTTAAGAGACCCATTACTAAATAAATTGTCAAATGAGGCGTTGAAACAGCCCACCTTCATTCTCCACACATTTTTGGCATTTCTTTAGGAAATTATTCATCACTCCCTGTAGTTCATTTTGAGAAATCCGGACCATTTCCTGGCGAGCATTATCTTTGAGTTCTTGTATGGTGCGCGGGTTCGCCTTGTACATGACAATTTTTTTAATTTACCCCAGAGATAATAATCGCAGGCTGTTAAATAGGGGAAGAAAAGGACAACAAATCCTTACTAATAACTCTGTACTGTGGATACATATTGCGTATTACTTTCATGGAATTATTAGCAGTAAGAGCAGTGGCAGATTCTTATTGAAAAGAATGCAAAAAGAATGCTCCCTGTCGGTTAATTCTCTGAAAAAAGGAGTTCGTGTAGTATTCACATAAGTAACAGAATCAAACATGAATCGTGCATATAGACACGCTGTGCCTAGGGGGCTCGCTCATAGGAAAATCCCGCGCTGCGGCGGAAAGCATTACTGATCGCAATGTGTATTACGCATTAACGAAAGAAAATATAGTAAAGCTAAATTTTAACGTGAAAATTTTTTATAGATATTCGGCGCACGGTATTCTGTTGCTCGCTCTCAACACTTGGGCATTTAAAATAAATATTTTTTAGTAGATGTGGGCTTCACCGCCAGGATTTGGTATTTGCTTTTTATTTAGGTACATTATCAATGATAACTCTAAGGATTTTGTTTAAAAATGCTCAGTGAGTATTAGAGGTAACTGAATTTAGACTGTATGGTGTATGCCCTATGTGGCGACATTTGGTCTCCCAGTAAATGATGTGTGTGGCTTGTAGTGTTTATAGGAAACGTTTCTTGTTCCCTTAAGCCTCATGTTATTTACAATGCTTTTAATGTGACTATAAAAATCCTAGAGCAACATCATTACATTAACCTCGACGCAGTCATAGGATATTTCTCTCTGTTATTTACATCTTATAGGTTCTTCTACAAACCTCAATAGCTCGCATAAATTTTCCATGCATCGTTATTTACATTTTTCTGAAGATTCAAAGCTTAAACATAATAATTTGGCTACAAGTTATGTAGGACAAGAAGAAGGTGCTTATATGACCTTGGTGTTGAGACCTTGTAGGCGTACAGGAGAACATCAGGCACCACTTGCCTGCATTTACATCAGCCACGTTCACGGTAGAGAATGTTGTCACATGACAGGGTCTTGTTAACAACCACACGTCTTACCCTTCTTGTACACATTTATATTTATGCTACTTTACTTTTAATCATTCAACGCCACATTCACACCTTTAGGTCTAAATGAAAAACCTGTTTACATTAATTGTGATTTTAGCTGTTGCTTTGTCCCTTTCATCTCTTTCCATCGAATGGTTTTTAAAATGTAACCATAAAGAGTCAACGAATTTTATGGAGCCTTTCGTTTATCCTGAAATAAGTCTTTGCGACGATGTATTAAGTTGTGAAGTTACAAATAACCTAAACAAATAAAAATACTGATCTGAAAAATAAATTATTTAATTTCTGAACATAATATCCCTTTACTTTCAGGCACATGCCCCATCCTTTCACAAGACCCCTGAAATTCAGCAACATAAAATTCTTTGTACTACTGTCGGAACAGGGTGGTGACTTCAGCTTTATTGTTGAGGAAATGATCACCCGAAAGATGATGTTTAAGGGACACTGGGAGTGAATTTTCAAAAATCCGCATTTTTGTATGATTTTTCTTAAACTTTTACTGCGATTGCATTGCTGTTGTGTTAATATGCATACTAAATTTCATTCAAATTGGATAAATACTTTTGCGATGTTAGTACAAATTATTTCATAAATTTTATTACTTAAATATGTCGCATAATCAAAATGTCCCACGCGTCTCATGAGTTGAGAAAATTGGTTGTCATTTTTGCAATTGGAGTTTTGAGCCACATACAACAATTGTATAGAAATGTATTTTAAATACATTTTATGTGTGAAAAGTGCAAAAATTTTAAATGTATAAGAAATTTTAATAATCCTTTTTTCATAGATTTTTTTTTAAATTACCATTGGCGTTAGCATGTATTTGTCGTATAGAATATTACATGGATACTTTTCCACATTCTGGGAAATTTTAATTGAATTTAAACTATTATGCGTGGGACATTTTTAAGTGTGAAAACGAAGTTTTGAGAAAAATGCTGGGAAACAACTGGTTTAAAAGGGCACGCGGAGCTTTAAAATGGCCGCAGAGCCCGAAGAAAGGGAGTGGGGATGCATATATTGCCTCTCTGTGGACGCCCAAAGGTTCAGGGACACAATTTGAATGAAAAAAAAATTGACCAATTTTGGCCAAAAAGTCAATCCCGGTGTCCCTTAGGACCAAACAAATAGAAGTCACTTGGAGTAAGGTCGGGGCTAAGCGGAATATGCTCGGGCACTTCCCACTGTTGAATGGATTTATAAAGTTTTTGTGAGGATGTTACAGTAGAAGTCGGCATTTACGGTTTGTCGTTGAGGCGGGCATGCGGTGAGCGCACACCTTCGTCATCTCAGAAAACTGTCAGCACCTCTTTCCCTGCGGATGGTGTCACTTTAAAAAATTTTCCCAGGTGACGCAGAATGATTCAACTGCACTGAGTGCGCTTTGTCTCAGGTGGGTAACGATGAACACAAGACTCGCCACCTGCGATAATTCGGGCTAGCACATCGTGTCCTTTAGTGATTGAGATGCTGTAATGCCAGACCCATTATTTGAATTTTATGTTGTGAGGTCAGCATGCGCGGACCCATCGTGCACGAACGTTATGAAAACTTATGAGGTAGGCCATGCCGTGTGAACAACCAATATAACGGCTATAGTGCCTATTGTTACCCTTCTGTCTGCTCAAATTAAGTCTTCAACTATCTGCAAATTCCCCTCTGTTCGTCTTCGATACATACCCACCCTTCAGAGCTTGATGTGAAAGGCAATTGACACCGTAGCATTTCTTTATGCATATTCTTTGATCTCGCACACATTATGAAAGAATTGACACTTAACATCCAGCAGAAAATACAGAACTAAGGGTATATTTTCGCCATTCATTAGCGACCGAAAGGTGATTGATTTATTTATGGACGCTCTTTAACATCTCAGGTTATCAGCATCCCATTCAATTCAGGGCGTGAAACGGCCGACAAATTTTGCTCAGAGGCCTCTCTTTCAGGCTTGAGGTTCTTTTTCGTGCCGTAAATGTACGACATGGGACCCACGGCTTTACTTCACTTCCGAAGGAAGCCATACTTAGGATTTTTACGCCCGAAAAAATCCATCGATCCTGGCCGGGTTCGAATCCACGATCTTGGGTATAGGAGACTAACCACTACACCACCAGGACCGACACGCGACCGAAAGGGTCAATAGTAATGTACTTGGTCAGAGATCCTATGACCTTTATCAACATTCCAAATACCGCCACGGGTGGCAGAGGTAGTTAAGGCGCGGACTCGTGAGCGGAAGGTCTGAGGCTCGAATTCCGCCAGGACCGTCCTCCCTGACTGATATTTCTTCCAGGTTTTCCTCAGCCCTCATAAATGGCAAATGCCGGGGAGGTACCCTAAACTTAGTCCTGGAACGATTCCTTCTTAAAAAAGAAAATCCTTTCGCAATATATAATTTCATCTCATGTATCACCAGTGTTCACCGCCTGTGGTGCCTCAGTAGTAAAAACGGGCGTTAAACACTATTAAAACATTCCAAATGCAATAGAACATCAACGAATCTTACAAATTAGTTGTGTTTTAGAAAAAGTGTGTATTTCAAATGCAATAATTTTATTGTATATTTGTGGAAAGCAACAGTTTCTAAGGACATACATCCAAAAACACTGATTCTGCGTGTTTAAAAAAGTTGATATTATAGCTCATAGTATAAATGCATGTGATATATTTAATATAAAATTTCAACGGGAACATAAATCAATTTCCCAATGGTAACCGGCAAAAACAAACAATTTATTGCTTTCTCTCTCCTCCCCCTCTCACCCCGTGACAAAAAAAAATATGTCAATAATATTTTAAATTTTTATCGAGAAAAACTCTCTAAAATAATTTCGTTCGTCGTTCTTATTAGCTGCGTTAGTATGGTCCTGTAAGGAAGAGTAACTGAGAATTCAGCTGCGCTAGGAGAGCTGTTCAATGAACAATAACCACAATTTATTTTAAAATCGTTATTACTCGCGCTAATTTTTAATTTTACAATATTTCTTTAGCTTAATGTGTAATGTATAAGTGGCACTAGTTTCATTATTGACACTTCCGGTGTCCGCCTGTGACAGGTATGCAAGTTGAGACATGTTCAGTTCTGGCTACAGTAAAATTGAGGTGACGCGACAAACATTATGCTGCTCTGAAATTCCGCTTCCGTTTCAACAAACCTTCCACCTGAGGTCTATGTAATGTGTCAGGACTATGGAGGGTTTGTTCTTCCCTATAGCTCAACTCGAAGGAAGATCAAAACGTTTAAAGAGTGGAGGCAATCAATTTTAAAGGAAGGTGGCTCCGGGCCTAGAGTTTGTGCTCTAACAGAAGAAAATATTAATATTGTTGTTGTCATTATGAGAGAGTATTGTCGAATAACACTAAGAACACTTCCAGAAATACGAAAATTTCACTGGGTACAACCCACATGTTAATAAGTGAAAAGTTGCATATGAGACGTGTTTGTGCTCGGCGGGTTCTCAAAGAGTTTCTTTCAAAGGTAATCGCTACTAATAAACTTGGTTACATTTCAATCCTGAGAGCTAACAGCAAAACTTTGGGTGGAAATCTCGATCATCAGCGGTTACTTCCGTAACTCATTTCCCGATATTCAAGTGATGGTTTAGCAGTTTGTCGTACCTGCATATACAGCTGTAATTGTACAATATGACTTGAACACTCTGCTAGGCCATATCACAACCAAAAGGCCTCATTTCCGTGCTATACCACAATAATGCACGGCCACACATCGCAAGTGTTGTTGCTGATTAACTCACAAAAATCAACGTGGGGTGTGTCCCTCACCCTTCCTATAGTTCATATTTAGCTCTATGTGACTTTTTCCTTTTTCCAAAATTAAACAAACGTCTTCCTGGGAGGCATTCTCCATCAACAGAAGCAGCGATGAAGCCTGCGGATGCAATTCTGAAGGTTCTGTCAAAAATTGTTTCCAGCATGTCTTTGAAGATTGATAGAAACGCTGAGATAGGCTCACTGCATCCGACGGGATCTGCTTTGAGAAATATGAAAATTATGAACATAAGGGCAGAAATCTAGTCATAAAAATATTATCCTTCTTTACTGGACAGCTTTCGTACCTTGACTGGATAGCACTATAATAACAATGTCGACGTGCAAGACACGGTTTGGCATTGTACTTGCCCTTAACGTTGCAGTACAAATTTGAAAATTATATTTCTATTAATAATTTGCATTTTTGTCATATTAAAATATGCATAAAGCAGTTTTACCTTTAACTCTGTAAATTAATGACTATGTTTTACAAATCATTACGTTCACCCAGATATGAGAGCTAATGTTCAGCATCCTATTTTAAGCGATGCTCAATAAAAAAAAAAAAAAAACAAAAAAAAAAAACAATATTTTAATACTACACGATAAACTTGACGATTTATGCATATTTAGATTTAGGAATGTTTTACAAAAGCATTTGTATTTTATGTTGTAATATAGAGAATTGGCAACTATATTTTTGCATAAATTGCGTATACCACCGGATTTAAATCTTACATATTACCAATATTTGTATTCTCTCTCTCTATCTCTCTCTCTCTCACTCACTCACTCACACACACACACACACACACACACACACACACACTTGTTGCTAGCTTCTTCTGTTTCCATGCACTACGTTACCTTCGATATTCAATATTTATTTTTACTACATTCACTTGTCTTCTTGCTATAGATGAACTCAAGCAGTTCGAAATATGCGTCAGTAAATCTGTGACTTTTCTAGCGTTTTATCTTTTTTCTGCTTATCGAATTATTGTTATATATAAATTTAATATATATTAAATTTTAATTTTATATTTTTGTTATATATACTACATTTTAAAAATATAAGGACCCTTGTTCTAATTTTCCACCGGATTTCACAACCGCCCGTACTGCCTTGTGTATAACTGTGATTCAGACCCATTCATTAGTAGATTAATGTTCCTAGCGTTGAAGCTGACAGTTGTCCTCGCTACAAATTATCCTAAAGGCTCGTAAATGACCTTTAACCGAGAACAATACATCTTTCACACATGTACTGAGAAAATTGCAGTTTTGGAAGTAAGAATTTGTACTGCCCGAGCATGAACCTGCGTTTCCAGAGACACAAAGATCAAGAACAGCTGTGAATGTGTGTCCTTGTCTTGCGAGGCCATTTCCTTCAACAATTGTGGCACACAAGTTCTGCAGAAAAACAAACAAGCCAAAAAGGAGTTGGTATATGACGAAAGCAGGGGCGTCTGCACATAATGGACGTCACGATCTCATCTGTTTTGAGGGAGCACACCTTTGGGTGATACACCGTAAAACGATCATCAGTCAAAAGCAATTATAGTTTTGTTAGCCACTGATAAATAGAGGCGTGCAGCTGGGAACCTACCTGTCTGTCTTTAGGCTGTCACACCTGAGAATGGCAAGACTCTCAGCAAAGACAAATGACAGACATAATTATTACCAAAACTTCTTCTTTTTAACTATATATGTTTAGCAGAACGTTTATAAAGCAATTCTAAGCCTTTAAGTGTTTTATTTTGGTGTGCAGCCGTTGTTCTACTGTACTTCTTACTGTTTCATTCGATAACCAGTTCTGTTCTTTCAATTACTTCTAGATGATAGTCAAAGGAAACTAAAATAGTTAATATGTCTTTCAAAGGTAACTTTATAAATGCTCTGCAATAGAATTAAAAATTGGAACGTTAGTTACATAGGAAATATTCCAATTTACAGCCGGGAAAGGAACCACGAATCTTCTACTTCGCGTGCCGACACTATTACCATTTGAGCTACCGGCCCTACCCGACCATAGCTATCTGCGCTTATTATACCCTGAAAACCTGTTATGGTTAACTTGTCACAGAAATTTTAATTCTAAAAGAAGACACAAATACAAAATGGTCCATGCTTTATCGTTAAACATACTATTAAGGTTAATTTATATGAGGCGTCTAGTAAAAACCCTCTAAATCAATTTGAACAATTTTTCATGAAACCATAAAATGATATTTATTGCTCTTTTTTTTTTAATAGTCCTTAACGTCCGTTTTAATTACTGAGGCATTACAGGCAACATGAGATTAAATAAACAGGGAAATGATGTATTTTAAGAAAAGAGCCGTTCCAGGCATAAGTTTTAGATACCTCTTCGCATTGCCAATTATGAGGACTAAAATAAAGCAACACAAAACAAAATACAATAAAATAAAATTTGCAATACTCCGTCCCGGCACTTTGTTACCTTTACCGGGACGTGTACTTCCAAATTTTATCATTTATTAAATTTTCTTTTTCCTACAATACATAATTATTTTAAAGATTAAATCTATAATTATATAAACAAAACAAAAATATAACTGAAAATAAAAATATAAACTTGCATTATTAAAAAAAAGAACTAAATTAAATAAAAGTACAAATCTACTGGAAGCCAGTAAACACAAGAAATAGCTGGTAGCCAGCTAACTAGCTAAACCAAAATGCACCGTCGGAAACCGAACGGTTAAGTCTAGATTTGCTGATCTCTTGAGGTCGGCCAACCTGACTTTTTATAAATAGTGTTTAATGCTAGTTTTACTTCATGATACCATGAGATTGATTTAGTTGATTAGGTTTATTTACGGACGCTCTTTAACATCTCAGGTCATCAGCGTTCTATTTAATTCAGGACGTGAAAGGGCCGGCAAATAATGCTCAGAGGCCTCTTCTTTCAGGCTTGAAATTCTTTTTCGTGCCGTAAATGTACGACACGGGACCCACGACTTATTTCCATTCCGAAGGAAGCCATACTTAGGATTTTTACGCCCAAAAAAATTCATCGATCCTGGCCGGTTCAAACCGCGATCTTGGATTTACGAGGCAAGTATGGTTACCACTACACCACCAGGACCGCCTGGGTGGCCATAATGCGGGATAGCTGGAGCACGCTTCCCCTTAAAAATGTAATGGTGACTAGAATGATAACGCCCAACCCATAAACGAGCTTAAACTACTACTCCTCGGCGATCAATGCGAGCAAGGCAGATTCGCTCTCTCGAAGTTTGAATACCATTTATCGCGCCTACGCTAGAGAATGGCTCCACGTAAAAATGCACTTAAACCCTCCGAGTAAACACGTTCCAAGATTGTCTGTCACTCAGAACCACCTCCTCGACAAAGGAGGTATTTTCTTATGTAAACACTTTCACTAGCCTACCATTACGCGGGGCTATTTCTGTACAAATGAAATAATTTTGACTATTCCTTCACAATGGAATATGAAAGGAATGCTTCTCCATACGTACCATTAAGGTGTTGTTTAACATCACTGTGTGAAAGTCCTACTTTAATTAAAACTACAATCACTTCTCTGTATTCAGTTTTGAACACCACGCTTGACTTTAATAGCGTAACTGGAAATGAAATGCATCGTTTACACTCCTGAAACATGTGAGTATCGGAAAGCATGAACACCGTAACAAAATCATGGCCTTCTATATCAACGCGGAAATTTATGAACTGTATCTCATATTTTGCACCAAATAAACATATATTATATTAATGCATATGTAACCCCATTTAGTGCATCCCCAGGCACTCGAGGGCGATGGAGACGGTGTTTCTCCATATGGTGTTCCTCATAGAGACTCCAGAAACGATTATCGCTTTTATCTAAGGCCATGGAAACAAATTAGCATCTCTTCGTATTCCGGAATGCGCGTGCTTGCACGAAAAAGGATACAAGAATTATCACCATCTCAAGGTCTGGGTGCGTTACCTTTCACTCCAGTAAATATCGCACAAACCAGTTGGCGACCAGTACAAGACAAAGAAAACAATCACTCTGACACGATCTTTGGGGCTTACAAAGAAACCGCTGTCAATTTTGGTGTCTTCATATCTTGTTTATTTTCGTCTCATTTCTCTATTTTAATACACGCTGTAGAGTGTTAAAATTAATTCGGAATCATCTAAAAGGAATGCTGTTGATATTAAGGCCGGTTTCAAACAGCTTTTTAAACTTGACGTTGCGTTAACAAGGTACTCCTATTTGTTCATTCAAACAACCACATAAACGGCACGTATTCATTCATCGATTTTTATTAACGAAATATTTCTACTAACTTGCAATAGCAGCTCAAATTTTTATGCATAAAAATCGAAATGTTATTTACCTCATATAGTACAAAGTGTCTAACTGCATTCATTACGGCGGAAATAATATAAAAAGTCCGCCTCCCAGGAAGGAGAGGAGTAAACTCAGCGAATTCGTCACCTGCTAGATTAACTTGAAAAAAGAACATAAATCCAAATTATTGTCTTAATTAATGAAATGAAATAAGTTATAGCATTACTGTGTGGTATTAGAACAACATTAGAATTCTTGCAATTTATAAGCATCACAAAAGAGAAACTACCTTTTTTAGAATTATTATTATTATTATTATTATTATTATTATTATTATTATTATTATTATTTAGATTAAACCACAAAAATAAACGGTATACCATTAATTAAATGAAATGTATGGCCACTGAAAGATAAAGCTATACTGTGTGGGTATTTTTAAACATTTTTAAACGTAACCATTTTTTACGAACTTACCGCTTTATGTCATCTTTTCATTCACTAAAATAGAGAAAAATAACAGAAAGTTTCGAGTTACATTGTGTATTTAAGATGATGTTCATATGTTTCAATAAAACAAAAACATGCTTGTATTTAAAAACAATTACAATATACTAAGTAAATAAAAACAGTCGAAAGTTACATCGATTTTCAGTGGCTTTGAAATTTAATTTAAATGTTATTAACATGTAACGTAAACGTTTCCTGAAGGTTATTACAGAGCGCTCTTACATACAAATATAATTCTCACACACATATTAGATTAATATTTCACATTGCTTTTCTTAAATATAAAACATATGTATTGTTATAAATACAGTTTATATGATGAATTAATTTGTCCTTTTTTTAAAATAATATAGAGAAAATTAAAGAAAGAACACTTTTTAAATTACGGTTTTCAAGTATATCCCTACTCCTAATGTAGGACGTCACATCTCTATGCTCAAGTGGTTCTCTCAGGAGAAGCTCATCGCGTCATTATTAAGGAACGGATTTTTAAGGGAGAGCACATTTACAAAAATATAACGGTTTTCAAACCGCTTGTTTGAGATTAGTACTTTAGGACACGAAATGAAGCTGTTTGTTGCTCCTTTTTGCATCTTTTCTTGATATTGGCATATTTATCCTATTTGAAACATCAGTGCCTTTTTTTTTTAATAGTTTACTTCATGTTTTGTTAAAAATTGGGCGGAAAAGCAAATGGTTTCCCTTCTTGATCAGAAAACTAAGCAACTTTCACTCCTCTTCCGCAACCAAACAAAAACCAATAGTATACTTTTGTAGAGCAGAACGAGAACTATAAAATGTATGTTTACAAATTTGAAGTACCAATAGTTTCCAAATTATTCCAACAAAGTCTGCAAGAGAGAAAACAAATCAACAATTTTTTCTGTACGATCCGCGCACATTTTATATAAAGAAGGCTCAAATCTCTAGTTGCTAGATTCTTGTAAAGATCTGAAATCGTCATAACTTTTGTATAAGAAGTTACTGGGCTCCATCTACCACAATTCACTGTCATGAGATACTTGGATAAGACGCGCAGTTTTCTTGTGCTGTGGTTTCAATGGACGTAACAGCTGTCAAGCATGCAGAGACAATTGCTCCTATGACAAAGACTAACAGTTGGAACTTTTCGTCGAGTGTGACTGTAGATATTTGCCTGACGTGATTTAAAATTTAGAACCAGAAAATTTGGAGACCAAATTTAAAACGAAAATTTACGTGAAGAATTAGCAATTTTCTCCTTAAATGATAAAGTTATAGGCTGTAGAAGACGTTGGGTGGAACATGTGAGAAGAATAATACAAAGCGGTTTACCTTACCAGACTTAGCAGTGTATACTGCAGAGAAAAATAGACATTGGTTAACCTGAAGACAGAACAATTAATTCATAAACTACGAGGTGAGTATGATGATAATGATGATAGTAGTTTGGAGGAGGAGGAAGAATGGAAGACGTTGGCAACTGTGAGAGAGGATCTAAACGGATTGAGCGGAGTTTCTTCATATGGAGAGTGCTAAAATCGTATACTTACTTCAAGCAAAGAAAAAAATGTGTTAACATAACAGGACTGAATTCACACAAACAGAAAATGATGAGCACTAATCATCTTAGACTTTTACAGCTACAACAGTTGCTCAAAATACCCACCATCGGCGTCGATACACTTCTGAGTACGTTGATCTACTGATTGAGTAACGTTTGCGAAAGTGTCCTCAGAGATTGCAGCACATGCCGTTTCAATTTCTTCCGGAAGTGCTGCTAGTGTAGCTGGTTGTCTACGGTATACAACATCCTTAAGAGTTCCCCATCGGTAGAAGTCCTACGGAGTTAGGTCCGGAGAACGCGGTGGAAACTCAATTGGACCTCTTCGCCCTATCCAGTGCCTTGGATCCAGCGCACGGGACTTGTTGCTGTGCGAGGTCTCCCAGATCTTGTGAACATCGCATACGGTACCATGAGTCTCAAATTTGTCTCAAATGCATGCAATTGTTACTCGCGTTGGCGGTTGTGTTCTGTACACACGTCTCCATTGCCTTTGAACTTCAACATTCTCGGTTTTCCAATACCACTTCAAAATTGCTTTCCGCTGTTCAAATGATATCCTTGACTCCATTTTGTTGTAGCTACGCTAGCATAACATAATGCGAGTTACGTCTGTTTACAGAACATCATACTACATATTACTGTTGTTTCTCGGTCCAACTTTGAAATATATTAAATAGATATCTACTGTGAAAGTGTGTATACATATTTTGGCACCCTAGGTATATAAGAATCTCTCGGCTTAAAGCGCTACCGACTTATATTCGAAAACATGCTGTGCTTAATCCAGTGTAACAAATTAGTTGAATCCATAAATGCCACGTTTACTTCCTAAATAACTTTGTTATTTGCTACAGTGTTGAATAAAGAAAGTTAATGTAACTGGTTTAGACGTGATTAAGCGCATTATATCAACAATTCTCTGAACCTTTTCAAGTACATTTTCAGAAATTTTCTTTAATCTTTCCAAATTGCTATTTATAGATCCCCCCATAAGTAGTTTTGAATTAACAGCATTAGTGAGCAGTATATTGGAACTGCCTTACAGGATTCGAAACTTAACCACGCATTGAAATTTCCAGCAAATTAGTTTTCGTATTTCCGTGCTGCGGTTAGTACAGAGGAAATTACTTGAGGTTGTATGTTTATAATGATTGGGTACCCAGTGATCACTCTGGTTTTAGAGTGGGTAAAGTTACCTTGTTGTGTATTTCTCCTAAACAAATTAAAGACAAAAAACGTCAACTTTTTTGTACATCGTTATATGTATCTAACATAAGAAAGTTGGCTCGCTTAGTATACTTGCCTGTTACGTACGGTACAAAGTAAGCTATCGTCCAAGATGTAGCATGTTTTAGCCGTGGCAAAACTTTCATTTGAGATGAACAGAAGATAAGGAATATGTTCAGCATTAGTTATATCTATGTGCTAACGCTAGGTCAATTGCTCGCATCCACACCTGAACCATTCAGCTGATTTGTGTTAAAGAAGTCGTCAAACCAGGTTTAAAGAGCATTTCATTTATCAAAGGAGTTTTCTGGAAGATTGCTGGATACGAGTGGAATCCTGAAAAAGATTGGAGAAATGAAAAAAAAATGCAGATTAACTTTCCAATCCAGCTCCTGGATAGTAATTCTTGTCATATCAGCGGAGCGGAGCTGTGCATTATAAAGTATTAACAGTACTTGCAGCATCCCTGATAGTTTTCCAGGCGCTTAACGCTATTTTCTGTAGGTAAACACTAGAAACGCGAGAGTTGCTTTTTTGTGATAGTTGATATAAAGGTAGCACTTCGTGTCACCAATAAGAACAATGTACAGTAAATATTGTTCACCAGTAACGGACGATAAACAAGAAAATAAGCACAAATAACCCCCTTCCTTCTGATTTCTGTAGCTTTCGCTTAAAGCGTGTATACATTCATTTTTTTAAGCTTGCCCTTGGAGTACAAATGTAGAGGTTTGACTGGTTACAGTCTTTGCAGTTCCGTTGAATGTGGTGTGGATTGTCGTGAATTAAATCCAGGAGGCCATCAGACATTCTGCTCTTCGTCTTTTAAGGATGTTCTTCCTCGTTTAAACTTTGCAAACCAATTATAAGTGAAGTAGCAGAGTCCGGAGGCCAGGTAAAATCTAAACTGATATGGGAATGCCTAAATGTCTTGTCTGCCCTAGCATCTTGCAACAGGCTTCAACTGCTGTTGGTGGCGGGGCATCAGGGCGTCTATGGAAATAAAAAGACAGATCAGTTGACAGAAAATGATGCTGATAAACCCTTTTTGGCCCTGAACCCGCGATGCAGGTACTGCTAAGACCGCGGTATAAACATGGGCTGGGAAAAATATCAACTGAAGTGGCAAACCTATCCTGGACAAACGAAAGGTAGAAAACATGTCCTAAGTCCAAGTAACACTCTTTCCTTGTCTTTAAAATTAGACAGAAGAGAAATAAGGAAATTGCGTTAGTTACTGAACATGTTCACTTCAGGAAACATCTAGAAAAGTGGAACTCTATAGAGATAAACCCATTTTTAAAATATGGAAACAGGACGAGAAATCTCCCTTGCATACTCTGTTTGAGTGTTCATTCCTGGTAAGTAAGAGCTAGGAAGGACTGTGATATTGGAACCAAAATAGTGCAACTTGTTCACGGAACAGCTTTGGGAAACAATGAAGGAGTCTCTTCCTGTGGGGTAGCATAATAACCCTTACAGGCTGACATGCGTTAGGTCTAAACCCTATTAAACCCCCGTTATCTATCCATCCATCCAACCACCCACCCACCTGCTTACTTTCAATTTCACATCCATCGTAGAGGATCCGACTAGAACTGTATGAAAATTGCCATTTTGCTGCAATTCACAAGTAGATGTCGCACGCTAACTACCGCTACTGTTACTAATGAGGACATGCTCTTTCCAGTGCTATGAACAGGAAACGTGTATCTCTCACAATTTCTTCAAATCCCAAAACTTTAAAAGCGTTCATTGTGACATAGGGAGCTTTAGTTATAAACCTGTCTGATCAGTGTTTTAAATCTAGGTACTATGTGTACTATTCGATCATGAAAGCCGCGTGATAGGCGACCCCTGCAATACTGCCCTCTATCATTGAAGTCATAAGACGGAGGTAGAGGAAGCAGAGGTCGCTGCGGCAGGCCAAGACTCACACCGGACTGTAGCGCCAAATGAGAAAGTCGGCCAATTCCGGATTTCCTAAATCGTGTATACAATCATAATTTATAGAAGCTAACTGAAATTGTCTTCTTCCCTCGGCTTAACAGCAAAACACATTCTGACTGACACGCTGATTTCTAATGTTTGTGCTCTTTCCCTGATTTTAAGGAACTTTTTTCTTTTTTTATTTCAATGGTCTATTTCGAGTTTCCTTTAAAACAATTGCTGCCGCCAGAGCGAGTTTTTAAATTTCGCTTTAACCCTCACTTGATTATCAGGTATACTCCCATTCCTAATAGCCCAATTACTCTGATTTTCAGACACTATTTTTATTAATATATTTTAACGAAATATACCGAGTTTCGTCATGTAGAATAAAAAATTGCGGCTGCTTGAAGCATTTTTATTTATTTTTGTTTAAATTTTCACTTTAGGTTAACCCCCATCCCTAATGGTCCAATTTTGCTAGTTAAGATTTCTACTAATCGTTTGTTAATTGACGTTCGTTATATGTGGAGTTTCGTTGAGAAAAAATATAAATTTCAACTCCTACAGCGTTATGCATGGTTTTTTTATTATTATTTTCGGTGCCTAGTAGGTAGGATCCATAAAAGAATGAAACTATTTTGAATCATGTGTATTCGTTAAAAACACAAACTAAGATGCTGGTCTGAAATATGCCTTTGAAACAGGAAAAGACAATATCAGTCATAAGCCGTACTTTGATTGATTGATTGATTGATTGATTGATTGAACTTCACTAACTTTTTCTTTATACTTACATGCTGAATTATTATTATTATTTCTTTGTAACCTTTCTAATCTCACCATTATCATTTTCGCGAATACTTCGCATAATTAGGTCAACTGATCCCCAAAAGTATTAAAAGATATTAAAACTTTCTCTAGCATTTGCAGTTTTAATATTACTACACTTGTTTTTTTGTCGGTCCTGGTGGTGTAGTGGTTACCATACTTGCCTCCTACCCAAGATCGCGGGTTCGAACCCGGACCGATGGATTTTTTCGGGCGTAAAAATCCTAAGTATGGCTTCCTTCGGAAGGGAAGTAAAGCCGTGGGTCCCGTGTCGTACATTTACGGCACGAAAAAGAACCTCAAGCCTGAGAGGCCTCTGAGCAAAATTTGTCGGCCGTTTCACGCCCTGAGTTGAATGGGACACTGATGACCTGAGATGTTAAAGAGCGTCCATAAATAAATCAATAAAAAAAAAAAACACCTGTTTCAAGTGCCGGACTAATACCAATACTTCTGTGGAGCAAAAGAAATGGAGGGGAGTATGTAAGTATGGAGTTGTAAAGTACAAGTGTAGCAAATACTTTTGTGAAACGGTATTTTACTAAAATTATAAATTGCCAGTGTAATGTATTAGACCATACTTTTGTGGAAGTCTATCCTGGTGGTGTAGTGATAACCATACTTGCATTCTAAACCCAAGATCGCGGGTTCATACCCGGCCAGAAATGATGGATTTTTTCGGGCGTAAAAATCCTAAGTATGGCTTCCTTCGGAAGGAAAGTAAAGCCGCGGTCCCGTGTCGTACATTTACGGCACGATAAAGAACCTCAAGCCTGAAAGAAGAGGCCTCTGAGCAAAATTTGTTGCCCTGAATAGAATGGGACGCTGATGACCTGAGATGTTAAAGAGCGTCCGTAAATAAATCAAATCAACAATCAACGGGGCTCAGAAGAATTTGTAAGCTTAGAAGAGCTTAGCTGTAACTATTTTATTGGCGGCAACGCCTTTCTTTCCCTGCACAACTAAGATATTTAAACAGTAGTGGTAAATTTATCATGCTCTTTATTAGAAAAATATCTAGGGAAACTGACTTATTGATATTTTAAATTTTTTGTAGCAACTATTGTTTCTGTTTAATTTTCATTGGTGTGTCTATATAATTATTTTCTGTTTTAATTTATAGCAAAGTGGAACTTAACTGGATATATTAAAGATTAGAATGTCAGAGTTATAGAATAATTAGATAAATGAGAGAAATTTTAGCAACATGATAGGAATTATAAACCTCAATATCTGGCAACACTGCCTTGATGTAGGGAAACAGATTCGAAAAGAGGAAGAGGTTACATAGGATAATGAAAAACAAATAACTTTGTTAGCGAAGGATATAATAGGTATCACTTTTCGCTTGATTCTTTGATAACATTAGAAACAGAAATTATAAGCGCTTTCACCATCTCCCCACATTACATATTACTCGTTCTCGACATCTTCTATGGTGAACTGGGGAAAAACTACTTTAAAATTTAATAACCGGGAAGTTATTTATAACGTTCACAACTTCCTTATAGCGAGACAAATTCGAGTCTCAGTTACGGAAAATTAGTCGTGTTACGCGTTTCAATGACATAACCAGTCAAAGCGTATTGTTTGTAGGCATCTTAACCATGTATTGTAAAGACAACAATCTATATGGCCTTAAGATTCAAAATACGACAGACTATATTTTTAAAAAACAAAATTGTACTAAAAACATTGGTAACATATCTAAGTCACTATCACTTTTTTGGATGTCAGGAAAGAGTAATGTCTAAGAAATAAATTAACTGCAATATAGTTATACTTGGCCAAAAATGCTTTCTCAGTTATTATGCTTAAATTTCAAGCGTTGGGAACAATTAAATGCACAGCTCAAGGCGGAAATGGATTACTGTCCAGAGTTGGGCTGCTAAACTGATAAGTTAGTCAGTATTTCGAGAATCGTCCTGTAGTTGATTATAATTTAAACTTAAATATGCGAATTAGTTCGGTCCAACTATAATAAGGATATTTGTTTGAGAGGGTTGGAGGATGGGGAGGTCCTGACTCCTTCAGAGTATGTACCCCCTATCACCCTGGTATTCATGACGTTACTAAAAGCACAGTACGACGTCTTATGACGACACCGTTGATGATGTTACTCCTAACTCCGACCCCCTAGTTGAGTTTACTTCTCAATGAGTTCATCTGATGTCGTGGCCATCGCCGGAGTAAGACCAACTGCATTTACTAGACCCCAGTGTAAGTATCGATAGTAGACAAAATGGCGGAAAATGTTCTCTGTGCTTTTGATTACATGTCTTTGTTAATTTGGTTCTTTGAAATTACAATGGTTTATAGTTGGAAGTGTTAACAGTAGCATTTTAGTTTCTTTTATTAAGTTCATGTTGATTTAGCGAATTCACACCAAGAATTTGTGTGATAGAAAGTTTTTAGTACCATATAGGTTGTACCTGTATGTCTTAATTATGGCAGTGCACCGCATAATACCATACTTACATTTCTTCAATAGCAGTATTTAAAGAAGGAATGGATAAAGAGTATAAATCGTGCACATTTTGAAGTTAATGATGAAACTGGGGTGTGTAGTGTGTATTAAACATTTCGTACCAAAATCTGTGGTTAGAGATACTTATATACGACCTTATGTGACAGCTAGGGTTAGCAGTGAAAGAAAAGACCGGGAAGAGTGCATGAAGCGGGATTTGGAGCGAAATAAAGAGAATTTTAATGAATGCAATGAGCAGGGTGTTTGTTTCGACTCATTTGCAAGTGCGCGTAAGACAAGACAAGTACACTCATTTATAACTATTGCCTTTAAACTAATCTATGTCGATTAGTTTTAAGGGTCCAGCAATTTGGAAGTCTGTGTTTTTTATTGTTGTGCCTATATGTGAAGTTTATAATACATATTATTTTACATTTCGGTATTGTTTTTAAACAATTTCATATTCTTAAAAAACCATCGAATAATTTTATGACAAATAGTGTCATCTTGTAAACATCATAGAGCATAAAAGTTTCGCATTTGCTATTGGCAGTTGTAGTGCCACTTTTTCCGCCATTTTTTTCCCCGTAAATGTGGTTGGTCTTGGTCGAAGCTAACATACTTGTTTAACGAAAAACTGTTAAATGAAGAACTTGCAGATTCATTAATTAAATCGTTAACTGTAATGAAAATGTACACATTATTTTCAAAATAAATATGAACTCCCAGTATTTTGTCACTGTAATAAAAGGTAATTAAGTAAAATAATTGAGTGCGTAAATCGTGATTTTATTTTCTCTGGTGTTCGGTTGTAATTGTTTATTAGTGGTTTTTGAATGGCGGTAAGACCTTTTTAAGCATTAATTTTACTACTTTATTTTTTTCTCCTAAACGCCTACTTTATCTTTGTGTAAAAACACTATGACAATGTTTGCGAATGTTTTTGATACGTAAAAGTTACGTTAGGGGGCTAACAAGCGTAGTTTAGTTTTATAATTACTGTAAATGGCACATCTCTAAAAAGCGTATATTTTTGTTTTCCGCGCTTTTCAGCAGTTTTATCATATAATACCCATTATAGTAGTATTCAGTGTATTTAACATATTCCAGTGGTGTATATGTATGAAATTGAAACATCTAGGGTTATTTGGTCAGAGTTACTCAGACAAAATCAATTGAATAATAAAATTGTCTTCTCCGAAAATTATGCATAGGTTATAATTGACAAGCGCGGGTAGTGCAAACATAATTGCCAACCGCCACCAACACTGTGACTTTAACTTTAGTGTCAAGAGTATATATGTGGGAATGTTAACATTCGATAATAATTATTAATAGTGTTTTTGGTGTTATATACATGCTTGGTAGACGTTTAATATATTAAAGAATTAGCAACAAATGTTCTTGGTTTGTATTTAAATATGCCATCCTTTTATTTATGCAGAGCCATCTGTAGGAGAACACAGGTAGTAGAGTTAATTTCGTGACATGCGCACTAGGAATGCTATCCTGGGAAATATCAAACCGCCCTAAAATAAACTATAAGCATACAGTATATAAAGATTACAGCGGAAAATCTTTCTTAAAATTCTAGATAGCGATCCGCGTTCGCTCCAGCTGCTTGCATTGTGCACTAACAAACCAGCAGGACAGAGCTTTAATGAAAAAGTTTTAAATGGACTATTTTATAATTTTATTCGAAAATGACTGATATAAGCAAAGTATCTGTGGTTCTTATGAAAGAGAAAGCTGGTGTCTACAAATGAAAGCATCTTACAGAGCTGACATAAAAAAAGAAAACAAAGAAAATTTAATATTATGCCTTGCAGTTTAAATAAATGTAGAATAAATTCCCAAAAGTTTAAGAAAATAAAATTTTTCGTATTTTTATGAATGGTACATTTTACAGCTTTGGAACTAGAAGTTTGATAGAGTTATTTAGGATAAATTTGTGCGATTTGGAACTTTATTTCGGCATTTTACATAACAGGAAAGGAGTTTTAAACCGAGCTAACCTAACCTAACTATCGCTACAGAAAAAATAGTGAACATTTTCTCACCAAACTATTGGAAACATGTTTCCAAAATGTCGTACACATTAACAATATATTACACGTAAGGTATAATTTAAGAGATTACCTTCTATATAAAATAAAATTGTAAACATGTAAAAAATGTACTGCAGTATCTAAAAACTTGAGAAACTTTCCCAATTTGAAGAAACAAGTTAAACTGCAGAAAAGAGTCTTTAAAAACTTCCGAAAAAAGTTATATAAAAGAAAAATATCTTTAAATTTTAAATAAAACACGCAGGTGTAACAAGAAATCTAAAATATAACTAATGTACCATTTCAAAGCTGTAGTTTTGCAAAAGTCTGCCTCTGATCTAATAAAAAGTTTTGTCGCAAAGAGCCAAAGCCTTCATTAAACGCAATATATTTAGTAGGTCATTGTTTTACAAAGCAAAGTATAAACAGTAGTGACAGCTTGGGTATTTCGCCAGATAGAATTCTTAGTGCGCATGTCACGAAATTGACTCTAAATAGAGGCACTAAAGTATAAATCACCGGGTTTATAGCGTTTGGCCATTATGTTGGTACAACCTGCTGTCATGAATTAAAGTCAGGGATCATTTTCTTGCAAAGGGTAACGACAGTAACACAAATTTTGATGTTGAATCGAATTTCTGTGAATAATTATGACCAATTGACCCTAGAAAATCCATGTTAATACCTACACAACCGGAAAATGTTAAATACACTGAAAAGTTTTCCACTGAATAATATTGGTAACCTTTACTAGTTCTAAAACAAATTGCGTGACCCTTTCATCATCATCATAATCGTTGTTCTTATTATTTCAGGTTATGTTAGACTGTTCATATGTGGTAAAATGCTGCCAAGAAAATGAAACGTATAAAAATTAACAAATGAAGGTATTTGTGCAATGAAATACATTACTCATATATCTTTACGAATTTATTCTCTCCTTCTCCTACTTGATAGTCCAGTAATGTGAAACGGCAAAGATGCTGTAAAGTGATCAAAATGCAATATATTCTTTTCAGAGATCTGTTATTTACGGTAATTATAAAAAAAAAATTAAGCTACGCTCGCCAGTTCCATAACCTAACTTTTTTAATATCACAAAAGGTATAATAAAAAAACGTTCTCAGCTAAACATAAAGTAGGAATTTAGGAGAAAAAAATAATAACAGTAATGCTTAAAAATGCTTGACCGCCATTCAGAAATCACCAATAAACGATAAAAGCCGAAAACCATATTAAAAAAAAATGATGTGCCCACCTAAATTAATGCGGTGTTTAATATCAAATACTGGAATTTCGTATCTGCTTAGGTGCATTTTCATTATGATTATAGTTTTTAACTAACGAATTCTAACTTCCACATTTAAGTTGATTACTAAATAAAATTAGCTGAAGTGATAAAGCATCTCTAATGTACTTATTGAAAACTACAATCAACTCTTAGAAGTAACCTCAAAGGTGTCGCTACTGTATGGTATTAGATCATACTATCAGTTGTTAATTTTGCTACGAATTAACGCACACGATGGCCTCTTTCTTACACTGTAGCTCTGCATCTGTTGGGCATATAGAGAGCTTAGCCGATGCAGTTTTTCCACCATATACTATACAGTTTTTTATTATAATTATATAACAATACCTATTTTTAAAAAAATTAACGGCAAGTATGTTATAAAAGTGGACTAATTTTTGACACGTACATTTTAAGTAACGTCAGATATTTTGAAATGTCATTAATGGTTTTTTTAATAACGAAGAGCGTACTTTCGACAAGCTAAAGTGTTTAAATCACCGCACTAAAGTGAACTAGAAATTGTAAATGGCAATACGAAATACGATTAATAAATTGCTGTTCATCGACATGATCTCAGTGTGCGTACCTCTTGAGCGATTTTCGTTTCTCACCCAGATCCAGAAAGTACAGCGCCACAGATAAGCTGGTAAATGTCAACAAGGGAATTCTTGTTATAACTAGGTTAATGTCAATCTCCATCACTTACCGGCAGATGCAGCTCCATGGCGCTCCTGCACTACACACAGACACTAACAGCGGTACAATGTGGTAATGTTCCACCGTCGCAGCTTCCCTTCCAAATAAACCGGTCTTGTGACGTCAGGACAGGCGCCTCTTCTTCTCGCCGACTTCTCCTCTTGTTTTTGCCCGAGAAAGTCCTTGAATGCAAGAGCGAGTCAAGTAAATGCCAAACTCAACACGGCTGGGCAATCAAGTTCCGCAGAGGGCACGAAAGCAAATGCGTGAGATAATAAAACGTTTTACCTGTCCAATCAGAAGTTTATGAATACAGGAAGAGGCCATTGGAGGCAATCTCTTTAGGTAGTAAAAATTCTTTGGTTTTGCTAACAAGATATAATTATAGCTTAAACCACTTAGCTATGAATGTTTATTTAAATAACACATCTTTCCAATATAAAAAATCTATGTAGAGTTGCAGGCTAAAGTGTTTACGGATTATTTATTATAGCTTTGAATATAAATAAGTAAAACCTTTTTATCTATACTTTCATTAAAGAAATATTATTTGTATGTCTAATGAGTTTCAACTGCACTGTTTATGTCATTTACTATATGTAAATTCCATAAAAATTATCTTATCAAAAATACCGTGTTAAATTTAAACACAAATGTTTTTTTTTAAACATATCCTGAAAATTTAAAAGAAATTTGTTTATTAGATTATCAGAAAGCACGCATCTTATATTATAAAAACATGATTTTCGGGAATCATGCAATAAAGTTTAGAATGCCTTTCAGCAGTCCATTCTTCTTTTATTTTTTTATCAGTGTTTAACATCCGTTTTTACCACTGAGACACCACAGGAGATGAACACGGTGATACATCAAATGAAATGATAAATTGTGAAAGGATATATATTTTTTTAAGGAAGTAAATGTTCCAGACCTAAGTTTAGGGTACCTCCCCGGCATTTGCCATTTATGAGGAATGAGGAAAACCTGGAAAAAACTCAGGCCGGGAGGACCGTCCTGATGGGAATCGAACCCCAGTCCTCCCTGGCCAACTGTGGCGGTATGGCTGTTCTGAAAACTTTTACCCGGAAAGAAGGGAGGGGGGACAAACTCAAGAATTTTAAATTCTCAAGTGTGTTTCGTATACCAGGCGTGGCGGCACTCATAAGACAACAATTAGGTGGTACCTAGTAGTAGTGGTACTGGTGTATTTATTACAGTGGCATCAATACATTGCAACTTCAACAGGCTCGCGGGTCTAACGGACTGGACCATGCGTGATTATATAAATTCCATTAAAATCACTTAATTAAAACACGTGATGCTGAATTTAAATACAAATATTTGTTAAACATAACCTGAAAATTTAAAGGAAATTGATGAATTACGTTCTGATATAATATACATTTCATATTATAAAAATAACATTTTCCGGAATCACGCGATTAGTGTCTATTCCGGAGAGTTTTACCCGGAAAATGCAAAGGATTTTAAATTCTCAAGCGGGTTTCATGTTTTATCTATCAGACGCGAGGCGCACTTAATACAATAGTGTGGAGTGGTGATAGTATTGTCTATTTATTACAGTCGCAAAAATATAGCTTTCAACAGGCGCACGAACCCAGCAGATCGGACCGTAGGTGTTTTTATAATTCATTAGGTCTATTTGACTTAGACGAGAGATTTCACAATAAGCCATAAAACATATATATTTAACAATAAATTTTAAAAAATAGAAAAAAGAATAAAATAAAAGAAATGCAAAATGATTAATATTTAAAAATATCAAAAATATGTATAAAATAGAAAGAAAATCCATTGTGAATGACACACAGCTGGATTCAATAAATTTGTTTCCCCCTCCCGCCGGTTATCAGTATTTTTAGACCTGAGCTGTCTCATTTCTATAAAAAATTTACCTAATCTCTCTTCTCCTTCCTTGCCTGCCAGCAGAGCCCATCACGACCATCTCCGCCTGATTGATCGATCCATTCTTTCGTACTTTAACATTCAACCATTATATATGTCCATGATTCATCCCCCTTCCCACAAATGAGGCAAAATCTGCACTCACATTCGTCGGTGACCATCATTCGCCATGTTCCTAGTCTGTTTTAATGCACTGCTCCATTCCTCATTCAGATTTTATCCGCGATTGTACTTTCAGTAAATCATCTCTCTGCACTGCGCAATTGACTGCTGCCTATCCATATCCCTTAAGCGGTTCCTAACCCTCCTCCGGCGCTCTTTATATTCCCCTGGCCCGCCATCAAAATTCTTAATTATAGTGTTGTGTTTGTTTTAGTTATTCGCCAGCTTTCATTTTTCAGTGTTTCAACAACTGAATAAAAATGTACGAAATTTTCCAATAGTAAAATAGCTGCACACCATATATCAATAAAATTTAAACAATGTTCTTCCTCCCGGAGAGGACATAATCACAAACAGCAAACCTTGAGCAAGGCTCAAGTACCGAAACAATCCAATCCAATTCTTGGAATTCGTATTCGGAAGGTCCCAGCCATCCGGACCTTACATTATTTTTCCCGTGTTTTTCTCTGGTCATTAAGACAAAGGTTGGGGTAGATATTTATTTTCCATGAATTTCCCTGCCCGTCGTTCACTTTCATTTAATTTACTTGTTCTTCATTGTTTCAGAGTTGCAAGACCAAGGGATGTATGTTGGCAGTGAGCGGCATGCAGTGGTGGAAACACTGTTCGGGCATGACAGCAGCCCTTCCAAATTCCCCATGGGAAATAAATTTGGAAAGGTAAGGGACTCCACCTGCATTTGTACTTGCCTCCTATCCTTACCTTCTCTTCACCCGTTCCTCCCTAGTTTGGCTTCTGTATATAAAACCCTCTTCTGCTTCATCTAACCCAACACAATCCTTTTCTTAGAGAACATTACGAATTTAATGACCGAAATTACGGTGTTTCGGAAATAAGTATAAAATGTATAAAAAATACTGATCAACTATATGGAAATTGTAACGCCCGCAAAAACAGAAACAACATTTTATTTATTTATTTTATTTTATTCCGCAATGCTTATATCCTGATATTTGATTCCCTATCAGAACCTAATGCTCCAGAATAATTTTTATTTATTCCTCTTTTACAATTATCACAAGTAATACCACGTGAGGGTCTGTGATTACCAATAAATTCACAAACGTAATGAGGTCAGACCCTCGAGCGATATTTATTGGGTCTATTTCACGAATAAAATAAGAATTTAAATATAATTCCTCTAAACTTGACTTACAAAATTGTAATAATTGTATATTTATACTTAATCTTTTCAAGCAATCTTGTGCCAGCAGAATGTCAATAGTCAGTAATGCTAATAGAGAAACTCAAAATGAGGGTTTAGGACTATTTCATGAATAGAATAAGAATAAAAGTTATATATATTTGAAATTCCCGCACAGAATATTAACACTTGTATAAAATATTATACTTATGAATATCTATTTACAGAAACGTTCAGACTGAAATGGACCTAAGTCAGCTATTACAATCGCCACCGTTAGATTTTCTAATACCAACTGAGAGAGAAGAAGAAGAAAAAAGATAATCTTGTAGGTGTATATTTTTCTTTGTATTTCCCCATAAACACCGTCCAATCGCTGTTTAATTTCATTTGGAGTAAGTCCTTCTTTTGTGAAGAACTTAATAACAGCTCGAAACTCCATTTTGAACAACTGAACACAGCGGAGCGGAAGTTACAGCTACAATTATTTATTTAACAGATAATATATGACACCAGATAAGGGTTTTGTGAAGGCGATAATCCTTTTCCGCAAGGCTGGAATCTTATAGACCTACCCTCGTAAGTGACTTTTTTTACCTGTAGCATAAGCTCAAAATATATCTTTTTACATGTGTTTATATTTTGTTGTTCTTCATTTAATAAACGCGTTTTCAAAGCATTGTGATCGTTTTTATATTATTGTTCTTTCCATTATTTTGACCATGTCCTCTAATGCTGCGCTTTTTTAATAGTGTTTAATGCCCGTTTTTACTACTGGGGTACCACAGACGGTGGACACTGATGATACATGAGATGAAATGATAAACTAGGGAAAGTTTTTTTTTTTTAAAGGAAGGAAACGTTTCAAGCCTAAATTTAGGGTACCACCCCCCTTTTTGCCATTTATGAAGGGTGAGGAAAACCTGAAAAAAAAACTTCAGTCAGGGAGGGTGGGAATCGATCTCCAGATCTTTCGAGTCCGCGCCTAAACGACCTCTGTCTCTCTAGGGAGTCTAATTTTGTGAGTTTTGATTATGGTTTTAAGCGTAAGTGTAAATTAAACCACATCCACGCATGTGCAGCCGACTTTTGTTCTACATACAATTAAAAACTTAATGGTTGTATTATTTTATGTCATGTGATTAAAGAAAAGTGTAATTTTTCGTGGCTGCAATGACTGTAAAAATATATTTCTAAAACCAGAGGAAGATATAAAAGTATTAAATAAAGACACATACACAAAATGTGTAATTTTTTTGACAAATTTAAATTTTGTTTAGAAAATCTTTGGTTTGCGTTAATGTATATATCTTTAAGTCTTTAAAGTTTTACATCTTGTAGTCCTTCTCGGAAGAAAGACTCGAGGGAACCTCACAAAGAGATTTTTGACAGCTGATTGGACATTAATATTTCTTTGTTAATATTGTTGCCATTTAGTGTTCATCAGAATTATCATCTGTCATTACGTCAGTTAATGCTACAAGCCGAACAAAAACCCCATCAGGAAGTACATTTAGGACCACAAAGAAAACACCGACGTCCATATCCGTACGTACAACTCGTTCTTTTGAGGTCGTATCTATCTGACATTTTCATCGACGTGCTGGCTCTTTCTCTACTGAACTTAATGAGGCATACGAACAATGGGAGTATATAATTGTTGTGAAGACACTTGCATCACTGTGACGGGCTTCATTTTAATGTTGACATTATTACCCCGTGTCTCTTTTAAGTTTGGTAATTTGCAGCCCAGGATATGGAAATGAACTCAGTAAAACACTTGATGCAAATTTTCAGTATGTTTTCCATTTCCATTGCATCTATATTTTAAGAAGAAAATATATATACTATGTATATCTTTAACTTTAAATCATGGCCACTTTATGCTATGGTCCCCAAAATCTTTAAGTCATGGAAAACGTTTTAGTGGAAAAATTCATCATTAGGCACTAATTTTTACCTAGCACTTACATATATGGCCATATTATTTGAGGAAAGCAGATAAACATTCAGACTTTAGAGCTCCAGACACGGGAAACATGCTTTATTGGTTTATTTCATTACAACAAATATTTTCAATTAAATTCACTACATGTATTACGAAATCTATGTGGTACATAAAACAATTTTTAATGTTGCAAATCCAAAAGTGTTACTTGGGACCGTAAAATAACTTTTATAGCGAGAGTTAAGGAGACTGAATTGATAACTTAATCATAAACTTAAATGATAACTGTTATACATAACTCAGCTATATCTGGTTGAATTTGGGACAGCTGTCGTCCAACGTGTTTTGTTTTAGTACCTGCATAAGCAGAGAATCCTAATTCACATAAATAAGTGATTACAAAGGGTAAAAGGATGGTTATATCTTTATCAGACAAAACTTTAAATTTGTCCTTTAACTGACGCTAGAATTTAGATAGTGACTTCTTAATTGATAAATTATCTTTTATTATAGAATCACGGGTGGCCGAAGTCGTTAAGGCGCGGACTCGTGAGCGGGAGGTCCGGGGTTCGAATCCCACTAGGACCGTTCTCCCTGACTGAGGTTTTTTCCAGGTTTTCCTCAGTCCTCAAAATGGCAAATGCCGGGAGGCACCAGGAACGTTTCCTTGCTTAAAAATATCCTTTCGCAATATATAATTTCATCTCATGCATCATCAGTGTCCATCGCCTGTGGTGCCTCTGTAGCAAAAACGGGCATTAAACACTGTTCATGCATTCATAGAATCTGATGTCAAAGCAATCAAGCATTCATAGTGCTGCGTTGTCAGAGAGGCTGGCTTTTCGGTCACAGCAGAGAATGGGTTTACAACCCAAAAGTTGTCTTTCGGTTTTTCATCAAGTTCTTCCGGAAAATAACTGTTGAAACTATCAAGCAAATTTAGTAGGTGAACTTGAAACGCATTTAAGATGTAGGTATGTCTGAATCTTGTTCTTCTATAAATTCTTTTACCATTGGGAAACTGTCAATATTATCATTGTTCGCTGATTCTGGCCAAAGCTTGGTTTTATTTATGAACCCTTGTACTTTATCGCCTGGTGTCAAGCACTATTGGTGCTTTTCCTTAAAGTGGGAGGCTTAAATTATTAACTTTCTGAAAATATCATTAAACTTGTCAATTTTACTAGTCAGCGCTCGTCACATAATCTCTCTCCCAAAGGGAAGTCATTGTCAGTGAGGTAGGTTCTGACTTCAGCCCTCATTTCAAAGAGCAGTCAAACGTTTGTCACCTTATTTCTATATAAAGAAGTAAAGATGTATGTAATCTCCCCATGTCATCACACAACACTTTGAATATCCTGGTGTTCTTACGTCGTGATTTAATAAAATTATTTAATTTCACGCTTTCGTCCAGGACTCCTTTTAGGACGGTGGTTTCTTCTTCACAGCAAGGGCTTGGCAGTGGATTGGAGGACGCGGTGGCTACTGCTGCTCTCTTTCGCTTTTTGTTTAATTTTTGAGGTAACATTAAACGTTGTTCTAGTCATGGTTTTCGGGCCACCTGTGCACACACCGACGCAATTATCCCAAGGGATGACTTCCGTTGTTGCCTGTGGGACTCATTGCCGCACAAAAGTCACAAGTTTAATACCAGTCGTCATTTCTTTATTCATCCAATTTGTTCAAGGAACACTGGAAGAGGAATGCAGTTTGGGAACCGCTGATTTATACTATTGTTAATAAAGATCGACCCATTCATCAGTTGACTTTCTTGAATGTATTAGTAGGCGAGTTTATGTGCTGCATCATTCACCCCTACTGACTACGTTTATGTATTCGTAGGTTTAAGAATCTTCCTGTTGCAACTTCATCATATCATTTTCACCCTGAGACAAGTACTGGCGTCCTATGGGCATCCCTGCATCAGAAATTCGTTACAATACAGCCATGCTAGCGGATAGTGCCTACAAGTTCATGAGAATAATGGCCTGCCATTGGGTAAACTTTACCTCTGTATTCGCTGTGATAAAACGCCCAACTGCCCTGTGAGCGTATGATGGGCATAAAAGTTTCCAAGAAGGACGAGAAACTGTGGGAAATGGAAGTCACCAATATCACCCCAGGACAAAATTAACGGTATTAAACGTTCGGTATCATATTAAATTTACAGACGTTTGATAATTTTTGGAATCGATTCTGAAGTTGGGATAACTTATGAAAGAGTTAAATCTTTAATTTACACCCACTTGAGAATCAAAAGGCTACAGTGTGGGAGTGTGTCACAGACTTTTTGCTCAATACCGCAATCAAGGAGAAATGTTTTTTATTCGAAACTTGGGTACCCTACTATACCCGAGTCGTCGTTGTTAACATCTCAGGTCATCAGATCCCATTCAATCAATTCTGGGCGTGAAACAGTCGATAAATATGACTCGGAGACCTCTTATTTCAGGTGTAATTTACGTGCCGTAAATCTATGACACGGAGCCCATTGCTTTACTTCCCTTCCGAATATATCCATCGGTCCTGGTCGGGATTGAACCGGTGATCTTGGGTCTATGAGGCAAGTATGGTTACCACTATACCACCTTGACCGACATCTCCATATATAACACTGATACCTATGGAGCCCCTGGGCAAGGAATTCGATCTGTTCGCTTCTGTAAGACGTGCGCAAGCCCATCTCACCCTGGCACTTTCGCCCCTGCAATAGAACCAACGGAATGAAATGAGAGAAAACAGAAGTGCGAAAATGTCAACCCCAGCATTCGCCTACATGACAGGGAAAATCAGAAAAATCCAAGGTCAGGATGGCCGGTATAACGATAATTGAACCCGGCACCTCCGAATGCGAGTCTTGAGTATTACCATTGTCACATCGCTTTTCGTCTTTGTTATCATAGGTAGATATGCACCGAGCTCGATTCCCGCTGTTTAGATGTGTTTCTAAGTTAGGGAGATCTGCAACAGAATTCACCGAGCCTTGTGAGTTGATCACATGCCCCCCTGCAATACTGCCCTCTATAAATAAAGTCGCAAGACGGATATAGGGGATGCAGAGGTCGCTGCGGCAGGCCAAGGCTCACCCCTTGGTGAAGTAGAAGATATACACTAAGTGTAATAATTGTGTTATTGCATTTTTTCGTTTGAAATTACTTCTGATTCCACAATAGCCCCGGTATTTGTTTAACAGAAGTTTGGACAACCCTACCTTTACTGTATATACTTTAGTACTTTTAACACTTCTTGGTACTTACTGAACAGTGGGTAATTTGAGGGCCAACTGGTGGTAGGTGTAGGGAAACCTACCCACATCTTCGTGGCCAGCTATTATCTCTTGCCGCCTCGAGAGTTTATTATGCAATATATCAGAGCTTTGTCAACACGACGCTGTATTTATTACCAGTTGCGCTAGGCATTCCTGTTCCTTTAAAGACTTACAAGAAAAGAACATTCTTTCACGTTTTATGGGGAAAAAATAAAACGGTCCTTGAACATACGTTTGTATGTACATGTATTCCTCAAGAAAAGGATCGTAGTGTAACATAATACAGGAAAAAAGTTAAGAGGTGATTTAGACGTTTTAGGTTCCCTAATAGTTAAGAGGACGCACACGTGGGCATCCAAATGGAATCCAATTGAAAAACTTGGCCGTGGAATTCAATATGACGACACGAACGTAGGTGGCAGGCCTTCTTTATGAAATTCTTGCGTGACCATGAAAAGCGAATGTTTTATACAGCTGTTATATGGAACTATGCGTGAACGATGAGTAACCCCCCCCCCCCTCCCTCGTTTTCCCTCTCCCTCTAACTTTAGCTGTGGAAGATTACACCAAACTGGGGGCTAATTCCCATAAAAACTCTTTGTTCATATTTGAAACAATTTTCTGATGGTTTTTAATCTCACTTTAGTAACACTGGTCAGCGATGAAATAATTGTCTCAAAGATACGTGTATTTTTCAAATAGTGACATCACCCGATATGTCAAACAATGGTCAGGATATTCCTAGCTCCTACTGATTGTCTGAAATTTGGCTAAATATGTTAATGTGATATACAGTGCGTCCGGTGGAATCACTGCGAATAAGAAATATAAATATCTCCTCACTCACTCAAGTTAGAAATATGATTTTCAACTTATCTTTTGTAGAAACTCCTCAAGTTTGGTAAAATGAAAATTATGACGCTATTGCGCCTGTGCGTGGTATGGCAACACACAAGAGTTAAAATGGTAGAATCCACAGTTCAGCAGAAAATGAAATGTTATTGGTTAGTGGAATAAAAGTTCCCAATTGCAGTGCAAGGAAGATCCAATGGTACAAATGCTCCAGAGCGGCATACCATTGTGAGCTGTTAGAAACAGGGTCTGTGTTAAGAGAGAAGGGAAACGGGAAAGAAACAGTGTTTGCAGTTAAAGTTGGAGATTTTAGTTAAGCATATCAGTGCATTCCGCAGAAATCAACTGGACGAGCACAATTGAGATCTGGGTATTCCACAGTTCACGACATTGTCGATAAATTATGGTTTTGATTGTGAATGGCTGAAATGAAATAAGCAAATTCCTACGAAGAAATTTTTTATGACCAAAAGCAAATTCAGAATCTTGGGGAATATTTGTATACAGTTAAGAACAATGAGGAGATAGGATCTGAGAGTTTGATTTGTTTACTTGTGTAATTAGCCAGTTGTGGTATTTTGATTGTATATTTATGTAAGTCTAATTATCATAACTTGGCATTGTAATTAGTAAGATAAATAGTATATGTTTGTATCATAAGCTGGAACCACAACGTAAGAATTATAAATAGAGAAAGCCTTTAGTGTTTCCATTGCAGTAGCTGGAAGAGTCAACAGGATTATAAAACCATAAAATCTATTGAAAAGAGGGTAACCGAAGCTCGCGTGAGAAATCCCTTTTTTTTTTTTTTCTTTTAAAGGGCTTCCTTCGTAGGGTAAATAAATGGAAAGACATTTAAATTGTTGGGGGCTCTGACCGCTACCGGCTGTAGCGCCGCTAGCCTTTTAAATCTGTTCAATACTGACATATATCTTAAGGCTTTAAAGGGATGGTACGCACGGCAGGTAAAAGTGAACTAGCCATTGGAAAACGTAAGTTTAAATTTTTAAAAAAAGGCGCAAGGCTGTGCATATCTTTCCGCCGTTTCCTACATAAAGGAGGCGGTCGCTAGTCTAGTCAAGTATCACATCCAAGCTAGTCAAGTCGCCATTCATTTCCTTCAGTTTTCAGCATTCGGTTTTGAAGTCCACTAAGTCGCGAGACACATTCAGTCAAGTCAACATACTCATTTCAGTTCTTTTCAGTACGCAGTATTGGCCTGAAAGTTTCATGCGCGCCAACTAAGCTTATATTCAAAGTAGCCAAGTCTATAATTTGCAAAACACCAAAGGACGCAATAGAATTGGGACATAATAAACTACGCAATTATATATTATGTCGCATCGCGTGCTCATTTACACCATTGAATTCCCCTCCCGGTCCTATTGAGCCCCCAATCAATTAAATAGCGGAATTAAACTGAGACATGCCTGCCGTTGAAGAGTAGGCAACAATACCGAAGCGACCAACAATCAATCTACGAAACCACTACAAAATTGACATTAGGACATGAGGTATCAGGATATTTTTCAAAAATCTTTTCATAGGTATAATTCGCCAAAATTTCTTTATATTCTCAATCTCCCTTCATGTAAACTACTTTCCATTCCTCCTCGCCTTGTTTCCGCCGGTCCTGGTGGTGTAGTGGTAACCATACCTGCCTTGTAAACCCAAGATCGCGGGTTCAAACCCGGTCAGGACCGATGGATTTTTTCGGGCGTAAAAATCCTAAGTATGGCTTCCTTCGGAAGGGAAGTAAAGTCATGGTCCCGTGTCGTGCATTTACGGCACGAAAAAGAACCTCAAGCCTGAAAGAAGAGGCCTCTGAGCAAAATTTGTCGGCCGTTTCAAGCCCTGAATTGATTGGGACGCTGATGACCTGAGATGTTAAAGAGCGTTCGTAAATAAACCCAATCAAAAGATAAATAAATAAATAAAATCAGCTTATTTCTCTTTTTTTAAATGCCATTATCTTAGTCTGTCGCTGATTCACTTTAAGATCGCATTCTTTACATCTTATCAATTCTAACATGCATGTTTCCAACCTATCAGTGATGCCATCATTAAATCATCAGCATAAAGCATATCCGGAATTTCGCATTTGTTTTTGTTAGTTTGCGTATGTTTAATAGCATGACATTTATGTTAGTTTTTAATTGAAGTAAGAAGAGTCAAGTTTTAGACATTGTCGCTGAAGTGAGAGCGGTATTTAGTGCAGCGTCCTTGCTAAAGGAATGTGCTCTTCTCCCTCCCTCTCCCCTCCTCCTCGTTCGCTCCAATGGAGAGGAAAGGATCTTGTATTGCCTTAAGGTCAGATAATGCGGGAACATCATTATTCTCTTATGAAGGGCAAACCGCTGGTGTTTATGGGCATGCATCTAGCGGTAAACCCGGATGTGGATCACTTAATTGTAGCATAAAGTAAGATCATGTACTTACATCTATTTTAGTTCGTAAAATTAATCTGTTAATGAAGGTTTAGAATGTGAATTAAAAAGTCAATATCCATTGGTTATACGAGGGAGTCATAGGTCATGGCAGCTATTTTTTTTTCCTTGCGAACAAGGGACAACATGAAAAATCTAAGATATATGATTGAAAGTATGTGGCATTTATTGCCGAGTAGTGCCACCAAAGGAAGGCTGAATATAGACGGCCCACGAAGGGAAGAAGCAAAACACGGGCTACTGGTCAACATTGCTTTATTATGGTATGACCAAAAGTTACACACAACTATTTATTTACACAGGGTTGCAAATCCGTCACAGGCCGTGATACATCATGTTTAGCAGCCTCGAAGTATCTCCAAGGACAACGACGGTTGGCTGTCAGCGATGGTGAAGGCGCTGAATGTGGGTTGCTAACATGAGCCGCCTCGCGTTTGTGCCTCAGTAGTAAATAAGGGCGTTAGACAATATTAAAAAGAAACAGGCAGTAAATGGGGAGTACTATGCTGGCCTATTGCATAGACTGCGTGCTTCCATTAAAGAGAAAGGGCGAGGAAAACTGAGTGGTGGTGTGCGCCTTCTTCACGACATCGCACCTGTACACACAGCTCTTGTTACAAAGGAAGTTGTGAAGAAATTTGGCTTCAAGGAGATCGACCATCCACTCTACAGCCCTGATCTAGCTCCCGGGAACTATTTCCTCTTCTGAAAACCCAAGAAGGACCTTCGAGGAAGCACATTTAAGTGTGACTAAGAAGTGATGGACTTCTGACTATTTGGAGGGGGGGGGGGTGTTGAAATGTTAATTCAAGTATGTGAGAAGTATATTGCAATAACGGGTAACTATATTGAAAAGTGAAATATAGTTTTTGTCTTTATCATACCTAGAAAATGGCTAGTCCGGAATCTTATGGATCTACCCTCGTATGTGTGTATGGCCATTTAGATTGTTACAAGGACAGTATTAGCATGTACAGTCGTAAGGCCCATGCCACAGTTATACTTATGTATATTTTAAAACTGCCACAATAAAAGTACTTTAGCACTTCTACTACTATTACCAGTGGCTATTTATATAGTATAACGTAAGAAAAAGTGTTTAAATTAAGGAAAACATAATTTATGCTAAATGTATTACGAAAATGACTCTATAATGCTCTCACGAACATTTTTCATGTTCGGAATTATGGGATTGTGACTAATAATTTAAGTGCTAATTAAATTAAATTACTTGCAATATTAATAAAAGCTAATGCTCAATGACTCATCCTTAAATGTATTTGTATGCAAGTTTAATGCTGTGGTTCTTTTCTGTGTAAATACATTAGTCACTATATGAAATGAATTCTTGACGTTTTACATATAGCGCCGTGTTGCTACAATTGACAGTTACGTATAAATAGGGGGAAACAGAATGAAGAGTTACCAACTTAACAATCCGTCCGCGGTCACGAGTAAATTGTAAATTGATTAAGGTGTTTAAGAATGAGTTGTAAAAATAATACGCCATCGTAAATAGTATTTACTGTAAAATTGAAATAATTACATCATAACAATATACAACAAAAATAACGAAATGCTATATTTTAAATTGATATCGCCTGCATTCCGGCTCTTCTGTTGAGCTTCTGGTTCTACAAAACCATAAAAGTTTTAGAACAATGGCCACCATTGTCATATAGACGCAAGTGTGTTTAGGAAACATTGATTTCCATTTGTGGCAAAGGTAGTTTAGCTGTTGTTTGTCAAAGTCACAATAAAATGGTTACAAAATTACATTTAGCCTTCATCGCCTTTTTATTTACATTATAATTAACGTTAACACTAAAATATGCCCAAGGTTGATGGAAATAGAGTCAAAAATATTTCACACACTTTTTTCTTCCCACATTTATAGGAAGCGAGCATCCCCCATACAGCCCAGTTATGACAGTTTCAATTGTCATCTATTTCACTGTTTAAGCACAAACTTCATATGGTGGCTCATTAGAGGTGTTAGGTGCAAATACTGAAGTAATATCATTTCCGCCATTAACCTTCTAGTCTCTGTCCATCAGAAACTTCGTTGTCAGAGCGAGAAGGTTATTCTTTGCAATTTCATGCCCTTGGCTAGAGAACTCAATCAACTTCGCCGGCTCGGTGCAAGAAGTAAAATTTTATTCATTAATAACCCAGACACCTCACAAGCCTACCTTCTGCCATCAAATTATGCTGCAAAATCCCGCTATCAGACAACAGAAAGCCGCATGTAGAGCTGTTATCAAATTGACATAGAATTTCTCGTCAACCACTAATTAAAAACAGTACGCAATACCGCTCTTTCTCAACAGTTTATGCGGATATTAAAAAAAGCTATACAACAAGCAGGTAATACAAAAAGCCATACGTCATAATATGTTAGAAACTATTAAAGATAAACTATTAGACTTTTACCAATTTGTTAAATCATTTGCAGACTTCCACGACACAAGATATATTTAATGGTAAATTTAATTTATATAACATGTTACGTTTTTTTTATATAAACAGGACTTGAAAGATTTAAACTATAGTATCTTTGCCTCGATACTTTTTAAATTCCAAGATCGAAAGCACGAAACTTATGCATCTAGCATAAATGTTAAATTATTCTTAAATGTTCCATGATTCAGGGATATACTCATACAAGAAAGTTTTTCAACATTTAAATATATAATATTTGTTAATGTTACATAATTATTATACATATTTAAAACTGAAAAAGAATCATTTAATGTAGTTTTTGATTTGCAACAGGAATGGTGATGTCATTTTTAAAAACATATTTTTAATAATCTGCCATTAGCAGAATACGAGAAACAAAGCTTTGCAAAATACAAATATAGGGTGTCCCATAATGACCGCAATTTCTGTTTTAATAATAAAACAAATAATTTATCTGAAAATTGTTAATTATTAAGCACAAACGCTGCTGTTAAACATGAAACAAAACATCAGGCAAATGTCCTCTACGCCTCGTTGGCACACCTTAAGTTGGAAAAAAAAAAAAAAAAAAAAAAAAAAAATGCATCGACTTTAGAACAAAATTTCGGCTGAATTTCATCCATAACATATCTAATTTCTGCCTTGAGTTAAGGAATGGTGCGTGTATTGTTCACATAAACACGAGATTTTTACTAACCCTACAAAAAATAATCACATGGTGTTAAATGACACGATCTCGATGGTCAATTTTGCTCGCTGTTGCGAGAGAGGCAAATATCCCACGCTTTGGTCCGTCACCCTCAGTCGATCTTAAAAGGGTGTATATACAGATATTTTGTTAAAATTCGCTGTAAATGCTTCTCGGAAGGGTTAATTGTGGGGAACGGTGGCGAATCGACTTCAATGAGCTCGTAGCGACGCTCTATCTGACGAGGGCGACATTCTCTACCAATCCACGAGAACATTTAGTTCATTTGATGTTCTTTGTCCATCCTGTAAATTTCCGTACAAGTCTGTACATTGTTGACACGGTAGGCGCATTTCGTGTGCCAAAAATTACATAACGTCTTCCAACTGTCTCTGCATAACATTCACCGTCCTTAAAATGCACTTTCAGAATCTGGACCCGTTGATCCTTCGGTATCGTTGTATGTCAATGATAACAATACACGCAAATGACAATCGTTAAATGCAATACAAACAGATGACAGTCTGTTAAATTCCAGGTCCGGCAACCTAACAAACCAACAGAGGCACCCAACTTAAAAATTGTGTTCATTATAGGACGCCCTATAGTTGAAAAAAAGTTATTGTAATAAAGTTAACAGCATTCAATAAAATGAATGAATGAATGAATGAATGAATGAATGAATGAGTGGTGTTTAACGCCCGTTTTTTGCTACAGAGGCACCATAGGCAATGGATACTGATGATACATGAGATGAAATGATAAATTGGGAAAGGATTTATTTTTAAGGAAGGAATCGTTCCAGGTCTAAGTTTTAGGTTACCTCCCCGGCATTTGCCATTAATGAGGCCTGAGAAAAAACTTGGAAAAAACCTCCGACAGGGAAGACGGTCCTGGCGGGATTCGAACCCCAGACCTCCCGCTTACGAGTCCGCGCCTTAACGACCTCGGCCACCCGTGGCGGTACATTCAATAAGAAAATACATTCAAAATATATTCAATTTTATATCCACCAAAGCTTATTTTTATTAAGCAGAACAGTTATTTTTAAAAAAATATTACGTTTTCAATAATCCTCAAACCCTAGTTGCAACATTTCAGAGTTAACGTCACATAAGTTTTCCAAGATGCGGGACGTTACCTGAACATTTAACTCCATGGGATGCTGAGGTCGACCGCTCCAATGCACGCCACAGCCACACTGTGTTAGAGAAAACAAACGGGCATCAAAAATACAAGTGTGGGTGGGGAGACAGGAATGGTATGTCAGCTGTCCTCAAAGCGTACACTAGAGGAATTACGTAAACACTTAGGCCTAGTGCGCGCTAGCGGTTTAATAATTACTCTTCTGAGTAACTATTTAGTTGACGGAAAGGAGAACGCAGTGTTTAAATGTGAGTGCGCGCACTGGCAACTTTTAAATTATGTTAATTAAAAATTTAACTGCATGATGCATTTTTCTCAAGGTGATGCTCGGCAGAATAGAACACACACATTCAGAGGCGTTTTTTTAGTAGTGTTTAACGCCGGTTTTTGCTACTGAGGCACCACAGACAGTGGACACTGTTGATACATGAAATGAAATGAAATGATATATTGGGAAAAGATTTATTTTTAAAGAAGGAATCGTTCCAGGCCTAAGTTTAGGGCACCTCCCCGGCATTTGCCACTCGTGAGCGGGAGGTCTGGGGTTCGAATCCCCCCAGGACTGTCCTTCCTGACTGAGGTTTTTCGAGGTTTTCCTCAGTCCTCATAAATGGCAAATGCCGGGTATGTACCCTAAACTTAGGTTTGGAACGTTTCCTTTCTTTAAAAAAAATATCCTTTCCCTTTCATCTTATGTATCATCAGTGTTCACCACCCTATGGTGCCTCAATAGTAAAAACGGGCGTTAAATATTATTCAAAAAAAAAAAAAACTTCGTCCTATGTTGACCATTTCGTAAGACATCAGGGCTAATAGACTTCATCTCTTGCGTAATTGCTCGCTCCAGGTCTTGTAAGTACGTGAGTTTGCTCAATGTACACGTCCTATCAAAAATTGAAATCAAGGGAACGAGTGGCCCACGGACCTTTTTGAGATCAAGCGATCTTCAAACATTTCTTCCACTTAATTTCATGCAGTGTTTGGATGTATGGCATGTTACCCGACTTGTTGCAGGTGTGACTATTGCCAATGTCAATGTGCTCAATAAAATGATTGCATTTAATAATTTGAAGACGTAACAGGTTACATGACCCAAGTAGAAATGATCACCAAGTGCATGAGTTGTATTGTTGCGAACCTCAGGTGCAAAGTAGTTATCGTGGGTGAGTTCACAGGAATCTACGCGCGCTGCATTGTGAAAACAGTTGCTTACATCCAATTAGAACAGTTATGACATAATTCCAGCAGCCGAAAACGTCCTTGTAACCTAACTTTATGTAATAGTGTGTGTGTTCATCCTAACGGTGCAACTCTGGTGTCCGTAGCAGTGGCGTACATCTTGGGACTGCAGAGGTTTCTGTAAATGCGAAATGTACATCATACAACCAGCCTATCCATTGTTGGACAACAATATGTAAAAATTGTAACTAACGCAACTGGTAACAATGGACCTTAAGCTATCAAAATATTCATAAGTGCAAGTTTAAACTTGCATAGTCACTGTCGTACAGTCTGTTGAGTTCAGTCCTGTGTCAGTAACAGTGAAAAAATCATGTCTATTTCTGGACAAAACTTTAGATTCTACATTTTAACACGCTATAAGCAGGTGAAAGAGCGAAGACTTGGTAGCTGTTCTTGGCGATCAACTTTGTTCATTTGATTCTGTCGAAAGATGGATTCTGTCATTTGAAGAAGAGCGAGAAACTTTGGAAGACAATCCTCGCTCTGACCGGCCTCGGGAAGTTGTTGACGAGACAACAATTCAAAGAGTAAGGCTCTTGGGTGGAAAAATGGACATATTATTGTTGAAATGCTAAGAATGGAAGTGGGTATCAGTGTTGGCAACATCGGCAGTATACTTCATGAGTATTTAAAGTTGAGAAAAAATTGTGCAAAATGGGTTCATATTTCCTGACCAATGAAGAGAAGAATAGGGAAATGGAATATGCAAGGAAACTACTGAGCAAGTTTCCACCAAATGTTCCTAAACGCGTGACAGATACATGCACTGATAATGAAAGTTGGTTTTATTATTATACCATCCCAAATAAATCTGAGAACTACGTGTGGGTAAATGAGAATGACACAACACCGATTTTCGTTCTCGGAAGCGAATGTTCACTGTTTTCAGGGCGCCACTGGGCAATACTACTGAGATGATCTGGAACTCTGCAGGACCATATCACATTTTCATACAATGTGCTGGATGTTGCACTACGATAATGCACGGCCGCAAATGTTGTGCCTCAATATCTCACAAAAATCTGTGAAGTGTATCCTTCAACCTCCATATAGCCAGATTTATCCCCGTGTGGCTTTTTCCTTTTCCCCAAATTGAAGAAACAGCTTCATGGAAATATTTTCCATCACCAGAAGCAGTGGTGACGGTTGTGGGCGAGATTCTGTAGAACGTGTCATAAAATGGTTTTCGGCATGTTTTTGTAGACTAGTAGAATCACTGGGATAGAGGCATCAAAATTGTGGCCAAATTCATATCTCTTAACGTGATCTTTCTTAATGAATACGGTTAAGGATCTCTGAACATTAAGATCAGCAACTCTGTTAAAAACCTTTTAAATTTGCCCGTTTCCACAAGAGCAGCATACATTATCTAAGGGTTCGAGATTACCAAAAAATTCACAAACGTAGGAGTGAATTTATGTGAAAATCTCAGACCCTCGAGGGATATTTATTATGACTATTTTACGAATAAAATAAGAATTTAAATATAACTACTCTAAATTTGGCTTACAAAATTGTAATAATTGTATATTTGTATTTAACCTTTTCAAGCAATCTTGCTATAGAAGAATGCCGATTGTCAGTAATACCAATAGAGAAGAGCAAAATGCGGGTTCAGGACTATTTAATGAATAGAATTAAAATGAAAGTGATATATATTTGAAATTCGTGCATAGAATATTAACAATTGTTATATTTATGAATATCTATTCTATTCAGAAACTGTGAGACTGAAATGGACAAAAGCCGACTATTACAATCGCTACCGTTGGAATTTGTAATACAACTCGGATAGAAAAAAAAATAAATAACATACAGTGTCTCTATTTTATCTTTGTATTTTTTGGTTTGAAAATCTTAATTATAAGATAATTTGTACATTTGAGGCATTACCAAAACGCTTTGAAGAACCCCCCAATTTGCATTATGATTGTCGATTGTCCATGCTTTTGTTGCTATCAATAACTGCCCACCACCTTTAGCAAAAGTGGTCAGCGATGCGTGTTCAGGAATTATATAGTGAAGGTATAGAATTAGCTACACTGACCACAAGATAAATACACGTCGCGTGATAAAACGGATTTTATTATTTTTTCTTGACTATTTCACTTCGTAACCCAGCTGTAACTGGTCAGAATTCAATATTTTATTTAGTTTCATTAGTCGATTTTAAGATGACGTCACATGAGTGAAATAGTCAGGAAAAACTTGTTTAGTTAATGATTATTATAAATGTTTAGCATACAAACCCCTTGTTTCAGAGAAATTACAGTTGCAATGTACCTATGTAATTCCTTGATTAGTATATTCCATCATCATGAAAGATCAACACTAGTTTATGTGGATGTTTTTTCTTGTCTCTTTTATTTACCCTTCAAGTATTATTGACACGGACGGTGTTCATAACGTGTAAAATAGCGGCGCGTTCGTTGTAGAAGTGGAAATGTTGTATACAATATATTGCATTTTCTTTCTCACCATTTTGCGATCTTTTAGTGGACTGTAACAAAATACTAACGCAGTAATGCTGAGGTTAAACTAGGGAATTAATAACAGAAATCGGTAGAGAAAGAACATTAGAACTAACGCACTACGGGGCGCCAGAAGCTTGCCCTTGCCCGCAGGTACAGCGTCATCGTCTAAGCACTCCAAGTGCCGACCATTTAAGGAAACATTAAGATGTCATAACTGCAGCTATTATCATTCCTATCGTTCATTAAGTAATGTAAAAATCCTATTCATTCTTGTGAAATGAACCTGAAACATGAAAATTTAAAGGTTCCGCGCACATGTTGAAACAACACTTTGCTGAACGGTTACAACACAAATAAAAACTTCGATGATATTTTCGTTTTTAAGACTTTTATCTTAATCTTGAATCATGTATAAGTGCATAAGAGGTGTTCTGTATGTTCTGGGTCTGAGTCAGAGATGTCGTGAAGTTGGCTAAATTAATATATTAAGTTATCATTTTAGATGGTGCGCTGTAAAGTTTCAGACGCGTAAATATAGGCACTTGTTTGTGATGATCGTGTAAACAAACTAATGTTAACGTTTTCTACAATATATATAACTTGTGATAAAATACTTCGTTTTGAAGGGTTTAATTCCAACAGAACTACAAAAGGAGTTAGGTTACACATTAAAGGATTCTTCTCCTTCGTTTTCTTCGGTTAGAAAGTGGGATGCTGAATTTAAGCGTGGCAGTATATTAATTCAAAATGATGATTGCTCAGGGCATCACAAAATTTCTACGACCGAAAAAATTGTGACAAAAATGCACAATGTCATACTCAGTGATCGCCTATTGAAAGTACGCGAGTTGGCTGACATTGCAAAGATCTCAATAGGCCATGTCTACTTTTTTACACGAAGTTTTGGGTATGAGAAAGCTATCCGCTCGATGGGTGCAGCGTTTGTTAACAATAGACCAAAAACGCATTCGAATGAACATTTCGCAACACACCAGAGGCGAAGGAGCAGTCGCAACAGGTGAAAATGAACCAAAGAAATTAAAAACGGTTCTATCTGCAGGAAAAGTCATGATTACGGTTTTCTGGGAATCTCATGGTGTGCTCGTAGACTACCTTCAATAGGGCAGATCCATTACCGGCGAGTAACCCCTCACTACTGGGCCAAATGAAGGGCGCTATTCAGGCTAAACGTTCACACTTCATGAAAATGAATGCTCTCTTTCTAAATGATAATGCGCTTTCGCACACTTCTGTGATTGTTGCTTGACGTTCGCTTCCAAATGCTTCCACATCCGCCATATTCGCCAAAATTGTCTTCCAGCGATTATTTGTTGTTTCCAAATCCGAAGAAATAGCTGAATGAACGAAGATTCACATCAAATGATTAGGTTTAGCTGAGACAGACGCGTGTTTTTCGTAATTGGACAAATCTTGTTTTACAGAGAGTGTTAAAAAGTTGGAAAGTTTGACTAAATGTATTGATTTAAAATGCGATTATGTTGAAAAGTAACATTTCTATTAAGCGTTGGGTTTTCTTGATCAGGTCAAGAACTTTTAGAACGCCCCTTTTACATAGAAGATTTCTGCTCGAACCCTAGTAAATTCTTTATTACGCTGTAGGATGACGGATGAACAGATTGTATAGTAGCCAGTACCTGTGCTGTCGTGCCTGGAGGTCCACAACAACCGTGGGCAGTCTAGATGAACGACGTTCGTCTTTTTCACTCTCTAGAGATCCAGTTGTGTCCTATTTGTTTACTGCTATTTATTCCTGGGGAATTGCGAACGCCAGTATGCCTTTCCAGTAGCTATAGTTGAATTCGTAATCCAGTTTTGCTTCACAAGGAAGAGCCGTTGATATGTGTACTGCATTTTCACAGCGACTAGAACAAAATACCGAAAACAGCTACCAAACATAAGAATAAAGAATAAACATCTGCATATCTCGTGACAGTTAATCAAAACTTCCAATACCCCGTTTAATTTGACATTAAACTCGGGGCATTGGGTGAATTTCCAGTCGAATAAATAAAGAAATAAATGCGTTAGTTCTGTATAAATCATTCTGTATATCATATGACACAGAACATTCCCTTAACTTGAAGAATTTTAGGAGAAATTGCCTTCATTTGCAAGTAGTTAGTGACAGCACCTTGTTCGACATGCTCCATTTTCCAATTGAGTCGGCACATATCATTCCAAAGTTGCTAAGAATAATGCAAACATCATATGACTCTGAAACTCTGCATACGACATTTATGTATTTCATCCATAAAAAATTAGAGCAAACACAGAAACCTGAAAAGAGATTTTGGATATTGTACCTTTTCAATTTGCCATTTTTACTGCGACGGGTGGCCGAGGTCGTTAAGGCGCGGACTCGTGAGCAGGAGGTCTGGGGTTCGATTCCCACCTGAACCTCCTCCTTGACTGAGGTTTTATCCAAGTTTTTCTCAGTCCGTAAATGCCGGTGAGGTACTCTAAACTTAGGCCCGGAACCCTTCCTTAAAAAAAAAAAAAATACTCCTTTCCCAATTTGTCATTTCATGTCATGTATCAACAGTGTCCAAGGCTGCGGTGCCTCAGTAGTAAAAACGGGCGTTTCACACTGTTAAAAAATGCCATTTTAGTGATATCTCCAAAAAAATGCATGGAGTTTGTGGGGGAAAAAAGTTTTACTTTTTTGATTTTTCTAAGTCCTTTAGTTTTTCCTGAAACCTTACACATTGCTATACGAAGAATTCAGGATCCATAAAATTCCCGGATTCTATTTCAGGACATCCATTTAATAATTAATGAATCGTAAGGTCTATAATATTGTATGCTTTTCCTTAGTCAGTAAGGAACAACCATTTTAACAAGCTTAAACATTGATCGTTTTTACGTTCTTCTCTTTCAAAACGTAGCAAAACGTAATGGCCAGGATGCTTTAATAGATGAATTTAATAATCTCCAGAAAGCCTTGCAAGCAAACTATTATCGCAAGAAAGGAATGGATTGAACCTTGAAACCTTAAAAAACCAGGGTCTCTATACCAGAACTTACGCCATTAATTGCTGGGATTTTGAGAAAGAAAAACATTAAAAGTGTTTTAACAAGACAACCTGCGTTCTGTTAAAGACTCAAACAGGAATATACTGGATGATTATTCCTTCACGGGAGCGCTCCACGTGTAGTAGACCGAGCTCTCAGTCTTATCTCGTTCCAATGGTTGAAAGTCGGAGGGGAGACGGAGGGGAGGTCAGTTTATTAACTTGTATTTTGGGTGATAAGCATTCATTAGACGGCCTAATGCAGTGTATTAATTACGTTACTATGGCTCAATTCGAGCATTATATCCACCAAAGAGTGTTTATTTAGATTCTTACGTGTGTACATAATCGGCTCATTATGTACGGAGATTTTTTCAAAAGAGATTCCCTGATATTCAACTTTCATGTCGAAGTTCGATTCACATTCGAAAATAAATTTGTGAAACGAGAATTATTCTTGATAAAAAGCGTATAGCATCACGCACAGTACTCACAAAAGAAAAGTTGGGTAACATTGAACATGTTCTGGAATATTCCCTTAAAAATCGCCTCGTTGTCTTTCTCAGCAAATGGTAAATTCTCATTCCTATTTTCGAACGGCTACAAAGTTACTAAAGTGTAATAACTTAAACCGGGTGACCCTGCATCCAGTTCACAAAACAACCGATATTGGAGCTCAGAAAAACCCTAACCTGCTTCACGAGGAACCCCTGCAGGATCAAAAGATAGGAGTGCAGTGTGCCATTTGCGGCGAGAGAATAATAGTAATGTAGAAAATATTTCACAACTCTTTTTCAGTGAATTAACTATCAGGGAACGTACGGTCGCGACTTTACAGCAAGACGGTGCAACGGCACATACAGTTCATGTCTCCTTGCATGCAATTCATGAAATATTCGACAATAGTCATCACTAGCAACATGTGGCCCCTTCGTTCACTGGATTTAACGCCTTGCAATTTTTATCCCGGGATGGGGCAGGGGACATTAAAGGGGGGGGGGGAATGGATAGACAAATCCACACACATTAAATGAACTTAAAAATAACAAGCTTTTTCATTGCTCAGACGAAACTGCAGAGGGTAATAGTTAATTTCATAAGCCAGGAATGTATGGAAAATGAAGGGAGGCAGTTTCAGCATCTTCTTTCAGTAATGACTTACCCGCCAATCATAGTTGCGGACGTCCTGACCCGTGGCACCGACTTGAACATACCGACCGACAGGCAGTTACGCTCCGAGATAGTAAAATCACTCAGTGAATGTGAAAAAGCATTGATATGACAAAAAGATCCAATAAAACTCAATTGCTAAAGCATAAGAGACATTTACGTTTTAATCAGTCAGAAAAGTCTGCGATTGCGGAACATGCAATTCAAAGTTGGAATGGAATAAAATTTGAAAACAAGAAGCAGAAGTAATTGTAACAACAATAGGATATTTTAATGTGGTTAGAAGAGAGGCTTTGTAAATAGAGAATCATCAAGATGATATAAACAAAGACAAAGATTTTCAAATAAGCTGGGCTTTGGATTCGTTACTGGTCAACAAACAATGTCTGCAACACAACTCTCCCAACATTCCTACCTCCTCCCATGTCTAACGGCTCTGTACCTTTACCTCAGTTCATTAATGATACTGACCGTAGCGTCAGCGAAAGCTCTGGTTTTAAATATTAATTTAAACCACCGACCACGTCAAAATAGACCAGTAATGACCATTTCATTGATAACAGCGATCATTAAAGCCAAAAAATGTTAAAACTGTTTTTGTGTATGACAAGAATTAATTTAAAAAAATGCAGCTAAAATGTATACAAAAATAACCTTACCTAATAAATAGCATTTAAATCTGCTGAAAAAATGTATTTAATAAGAACATATTTCATTTTTAAATATTCTTGAAAGGATGCTTCTTTATTATTGTTCCTCAAATTGAGAGAGAGAATTCCAACTTTCCTCAGGCTTCTATACAAGCATCGCATCTTTTGCAATTAAAAGCTAAATCTTCAAATAATAAGACAGACGTGTTTTTAGATACGTTTGGTTGAAGTACTACTAACCACTACGCCACGCAGGTTATCCACTACACGCTGTAATATCACGTATTTTGCTGAAGATTACGTTTACCACATAAACAATTGGCGATCATCGACTGTAACCTGAAATTCACAGGTAATCGACGCAGGTGAAACTCGATCCATTTTTTTTTTTCGATGTTTAGCTCCACCCCATAATATCAAGTAATTGAATTTTATAATACACTGTTGGGAAATACAGTGAAAATTGTTATAGTTAGCCACGATTACCGTTGTTTGTCTTCTTATACGAGAGTAGAAAGCCTACTGCATCATTTGCTCTTTCCAAGCAAACAATTTGGTGCGTAATACATTTTTTTTTTCCAAATATGAAAGAAATAATGATTATATTTTTATTTTTAACCTACCTTCACTCATCCTAATAATTTTAAAGATATACACAAAGTAGTCCCTGTTGGGTGCAATGCACCTTATCCCAGCGTTTCTGCCAGTGTTCAAAGACACGATGGAAATCATTTTTGATAGGTTCTTCAGAATCGTATCCGCAGCTTTCACCGCCGCTTTTGATGATGGAAAATGCCTCCCACAAAGGTGTTTGTTCAATTTGGGGAAAAGCAAAAAGTTACATGGAGCTAAATCTTGACTGTAGGGAGGATGAGATGCACACTTGATTTTAATTTTTGTGATATTATTCAACAACAGCATTTGCAATGTGCGGTCGTGCATTATCATGGTGTAGCATCCAGTTGTGGCATGGAAAAGTGGATTTTTGAGTGTGATATGGCCTTGTATGCGCAGTGCTCAGTGCGTGTGCTGGTCTGACATGTTGGCAAACCATTCGTTGGATGCTTAAAAATAAAATGAGATACTTAGCCCAGCAGAAGAAACAACTTTTGCATTGTGTTGATGAAGATTTCCATACAGATTTTTGCTGCTTGCTTCCAGAATCGAAAAGAGTAGCCAAGTTTCAACAGCTCTGATTACCTTTGATAGAAACGCCGCATCTTCCTGTAATAGCATCTTCAACTGCATGCAAACCAACATGCGAATGTCATTTTGTTTGGAAACCAGCAACCTTGGAACTCAGCACACAAAAACACGTTTCATGTGCAATTTTCAACGTATGGGTGGTGGGTAATCGATGAAATTTCCAGAATTTTTGAAAATGTTAATGTTAATCCCCGCTCACAATGACAGCAGCGGTGTTCGTGTTTTCTTCTGCAAGTTCACAAACAGGATTTCCGGGTCCAACTTACTTTGAAATTGATTGCCTCACTTCTTTTAGACCATGTTCGAGTTGTACTATAGGGAAATACAAACACTCAATACGCTTCGTGTAACATTGCATAGGTCTCTTCTGAAGACTGTGGTGACGAAAGCAAAACTTCAGAGCAGCATATTGTTCGTCGAGTGTTATCTCCTGTTTGATATAGGCGAAACTGAACATGTCTCAACTTGCATACCTTTCACAGGAGGAAACCGGAACTGACAACAATGGAATAGTACCATGTGTCATTATGCATTAAACTAACAAAATATTGTACGGTAAAATTTTGCAATAGAAAGTATGCCTGTAAAAGCTTATGATCATTCTTTATTGAACAGTCCTCATTCACTTGTCATTTTCCATATTTATGCATTAAAAAATCAACAACTTTCAAACCGTACTCAAGATTTATAACGGGTCGTCAACAAGTTTCTCCGCACTCGGGTGATGTGCACCGCACTGGAGAAAGTTGGTACTCCTATATTTTTGATATTGCTTCTTTCTTTCCAAACTGGTTTGCAACAGGAATCTGCCCACTGTTGCTAAGGTTTGGACTTGGAGTGTATGTTTGCCTTGTGGTTAAGTGAATACAATAACTGAGCACTCTGCGCGGGGTCTTTACTGCCACCCGAATTCCCTTTCCTAGTGAAATCTCGGCTATTCAATGACTGCGGAGCGAATTTTCGATACCCTTTATATCCAAATGTTTCATTACAACATCTTTACCTTTCTCCGGGAATGCCTTTCTTTAGTTTAGAGACGAGAGTCGATGGGTGCCTTAAAGGTAACTAGTCATATCTGGGTATGCTCTTAAATTAAAGACACACACATGACTTGGGCGATAGAGTGAGAAGAAATGTCTCGTTTTTCGGTGGGAATATAATCTGTTCACCCCGCAATGCTATAAAAATATGTATAAAGAAATTTTTTCACAGCTACAACTAATACAATGGCATCTTGAAAATTAGATAAAATAGAAAATTCAATCAAAGTGCCCCTTAACAGTTCGATACTTGCAATAATCGAGCCTTGCTCATGGCTGACCCTTTGTGTCTATGTCCCCATCTTTGGAAGGAAGGGATGTGAGGACGGAGACATCTGACGTCAGGATGTACAGGCGGTGAATGCGCGGACACAGATGGGGTCCCTAACATGTTCCCAGATATAAAACCCCGGAGCCGGTGAAGGCTCTCATCCTGATTATTCTATCTCCTCCATTCCAGCTACCAAAAGCCACCATCTCATATACTTTCAACGTGGTGGTGGTGGCGGCGGCGGCGGCGGCGGTGGTGTGTATTGTTATAAAATCTATATACCCATTACAAAGGTATTTTATGCATGGGTCTTAGATCGTACATGCTTAAATATGATATACAATTAGAAAGAGGAAAAAATAATAATACAAATAAAACAACAATAAATAAATAAACATTAAAATGCGAAGAACGATATTTACAGATATATGAATGAAAATACTTTTTTAATTACGTTGGTTATTGCGCCATAAAATAAATTGCTTCTATCCTCGCGCGCTTTGGTTAGGAAAATGCTCATATTCAGCCAGTTAATGCGGTTCGCAAACAGGTCCCAGTATGCCAATCGTTCTTAAGATCGAGGGTTTTTCCCAGTGTTCTCAATAGGTACATTTGGCCAGAATATGTACCCATTCTTAATCCTCTCCACAAAATGAGCAGAGTCTACTACCACAATTATCCCTTATATTTTTTATCTTTCCAATCTCCCAGTCTAAACCAGGCCATTCCTGATCTAGCAATGCTATCTAAAACAAACATATCCACCTCTTTACCCCAGGTTAATTCAATTTCATTCGATAGGCTCAAGGAGAATTTGTTGTTACATTCTGCCTCGATTTCCTGCCTACTGATATCCTCTAGCCTTGTTCTAACTCTTTTTCCATGCGTTTTTATTATTTTCATTGCCATAATGAACCCAAACCAATTCCTCTGGGTCCTCTTTCCACCTCTGCAGCCCAGAACGTTGGCGTTATGTTTTGTATCTGGTGTCTACAGCATTTAGCAAGTGGACTGGTCTCCCTACATTAGTCTAAGCCAATATTTCACCGTTCTTGTCTTACTATTAACCGTATCTTTATAGCAACCCACCTTCCTCTTCACCTCTGAATCAACGGTGTGAAAAATATGAAATGAGAGAGCGGAAAATTCATGAAATATCAGCATCGCTTAAGTGACCAGGAGAAATCACGGGGGGGGGGGAATTAGAAATCCCGGCCTAACGGGAAAAGAACCCAGAACCTCTCGAATGCGAGTTTCAGGCATTGTCTTCTCAGGCAACCAGCTCGGTCCCTTAACAATTAGTTACTGGTCTTCTCTATACATATTTTGTTTGCGCTGTTCTGCAAGGTGTGAGGTCTGCGACTGGCTGTGAACATGCAACAGCGCTACACCACGCATCACAAAATGCTAATAATTAAGTGCCGATTATGAATCGGTAAACCAGTTTTACAACCATAGCGTTAAATGATTATCTGTGGGAGGTAACGTACTGTTTGTACTTGTACGAAGGTTACCAGGCAACGAAACGCCTTCCAGTCTTAACACGCAATTTAATAATAATATGATGTCATCTGTTATCGTACAGATCACTTAAATCAAGTAAAAGTCCGCCAAGCGAATTGCTCACTGGTTCAATTACTTTTAATAACAATGAATATAAAATCCAAATTAAGTCTTGCTAATTATTGAAATGAAATAAATTATGACATTACTGTGTGGTATTAGGGGAGCAAAGTTAGAATTCTTGCAATCTGTAAGTATCATAAAAGAGAAACTTTTTAAAAGTATTATTATTATTATTATTATTATTATTATTATTATTATTATTATTATTGAGATTGAACCACAAAAATTAATAGTATAATATTAATTAATTAGCCTCCCCCCAAATGGTCCAATTTTGATTGACGAATTGTTTGTTAATTGATGGCTATGTGCGAGTTTGGTTGAGAAAAACACAAAATTGCGAGCGCTAGAGAGAGAACTCACACCCCGCCTAAACGCACACTCTCTCTCTCTCTCTCTCTCTCTCTCTCTCTCTCTCTCTCTCTCATATATATATATATATATATATATATATATATATATATATATATATATATACATTCACACATTTTTATTATTTTTTTGTCTTTCTCGGTTTTGTAGGTTTATTTACGGACGCTGTGCCTAGTAGGCACGAATGCGGATTTGAATTCAATCCATTGGCATAACCACAATAGCTTACAATCCTTCAGAATTAGCTTAAAGGGGGGGGGGGTTAAAATAGACTCTGTAATAGCTTCGTTCCTTTGGAATTTGCTAAAAAAATGTAATTCATAAAGTTTTACAGTTGTTTTTGGTAATGTGTGCATCTTATGAGGGCCTTAATATGGAAGTGTTTACTTGCTGCCGATCACTGGTGCTAGTTACAGCTCCTTATTCCGGCCTGTATTATAGTAAATGTTCAAAATTATATCTTCTACATTCAGATATTCCTGACATAATATGATAAACTTGAGGGATATTTTAATAGGTTGTATTTACAGAATTCCTACTAGTATGGGGGTAAGATCTGGGGAATATACATTTTGAGAATGGACAACAAGGAGTTACCGCAGGTCAGTGCATATTTTCCTAGATTTAGATTTAAGTTTAGATAGCAACATCTGCAAGTATGAGCGCTTTCCAACAATTTCTAGTGTCAGCACTCTTTGTATGTGTACGCGGGTGTTGTTGCGCCAGACGCTAGGATCACAAGCGAGAGCATTTTCATGTTAAGTTTTTCTGCGACTTTAAAAGCTTGTTTAGGGGAGACAGAATGCATTGAAAGATTATATTGTGCATTTGGGTATTTTTGCCCTATGAAATACAGCATTTATTGATGATGATTTGCAAATTTTAGAAGAGGAAGGGACTTCTCGAAGATTAAAATAGCTCAGGACGTGATAACTGCATAGCGTGTGTTGCGGGAGGATCATATTATAAGATTCAAGAAGCCCTGAATCGGCAGTAGTTATAACAACCCTTGAAGAAAAACTTCAGGAAGCTGTGAAGTCGTTGGATCCCCCCACCAACTCACAGATGTGTCAAAAAGGATACTTGGATTGGTGCCGAAATATATTGGAAAAATTTAATGGATTGTTGTTGATTTGGTTTATTTACGGATGCTTTCAGATCATGAGCGTCCCATTCAATTCAGGGCGTGAAACGGCCGACAAATTTTACTCAGAGGCCTCTTCTTTCCGGCTTGAGGTTCTTTATCGTCCGTAAATGTACGACACGGGACTCACAGCTTTACTTCTCTGCCGAAGGAAGTCATACTTAGGATTTTTACGTCCAAAAAAATGCATCGATACTGGCCGGGTTTGAACCCGCGATCTTGGGTTTAGAAGGTAAGTATGGTTACCACTACACCACCAGGACCGACTTGGAAAGTTTTAGCATTCATAATGCAAATATACAATAATTGCAAATTTATAATCCAAGTTTAGGGAAATTATAATTTTATTTGTGAAATAGTCCTGAAAATATCACTCGAGGGCCTGAGCTTTACAGATAAATTCACGAACGTAGTGAATTTATTGGCAATCTCAAACCTTTTTGTGATAATACTTGCAATGATTTGTCGAGCGCTAGTATTATGGAGTTATAGTTAGGATATAATTTTATTTGCAAGAAAGTGGGCTAAAAGTCATTGCCAAAAGAAGTGTATCTACAGATACCAGCAAATATCTTTCTTGGCCCGATTTTCTGACAGCTAGTCATGCCATATGATTTATATAAAACAGACTATCGTAACTGTTACATTCACTTTTAAAGTTAACAGTCAAGGTAACCATCACTACTTGCGATTCATATATGTAACATATTCTTGCCACCAGAAAGACACCGTCACGGCGTTAAGGACCGCCTGTGGTGCCTCAGTAGTAAAAACGGGCGTTAAACACTACTCAAAAAAAAAAAAAAAAAAAAAAAACGGCGTTAAGGCGCAGACTCGTGAGGGGATCCGAGCTTGATGAAATATGATTTTGTTCTTCTGCCAATATGATCATTTCTCACGCTGTTTTTTTAACTAATTGGTTTAAAAGATTGGATTAATACTCTCCAGTTATGGTTTTACCCTTCTGAAAATAATAAATTAGTAAACTTTCTTTTGAGTCCCAAATACTGATGCCATAATTTTTCCTGTAGATGGAACCGAATTTGCCGTCTATGGCGCTGAACAACCGGCTTCTGTCTACTGTTATGACACATCTTTCTATTCTGGCAAGTGATGGTGGACCCAAGCCTCATCCACAGTTATAACTTCACGCACTAAATCAGTTCTTTTGTTGTTCTGGAAACGCTCTTAACACTATTGCGATATTTAAGAATGCGGTTTTGATCTGTTGCTGTTATCAAACGTGGAATGGATTTTCATGTGCAATTCTTCGTGTAAAACATGAGCAAATTCTTTTGAAATGTCCATAACCCAGAATTTTACACCCTTTAGTAGGAGTATTCTAAAAATTGGTTGTTAAGTATTATCCTTTAGATGGAGCGCTATGAAATTTCAGACGCGTGAATGTAGTCACTTGTTTGTGACGATCGTGTAAACAAGCAAGTGTTAACATTTTCTACAAAATGGACAAAACTGAAATGTGAACTTTGAAAAAGTACTTAATTTTGAAGGGTTTTACTCCAACAGAAATTAAAAGAAGTTAGATTCCACATTAAAGAATTCTTCCCCTCCGTTTTTGACGGTTAAAACATGGACTGCTTAAGCATGGTTGTACAGCCATTCAAGATGATGTACGATCACGGTGTCCCAAAACTACTAGACCGACGATATTGTGGCAACAAATTCACATTGCCGCACTCAATGATCGCCGATTGAAGGTACGCGAGTTGGCTGATATTGCAAAGACCTCGATAGGCCCTGTCCACACATTTTACACGAAATTTTGGGCATGGGTGCCGTATCTGTTAACAATGCACAAAAAACGCATTTGAATGAACATTTCGCAAGATCGTTTAGACTGGTTTAAACGCAATTCCAGTGAATTTCTCTGATGTTTCATAACAGTAGATGAAACATGGACTCATCACTACACGCCAGAGACGGCGGAGAATTTCACAGTGGGTGACAACAGGTGAAAGTTCACTAAAACGGTTCCATCTGTAAGCCATGCATAAGGCTTTATGAGATTCTCAAAGCGTAGACTACCCTCATAAGAGCAGAACCATCACTAGGGAGTTTTACGCTCCATTACTGGACCAACTGAAGGATGCTGTTCAGTCTAAACGTCCACACCTTGCGAAAAAGAAAGTTCTCTTTAATCACGATAATGCGCCTTCACGCATATCTGGAATTGTTGCTGAAAAACTGCAAGATCTTCGCTTCCAAGCGCTTTCATATGCGGAATTTGGCCCCCAGCGATCACTTTTTGTTCCCTAATCGGAAGAAATCTCTAGGTGGACGAAGAGTCACAGCAAATGATGAGGTTAGAGCTCATACAGACGCTTGTTTTTCACAGTTGTACAAATGTTGTTTTACTAAGGGTATTAAAAAGGTGGAAAGTCGTCGGACTAAATGTATTTATTTACAAGGTGACTGCTGAAATGCTTTCTTGTTGAGGCCGCGAACTAGTCAGTCATCTAATGTCAATCATGTATTCAGATTTTACTGTACCATTTGGATATCCTTCACCTGGATCATCTTCAAGGCTAGTGCGACCATGTTTAAACATTTTTAATGGCTGAAGATGAACGAATACAGTCTCCATGAGCTTTTATAAATTTGGTATGCATTTCTTTTGGCGTCAAGTCATCTTTTACAAAGAACTTTATCACAGCCATGCTCAGTTTTATTCATTTTATGGAATATCCACATGACATGTTCTTTAGAAATCTTATTAAATGAACTATGATAGTTGAAATAACATTAAAAAAAAAGATCCTTTTGTCAATTGCATAGTCACCTATGGTTGAGGCTGAAATATTTTTAGACCGCCCTTTTAGCCCTACGAATAAAAAGTAGAGGTTCGGCTTGCTACCGAGTGGCAGATCGAATTGACTTTAAATTGTACGGGGGTTGTTCTAGAAAGAATGATCATAATTATTTTGACAACACACCTTTTCTTATCCTCTTACTTTTGATGATATTTCTCAAGGTAGACACTGTTGAGCGCAGTTCATCTGTCCCAGCGTTTCTGCCACTTTCTGGAAATCTTTTTCTGACAGGATCTTCATAATCGCCTCCGCAACCATGATATCTGCTTCTGATGATGGAAAATGGCTCCCATGAAGGTATTTCTCCAATCTGGGGGAAAAGGAAAACGTTTACACGAAGCTAAATAGACTATAGAGCGGGCAAGGAACAAATGTTACAATGATTTTGTATGATATTCAGCAACATTTGCAATGTGTGACCATGCATTATGGTGGTGCAAATCCAGTTTATAGTACGGAGATTTGGCCTTTCAGAGTTTTCAGGACATCTCCGTGGTATAACCCAGTTACAGTTGTGTGTGCAGGTATAATATGCTGATATATCATTCTTTGAATATCGAAAAATGAGATGACCATAACTTTCCCAGTAGAAGTCATCACTTTTACAATTTTTTGTGCTGGTTGCGATGTAGATTTCCACATAAGAGCTTTGCTGTTTGTTCTCAGGATTGAAATGATCCATCAAAATTATTACCTTTGAAGAAAACTCCCCATCTTCCTGTAACATCATCCTCAACTGCAAGCAAACGTCCTTTGATTCGGAAATCAGCAGTTTTGGAACCCACCGTGCACAAACACATCTCACGTGCAATCGGTTACCAATGTGTGGGTGACACTCTCACAGCGACAGCAGTGGTATTGATGATTTCTTCAGTTAAGAGCACAAACTAGAGCGCTGAGTCCAGCTTCGTTTTTAATTGAACGTCTCCCCTCTTTAAACGTCTTAACATCTTTGAGCTGTATTATAGTGAAGAACAAGCATTGCATAGACCTCATATGAAGATTTTTATGAGACGAAAGCACTATTTCAGAGCACCATCGTTGCGTGTCACCTCCATTTTGGCTGTAGTCTAAACTGAATATGTCTCAACTTGCACACCTTTCACAGGCGGGAACCGGAAGTGGCAAGTAGGGGCAGCATTTCCAACATCTTCTGTCAGTTTATTTCGTTCTGAATGTAGTTGTAATTGCGAGAACGCGAATATTATATCCGCTCACCAGGAATGACAGCTCTAACTGCGGAACCTTCAATTGTCGTGAAAGGTCGGGTAGTAGGGCAGAGCGAAAATGTTCTTTTTTCTAGTAAAGACAACTGAAATTTGGGCATTATTGAATACTGGACTAAAATTAGAAATTATTTAATACATTTTATTAATTATAGTGGTGATACATAGTTTATAAATACTATTATGTTAAAAAAAAAAAAAAAGGAAAATATAATTCCATAATTGCGTTTATGCTTATAATTTGAATCTGTTTCACAACGCTATTTACAAAGCATCTAAGTTGGCACAAATGTCTCTAGTCGCAGATAGCAGGGCAAGATTATGGCTGCAGCAGTCACGATTCTTTCCCAGACTGTGGAGAATGTAAAAAGCTGGAGCCACGTTGTTCGTGCGAGCTCCAGATATGTCAGGATATTGTTGCGTCATCATAGTCCATCTTCTCTCATGTTGATATTACATGATACGCTTTAGCACGCGCATGAGCCCCGGCGTGGATTTGCTAATGAGTTTTTAGCCTGCCTTATCGACCCTAACTAATGCTTAGAAACCTGGGGCGCAATGGACTGAAGTTTTACTTAAAAAATATGATACATTTCAAAAGAAAAAAAAAAAGAGTGTAACAATAAATGTAGAGAAGAGTTGCCCGCCTATAATTTAACTGTAGTTGTGCATAAGAATTAGTAAATGAATTTAATTTTTCTTTTATCTTCCTTTCCTGCATCATATATTTTTGTCTTCATTCTTTTTTTATTTATTTATTTCTTTCATTTGCTTTCCTCTTTCGGTACTTCCTAATTTTCTCTCTCTGTTCCTTTCATTATCTTTTTTTATTAATTCTTTCTTTCTTTCTTTCTTTCTTTCTTTCTTTCTTTCTTTCTTTCTGTCTGTCTGTCTATCTATCCTTTTAATGAGCCTTCTTTTAATTCTTTTTCACTTGTTGTTATGTATTTCTTTTCTCTTCCTTTATATATTTTTCTTGTACCACTATTTCTCTCTTTTTTTTTCTCCTTAATTTATTTTACTTTTCTTATTTTTTCTTTAATAAAACTTTTTTGGTTTTTTCTTTCCTTTCTTTCATTTACTCTTTTATTGTTTTGTCTTGTTTCAACGTTCTCTCCCCTTTTTGCCTTTAATTTTCCTCTTTTACTCTTATCTGGTTTGTGCTTAACCATCTTTTTATTTTTCTCCATTTTTACTTACTCTTTCTTTCTTTTTTTAATTTATTTACTGCTTTATATTAAAAAGTGAGGTCAAAATCAAGAAATAATTGTAAGCTATTATAATTGGAAGATGTTATAATTTGAAAAGAGTTGGTACACTAAAATACATTTTCATCTTTATGGATGCAATAGTTATGGAAGCTATTTACATTAAAATTGATAATTAAAGAAACAGTTGAAAGTCAGGAAAAGGGGGAAAATTCTGGGAAAGTAACAATAAAGAGAAAAGAGCACGAGAGAAATTATAAATTAAAAGAGAAGGAAAAAATAAGAAAAAAATTAATTAATGAATTGAAAAAAAGGACATAATGTAAAAAAATAATAAAGAAGAAAAAGAGAAAAAAAAAAGAAAAGAGCGAAAAGGAGAGAATAAATAAAGGGAAAATTATGTAAAACAGAAAGGAAAAGAATTTTAATGAGAGAGAAGTAAACGAAGGAGACAAAATGAGTAAAACCTTGAAATAAACAAATAAGTAAGTAATTTGAGAAAGGAAATAAACAATGGAAGAAAGCTAGGAAACGAAAGCAAGAATAGAAAGATAAACAAATAAAGAAAACGGAGAACGAATAACACCACATGTAAGAACACATATATTGTGTTTAATAAAAGAATTCAGTTTTTGCCTTAATAAGAACCGGCCAGGACCGATGGATTTTTTCGGGGCGTAAAAATCCTAAGTATGGTTTCCTTCGGAAGGGAAGTAAAGCCGTGGGTCCCGTGTCGTACATTTACGGCATGAAAAAGAACCTCAAGCCTGAAAGAGAAGCCTCTGAGCAAAAATTTGTAGGCCGTTTCACGCCCTGAGTTGAATGGGATGCTGATGACCTGAGCCGTTAAAGAGCGTCCATAAATAAATCATTCAAAAAAAATCTTAATAAGAAGCTGGAAAAATGGTTTTTAAAAGCAATTTAAAAGCGTGAGAAATTAATATTTAAGTTTCAGCAACATTCCTTAAATATGGACATTGCAGTGTGTTCATTTTTGTTGCATATCCAAAGGTTGAATGTTTCATTTCCCAAATTTTAAAATTTTGTTATCAATTTATGCCAATTTTTATATAAAGTATTTTTATAGAAGTCTTCGATTTCATTTTTATTGTTAAATATTCCAATTACTATAAATTGATACAGCAAATACAAATAAAGAATCGATCATTTGTTTTCGGTTTCCAGTAAATTTGGTATCTGTCTCCCTCCAGTATTTACGTACTATATCTAAATAAGAGAACTGTACAGTCTGGGCAAATATGCAGGCCCTAACTAAAACTAAACGTGTGTTTTGATGGAAATAATTGAACTACAAATAAGTTTGTGTTTCAAAACTGGTATGAATCAATAGATTAAGGGTTCTAAATTTAACTAATACATATAAATGTATTCAGCAGTGTTTTCTGAAGGAAGTGCAGAATGATTTAGTAACACTTAGGCCGCAATAACTACCTACTCTCTAAAAACACAATGCAGAAATCACGAAATTAATCAGAGAAGACAGAAGTGGGTAGGTGTAATCTGTACCAAGGGGTATGGTTTCTGAAAACATCACACGGAGTTGGTAAACAAGAAATGTACGGACAATAACAGACTACCCATTTACTTAACCAATCCACTCTCTTCCTCCAAATGCAATACATCCACAAGAAATGTAAATAGTTTTCCCCTTTCCTTAATAAGCGCAAATCTTAATTTGGTTATTCTTCTGTATCTTGTGAGAGGAGTTTTCCATCAGAAACACTTGTGTGTACTGGTCTTAGCAGTAGCATTGTGAAAGGGTTTTTAGTAATATTTGAATTAAATGATTGCATATGGCAATACAAGAGGATAGCACATGAAGTGAACTAGGATTGTGGAAGAGTTCGGAGTCGAACTGGAAAGGTCTAAGTACGCTATCGTTTATTACCAGTAGAGCATCCGTAAAAGGAGAAGTGTGTTGTTGCAAGAACTTTTTTGTTCTCCGGAGTTCATTTGGACATTGCGAGCATTATTTGTACAATCAACGGAGTTTGAAGGAAATGGATGATCTCTTCAAAATTGAATCGTTAGTCGATGGAAGCTACTCTTAAACCTGGTGCCGGAAGTCAGCAACGTCAGATCCAGTTGAAGATGAAGTTTCAAAAGCAATTTCTACTGATGAAATTTTCGATCATGAGAGGAAAGAGCAGTGATTTCCATATCTTTCAGCGAAAGACATGCTGGAAACTGTTTGTGACAGGTTCTTCAGAATCGTCTCCGCAACCTTGGCCACTGCTTTTGATAATGTAAATTGCCTTCCATGAAGATGTTTTTTTCAATTTGGGGAAAAGGAAAAACTACAAATGAATGAATGAATAGTGTTTGACGCCCGTTTTTGCTACAGAGGATCACAGGCGATGAACACTGAGATGAAATGATATATTGGGAAAGGATTTGTTTTTATAAGGAAGGAATCGTTTCAGGCCTAAGTTTAGGGTACCTTCCCGGCGTTTGCCATTTATGAGGACTGAGGAAAATCTGAAAAAAATCTCAGTCAGGGGGGACGGTCCTGGCGGTGTTCGAACCCAGACCTCCAGCTCATGAGTCCGTGCCTTAACGACCTCGGCCACCCGTGGCGGTGAAAAACTACACGGGGCTAAACCTGGACTGTGGGGAGGGTGAGGGACATAGTTCACGTTGATCATCAAAATTATAAAAATGAATAAAGGTAAGCTGTTAAAATAAATATGATCATTCTTTATGGAACAGCCCTCGTAATTAAAGCGCATAACCTTTGTTTTGCTACGGTTTCAATGTTATTTCCCCCCCCCCAAACTCTCTTTCTCTTTGGAATTCAATTCAACCTTTCAAAAGCTATCGTAATGTAAAAAATGCAAACAGTCATCTGTAACTATTAAAATGAACGGATAATTATGACACAGTTTTAATACAGAGTTTTCATTCGTCCTGTTTTTGCCGGAACAATTCCTTTTCTTCTTCTTCTTCTTCTTCTTCTTCTTCTTCTTCTTCTTCTTCTTTTTCTTTTTCTTTTTCTTTTTCTTCTTGTTCTTCTTCGGTAAAGTATCCCGGCATTTTGATTTTTTTCCCAAATGTTCCAATTTTAAGAACACTTTCTTAAAGTGTGAATAATAGAATTTATTCGTTTTATATTGTGTTGCTCTTCTGGTGGCTAATCCTTGAAGCGTTGTTTTTACCACGATGTAAATGGTGTGAAGTATTTGCTTATTTAAAAAAGTCATATATAAAAATACTAAGGACATGGTAAGTTTTTGTAATTATACTGTGGACGGATGAGAAAAACAGACATTAAATTGAGACGATGAAGGTCTTGATAAAAAAAAAAAGCATTTTATTCTTGTGCTCAGTTCCATGGCCAAATATCAAAACAAAAACGCTTTCTTGAAGGGGTTATTAATTCTGATGAATGAATGTGTGTATTTTGAAGTTGCATTTTTATTAGGGTATGAATGTGATATATGAAATGTGATGGGTTTATTTCGGTTTTTCTTATTTTTAGCCTGCCCTCCCCCTTTTATATAACATGTCCCAAATTTTTAAATGAAAATGTCCCGTTAAAAATAGTTCTGGGAACCCTACTCTAATATTGCGATTATATTTTAATATTTTTATTTCTTATTCTTCTTCTTCTTTTTTAATCAGATACAAATAGACTATACTATGCATTATTGTTGGGGATCAATTTGTAACCACATAAACTTCGCTTACGTGTTCATCTTTAAAAGTTAAGTTCTTATGCTACAGGTAGCGCTGAAGTCACAGCGTCATCTCTTTCTACCGGTGGTTCTACAAGCTGTCGCGCGTTTGTCTGCCCTCTAGCGGAGAGAAGCTGTATTCGGTCTGTTTGTAATCGACCTGCATCTCTCGATTGTAATCGAGATAATGCGATCCCTATCTCCTCACTTGATGCTAATTTGTTTATGATTCGTAAATGTGAGCACTTCATTTTGTTAATTATATCACTATTACATTTATTGCTTAAGCTTTTCAGGTTTTAGTTATTATAATTGTCTATAGTTCGGGGTAGCGTATATATTAAGCGATGCAAGAATTACTTATGCAATTAAGAGATATTTACCTCAAAACACGGAATCGTTTATCATATTACATCTTTTCCATTTATTGATTGTTTCCATTGCCTTTATTGCTATATAAAAGTAATGTAGACTCATGAACTAATTATTTATTTCCATGTTTCCACTTATAACCATGTGTCTCGAACGTCATTTTCTTGGAATATAGATTGCAAGTTTAAAACAGAGGCAGTTTAACAGACTGCTGTAAATTTGTTGATACTTGTGAGATGTTACATTAATGAGATTTACTGTCAAGTACTGGCAGAGGTGCACATATTGTGCAAGTAGTGATTCGTGATGAGACTTCTGAGTTTATAATGTGGCTGCATTCTCATGCGGCATTCAAAACAATACATTATGCAAAGGTTTGCGTCGCAGCTGGCATGGATGCCAAGTGTGGGTGTATTGGCGACAACGTGTGCATGAAGTCTGATGTGTAATTTCCCCGGTTGTTGCAGCTGAATAACGAATTGTCTTACCAACACATATTACTATAATTATCGTTTTATTTTTTTTTTCTTCATGAACCAATTAGCTATTAATTTTATCCACCCTTTTTAAAATGCTTAATATAGGAATACAGGCGATCGGTGTGGAAAAGTAAAATAAAATTGCTATAAGCAATATGGAAAATGTTGGTATTTATTATTCAAAAAGTCCGTTACGTAGGAGTTGCATAAACTAAGGGAATTCATCACCCAATTGAATAACTTTAATAATGTATATAAAACCCAAATTGGCCCTTATTAATGAAATTTAGTGCGGTATTAGGGGAACAAAATTAGAATTCTTGCAATCTATAAGTATTGCTAATTTTTAGAATTAGAATGATTATTACTGAGATTATACCACAATTAATGGTATTCTATTAATTAAATGAAATATATGATCACTGATAGACAAAACTGTACTGTGTGGGATTTTAAACGTTTTTAAATGTAACCATGTTTGTGAACTGAGCCCTTGTTATCATCTTTACATTCACTAAAATAGAGAGAAATAACAGAAAGTTTCGAGCTACATTGTGTATTTAAGAAGATGATCATTTGTTTCAATAAAACAAAAACATGCCACTATTTAAAAAACAATTTCAATGTACTGAGCAAATATACACAGTCAACAATATAAAATCGAAAATTTTATCAATTTCCGGTGGCTTTGAAATTTAATTTAAATTTTATTGTGGTAAAAACATGTAACTAAACGTTTTTTGAAGGTTATTACAGAACGTTTCTTGCATACAAATATAATTCTCAAACACGTATTAAATTAATGTTTCACATTTACAATCTTCATGACGATGCTTTTGTTAAATATAAAACAAATGCAAAGTTATAAATACAGTTTATATACTGGGTTAACTTGCCCTTTTGTTTTAAATAATAGAGAAAATTAAACGCAAGAGTACTTTTTAAATGTCTGTTTTCAGTTATAACCCTAATCCTAATGATCCGATTTTCCTAATTTTCAGATACTATTTTTATTGTTTTATGTAAATGGTATATTCGAATTTTCGTTGCGAAAAAGCAAATATTAATGCCGTTAAAGCGATTTTTAAATTTTCCCCTTAGGTTAACCCCCACTTTAAATTTGGGTTTTCAGTTATACCTCCCCTTTCTAATGGTCCGATTTCCCTGATTTTCAGAAACTATTTTCTAGCTTTATTTAAATGGTATATACCAAATTTTATTTCCAGGATAACAAAAAGTGATGTCGCCAGAGCGATTTTTTAAATGTTGGGCTTCATAAACCCTCACTTCTAATAGTCTGATTTTGCTTATGTTCAGAAATTATTTTTCTTATTTTATTATAATGGCACATACCGAATTTCGTTGAGAAAAATTTGCTACCGTTGGAGTGTTAACACACACGTACGCACAGCTTTTCTCATTTTCATCGATCGATGAATATCGAGGGAAATTTGAAGAAGAATTGAAAAATTTTGTTCTAAAACCTTTTCATGGGGTACAACCGCAATGGCATATATACTTTAAAGTCCCTTTAAACGAACTATGAATGTATGTAGATATGCATGACTTACTCCTTAAGGTCTGTGTGTGTTTTCTCGTGTTTATAGCACAGCCTTATTTGGTTCCATATCGGTTTGTTCATATCAGGGTTGACAATTTCAAACAGTGCACGAACTGCGCTCTTTCAGCTGCTCCTTGTTGGTTCTTAAACAATATCTCAAAGTAATGATATCAGAACTTCTTGGAAGCTGGATTTCCAATCCAGTGATTTTGGGAAAATGTCGTCCGGCGGACATTATAAAGCCAAACAGGCAGATGTGTCTTTCTGTTGAAGCCCCGTCTCCTTTCCTCGTCAATTCTGTAAGCAACCTCATCGATCATTTTCAGATAACTGCCGATAACAATCAAGGGTGTTACCGCCACGGGTGGCCGAGGTCGTTAAGGCACGGACTCGTGAGCGGGAGGTCTGCGGTTCGAATCCCGCCAGGAACGTCCTCCCTGACTGGGGTTTTTTCCAGGTTTTCCTCAGTCTTCATAACTGGTAAATGCCGGGGAGGTACCTAAACTTATGCCTGGAACGCTTCCTTCCTTTAAAAAAAAAAATATCCTTTCCCAATTTATCATTTCATTTCATGTATCATCAGTGTCCACCGCCTGTGGTGCCTCAGTAGTGAAAACGGGCGTTAAACACTACTCAAAAAAAAAAAAAAAAGTCAAGGGTGTTTCGCTTCTGTTTTATTTGTTCATTTGAAAAAATAAAGTTCCCAAAGCACGGAATTATAGGACCCGAATAAGCTTATAGTAATGGGCGATGAACGTTTTGATAAACACTCAAGTTTATTGGAAACAGCAACTTGGCCATTATTCAGAAATACCTGTTGTGATGCTCTTGGAAACCATAAAGCAGAAAACTACTGTGATATAGCAAGTGATCATCTGCATTCATGCGACGTTGTGGGATGTAGCATGTCTTTAAAACTTGTTCTTGGATTTCCACTTAGACGTCCCAAAATACATTGGATTCATCAACGATGAGCAAAGCGAGCATTTTCATCAGAAACACCAAGCAACTGTCATCCAAATGTTCTAGCGGATTATTTATTGCTGTTCAAAATCATCGGCAAATTATGCCGCAAAAGTTTGAAGCAATTTGCATTACTTTCGAAATAATTAATCTTAAGGTGCAACTGCGATGCATGCAACTACTCCAAATTCCCACTGCAAGTTAACTTCTGTATGGAGAAGGATTTATAAACAGTCAGATAACGAGGCCGGTTGCAGTGACTGTCAATTGTTTTACTGCTGCATTATTTGCCCTGGTGCAACAGCCGCGGTCGAGCGGAAAGGTCTTGCAAAGTTCTGCTACTGTATGACAATGCTCGTCTCATCTGCAGGAACCCAGAACTTTGCTAAGAAAATTCAAATGGGAAACATTTTTACCATCCAATTTATTCAAGAACAAATTGTGATAACTAACGTGGAATATATCTTCTAAATACAGTTTTCAGAGAATTTAAATATAATAACTAAAAGAAATTTAGAGGCTACATTATTATTAGAACAAATGGATTTTAAAGTGGTAAGATCCTGTATTGACCACTTATTTACTTTTCAGCAGATAATAGAGGAATTTTGAAAGGCCAAAACAGAAAAACATGTTTTGTTAATCAATTACATAAAGGTCTTTGATAGAGCAAGAGTACATAAGTTATGGAAATTTATGTAAAGAGGCATTCTACTCCACTTGGAATAATGCTAAATATATACGATATACAAAAAATCATATATATGGAGACTGTAAAACAGAGCAAATAGACCTAGATAGAGACAAGGCTGCAGTTTATATTTATATAGATGAAATTGTAATAATGAATGCGTAAAACCTCATTTTGCTCTAGGAATTTAAATATATATTTATCTACGCTGACGATCAGTTTATTGTTTCTAAATCGGAAAATAAATTACTGAAGTCAATATATAAAATGAATAAAATATCAACGCAATATCTACGAGTAGATGTGAAGCTTAGGCCTTTAAATGCATTTTTTTTATTTGGTTTATTTACGAACGCTCTTTTAACATCTCAGGCCATCAGCGTCCCATTCAATTCAGGGAGTAAACCAGCTGACAAATTTTGCTCAGAGGCCTCTTCATTCAGGCTTGAGGTTCTTTTTCGTGCCGTAAATCTACGACACGGGACCCACGGCTTTACTTCCCTACCAAATAAATCATATTTAAGATTTTTACGCCCGAAAACATCTGTCGGTCCTGGCCGCGATCTTGGGTTTAGGGGTAAGTATGGTTACCACTAAACCACCAGGCTCGACTTTAAAAGAAAAGAAAGTAACAGGTAGAAATTAAAAGTTTTAGTATGTTGCATGTCATGCAAACACAGAGGAAATACAAAAAGGAAATGAAAGTATATAATTATATAACGGTGGCATTTGGATAATTGGGGGAAAAGTAATAAATGAAATGAAATTTCTTAAGAGCAATTGTCGGATATAGGCAATTAGAGGATTTAGGTATATATAGTCTAAACGACTAAGCTAGAGAATAGGAAATAAAAGACCTACAGAAGACGAAACCAAAATTATAAACTAAGAGGAACCAGAAATATAGAACGACCCCTAAAAGCAGCTCAGAGGTGAGCGATTTGAAAATGATGGTTGAAGTGAACATCACAGTGAACAGATATTTGCGCAAACAGAACAAACAAATTATCTAAAAATTGGTTATACGATACCCAAAATATGACGATTATGTACAGAGATGACGTACAAGTTGTAGATTTTTACTGATTATATTTCAAAGTAAAAAATACAATTTAATATTTTTCTCGCTATAGAGGAACTTACTTATTGCATGGCCCTCATATAAACATTTTTAGTTCAAATAGAATTAGTTGCACATTTAGAGATACATACGAACACGAGTTAATAAGGACAGAAAGATTTACGAAGCACACTAAGCATAGGTAAGATTGGTATGGTCTTTTTCGAAGTAGTTCCCATTGAGTTGTATGCACTTGACCCAACGTGTCTGCTAGTCTTGGAAGACGTGCTGGAAACAGTTTTTTTTGACATCCTGTTTAGAACTACCTCCGCCTTCATGATAAACCAAATCGTTGACCCCGCAGAATGTTTTTTGAGACGAGGGAAAAAAAAAAAAAAAGGACACACGGAGTTAGGCTCGGGCTGTATAGAGAATGGGGCGATACATTTTATGGTTTTTCTGACCAAATTGTCCAATAATAATGTTGTAAAACTGAGGGCATAAGTTGTCATGATAAAGGGATCATCTGATTGATGCAGCTCAGGACATTTTCATCGAAGGTATTCGGCCAGGACGCTCAAAGCAGTCTTGTAATACTAGCTATTTGCGGGGTGGGAGGAGGCTACAGGTTGATAAACCATCCACGACAGTGGAAGAACGAAATCACCTTTCCTGTCAACAGAACAACCTTGACCTTCTTTGGTGTCAGAGAAGCAAGCAAATTCAGACAGAGCTCTTCTGTTTGCTTTTGGGATCTAATGGTGAAGTCAAATCCCATCACCTGTAATCATGGAATTCAGGTATGCCTCACCGTTCTCCGTTACCCGACACAACGTCTACTCTCGCCATCTTCTATTCAGCCCTCAGCAATATCATCACCCGTCTGGCACAGGCGTCTCGTGCGAGCCACTCAATCCGCTGCGATCCATAGATCTTCGCGAACAATGACAGGAGCTGTGTTAATCACGGTCTTATTTACTGCAGAGACTGGAGCACCTGGACCGTCCTTGCATTATTGTTATTTGTGACAGAACATCATCGCCATATGTCTGCAATGCAGACAGAAGCAGCGTACTGGCAAATACTACGCTCTTTGGCGTCCTGTATTAAGATACATGCGCTTCCAGTTTTTTTTTTTCCACAAATCACTTTAGATCTGTACATCTTATGAAAAATTGTTTCACTGTCGTGTCGGAAAAAAAAAGTCAAAAAAATTTTATACTGTCTCTCATAAGTACTTCTTTTGTATATTTTAAATTTGTTTCGTAGAAAAATACTGTCCGAAGGGAAAAAAGTTATAACAACATTCGAATTCAGCGTGAAAACTGTAGCAAATTTAATCTTGTGAAACATTTTGGTATCGCATTGTTGTGTAGGAAAAAAAAAAAATCTGCAAATTAATTGCCCCGATTGCTGACAACCGACCAAAAACAAAGCAGAATATCTTGTTTCCTTAAACATTCCATCAATCGGAGACTTTTCTGAATTGAAGAAGTAAAAATTAGAAAGTTGTTGAAAGTGGCCGACTACTGTGCCATTTAACGTCTGTTTCGTATGCTTCTCGTGATTCCAGTACAAAGGAAACGAACGTGTTATAGCGTAAATCATTCTTCAAGGCCCCCCACAGAGCGATCTGTTGCGATTCTGCCCTTTCACTGTCATCCATAATTGGAATCATAAGAATGTACAGGAATTAGTCTACTGTAAGAATGTTTCGCACATGACAGTGTTAGGAATGTGGCATTACACATGTCGTCCACACGAAAACGTTTTAAGAATAAAAAGTTCGTCACGTAGGAGCCGCGTAAACTAAGCGAATTCCTCAGCAAGTCAATTTCTGAAGGGCATGACTAGAGCAGTGAAATGGGTACTGCTACAACTCCTTTTAAATTTCGGTTTTCAGATATACCACCACTCTCTAATGGTCTGATTTCCCTAATCTTCAGAAAATATTTTTCTTATTTTATTTAAATGGTATATACCGAATTTGATAAGAACAAATAAAATTGGAACTCCTAGAGCGATTTTTAAATTTTGGGTCTCAGACAAACACCCACCCCTAATTGTCCGATTTCTCTGATTTTTCAATAAATATTTTTCTTATTTTATTTCAATGGCATATACCGAATTTCCGTTGAGAAAAAACGAAAATTGCGGCCACTAGAGCGATTTTAAATGTTCCCTTTAGGTTTAATCCCTACTCTTTAAATTTCTGTTTTCTGCTATACCCCCACTCCTAATGACACAACTTTCCTGAATGTCAGGAAATATTTTTCTTATTTTATTTAAATGATATATACAGAAATTCATTCGAAAATAAATATTGCTGCTATTTTTAAATTTTAGGTTACAGGTAAACTCCCACTCCTAAATAGTCTGATTTTGCTGATTTTCGAAAATTATTATTATTATTATTATTATTATTATTATTATTATTATTATTATTATTATTATATTTTATTTCAATGACATTACTGAGTATTGGGGAGGAAAACAAAAAATTGCAGCCGCCAAATCGATTTTTAAATTTTCGCCTTAGGTTAATCCCTACCATTATAGTTCTATCCAGCTGGTTAACGATTTCGATTAATCGTTTAGCAATGGATACCGAGTTTCGTTGAGAAAACCCCAAAAATTGCTTTAGCTAGAGCGTTTTTTTTTTTGAGTAGTGTTTAACGCCCGTTTTTACTACTGAGGCACCACAGGCGGTGGACACTGATGATACATGAAATGAAATTATAATTTGGGAAAGGATTTTTTTTTTTTTTTTAAGGAAGGAAGCGTTTCAGGCCTAAGTTTAGGTACCTCCACAGCATTTGCCAGTTATGAAGACTGAGGAAAACCTGGAAAAAACCCCAGTCAGGGAGGACGGTCCTGGCGGGATTCGAACCGCAGACCTCCCGCTCACGAGTCCGTGCCTTAACGACCTCGGCCACCCGTGGCGGTGCTAGAGCGTTAATAAATATGTTTTTCATCGTCATTTTTACGGAGGTTTCAAGAAAATTTTCAAAAATACTTTCATGGGTACGACCGCAATTACTACATTCCTTCGAAATTCGTTAAGATTTGCAGCTAAAGGTGACATAGTAGCGTAGGAGTATTAAAAGCTTTATTATAAATTACATTTTTGTTTTTTCTCAACGAAACTCAGTATATGCAATTAAAATAAAGCAATAAAAATACAGTTACTGAAAATCAGGGAAATTGGTTCATTAGGTGTAGGGGTATATATATATATTTGAAAACCGAAATTTAAAAAGCGCTTTATCGACAGCAATATTTGTTTTTTTCTCAACGGAATTCGAAATGTTATTAAGATTAAACAAGAAAAATAGTTTCTGAAAATCAGCGAAACCAGACTATTATAAGAGGGGGGGTTTACCTGAAACCCAACATTTAAAATTGTTCTATTTGAAAAAGTTTTTTGTTTTGTTTTCTCTACGAAACTTGGTATATACCATTTAAATAAAATAAAAAAAAAAAACTGTTTCTGAAAATCAGCGAAACCAAACTATTAGGAGTGGGGATTTACCTGAAACCCACATTTAAAAATTGCTCAAACGGCAAAAACGTTTGTTTTTTTCGCAGCGAAACTCGGTATATATAATTTAAATAAAAACATAATAGTTTCTGAAAATCAGAATCGAAACATTAGAAGTGAGAGTGTATCTGAAAACCGAAACTTAAAGAGGGGATTAATCTAAAGCGGAAAAACACGCAATGTTGTCTTTTCTCAACGAAATTCGGTAAATGTTACTGAAATTAAAAAAAAAAATAGTTTCTGAAAATCAGCGAAATCAGACTGTTAGGAAAGCGGGAATACCTACAATCCAAAATTTAACAAACGCTCTACCAGAATCAATTTATCAGCTCTGTATTACCCTTATGCTGATGAATTCGCTTAGTTTAAGCCCCTGCGTGACGAACTTTTGTTTCTGAAAGACATGTCCTCTGAAACTAAACGCGAACGAATGTACTTGGAAATAAGAAAAAGCAAATTGACGCGGAGGCATAAACCAACCATCGTATCCGTTCTCTAGATCCGCAACCCGAAATGTCTCCTGTTCACCTCCCTTATCCCGGAATCAGTTTACTTTTACTTTATAGCCTCAATATTTTAGTCAAGGTGTTTTGTTATAAATGCGTGTGTCTACATTCACTTTCACGCCGTTTTAGGCCAGAAGTGTGAAATGAAAATATTTCATAACTCGGGAGCTGTTCAATAATAAAAGACCATGCTTTCATACAGGCATAATTCCTCGCGCTAAAATTTAACTTCACAGTATTTTGTTATATTAGTGCATAATGTACACGTGATACACTAATTTCATAGTTGTAACTTCCAGTACCCGCTTGTAATCGGTGTGTAAATTGAGACATGTTCAGTTCCGCCTGCAGAAATTGTCACGTGACGAACAAAATGGTTTAAAATCTTTAAAGAATGAGGAAAACATTAACACAGTTGCTGTCATTGTGAGAGAGACAGTTTAATGTTATTAAGAACACTTTCAGATATTCTGAAAATGTCATTGGGTGCAGCGCACACGTTTTAACTGAAAAGTTTCACGTGTTTGTGCACGGAGGGTTCTAAGACTGCTGATTCTCGATCTAAAGGACGTTCATGTACAGCTTTCCATGCAGTTAAAGATGATGTTACACAATTCCTCACAGTTCTGTTTTATACTTCATCAATATTATTCTGTTTCAAACTACGTGCTTTCCATTTGTGTTTACCTTTCTGTGCATATAATATGGACATCGTAATAGATTTTTAAAGTTGTAGAATTTTTTTGTTCCAAACCCCCTAACAATCATAGGTGGTTTTCTGGGAACATCTTTATTAAGATAGCCCAGTTTCTGGGAAGTTTAACTTCAAATGTCGTTGATTTCTTTGTCTTCTCCATTGCGGCATTGGATAGTGTCAGCTTCTAAGTGAGTGTGTCCCACTTCAAGAAATTTATGTTTGGTTTCCAAAGCTCTTTCCTTCGATTTATGCTCCTCTATTCGCCTGAGAAACATTATGGCTACAAAAACATTTCAGTTCTGTCGTGTATAGCTATCACTTTATAGGTTCACTTCGAAAATAGCATCTGGTAGGCTCTCAAAGAGTCATACAACCAGGAGGCAATTTCTTGACCACTCCGGCCAGCTATAGTTTCATCAAGTGGAGAGCATTCTTTGTTTGCTTTTGCATAAATGTCCAAAGTTGTGCAGAGATATTTTAGAAATCTGGCAAATAGATGTAATAATGGAGGAAGGAGTCAAGGTTTGATTAATTAATGGAGGAAACATTGATTAAGTTGTGGCGATTAGATTCTCAAGGATGATGATTTTCTTCTATTCCTCTCCGATGATTTTCCCCTGACTTTAGTTGCGCCGTCTAGCTCTTTTTTTTTTTTTTTCCTTTGCTGGACTTTTTGTGATCCAGAGACCATAGGGGAAGGAGTCAAGGAGATTAATAAGCGGATTATTAAGATTTATCGCACTAAGAGATGAAACACAATCTATTATTCAGAGTCTGTTCCACTTAAAATGAGCCACCGTTACTCCTTGGAGAATTTCTTGGGCGATATGTGCCACTTTTGTACTAAGTATAAGGATTCACGATATCCAACACACGATTAATTTTGTCTACTCGATGCTGGTCATAGCGAATATTAATATTAACTACAGCTGCTAATAGCGCGATGCTGATGTCCTTGCACTATACAAACGATAACAATGATGATAAGTCATAAATGACACAGCGATACTCTGAGAAATTCAATAAAACTGCTATGACACTCTTGGTTAAACTCTGGGTGGTAGCTCTCTTAGTGAAACTGACGCAAGTGATACATTATTATTAGTAAAACTGATTCAACTCTCCGAGTAGAACTGACTCAACTACCATGCTAAGCTAAATAAGACTGAAGACTGCCCCTGAATACCGAGAACTGAGAACTGGTGCTGGGCCGCAAAATTACAACCTTAAACAAACCTTGAAGTCGGTCAGTCTCCCGAAGATATCTTTCCCCCCCTTTTTTTTTCTTCAAATATGACTTTAGAAGGATATAGAATATTATTTCACGTATCTAAGGGTTTTCATTAGTTAATATATTTCCCTCCGATCTTTCTTATTTTCCTAATTGGGTAATGATTTCTACGTGACTTCCATCTCGTAAGTATCAAAATGACACCGTTAGCATCTCCCTTGAAAGTTTATCGCCTCGTCTCTTACACGTAACTGGCAAAGCGTGAGTTTATTACTTGCGCCCTTCGTGATTCTCTGAGTGTATACAAAAGAAATATATTCTACTAGAACTCTAGTTTACAATTCTCCAAATAATTGCGGTCCGTTTCTCGTTTACTTGGGACTATCTATACAAATGTTATACAATAGTTTTTATGATCCCTTACCAGGTCAAGTTTTTAACAGAAAGTAGGGTCGATCTCCATTCTGATAAGAAAATAACATCACAAACAATAATTGAATAAATAAAGATAACACTGCAATACATGATTACATTTAACTTGCATAAGATTAACAAATATGATCTTTTGTAATAACATGGGGTTGGAAGCTATTAAGCTCACTCCAGTTGTCTTTTGTAGAATGACACACCACAACGTAAAAATGGGGTTGGTAGGCACTTCTGTAAATTAAAAGCTAATGTTATTACCTGCGGGCTTCTTTAACTTTTCATCTCGTCACGTTGTTTTAAAATTAAGCAGATTCAATTAAAGTCAAATGTTGTTTTCTTCTGAAATCTTCTGATACTTTTTGTTTTAGTTGTGTTTAACACCCGTTTTTACTATTGAGGCACCACAGGCGGTATGATACTGTTCTGTATCAGTTCCTCAAGCGCATAGCGTACTTGTCACATTTTCCACATGTATCATTTTTAGATTTATGGAAACCTAAGTTGGAATTATTTACAAAGACTCTTCTGTAGCATATTTTCTTCAAGGCTCCTTAGCTTTTTCTTGACAGAATTCTGTATATAACCTGTACATAGCTGGTATATTCAAGTCTGACAGCAACTATTTCTTAGCAGTGTGTGAAATTTGTTATTATATTCCTTTATTATATGATGGTTTGCACGCTTTCCACATCCATTTCCAGGATATATTATTCCGCCTTCAGAACCCCCTTTTTCTCCACAATTCTTACCTTCTTCTGAGTTAGAAGAGTATTAATGAACATTGTCTGAGAGACTTCCTCTCTGAAGCAGAACATTAGAAGTATTTCCTAGTGTAATTTCGTTTATTTGGAGCCCCTTCTTCATATAACACAATCGTTGTGAAACATGAGTAGTTACATAAGGCTCCTTATCTGCAATATTAAAATCATTATTTTTTAACTTCTGACACAGTGCTGCCATTTTTTTTTCTTCGTTCAAACATGATTTAAAGAGTTCTTCATGCGTCCACTGTATCACAGAAACCAGCCGAAGACAATTAAAAATCCGTTATTGTTGTTCGTTTCCACTGATTGCGTCTTCTACACGTGCACCGTTGTTGCAGGTGTTCTTTAAGATCTGAAGAGGCATAGAGGAGAGGAATGCGTGTCGTTGTCGCAGGTGTTGTAAATACTGGATTGAAGTCATAGGGAAAAGTGCCAATGATAATTATTTTTTGAGTGTATGACGGCGGATGTCAACGTTGGTCCTTATTGAGAGGATATTTTTGTCAATGGGGCATATGTATAATTGGTCTTTGGTTATAAGATGCAATTGCCATAGAACGTCAACAGTTCTTGCATTGATCCCAGAGACTTTGGCGTTTTAATGTGTGTGTAGCAAGTTAAACTGCTTTAGACCCGTACGGGTGGCAGAGGTCGTTAAGGTGAGGTCTCGTAAGATTAATATTAATATATATTAATATGAATTTTTAATTTTTTTCATATTTTACTTCATGTTTCGGCCTTTCTGCTGTTTGTCGGTCCTGGTGGTGTAGTGGTTACCATACTTGCCTCCTACGCCCAAGAACGCGGGTTCGAACCCGGCCAGGACCGATGGATTTTTTCGGGCGTAAAAATCCTAAGTATGGCTTCCTTCGGAAGAGAAGTAAAGCCGTGGGTCCCGTGTCGTACATTTACGGCACGAAAAAGAACATCAAGCCTGAAAGAGAGGCCTCTGAGTAAAATTTGTCGGCCGTTTCACGTCCTGAGTTGAATGGGACGCTGATGACCTGAGCTGTTAAAGAGCGTCCATAAATAAATCAATCAAAAAAAAAAAAAAAAGGCCTTTCTGCCTGTCTCATGACTAAACTCTGTTAAAAATGTAATAAAATAAAAGACAGTTTTCTTTGTTTCTTATATTTTATTCAGTTAATGTGAAACAATATATGTATTAGTTGAAATAAGAAAAATATGATACAAACGGTTATGATGCACATACACACGCACAAAATTCACAATGTTGATGAAGCAGTAAAAAAAAGAAAAAAAGAAAAAAAAAAGAAAGTATTATAAAAACTTTCAAGTATAACATTTGTCATAACATTAACTTTTAAATAAATAGTTTTTAATACACATTTCAGACTTCAGTTTAAAAAACAAAAGTACAAAATGTTGTGTGACCATTAAAAATGCAAAAACAGGTGCAAAAATTGTTTTCGCAAGATAAATACAGTAGTACCATATGACGAAAGATCAATTCTAAGATCTATAGGAAAAGAAAAAAAAAATCAAGTTTTAATTCATTTTAGTTTTATAACCGATTTCTAGTTTATTAATTAAATTATACAATTAAAAAAATCAAATACAGCTACTGCAGAGTTTGGAGAGAATAATATGTTTTTATATTTTCAAAACTTAAAATAGTAATAATAATAATCTGTGACGTAGTAATTTTAATCCTTTAGATTCCCTTTCTTTATGTTGCATGTCCCAAAAATAACGCAGTATTTAAAGTGTGCGCTATTTTTGTGCCATTGTGTTGGCAGCACCCTACGAATTTACTTTTTGTACAAAACACATTACGGTTTATCGATATGAAGTAGCACAGGATGCCATGAGCGCTTAGCTTTTGTTAAAACGTATTACAAGTAGGGGGGAGTTTCGTTGATCCTGTATGCATATTACATGACATTTTCTGTCAAGAAACGTGTCGAGTGAAACGATTATGCAATTATTTTCATAATGTTGAACAAAATATTTATAGATAAAATTAATTATATTTTAAAATAACAACAGACTTATATTTCCTCAGCTCTAATTATTCTAAAGCGCTAAGTAAAGCATTTGCAAATTTCTCTTAAGATCAAAGATTGTTTCGTCACATGGTTTCACAGTTTAAAAATTACACCAAACTTAAATGTTTTTTTTTCCTTTATACTTTCCTATAATATGACACCTTTATCTGCGGTTAAGCAACAAAACAAATTATTTTATACGCCACTGTACGGCCAGGCACGGGCAAGTTATTTTCCACATTTCGTTCAAATGCCTTTGGCTCAAAAGTCGTACACATGGATAGAGACCATCTCCCTTATTCTTCTTAAACGAAGTAACAACATTAGACAACAGTATTCAGTCTTTGTGAGGTTCTCACACATCTTCTTGGCAGGTTGTTCACAACGCTTTATAGCCGTATTGTTTGCTGTAGTTGTGGAAGGGGTATGTCTGAAACAGAAACAAATTACTTTTGTTAAATAAACCCTGTGAATCAGATGTGTATCAGTAACATTGCCTGCATAGTGTGAAATCGCTATGTACGAGAGCTTTTTTCAACCTCCGATCGCTCTGCTACGTGACCAGACAAGCATAAGGAGGCGGATCTGCGCATCGTGCTACTGCGCTAGTATTCCACTATAACATCTGCCATGTTTAATCAATGCATCAGTTGGAGCTGAGCTAAAGGCACTTCAACATGGCCGGCATGATTGATTCTCCCGCCAAGTGCGAGTTGCGAAGCGTCATACGTTTTCTACAGGCAGAAGGGAATAGTGCAGCAGAAATTCATCGCAAAATGAGAGGTGTTTATGTTGCAAACTGTATGAGTGAGGGCGTTGTGCGTGAATGGTGCAGGAAATTTAAAGAAGGCTGAACTGATGTTCATGATGAAGGTGGACAAGGTTGCAGGTCTGTCGCTAATGAAGACCTTGCTCAGCGAGTTGATCAAATGGTTCGAGAGGTTTACCATCAGTGAGTTATTTGTGGAATTTCCGGACATTTCAAAGTCAGCTCTGTACACGATTGTTACAGAATACCTAGGCTATCGAAAACGTTGTGCACGCCGGGTTCCCCAAAAAAGACCTATCTCCATACGCTGGCGGCAACCTTCTATGAAAAGGGCATTGGAAAGCGTCTATCGATATGATTGTGCTCCATCGAAGGTTAATAAATAAATAGCCCTCGTATAAAAGATAAGTTATAAGTAATGGCAACTCTTTTTTTCTCGCTAACAAGATACGACATGAAAAATCAAAGATATACAATTGAAAGTGCATGGAATGTGTTTTTGAGTGAAGCCACCGCCAGGAGATGCATGTGAGCAGAGCATGCCCCAAAGTTCAGTTGGTGAGCGACAGTGGTCAGGAATGGAGGTAATGAAGAGTGAACAACATGCGTATGTGAAAAGCGGTATTTCTGCACGAGAATGCCACGCACAGCTACGGGAAACACTGGATGTGCGTACCTTGTCCTATCGAACAATGGCGAGGTGGATAGAGGCCTTCAAACGCGTCAAAATGTTGACTGCCGATCTGCAGCGGACAAGAATGTACGGATGATAGGCATGTAAAAATTCTCCGAACAGAAGTTCTTGAAACTACCTGTTCAAAAGACAGCCTTCGATAGACATTTTAGGGCTCTGGGGAATCGCTTGTAAAATGTACAACTTACTTTCATCACTTAATGATGGTCTAACCAGACCTTTGGCAGCATCGTGAAAACGTTTTCGTAAATTGTAGTCCGCCTTCCATGTTGTTTGAACACTGTTGAAATGTTTTATTAAATTATTCACATTTGTAATGCCTTTTTATAGTAAACCCCTTTCTGCAGTGGTAAATTTCTTCACCATCGTGAATCAACAATGCCAAATGAACTTCGAGACTTTTATTGAATACCAGTGTTCTCTACTGGTTACATAAGAAACTGTCAATTTAAATCGATTGGAAGATCAAAACCAAATTTATAAATTTCTTTTCACAATGGGTATAGTGGCTTTTGACCCAAGGGTAACGCAAAGAGACCGCGTCCACATAGTGTTTCCTGAGAACGACATCCTGTTGGCTAAGCAATTCATAATTTGTAATAATAAATATTTGCTAGCATATATTATTGTTCGATGGAGAAATATAGCAGCAGCTTCAACTTTTATCTTTGGTCAGGTAATTTGTGAGAATCAGTTGGAACTCGTGTGTTAGGCTGGTTCTGTGTCAAGTGTCACTCGACTAATATAACAAAAGGACAAATAAAGGAAATAGAAAGCAGAATGATGGAAAAATTCAAGGATTAGAATGAAGAATAGAAGGAAGGAAAAAAAAGAAAATAAATAAACATGCAAGAAAAGTAAAATAAATAGAACAATTATGAATAAGAGAAAAACAAACAGGAAAGTTCATTAAAGCAAGAACTTGGTATATGATGTGCTACTCACATATGTCTTGAGCAGAGGTTTGATCCTGAAGCCATATCTGGGCGGTGGTCGGCTGTACACAGAGTTCAGTTCTGGTTCAGAATCCTCCCAAACTGGAGCTGGTGGGATGGGTGGATAAGGCGGCAGCATGCGGGGCGCTGGAAGTGGGGGCTCTATGGGAGCCATCCTTGTACCCTCATACACCATGATCGGGCTGCAGCTCGACATAACTGCCAGCACCGCGACCACCAGCACACTCAGCCACATCTGTGCACAACAACAATTTTCGTATTCTCAATACTTCTTAATTATGAGCGCTGTTCTATAAAGAATAAGCATAATTTTTACACCCATAGTTTTTTTTCGCGCTAAAGTCTAAATTTACAACATATTGTTAGCTTAATGCGTAATATACACTTGGTGTTAGTTTCATTGCTGTCATTTCCGGCCCCCGCCTGTGAGAGGTGTGCAAGTTGAGACATGTTCAGCTTCGTTTACAGTAAAATTAAGGCGACACGCGACGAACAATATGCTGCTCTGAAATTCTGCTTTCCTATAAAACTTTTTATCAGCTGATGGAAGGATTGTTATTTCCTATAGCACAGCTCGAAGAGAGATTAAAAGTTAAGGCATCAATTTCAAAGGAAAGTGGACACAACCCTATGCTCTAGTTTGTGCTCTAACAGAAGAAAACAAATCTGCGTCCTGCTGTCATTATGAGAGAGAATCGTATCAAGACTGCTGATGTTCACTTGCAAGTTTGCATTAGTTGAAGTTGATATTACTGAAGATGCGGTTTTTCTTTCATACATAAGCACTGCTAATGAAATTTGGATTTTCATCCTGAGAGAAATACTATAAAAAAAAACAAATGTGTTCACTTCTGCTGGAAAAGTTGTGGACATTTTATTTTTCGATTTTCAAGGAATTGTTTATCAGCATGTCATACCTACCTACACAGCTGTAACGTAGCAATACTATAGATATGCCTTGAAAACTCTGCAAGGCCACATATATTTCTTTGCAACAATCTGGATACTGCAGCACGATAATGCACGGCCGGATATTGCCAACGTTGTTGCTGAATACCTCACAAAAATCAGTGTGAGATTTGTTCCGCACCCTTCCTACACTTCGGATTTTGCTTTTTTCTCCAAAACTAAATCAACATTTTCGTGGGAGGCATTTTCTATCACCAGAAACAGTGGTGAAGGCTGTGCAGGCGATTCTGAAGGATCTGTCAAGTAACTGGCAGGGCGCTGGGACAGGTGCATTGCTAAACATTATCAAAATTATGAGGATGAGTAAAGTACCTTGTCAAAGAAACTTTTCTTTATTGATATTATATGCCCAATAGCTCAGCTGTTAGATCTTTTAACTTCGACCAAGGACTAGGATAGATCTCAATAATCATAAGTGGAAATCGTGGCCGATAAAGTAGGATCTGTGCAGTTTCTCTCTGGATGCTCCAATTTTCTCTGCCAACTGCCATATCAACAACTTCACCATCCAGCATAATATGATCAGCGACACTCCTGTGGGCGATTTAAAAATGGACCATACAACTGGCTATATTGGCTCAATGCAGAACACAAGTGTAATAGTGTGTGATGCCCCTTTTTCACTAAGACGTTGGGCACTGATGGTACATGAAATGAACTTATAAATTGGGAAGGAGCATTCCAGGCCTAAGTTTAGTGTGTCTTCGCGGTATTTGCGCTTTGAGAACTGGGGAAAACATGTGATAAACCCAGTCAGGAAGGAATTGAACACAGACCTCCCACTTATGAGTTCATGCATTAGCGCGTCCATATCAAAAGCTCCTTTATGGACAGGTGAGTTCATAACTTTCCTTTGTTACTTAGTTTGTTCTTTTATGTGAAGATAAAATTACCTTCACTGCCATTAACTCGCCTAGGCCTGTTTCGGACTCTGACGGACAATGTGAACTATTCTAATTTGGTTACACTCAGCAGCTAAAGATGTCAGAGGAACTCATTGTCTCAAGTGTCATCGAGTGCGATGCTAATATATTACTGGACGTGAGGAGTACGATATTTTGTCTAGAAACCTTTTTCAAGTTTGCAGTTCTTTAACATTTAAGACAGAGGCTCAAGAGCTTGAAGTTCCTTCCGGAGGGTTTGTCTTTCAGATTTTTATAAGCGAAAAAAAGTTTTGTCGAGTTCAACTGGATTTGAACGCGCGAAAATTGGGTTCGGAGGAGAGAGCATAGTTGTCATTATCTCTTTCTTTTCTTTTTTCTTTTTCATCTTTTTGGCCAAAGAAAAGAAAGAAGGCAAAGAAAAGGAATAAGATATTTTCGTCTATTTCTACCAATACTTTAATTATCTTTTATTTGAAATAGCTGAATCCTTTATCGTCCTATATTTATTCATTCTTCAATACCCGTTCTTTTGGTTTCACTCTGTTTCTTTTGTTTCTTTTTATTTTACGCAATTGTTGTGTTATTTCTTTCAGGCTGTTTTTTTTTGTATATTATTTCCATTCCTTTAATAATTATCCTTTATTATTATTTCAATCCATATATATTTTTGATTGAAATTCTTCTCTTTATTTGCCATTATTGTTTTATTTCCTTCTGTTCTTACCATCTTTTAAGCTGTAGGTCCCGTGTCGTAGATTTACGATACGTAAAACAAACTAAAGTTTGAAAGAAGAGGCCTCTGAGCAAAACTTATCGACTGAATTGAATAGGACGTTGATGCCCTGAGATATTAAAGAGCGTCCGTAAATAAACCAAATAAGTAAACAACAATCTTTTAAATTGCCTGTTTTACCTTCTTTATATACGAATGCGTCTTTAAGTTTCCGGCCTAACCATTTTCTAGGTATGATAAAGATAAAAACTATATTTCACTTTTCAGTATAGTTACCCTTTATTGCAATGCACTTCTCACATCTTTGATTTAACATTTCAACCCTTCCCCCCCACCAAAAATAGTCAGAAGTCTTGTCTACAAAATAAGCATAAACAGCGTCCATCACTTCTTCGTCACACTTAAATGTCCTTTTTCGAAGTTCCTTCATGAGTTTGAGAAGAGGCAATAGTCACTGGAAGCTAGATATGGACTGTAGCGTGGATGGTCGATCTCCTTGAAGCCACATTTCTTCACAGTGTCCTTAGCAACAAGAGCTCTGCAGACAGGCGCGTTGTCGTGAAGAAGGCGCACACTACCACTCAGCTTTCCTCGCCTTTTCTCTTTGATAGAAGCACGTAGTTTATGCAGTAGGCCAACATAATACTCCCCATTTGCTGTGGTGTTCCTCTCCTTGAAGTCAATGAAGAGTTTTCCTTCACAGTCCCAAAAGATTGTGGCCATGATTTTCTTGGTTGACTGAGTGACCTTGGCCTTTAGAGGCTGTGCTTCGCCAGGTTTACGTCTGTCACTCCATTGATTCTCTTTTGGACTAGGGATCATAGTAGAGGAGCATAGTTTCATCTCCTGTAACAATGGTTTGCAGAGCTTCTCTCTTGTTACCACGGCAGAGCTCCAAAATGCCTGACAACAGATGACTCGTTGCTGCTTTTGGACAGAGGAAAGAAGTCTAGGCACTAACCTTATACATGTTTAAATGTTCATGAATAATTCGAAGGACTGTTCTTTTAGAAAGACCCAACCTTGCTGCTATTTCTGTAACTTTTAGCCGCCGATCTTCCATAGTTTCTCCTTCCACAAGAGCGATCGAAGTTTTCAGGAGTGAGCACTTCCAAGGGCCGACCTGCACGCTCTTCGTCTTCAATGCTTTCTCGACCCATTCGAAAAAAGTTTGGCCCATTCTTTTACGGTAGAATATGAGGGGAATGCTTCCCCATATACACCGTCCAATTGTTATATTTAATTTCATTTGGAGCAAGTCCTTTTGTGAAAAACGTAATAACAGCTCGATACTTCATTTTGAACATGTCACAATCTTGTACACGTAGCCTTCTTTATGCAATTATATCTGAACAACTGAACACAACGGAGTGGAAGTTAGAGCTGCAATTATTTACTTAACATATAAGATATGACGCCAGATAAGGCTTTTGTGAAGAATTATTATCGGCGTGGCCGGAAAATTATGGACCTACTCTGATATATATTTTGTATATTTTTCTACCTCTCGTTTAGTTTTATCCCTTTCTGAAACTCTTCCGATCTATCTTAGATGCAGGTTTACTAGTCATAAATCGGTATAAGAGCCAAATATTGTTATACACATTCTGAGAAAAAACTCCACAGATAAATGGAATAATTGTAAAGTAGGGTTATTATTTTTGTAATATTATAATAAACGTTTTATATCATGAAAGTTGAATTTAAAGTAACAACATTTTGATTTACACTATACCTAAATGTATCAGGTATGTGGATATAAATAAGAGTAACGGTCGAGTGTGTAATTTCCTGTATTACGTCCTCATTACGGTTAATTCTTACAGAAATTCGCATTATAAATTGAATTATGCATGACAAGTTCATGCCCACACAATCTCGTATTTCTTTTCGCGGTATGTTTGACTTGACACAGAAAGGTGTAATGAAGTATTGTCATTTAAATTCGGCAATTGTTTGTTAAACCTACAGAGGGCCGTGATACATTACAGTGTCACCTTCAGAATGTATTGTAATGTAACCTACATGTTCTGGTAGTCGCTTTGAGTGGGTTTGCGAAGGGTATCCGGTGTTGGCAGCCGAAACAGTTCTTTTTGAACGGTGTCGGTGTCAGTAATATAAGAATTAATGTGGATTTCATTTCTAATTCTTTATTAACCAGACGGAACATTAATACAGACAAAAATTACCTATAAGTTTCGAAGTGAAAAAAAAAATAAATAAATAAAATACTCGAAAGAAATTTACTCAGTAATTTAGTAAGAAAGCGTGTTTAATGATATTTCATTTATGTTTATCTTCAGCAACTATTAATAGTTTTTCTTGCAAAAGTTCATGGGTATGCAATTAATTCCAAGTAATGCTGTAGAACAGCCAATTCTTACAAATTCGGGCAGCGGGCTACCTTAACATGACTGGACGCTAAGTGGGCAGCACTTATATTGCAGTTGAACGGGGTGGGGAGCATTACTCAGCAGCATAGTGCATTATTCGATCGTAATAGTGGCTAGTTTAAAATATCTACTTCTGAAAATAATTCTGCACATATTCAACCATCTTCCCTTTGTACTTTTGTTTCTATTTGCGAAGAACTACTTTTATTTGTACCCCATGGCGGTTCGGCTAAGTGTTAGTGTTTAATTTTTAAGTTAACCAATGATGTTCTCAAATCCCTTGACAATAAATTAGTGAACTAGGAATATTGTGTGATCTATGTAAAACCATAACATGCTCTTATAAAAATGATGCTGTTATGGTAATGAGGGCAGACGTTAACAGTAGATTGTGTCATGCTTATAAAACAAAAACAAAAAGCTATTCTTCAGATAATTACAAAGCGTACTCGGAATGTCAAGTAGTAAAACACGGTTTTCTCAAGGTTGTGCTTTGAGTCTATATCGTTTTTACTACATATCAATGATCAAACATACCTACCCATTTCTTTTTGCAGATTATATAGCATTCTCATTAAAAATACAAAACCAGTCACTTGTCATGTTTATTCAGTTATATTTTTAATACCCTGAATATCTAGTTTGACAGTAACAAAAGCTCGCATAAACTTTGAAAACACTAAATTCATTAATTTTCACACTAAAAATAAAAACGTTGCGGACCTAAAGACACAGTATGAAGGCAATGAAATATCGAATCTAGTAACATTAAATGAATTTGAAAGGCCAAATTGATTATACCTTGACATGTTTTGCAATTAGATCGTTAATTCATTTTATAAAAAGAATACTCTAAAACAGTATATTTTGCTTATTTATATTTCTTATTTACTTATGGAATAATGTGCTGGAGAAATTCAATAAATGCTAAAAAAAATAGTTTATACAAAAAAGAGTAATAAGAATAATGGCAGGGGCAAAACGCCAACTCATTGTAAATCACTTTTCAAAACATTTGGAATCTTTTACTATTAGCTTGCGAATACATTCTAGCTGTGCTTTTATTTGTAGTAGACAATTCAGAAGTTTATTTAACTCACTTCAGTCTCTATAAAGGAAATGCAAACTAATAAAAATAAGTTCAAGTTAGCATTAAAAAGATACCTTATCACTAGAAGCAGAATTTCAATGAAAATAAATATTTCTTCTCTGCTGTCTGAAAGTATGCGCATTTAGTATGTGAGCTAATGACTAAATTTCCAACAATTTAAAGATATTTTATGTTGTATATAATATACATTTTGCCTATTTTATTAACAAACATAATATTTCAGCAATTTGCAAGTTATATATGTTTTACGCGTATATTTATAAATACATTTTTATTTTATTTATTTATCTTCCTATTTGATTTACAAACACGACATATGTGCCATCGAAACTTGGCAACATAACACAATCAATAGGTCACGTCACATCCGTGGACTTGGCTTAGCTATCTGGTCGTAGCCGTTCCCTCATTGCATGAAGGTGGTTGTTAAGGAGTTCTCGGAATTGAGCCCAAGTGTGGTGACTATACTTAAAACAGTTATGAAAATAGTGAATACCATTATCCAAACAATTCTTCACCAATTAAAATTGCTCAAGACATATTAAAGAACACATAGGTAGAAACTAATCTTTCTTACATATCTTCACATTTCTCTCATTTCCGCTATTACTTTTTAGAAAAGCAACAGTATTACGTTGTGCCAGTCTTTAATGAAACTCAAAACCACTCTGGCTCCAAATTAAATTCGGCACTTGGAAGTGTTGACAAAGTAATGAAGGGAAAAGTACATGGTATTCTTTAAAAAAAAAAAATCCCAGGATGTTATGAAATATATGAGATTGAAGAAATGTTAACAGGGAAACGTTTCGAACTGCCTAAAAAATACCACTAAAAACAGACCAAAATGTCGGGTATTGTATACGCCCCCCTAAGTACCTATGAGGCAGAGAGAAGGTTTTCCGCTATAAGGATATCTTAAGAAGGTGACGAACTATGCGAAACTTAAAACATTTGATGGTCGTAAACTGCAACACAAAAGAAGTTAAGAGTATACGGAACTAAAAATGTATAATTATTTGTTGTGGTTTCTTTTTTCATTTGTAAGGAAAATTATCCTAAATATTCAAAATTAAAGATAGCTTTTCATGAGTTAAATAAATCGTATGATTTTCACAATATTTTAATTCACGTAGAGGTTATATAAAATTGTGTTAAATTTTTATTTTATGTCAATATTATGTCTTAATAATTTTATGTGAGTATATTTATGTTCATATTATGGAAGTTTTAAATGCATAAATGCATACATAATTAAGGGATTATTAGAGCATATAAATCTTTTCTCTACTTATCACCCACATGTTCTATACAGAGAAGGATTTCATACAATAAAAAATTATGTGTACTAATTTTTCTCCATTGAATTAATTTAGTTTTGTATGTATACTAAATATAAACACTTTAAGTTACCATACTTTAATACTTTAAGTGCGAGGATCAATCATTATGCAGTAAAGCATTATATGTTTCATTTTGGGTGTTAGATTGCTATACTTTTAAAATATCAAGTCATTAGGATAGAAGTGGGTCACTTATTCAATGCTGCAATTTAGGGTTTCGTCAATTACCGTAGATTATATCACAAAATACTATTGCTAAAGAAGAATTAATAAAATCATCACAACTTGTGCAGAAAAAGATCGTTCGTGTACAACTACATCGCCTCGGAATGTTTGTGTTCTGGAAATGAATTATTTTCCTTCCGCAGGTGGTCGGTTGGCAATTGGAAGATCGACCTTGGCAACCGCTCACGTGAAAATAAAGAAATGAGCAATTTTCATTATATTAGAAGCTGGTAACCCTACTCAGATCTGCTACTTGTGTTGACCTCAGACAACTTCTTGCCAGTGCCCACCTCTTTGTTCTCCTGGCGGTAATCAACACAGGGGTGTCCAGCTATGTGTGTTATGTACTAAGGATCTGATTCTTCTACTTTGACGAGAATGTGGAATTTCATTTTTAAGAAGCCAAACGTTTTTAATAATTTACATACGACGCGAGGAAAGTACTTTGAAGAAGATATAAATATACCCATATATATTTAAAAAAATCGCCATTCCTCTGATGATATATTTTTCTCTCTTTTTCTCTAACAAAGCCTACCAAGTAACTGCTATTAAAATGTCAATTCAGCACCTATATATCATTTCGGCATGTTGGTTTATGTCTAACAATGTTAGAGAAATAGACGAATTAAATTTATGTTTCTTGCTCATTTTTCCACACTTCTTGCTCTTCCCCTTTCTTCTTTTAGCTATAAAAAGTAAGGGGGAAAAATCCATAACGCAGGAGCTGCGTAAACTAAACGAACTCCTATCATTCAATTCAGGGCGTGAAATTTTACTCATAGGCCTCTTCTTTCAGGCTTAAAGTTCTTTATCGTGCCGTAAATCTACGACACGGGACCCACGGCTTCACGCAAACTTCACTCAGGGATAAAGCTTGAAACTCGTATTCGGCAAGTCCCGGGTTCAACTCCCATTGGGCCTACTATTCTGATCTTGGGTTTTCGTCGTTTATCCTGGTTGCAGGCTAATACTGGCGTCTGGAGTTTATTGTATCATCTCTGGAAACGTTAGGAATCATGGCTCAGTCTCTTCAGATTCCTGACGGATCGTTCATCTCATTCCTTCCTCTTGGGTGTGTCCCTCGGGACAATTAGCGAACGCTGTGCAAAAATCCTGCTCGCTAGGGAACCCTAACCCTATTGCCGATGTCGAATGGTAGCTTACTAACAGTTGCGAGAAAGTTTATCAGCATTACTGTTGAGGCATTCTTTGATCTGCCGGTGGTTGAGGATACCATGACAGTAATTTACCACTTTATGATGTGGCAAACAGCTTATCAAGTAATAATATCGTTGCTATGTCTTTGTTTTCTACGTTCTGTTAGTTTGCGTGATGGATTCGTTGACGCTGGTCTGGTTTTTTTTTTTTTTTTTTTTTTTTTTTTCCGTGTGTTCTTAATATGTGGAGACCTTGAGAGAGTAATAATATGTCTGGTAGTGATGACAACCAGCAACGACACGAAATCTGCTTTAAGTACGAATAATGAGATTGTGACGTAAGGGGAAATACCCAAAAGAAGCCACTTCTAGTAACTTCAGGTAAAATAATATGTAATGTGCATGTAAAATAATAAAATAGAGAAGGGGCCCTTGGCAGAAATTGGAAAGGCGATTCGATAAACCCATCTTTTAGAACTGCAATTCACGATATAGCACACAAATTTAAATCTCATAGCGCATTGCAAAACGACAAACACTAACGAAAGTGTACAATTAAACAGAAAAAAAAAGCAAGTTAGCACAGATCTTGAAAGTTTGCCAGTAAAATAACCCCTAAAATTAGCACAACTAGGGAGCCGCGGAGTATAAAGGAAAACTTCAAAGAGGCCAAAGTTAATCGAGTCAATCGCAATGTGTCTTCCCAATATAATATTTGTTTAGCCGAGAAGAGCATCTTCTGTAAAGTAAGACTGTATGAACCACAGTAAAGAAAGCTTGTGTCGGCATCTATGAGTTGTTGTTCCTAAATACAGCTCTGAGTTGGGTGTATTTCTCAATGAATTCATCTGATGTCGCTGTTATCGCCGCATCTAACATATTTGTTTGACAAACAGCTGTTAAACGTAGATGTCTTAAGAGCCATTCATTAAAACGTTAAACTGTAACGAAAATATACTTATTCTTTTTAAAATAGATAAGAAACACCAGTATTTGACACGGAAATAATTATGTAGAACACATTAATTATGGTAGGTAGATGTGGATTGTTTATTCTGGTTTCGGTTTTCATTGTTTATTAGCGGTTACTGAATTATGGTCAAGCATTTTTAAGCGTTACTATTATTATTTAATTTTTTCTGCTATTTTATATTTAGTTAAGAAATTATAACAAGTTTCTGATATTAAAAGATTGAGGACAAGAAACCTGCGAGCGTAGTTTATTTTCATAATTATCTGGAAAGCGTATTTTGTATTTTCCGCGCTTAAAGTAATTATCGTATGGTACCCTTTACTTGAAAAACAAGTGAGGGGAAGGAGAGATACATATCGCAAAGCGATATGAGTTGTACTGCGCAAAATTGCTATATAAATAGCAACCATCTAAGAGCAAATTTCACTGCACAAATACCACCGCCATTTGTTTATTTTTCCTTGTTCATTTTTGGCAACAATTTAGCACATAAGAACATATTATTATTATTATTATTATTATTATTATTATTATTATTATTATTATTATTATCATCATCATCATCATCATCATCATCATCATCGTTGTTTTTAAGACATTCCAGTAGTGAACTGGAAACTTCTAGGCAATATGACCAGAATTATGCAGAGAAATTCGATTCAGCATTAACTTTTGCATTAATGCCTTAAACTTGCAATCAGAAAATTATCACAGAGTTTCATTCACAAGAGCCAGTCGTGCCAACATAATCACCAACTGCCACCTACCCGCTCACTTGAACTTTTCACGTTAACAGTAAAGATTTTGGAATGCTTCTGCAATAATTGTTATTAGGATTTCGATAGCATACACATGCCAAATAACTAGGGTGTTCTAAAAGTTTTGGACCTGACTGTCAATTTCGCGAAATACCTAAACCGTCCCTACTAAATATCTTGTGATGTAAATATATTAGGAAGTAGGAGTTAAAAGCACGGGCTTAGCCGCTGTGGCACGTTTAGTAGCCGAGACAAACGCCGCGCGCGCGGACATGATTTATAACTTAATTCATATAACTCAAACATCCTGTCAAGTCAGTATCATTTAACAAATATTATGGTATTTTACATTAACACTGGCACACTAGCGGCAAGATTAACTTCACCTTTAACCTCTTAAATACGCAAAATAATTAAAAAGAGCTTTTGAAAGTAGTCGGTCCTGTTGGTGTAGTAGTAATCATATTTGCCTCCTAAACAAGATCGCGGGTTCAAACCCGGCGTAAAAATGGCTTCCTTCGGAAGGGAAGTAAAGCAGTGGGTCCCGTGTCGTACATTTACGGCACGAAAAAGAACCTCAAGTCTGAAAGAAGAGGCCCGTGAGCAAAAGTTATCGGCCGTTTCACGTCCTAATTTGAATGTGACGCTGATGACCTGGGAGTTGAAGAGCGTCCGTAATAAATCAAATTATTAAAAAGTAACAATAAAGAAGTCGAACTTTTTTAAAAAGAGAGGTTAATAGTGAAAAGGAGCATAAAAGTACGACATAAAATTTGGCTATTTAATTAAATTTTTTGAAAAAATACTTTTTTTTGTTTCATTTCCAGGATATTTCAATTAAAAAATAATCTCAATTTCCAAGCTCTCTAATATTAGTAGCGTAACTTTTAAATCAAAAGCCCAACATTACGGTTGTCATAAAGCTGAAGTTATTAATTTTGGATAAAGTCATGGCCAAAACGTGGCTCCAGGGTTCTTCCGTGGCTCTCATTGGTCCACTGTTGCATCATACAAAACAACGTTGGTGGCATTGAGAAGCGTAATAAAACACGAAACAGAAGCCTTGCAAGGCCAAAGCCTGCTGCCTGTTTTTCGGACAGATGACATTGAGATTACATTATGAGAAAACCAGATACTATTAAAGCTTGAAAAAAAATCGAGCAGGATAAAAAACAATTGACAAATAATAATCAAATAAATAAGGATAACGCAGCTTATGTCTTATTTAGAGTATTGATGGAGTTTAATGTATATATTCCTACTGCATACGCTCATCATTTCTGTATTGTTTTAACATTTATACTGCATCGTCCCATTGATGCTTAGCATAGAGTCTGATTTAGAAAACGAACTAGGAAAGGTATCGTGAGTGTAATAGGGAGAATAGTTAAAACAAATATACCTTTATTATAATATTGAAACATACAATACTCGGTCCTGGTGGTATAGTGATAACCATACCTAGCCCCGTAAACCCAAGATCGCGGGTTCAATTCCAGCCAGGACCAATGGATTTTTTCGGGCGTAAACATCCTAAGTATGGCTTCCTTCAACAACAATAAGTACAAGCATCTGTCATACAAACCGTCTGCCTCGGTTCTGCCGCCTGACACAGTTGCTCGACAAGTCGATCTTTCGTGCGTTGGCGGACACGTAAAAACCCAAAATAAGGATGACGGGCCTCAAGCAATTTGAACTTGGGCCATTCGAGTTCCAAACGTTGCAATCTAAGCCAACTCGCTTGGTTCGCACTTTCTAAGATAATTTTAATCTTAATATTTGACTAAATCTTACAAAGTATGCCATGTTCCTTTCCGCAAATAATTTTTCACCATTTATATGCATTTCTAGTTGATTTGATTTCTATTTTTACCTTAGAGTTTTATTATCTTGTTGCTAAATATTTTTCGGAATAAACAGAATATAGAAAAAAAATAATAAGACCAACGGAAGAAAAAGGGCAAAGGAATGGACAAAAAGAGCATATCACAAGAAGGAATAAACAGCGACCTACCGTAAATACAAGGTATCACCGTAGGCCCGAGTTTGTTTCCAGCTAGTCAAAAGCTTTTTCTCCGAAATCTTCAACCTGAGCGGACAAAATCAAGGAAATTTAAATGCTAAGTATTACTAATCGACGAACATATGTCAGCAGCACAGAATGAATAACTAAACAACTCAGAGAAAGGCATTGTTTTCGGCAGAGAGAGCCTAGTGCCCTAGTTTATATGCTATCGGTATGCAGAAGGTGCGCACCATTACTGCTGAGGGCTTCACGTAACTTTCTGGCACCTCTAAGTAAGGAATGTGCAACGAATATAAAGGAGAGAACGTGTTTGTAGCTGCGTTTATTACGAAAATTCTCTCACGGGATAAATTAGAAATTATAGCAAGATATTTTCCAGTCTCATTCATTTTTTGAGATTTAACGTCTATGAATTCGGAACTTATACCTTTCATAAAATTCTCTAAATTTTTATTTGCAAAATTTTTTATTCAGCTCACCATAAACATATAATTCTTCTTCCAAAGATGTTTCTTCAGTTTAGATAAGAGGTAATAATCACCGTGTTAAATTTGGTCTGTATGGTAGGTGTTTAGTATCCTGAAAGACGCAGTCCTTCAATGCAGCCTTCCAGATATTATCATGAATGGAGATCAGGGTCTTAGGTAAATACAGAGGCTGGCAAAAAATTCACACACTTCAAGCAAAGAAAAAACTGTGTTAAGATAACAAAACTGAATTCACTCAAACAGAAAATGACGAGCACTGATCATCTTAGACTTTTACAGTTACAACAGTTACTCAAAAGGCCCACAATCGGCGTCGGCACACTTCTGAGTACGTTGAACTACTGATTGAGTAACGTTTGCGAAAGTTTCCTCAGCACATGCCGTTTCAGTTTTCTTCCCGAAGTGTTGTCAGTGTACCGGTTTTCTACGGTATACAACATCCTTAAGAGTTCCCTATATTTAGAAGTCCAACCGAGTTAGATCCGGAGAACGTCGTGGAAACTCAATCGGACCTCTTCGTTCTATCCAGTGCATTGGATACAGTACGCGGGGCTTGTTGCTGTGCGAGGTCTCCCTTGGAATCTCTTTCGGTTCATAGCTCGCTTTTCCCGGTGACAGAAACTTCCATTAGAGAAGTTGAACTAAAATCGTCTGATACCATCATGGTATCTTGGCATGGCTGATGGTAGTTCAAGGCAACATAAATTAATGATCTTTGCTTTATGTATACATATACATGAATATAATATATATTAATTATATATATTATATTCACACAAGATGACAATGGAGAAATAATTAAATTACAATATTTGTAACATATATTGTTTCAATATAATTTTGAATATAAGTAACCTTACTAAAAATGTAATTGGATGCCTAAGATTATGTTCTAATGATTTAATTACATGCTATCAAATTTATTTAATACATATTATCTATCTTAATTAAAAATACCTACCCACTTTGAACGCCAACATAATTAAATATACGCTTTAATAAGTACATATCAACATATTTAAATGCAGCTCAAAATTAATTAAATATATTTCAACCTGATTAAATAAATACATGTCAGCCTAGCGCAAGTAAATACATTTCAACTTAATTTAAGACATTTCAACGAAAATATATATCATTATAATTTAATAAATTCAAGCTAATTAAATTCGTGCACATATAATTAAATATATGTCAAGTAAATTAAACACACTTCAATGTAATTACATTTATGCAAATATAATTAAATATGTTTCAAGCTAATTAAATACATTACAACCTAATTATATGCATTTCAAGCTAATTAAATGCACTTCATTCTATTTTAATACGTACATGCTTAATTAAATACCCATCAATCTAATTAAAAATGTATGAATCCAATAAATAATATCAACTTAAATGAATTTCAACGTAATTTAACACACAAAACCTAATTAAACGCATTGCTACATATTAAATACATTTCTGCCCAATCAAATGCATTTTTGAAAATAATTAAAAAAATTCTAAAAAATTAAATAGATGTTAATCTAATTTATTACATTTTATCGCAATTAAATACACGTCAACTTAATTTAATATATTTCAAACTAATTAAATACATTTCAAATTAACTAAATACATTTCAATTTAATTACATATATTTAACGTTAATAATTGCATGTCATCATAATTTAATGCGATACAATCTAATTACATTTGTTCCAAACTAATTAATTACGTTTCAATCTCGTTATGTGCCTTTCCACTAATTAAATACATTCAACACGTAAGAAATAATAAAATATACCTATCAACTGCAAAAGATAATCTATGAACTATGATACACTCCAAAGAACTGTTACAGGACAAACCTGAAAGTGGCTCAATGCCGGAAAACCAGTTTTGTGGGTGCTTTCAGCAATGGCGCGAGGGGATAGAGCATTGTGTACAGTGCCAAGAAGGGGACTTTGCGAGAAAACTCCTTTGTGGCTCTTAGTTATTGAATATTTTAAAACTTATCCAGTGATTCTCGTAAGAACCCTACCACCAGTAGCTTCTGCAGACGTCGTTTAAGCAAATTGAACCTGATTAGAATTTGTTTATGGGCTGTGGTATTTCGAAGCAGATCAGCAAGGTTTATGATGTACATTTCAATACCAAATGATGACCCCTTGTTAATATTATGCAGGGAGTACAACACGCTCCACCCCCTATCACCTCAGTGCTTAAAACATGGTTAAAAAGAAGGGAAATGATTGTATATAGTTCCTCTGTAATAATAATTGATGTGTTACAGCACTGCACCGTGCCTCTTGTGTCGCAGTATTAATGCAGGCCAGTTACGACACTAAGACAGGCGTGTCATCTTCAAGTCTATGTAAAGAAATGACGTAACGTTTCCACTATGTTATTGTGTTCGGGATATGAATCATATATACTCCTGGGAAGTATAGAATAAGCACACAGGTGGAAGAACATCAGTTTTTGAAATGTTATAAGTAGTAATTATAGGTCGTGAAATCTTCGTTGAGATTATTTTTCGGGCTCCTTTCAGTTTCTTAGTCTTTAAACGGCCCTAGAATTCATCTGCACAGATCAGAATGCTTTGGATAGGCCTGGATGATTTCGCTACTTCAGAGAAAGAAATTCAAGAATGGGCTGGCCCATATTGCAAGCTTAAATTATCATGGTCACCGTGGCCTTGTGCATGCCGAGTGCAATCTGCCGATATGTCTGCACCAGTTGACCCTGAACCTCATTGACGGCCACTATTCTTTCAAGGAGATCTATGACTAGAGGCCGTTACTTTTTGGACATAGCGGTTTATCACCCAGAACGATAAAAAATAACACACATCAAAACAGTCTTGAGGAACAACACGCAGTGTAAATAAAATATATATGCTGGTTCTAGGGAAAAACACAAAATCAGGAAATGGTCTGGTTTATACTAGGAGATTGGAAGATGCAAAAAATAATGGATAGTTATTGTGAGAGAATCTGCCCATTTTGGGGAGCTGATTAATAATGGGTACATATTCTGGCCGAATGTACCCGCTGGTAATTAAGAGGTCGATTGGCATGCTGAACCTGATTGTGGATCACACAAATTAACCGAATATGGTCATTTTCCTAGTGTGCGGAACTAAAAACAATTTATTTTCTGCCTATGAGCGGCATTCAAAAAGCTTTGCAAGTGTCATTAAAGTCCAATTCAAAACACATCATCACAATTATTTAAAGTACTCTCAATCTCTGTTCACACACAATTGTAGACGGTGCAAGCACTTGTCAAAATCACTATGGTACTCGGACTGAGATATTGTCAACAAAGCTGAATTTATACCTTGAGCAAGGTCCTGCCCTCGTTCAAAAGATTTCCAGCAATGTAAGATTTCATTCATGGAGATAACCAGAAGTGGCATGATGCAAGGTTAGGGCTGTAGGGTGGATGGTCAAGCAACTGTACTTTGGACACTTCCAGTTTCTTCAAATTTGCAGCTGTTCTGTGCATTGTCGTATAAAAGCTACAGCTTTGAAGTTCCTGACTTTGCACACGGCCATCTCAATTCCTCAAATAAAGGATCCAAAATATAAGTGTTATAGTATTCTCCATTCATTCTCATTCCTTCTGGCATACAGCCTACCATTAATGGTCCTTTATGTTGAAGAAAACAGTGAACATTCGCTTCCGAGAACGAACGTTTTGTCGAAGAGCAACTGGCCTTGGGTCGTAGATCTGCGCTTTATTTGGGGCGGTATAGTAATAAAACCAGTTTTCATCAGTAGTGCATGCATCTATCAAACGGTTGAGACCATTTGGTGGAAATGTGCTCTGCAGTTTTCTTACACATTCCTTTCTCCTCTTCATTGGTTAGGGAATGTGGAACCCCATTTTGTACAGATTTTTCGCATCTTTAAATGTCCATGGTGTGTGCTGCTATCACTGATACAATCATACCTAGTATTTCAACAGTAATATGTCGATTTTCCTCCACCAAGTTCCTCCCTCACTCTTTGAATTGTTCTCTCGTTCACAGCTCCTAAGGCCGGCCAGAGAGAGGGTTCTCTTTCAAAGTCTCTCGCCCTTCTTCAAATGATAGAATCTATCTTAGAGTGGTATTAAATGAACACACTTGGTCCTCGTGGATATTTATTTATTTTTTCCGCTCTTTCACGTAACTTTTAGCCTGTGAAAATGTAGAATCTGAAGTTTTCTTTCATTTTTCAGCAGCTGTCGACACAGGACTGAACTCAAGGGACTGTATGACAGCGACTGTGCAAGTTTCAACTTGATAGCTTAAGGTCCATTATTGCCAGCTTTGCTATTTACATTTTTGTAGACATTGTCCAACAATGGGTAGGCTGATTGCAAACATTTTTGAATGTCTCTCGTAAAACGCAATAAGTGTTATAACTGTAAATAATATATAGGTGATCACCACTCAACTGTAAATATCGTTCTTCCAATTTTTTTATTTATTTATATTTTTATTATGTTTCCTCTATTGTATATCACACAATAAAGATACAACTTCTTTACTCTACTCTACTCTACTCTATAAATGCTTATTGAAAATTATGTTCCCTACTAGACTGCCATTGTTTTCATTGAAAAAAAATCGCAAAGTAAGGGCAACATATATGCACATATTTTTTCGTTGGAATCAGAATTGAAGAACAAAGAGCGAGAGTAAGGAATTAATAGTTGACAGGAGTAGCGAAGTTCTGAGCATGCGCATAATGGCATCTTCCTGAGAGCACGACCTTGTTTAACGATGCAACTGAATGTCACGATCTGAAAATAATTACAGCAATACCCTTTCTGAAATCCCTGCTTACCTATATGACAAAACGCATGCCTTACATTCAAGCTTACTATTGGAGGAACTCATAGGTAATGAGCGAAGGGTTTCGTCATGACAATCGGGTAGACATTGTCTGAAATTCCATAAAGAGGAGGAAATGAACAGGAAAGCTCTTCCTGTGAAAATATATTGCATAAATGTAAAAACCTCACTAAAAGAAAGTTCGAACTAAAGGAAATCCTGCATGGAATAGCAACGAAACTTCTAGAGAACCACTTTCTCGGTTCTGGGAAGAGGTTGAATTTATACTTGCTTGTCGAAGTATAATCACTGGCCAATGAGAACATTACTCCAGCAAATGTCACGAAGTTCATACGTAAAAGACAAAAATTCCTTACGAAAATGATGCTACAACTGCACAAATGCATCATGAGCTATTATCACACCCGCCATACAGTCCTTATTTGTCTTTAAGCTATTTACATCGCTTTTTCTGTAGTTTACTTAAACTTAAACAGAGAAAACTATTTATTTTGTATTTTTCATATTAAACTTTTTGAGTTCTACTAACATCTGAACACCCCTGGTTAATTTTATATTTATTTTTTTAAATATACACACTGCTTGAGCATATGCTCTTCATGAAATACATATCCCTTAGGAGGCTTTTGAACTGTAAAACTGCAATATTATACATAGTAAATATTATCATTTTACAATTATAATATTAACACCCGGTGTTTTGAATCCCGTCGGCAGCGAGCGGCGCGACATGGCGAGCGGCGCGACATACCCAGCCGCCGAGAATCAACACCGCGCTTGCGGGATAGTTTTTACGTGAAAACCCTGTATTATAGCATGGACTGGTGTTTTGTTTTTTTTTTTTTTTTTTAATAGTTTTCAACGCCCCTTTCTACTACAGAGGCACCACAGGCGGTGACACTGATGACACATAAGGTGAAATTATATATTGGGAAAGAATTTTTTTTAAAGAAGGAAGCGTTCAGTTTAGGGTACCTCTCCGGCATTTGCCATTTATGAGGACTGAAGAAAACCTGGAAAAAACATCAGTTAGGGAGGACGGTCCTGACGGGATTCGAACCCCACAACTCCCGCTCACGAGTCCGTGCCTTAACGAACTCGGCCACCCTTGGCGGTAGCATGGACATAAAAATTTGATTTAATATTTATTTATATAAGCATTAAAATATACATAGTACTAAATTTTAGAAATTAAGATTATTATAGATGCTTTTTAATTCTTATGGGTATTTATTATATCTATAGGTTTATTTACATATTTCACTTAATTAAATTCTTTCAAGGTTTAATCCCATAAATATTTTATAACTTGTTTTTTTAAATTTTCAATGTTCTTAGTTGAATTTATGCTTTCTGATAATGCATTTTAATTTTTATATGTTGTATAAAAGAAAGATTTTAGACCATATTTTGTTGTGTTAAATATTTTCACGTCTATATTATTTGTTGATCTTGTATTTAATGATGAATATTTGATTTGTTTTTAAATGATGTATAATATAATTTTTACTGCTTTACGTATACAAAAGCATAGTGACTTCTTAATAATTAATTTTAATGGTAATACTTTTGTTTGTTGATGCAGCAGATTTGTTTAGCAAATCATGCAATATTTTAATGGATCCATTTTTTTCCCTTCAAAATCTCTCAATCCTTGTGTGTTTCTTGTTGCATATACTCTAAATACAATTCATTTTAGTGTGAATGTAGTACTGGGGCATAATACAGGACTTGCAGAATGTGTCCTTACCGCTCGCCAGCTATTTATGCTACAGCCTTCTGTGTATTGCGCTAATCGTACACCAAACTCCAATTTTCCTATCATAAACAGGGGTTTCATGTGTACAATTTGAATTTTCAGAAGGCCAATAACGAGTGTTGTGAGTGTTTACACGACCATTTAGTGGAACAGGGTCTCATCTGAAAATAACACAAGCTATGCGTCGATTAACCCTTCAGTCACTGATGAAAGCAACCACTCACAATAATGCACATGTGCTATGGGATCACCTTGTCGTAAACAATGGCCAGGTGTATACGTGTAAGGTTTGAGTTTTAATACTTTTGGTGCTGTGTACGCAGAATACATTGAGACTCCAACTTTCTGCGCTTATTTTGGTAGTGATTTTGTTAGCGAACGTTCAAGATTTACGTCATTTTCCTGTAATTTGTCTTCAATATCGTGTGATTCTTATTTTGCACTGAACCAGTAGTATATCAACTTTATTCACAAGATATTTGATTCCAGTTTCTGGAACGAGGCAATTGCCCAAGGAACTTACCAACGCTGATAACGGATTCATATTTATAATAAACTTTTCACACAAAATTAAGTTGCTCTAAATTCTTCGCAAACGAATGTATACTAGTGACAAGTTCAAGTCCTGGCAGGCAGGTAGGCAGCCTTTAATGGGGAGGAGAGCCGGGCTTGGCCAAGATGCAAAACCCCGTGCGAGCGGTGAGGACATATTCTGGAAGCCAGGTGTATATCATTGATATGTTTTTCTTGAGTCACTGCTCTTAATCTATGAATTATTTCCACACTGGAGAATTCTTTTTCCCTAATTAGTTGAAATTGTGACTGTCATATCAGTGTACTATCAATAATTATTACTAAAGGCTTATATGTTAACCCTTTGCAATTCTTCGCTATCAACACATCATTATATGAGGCGTAACAATTTGTTTTATTGCCAAATAACGCCCACCCACACACGCACATACACACATACTTTTGTTTACATTAATTGTTTGTCTTTTATTTACTAACAATTCAACTAGTTTTTCAGTATCATTTGCATATTATTTATATTCCCCATTTTAGAGTTACCCATTTAAAATATAGCAATATCATAAGCAAATTAAGTATTATTCCCTTTATGTTTAAAATACTCTATGCTAGCTAAACACAACAGATCAAGTGACCGAACTAAAGAAGGAATACCCTAGAGAGAACTAAAAGCTTTATCTTTGCACTCATAAGTCTTAATAATAAAATCTTGCTTAGAATCGGAGACACGAGTGACAAATTAATCTGAAAATCTCGTTTGCCTGAACATTCCCCGGTCGTGCTTGCAGCTGCGCGCGATAAATTTCATAGCGTGACTTAACTACACGTATATCACGCGTGTCACAACTCCGGCAATCGCCTGCATGACCCGTATATGTAACTGTCTTTTTTTCATAAAAAAGGGGGCTAAAAGGCTAAACTAAATCTTGTGTTTCATTGTCATGCGATTGTCTAAAGAAACAAACACGCATGCGCAGTTTAGCATCCGTACATTGTTGCATTACGTCACTGAGACTGATTGAATGATAAGATTTCTGTGTTAGTAGCAAAATGAAGCGTTTTGAGTAGTTTTTGCAGTTTGTCCGCGAGTTAAAATTTTACATTGTGCCTGATACAAGATGGCAAACAAAGTGGAACGTCTGTTAAAGATGCTTTTATTTATTAAAACTCGGAAGGAAAATGCGGAAATAAAACAGTTGACTAGAACTACTCACGATCTAAACTAAACACAAATTCTATAGGCCGAGAAAAGAATAGTGCATATTTAGAGAAGTGGACGAAAACAGTTTGGTGTAGAAGTGAAAATACGAAGGCTTTGTACCGTTTTTCGTGAATACTTTTTTTGAAAACAGTGATGCTTGGAGCAAAGGCGACGTAATATTATTATTATTATTATTATTATTATTATTATTATTATTATTATTATTATTATTAGAAAGATATTTGCTTTCTTTGGTCATCAGCGTCCCATTCAATTTATGGCATGAAACGGCCTGTAAATGTTGCTCAGAGACCTCTTCTTTCAGGCTTGGGATTCTATTACATGCTGTAAATATGCAACACAAGACCAACGCTTTACTTCCGCCATACTTTGGATTTTTATACTTTAAAACAATCCGTGGACCTTGATTGGGTTTGAACCCGCGAAATTGGGTCTACGAGACAAGCACTAGTCCACCATGATTGACTCGTGTGATAGATCTTGCAAATCATAAAGAATTAATTAAAAATACGCAGGAAGTGAAACCATCTCAGTAATAGAAAAAAGAATCAGACTTGAAAAATTCGGGTCATGGATGGGATTCCAAACACTGATCTTTAGCCATCCGGGCTGAAGCTCTTCCAACTGAGGTACCGTGTTCTCAAGACTGGTTCTTCGTTTATAACTTATGTCCTACAATCGGCTTGCATTTGTGTAATTTGCCTTGTTTTATTCTTAAATCTATTAAGGTTTAATATAATTAATTCTGGGTTCCTAATTACTACAAGGTTATAAAACTTTGATCCAAAATTTTTAGTCCTGATGATGTAAAACATTTAGGTTAATAAATGTTACTCATTGCGTCTGGTATTGAGAATTTGAAGTAGTCGCGATTCTTGTGAAAAAATATCAACAATTTCTGTTTAAAAATCTGTTCAACTTTTAAAACATTGATTTCCGTAAAACTAAACCCAAAGGTTTATGTTAACAGATTTTTAAAGACATTTATGTAAAATGAATAGCAAATTAGTATTAGTTTTCGTGATATCACCCTATTTATGATTGCATATTGAATAACTATTGACACAGAGCTAAGTTTGAAGGTCATTTGAAAAGTTCTCGAAATAAAGCACGAATGACCGTATAGCATTTTAAAAGTATTTTTACTTATAACATAGTTTGCATTGACACTAATGTACTTTGTTTAGCGATGCTCCGAAGCCTTTACCCCTTCACGAAAGTCAGGTACCTCCAGGCCTGCAAAATACACAAACTGATCATTTAAGGTCTTGTCGGATGAAAACGTCTTTCCACCAAGTTATATTCTCAGTTTGGGGAACAAACGGAACTAGGGGGAAATCGTACCCCAATTTATTCATTTTCGCCATTGTAATGATACATGTATGAGGCAAGATGACTTTTTTTTTTTTTTTTTTTTTTTTTTTTTTTTTTAACTGTTGTGACATCTTAAAATCGACTAATGAAATGAAAAGAAATTTTGACCAATTACAGCCAGATTATGGAGTAAAATTTTGGAGAAGAAAATTATAAAATCCGTTTTATCACGCGACGTGCATTTGTCTTGTGGCCAGTGTCGCCAACTCTAGGCCTCCTCTGTATAATTCCTGAACACCCATCACTGACCACTTTTACTAGAGGCGTTGGGAAGCTATTGATAAAAACAAAAAACATGGACATTCGACAATTATAACGCAAAATGGAGAGTTCTTCAAAGCGCTTTGGTGATGTGTCAAATGTGCAAATTGATTTTATCATTTGGTATTGGAAACCACAGAATACAAAGAAAAATAGAGACGCTGTATGCTATCCTGTTTTTTTTTTTTTGTCTCAGTTGGTAATAGAAAATCGAACGGTAGCGATTGTAATAGTCGACTTTGTCCATTTCAGTGTCACGGTTTCTGAATAGATATTATATGTATAACATTTTATCAAATGTTAATATTCTGCGCACTAATTTCAATATGCATAAATTTTATTCTTATTCTATTCATTAAATAGTCCTAAACCCGTATTTTGCTCTTCTCTATTGGCATTGCTAACAATGGGCATTCTTCTGTAGCAATTATTTTTTTTTTATTGATTTATTTATGGACGCTCTTTAACATCGCAGGTCATCAGTGTCCCATTCAACTCAGGGCGTGAAACGGCCGACAAATTTTGCTCAAAGGCCTCTCTTTCAGGCTTGAGGTTCTTTTTCGTGCCGTAAATGTACGACACGGGACACACGGCTTTACTTCCCTTCCGAAAGAAGCCATACTTAGGATTTTTACGCCCGAGAAAATCCATCGGTCTTGGCCGGGTTCGAACCCGCGTTCTTGGGTGTAGGAGGCAAGTATGGTAACCACTACACCACCGGGACCGACAATTGTGTAGCAAGATTGCTTGAAAAGTTTAAGCACAAATATACAATTATTACAATTTTGTAAACCAAGTTTAGAGGAATTATATTTAAATTCTTATTTTATTCTGAAATAGTCCTAATAAATATCACTCGAGGGTCTGAGCTCACCACGTTCATGAATTTATCGGTAATCTCAGATCCTCTCGTGATAAATTGGTCTTTTCTCGCGTATTGTTGCCTTTAATAGGTTCAAAATCGTGATGCTTGCATTGTTTATACTGCTATTTTGTTTCAGGCGTGTAGTAGTGCATCCAGTTTCCATTGGTCACAAATCGAAGTATAGTGTCGGCAGTATGTAAACAGGCTAAAGTTTGTTGAGGGGTTTGCACTTTGATTCTAAGTCAGCAATCGCGGCATCCATCTTGCTGATAATTTTTTCAAGCACAATTCTTCTTCATAAAGTAAAATACGCTAAATGCGCAAAGCTTAGGAAATTTCGGACACTGACCTTATCGATAATTTCTGGTGTCGTGAAGGATTGTGATCGTTCCTGCGTGAGTCATCTTCCAAGCTTTAACGACCGCGTTTAAACTCCGGGTCCTCTTAGAAACGGATGAAAATGAGGGTGTCGAGTTCCCTTGAGTCTTTGTCGTATCTGTATGAATTTCTGTTGCATTTATTTACACCCTTCTTCACCAAGTACTTAATAGCCGCGCGGTGTTCCACATTTCCATTTTTTTAATCCTGTATTCACACATCTACACTGCAACAAGCAGATATAACTACTACGATTCTTGACCAATCCGTTTATTATTGGACAAATGTTTCTATGGAGAATGGCAGGTTTTGATAACAGAACTGCTTCGGAACTGCTGCAATCTGTGGCTCATTCCGAGAACTTTTCAAATAACCCTAGTATATTTAACGAATAATATTTGTAGGCAGATAACCTCGGATGTTTATGATTTTATATATTTTCTTTCGCAGTTTGTTATGTATGTAGTCAACGTGTTAAATTCCATTTTAAGCCCATAATGTCCTTAAACATTTAACATGTGAAGGTTAGTACATTTATGACAGGTTCAAATGCAGCTGGGAATTTACCTTCGCACTGCCTTTTGGAGTGATTTTATTTAAAACGGAGATCGTTCAAGAGAATAGGATAAAAAATTGTTGAATCATTAAGGGACAGCAGATTTTTATCAGTTAATTATATAATTATATTTATACCATCATTTGCATTTGCACTAGCATCATACCATATGTGTCATCAGCGTGAAATAATAGACAGAAAGCGTTTTTTCTAAATTAATATTGACTCTAGAACATTTCATTGGGCATGACAACATTAGAAAATATATTGCATATCTCTAAAATCGTTGTTACTTGCGACCTGTTTGTTAGGTGCAATTTAGATAGCTTTAGAGAAACTACTTTGATTCTTCGAGAATCGAGCTTATCGAAAAGTATCAAAGGCTTTTCAAATATCCAAGACAGATGCCCAGACATTTTCCATTGTCTTTATTATTCTTGACTGATTCCTGAGTTCACAGCTATTATTCATATTCAAACCTTTTGATGCATTTTTCAGAGGCTTTGGAAATGGAAGACAGTAAGGAAATTGGTGTGTAATTATTTAAATTATTGTATTCCCAGATTTTTGTAAGGGCATTACTGTAGACACTTTTAAGAACGATGGAAACACTTCTCGAGATATGCACGAGTTCAACTGATGTGTGAAGAGATAATGATAACGTTTCTGCTATTATCTAAATAAAGTTTAATTACATTATACAGCAAAAATTTTATACTTTACCGACGTAAAACGTATTTGAGATAAAATTAGAAAAAGAAATGTTTTTTTTAATAAGGACAAAAAAAAAAGAGAAAGAAATATTTCTTTTTAATAAGGAAAAAAAAACTTTTTAATAGGGGAAAAAGAAAACAAAAGAGAAGTCATGGTCGCTACATGGGTTGGTGCCACCTTACACCGTGGCCTAGTGTTTGCCCGAGGGCGTTCTCCTGGGCTTGAGGAAGGATCCCCACCAAGATCCTCAATCGACACCGCAGGAGATTAGCTTGGAACTGATTAGTCCAGGTTCAGAGATTATTTTCGGACATGAAAGTCCAGGTTCAGAGAGATTACGTTCTTATAAGAACTGTGCGAGCTTACGCTCGTGAAGTGATGATAACGTTTCTGCTATTATCTAAATAAAGTTTTCTGCTATTATCTAAATAAAGTTTAATTACATTATACAGCAAAAATTTTATACTTTACCGACGTAAAACGTATTTGAGATAAAATTAGAAAAAGAAATGTTTTTTTTAATAAGGACAAAAAAAAAAGAGAAAGAAATATTTCTTTTTAATAAGGAAAAAAAAAATTTTTTTAATAAGGGAAAAAGAAAACAAAAGAGAAGTCATGGTCGCTACATGGGTTGGTGCCACCTTACACCGTGGCCTAGTGTTTGCCCGAGGGCGTTCTCCTGGGCTTGAGGAAGGATCCCCACCAAGATCCTCAATCGACACCGCAGGAGATTAGCTTGGAACTGATTAGTCCAGGTTCGAGAGATTATTTTCGGACATGAAAGTCCAGGTTCAGAGAGATTACGTTCTTATAAGAACTGTGCGAGCTTACGCTCGTGAAGAGTTGGCTGTGCTGGCTGAGCTTACGCTCGTGGTAGTTACCCTGTAGCTTCGGACCTCCCCGCTACCCTGTCTTGCCACTCCTGCTTATATAGAACTTGGGTGGTTGTATTTCATCCGCGAGAGTTACGAAATGTTTGTTCAGCTGTTACAAATTTGTGTTTCGTTACTTCTGCATCGCTTAAACACATTCCGGCTGTGATAATTTTATGGAATTTGTTGAATGTAATTTTGTATGAAAAAAAAAAACACCAATTTGATATTTGATTATTAACACAGGCAATGAGATAATTTAAATCCCAGGAGAGATTAGTAATGTGTTACCTTCCCCAAAGACGGTTTCTAATAAACCTATACATGGGATTCTGCTATATAAATGAGAGAACCTCATCCGGCACAGGTGAGCTTCGAACTCGAGACATTTTTAAAACTTATATAATAAAAATATGTTCTACAGTACTGTTAATATTTCAAGTACTTTTTTCTTTCATAAAGCAATGGGGTGCTCTGATCTGTCACTTATAAGAAAAGTGCGGGAAATGAGAAAGTAACAGACCACAGGGGGGCGAGAGAAATTGCACTTGGCAGTACAACCGCTGACAGGGAAATTTCGGCGAGGTGAACCGGTTTGTGGTGTTCCGTCGCCGGTAGCGAATCGAGTTGGGTTGGATGGCCACACCAAATTGTCAGGATCACGGTCAGATGGGAGTGGTTCCTTTAGATCACTCGCTGCCCTTTAATTTACTGCCACAAGCTAATCTCAACACATGTTTCTTAACTGGCAAACCTATTTGTCACATAAGCGAACAGTTTGTTTTACTTTACTGATTTACGTTTGAGGGAATTGGTGAAGTCACTAGAGGATAGCAATTTGCCTCTCTGATTCGAAATGTAGACGACAAGACCAATATGTGTATGTCAAATGGGAATGTGCAATATATGTCCAGTGAATGTGAAATTAATTAATGTTGTAATTTGGATTTTAGCTATAAATGGCTACGTAATTGCTTAATATGGCCGACCAAAATGCGAACTCCGTAACGGTGTCAAATCTGACCACAGAGATAAAACCTGCTCGATTTCCTATGATAAACATTTGCTTAAGAAAAAAGAATATTCTATGGACGATAGCAGTAAAGGGCAAGCACACACAGAACTGTTTATTTCCAAGCATCTTTGACCAGTCGAAACTTCAAAATGTTTAAAATGTTCATTTATCACCTCAGACATGGACATTTAAAAGTTATCTTCATATGTTTAATATAGCTGTAGAATACGCTGCTGGTTCAATGTACAAATGTGAAATGCCTGAAGAAAGAGTACCTTATTTAAAAGATGCAACTTCCTTGGAAATCTACAATCATGTAATGTTGACTTTCCTCGGTGGTGGTCCAGTGTTGCCAAGATTGCGGGCTCAATCCCGGCCAGTGTGGATGTATTTTTTTTTGCTTAAAAATCCTAAGTATGTCTCTGTTTGGAAGGGAAGTGAAGCCGTGAGTCCCGTGTCGTAGATTAAAGGCACGTAAAAGAACCTCAAGTTTGAAAGAAGAGACCTCTGAGCAAAATTTATCTGCCGTTTCACGCCCTGAATTGAATGGAGTGCTGATCACCTGGGATGTTAAAGAGCGTTTGTAAATAAACTGAATAAATAAATAAAAAATAAATTAACTTGTAGTTTTAGTAACAATTGCTACAAACAGCCCTCGAGAACTATATAAAACATTAAAATCTCTTTACATAATTCTTGTAAATAGCTTTAAAAGTAGTTAGTGTATCACTGTTGTATATAGCGTATAATTAGCTTATTAAAACTATAGCCTCAAAAACTGAGAGCAATGTCGTCGTATTTCTCCCACTTTGAAAATAGTTCACAAGATATTAGCTCGGTTTAGATTGTTCATTTTGTTATTAGTTAATAAAATGATAAATAGATAGCTGTAAGAGGCTTTCCGAGCAATACTTTTAATTGTATATGAAATTGTTGTACCGATAACACTGTGTCCATTTTACTACTAACCGAGGGATGTTTACCTCAATGTACACGACTTGCTTCCTCCATCTCTGTCCAGTGCCTGTTTTCTTACTGGCTCACTCACATATAAGTGTGTAAGGATATACGTTTTTTGACAGTGTATATCACAAGGTCAAGGTCAGATGCTTTGGGGGGTGTACTTCGTAAGTGACACTATTAATGCAGGTGTGTACTTTGGCATCCTTAAAAACAGATTTATGCTCACGTTTCAAGACCATTTTGGTGAACCTTCAAGTTGAGTATTTCGACATGACTCTGCTCCTTGTCATAGGGCTTTGAAGGTAATTAGTTTGATTAATATTTGTATTTAATTTAAATATAATGTGATGCAATTATCAGCCATTCAAACATTTCAGGTAAAAGCATTCCTTAGTAAAAATAGAGGGAATATGCTAAACTGGCCTGGAAATAGCCAGGACCTGAGTTCGGTTGAGAACTGCTGGGAGGTTATGAGGAATGCGATTGCTAGAAACAAGCCAAGCAGTAAAACAGAATCTCCGGGAGACAATTGTGCGCATGTGGTTTCATGAACTGACTCACAAATACCGTTAATAATTTGATTTTCTAAAAGCTCAAAAGATACGAGGCAGTCATTAAAGCACGTGGTGGACCAACCAAGAGGAAAATGTGATGGATTAGGCAGCTGGATTTTAAAAAGGTTGAATTTTTATTTATTCATATGCTAGGTATTAATAATGAGTATGTTAAAATGATACATAAGCAAAATTATTCAGAATCTAACTTTACTTCTTTATGTGAATATTTTGTTTCTAATTTTTAATAAAAATATGTATTAAATAAAAGTAAAATTAATAATAATATTCTAACACATTTATGGAAGTATATGGCGGTATTAAAATAATCACTCAAAATAATTCAAAGATTTGAAGGAAAATATTAAATAGTAAAGAGTGATGGAATATTTTTTCCCGCCATTGTATATGGTTTAGGCTATGGATCTGGTGATGTAGATTTGCGCCACGTTAAAGAACTCCATACCTGAAAAAATCCGTTCTGTCCAACCAACCACTGCCAACAAAAGTGCCTGTTTTCCTTCGCTTCCTGGATAGTGGATATCCTTCTTCCATGCTGTCTGTGTTATCGTGTTTTCTGTCTCCATGATGAAATCCATTGATAGCCCTTTTCGCTCATAATCAAGGTCGTTTTTTTGTGATTTTTTTAAAATTTTTCGTATAACTTAATAAAATAACAAAATATCAAAATTATGGTTAAAAAGGTAAAGATAGTTTCATAAAAATGTTTCATCTAATGATGTCATACATTTCATATAGCATGTTAATTTAATAATAACGTTATGCACTACTTTATATTTGCAAAATTCATGGTGAAATACAGGTTTTAATATCTTGGTATACCTTCAATGTCAGCAGCACTTAGTCGTTTGATCTGACACGACGGGCATTGTTGGATTTTGGTGAATATTTTCCGACCTATTGTAATCACCGAACTTTCTCCTCAACAACATAATGTTTCATCACCAGTGGCTATTCTACTCGTGTTCATAAAAGTTGCATCCTCATTAACGCGATCCAACTGCTCTCGACATATCGCGATACTTTTTTCTTTTCTTGCTTTAACAGCCGAGGGACAAACTTCACTAAGAAGCATACCAGGCTTTTCTGTCGACACGATCCCACAGAAATATCACATTCTTGAGTAAGCCGTCATTTTCATGGATGGTCTCATTAGTTCTGGCCGCATGAGCGTCGTCAGTTATCGTGGGGCATGAACTACGGTCTCTCAAGCCCTTCCACACCGCTCAAGGTCAGAGCTAATCAGTGCTACAACACTGATTTGGCACAGATTTGTGAAAGTTCGGATATTTTCTTTTTAACAGACTTTATATAGCACAGAATATAACACATAAAGCTATCACATAACTTTTTTACGTACAGTACTGTAAATATTTATTGCTTTACACACAAAATATTTATGGTCTTACCTTTATGCTCACCTAGAAATATAAGTAGTTTGGACTTTTACTGTAATTGTATTTCTAGGTATAGCCCGAATATGTCTAAAAATGTGAAGTTAATCATCTTTATATCTTTAGAGCGTCTTTAAATAAACCAAACTTTTATATCTGTTAAAAGTATATGTAGGCAGTAAAATTGAACAAATTGTCAAATTCTATAACTAAACAACACATTGTTATAATTAAAATTGTATAAACCTGGTGATTTCTTTTTCAATTTTTAATAAGAAAGTCTTTTACAAACATAAAATAAGCCCTCATCATCGTAAAAATGCTGAATAAATACTTTGTGTTGCCTCCCCGATTTTTTATTGCGGTATCACATCGTCTGGGCTTTGAAAGTATTAAATTTTTGACTTGGTCAGGTAAAATCTCATTAAACCACATCTTTCAACTAGGTCGTTCTTAATTTTTGCCCCCACATTTTGCTACAGCATTGCCGGTTGACTTCCAACAGTCTCAATGGGGTTGAGATCTGAGCTGTTCCCTGGTCACGTGAGGATAGAAATCCCTGGTTCTTCAAGAAAACTTCTAACCTGTAGCATAACATTGTAACTTTTTTTAATTACTTGATGTAACATAAATTTGGTAAAATGTGTAGTGTTTAAGCAAGGTACTCACTTTTCTTGCCCTATGACATGGTGCGGAATCATCCTGGAAAGTGTAATTTTCTGGTGATACAAACTGCTCCACAATTGTTGTACTAAACTTTCTCTTAAAATCATTATGTATGCATCTGCATTTACTGTTCCCTCAACAAAACGTAATGCACCCACTCCTTTCCTGGAAATACAACCCAAGACTATCACACTTTCTGGGAACCTTACTGTTGAATCCAAACATTCTGACAGAAATTCTTCGCTGCCACGACGATGGATAAATTTTTTCCCATCGTTTCCTTTGATGTCTGTCTGGTGGTGTAGTGGTAACCATAGTTGCCTTCTGAACCCAAGCGGATTCAATCCCGGCCAGGATCGATGGATTTTTTTCGGGTGTAAAAATCCTAAGTATGGCTTCCTTCGGAAGGAAAGTAAAGCCGTAGGTCTCGTGTCATGCAATTAAGGCACGATAAAGAGCTTCAAGCATGAAAGAAGAGGCCCCTGAGCAAAATTTATCGGCCGTTGCATACCCTGAGTTGAATGGGGCGCTGATGATCTGAGATGTTAAAGAGAGAGAAAAAAATTTCCTCTGACATGAAATTTTCATTCATTTGAGAAATGACTTTACCCCATCTCTGCAATCCAATGGGTATTTCCTTGGTCCATTCTAATCGAGCTTATTTCATTTTAACTGTCAAAATGGGCTTCTTCCGTCTAGCAGTTAGAGCCATTTCTGAAAGTCTGTATCTGATGACTACTACAAACAACTTCACTAGAAGCTTCTTCCCCTTCCCTATTCAATTCTTCTGAAGTTCTAGGCCTTTTTTTTTTTTTTTTTTAAAGACAGATCTGCTTCAAAACGCGATTATTAGCAGCAGTAGAAGGCCCTTTTTGTCTCTTTACTTTTAATTCTTCCCAAATTCCCAGTTTTCTTCTATTTAGCCAATAATGTTGACACAGTAGTTGTTAAATCCTATTTTTGATGCAATATGTGGAGTAGAAAGCCCCTCATAAGGTAATGCGACAGTTACACCTTTTTGTGAGGAGATAGTTCAATTCCTTTGCCCGTTTTGTGCAACTGTTATCAAATACACTACTATGTTAAGTCCAACAATAAAGGCAGCGGTATTACAACAATGGAAAATGTTTAAAAGTTCTGTTGCACACAACAGTGCATAATAACTTATAGATAAAACATAACTTAAATAATCAATTAAATAAGGTGAGTGTAAAATTACACAAAATCTATAGGTGATGTTTGCACAGCACACTTCTGGGGTCATTTTCTTGAAGACGTGCAGTTGTCGGCCAAAGGTTTTTGTCCATAGCTATAAAACACTGGATGCAAGGTTAGGGAAGCATGAAGCATGTGGTATCAGTTCGGTACTGTTTGTGTTACAAAACTTTTGTCTTGCTGAAACGTCCACTCACGTCTGTTCAATCATTTTAATGACAGTCATTGCTGACTCTTCTTGGCATGTGAAAGTGGCCAATTATTGTTAAAAAAATTGCTGAGAGGTATTTGTTGGACATCGCTGTCATTTACATAGAACAGTTCTGCATAATCGTGAAGCAACCGTTGTGGCCCCATGTTCACACATTGCGGAAGGAGAATGGGTGTATCTGCCCCTTCGTTTAAGAACCACTGACATTTCAGAAAGCCAGGGTTCAGGGTGTGAGGTCGGCGCACGAGATATATGTAGTGTCCTGTAGATTTCACTCCCCAGGCCAGGCCAGTTTCGTTACCGCACTCTTGTAATAAATTTGTTCCGTAGAAATCGGACAACATGGTCACCGTGGGTGTCTGTTTGCTGTTTACGACCCTGTCTTTTGTGTCGGAATGTTCCCATTTGCATTTCAATGGCTTGCTCGTTATAAATAAAGTTTCGGCGGGTTACCTGAAACAAATCTGTTCGTACTGCTATTGTATGTAATTATTTATCAGACTTGAAAATGTCTGGCATAGCTTCCTGGAGTTTTTTGTTCGCTTCTTTTGAATTCCTCAATTCTTCTCTGTCTTTACAATCCTGTTTTGTCAATTAATTCTTGTTTTAATTTCCTCCCCACATCGTGGCTGTTCATTCGAAAACTTTCTCTTAAAATGGTGTGTTTATCATGAACAATTCCCAAGTGGCGTTCTATCTCGATGTATAGTAGTTTGAATATTTGTTTTGACAAGTGGCACGTCTTTTGTGACAGGATTTTGCATGCCTGGTTTTATAAAGACACAAAGTGATATATTTCTGTTATTTTATCTCATTAGTACAATGGATTGTTTTCAGTCATTTATATTTCAGAATTAAGATGTCTTATCTTTGTTTTTTCTTTACATACTCGTACCGGCTGTCTAATAAATATTAAACCTCCTTTTCTTTTTCAACACAAAGAAAGGGTTTGAAATTCAATCTATTCGTACTTATTTTTTAGCATAAACATTTTGGGGAGTGACCTCCAAGCCCGTTTTAGTCAAGATATGCTACAGTACATGGCCTGCAATAAATAAAATGACACATTTCAATTTTCAAATCTTACGAATATTGAACTTAAAAACTGTATTTTGTAAATATAGTAAATGTTAGTTTTAACTTCATTGACGTCCAGTAGAAGCGTTCACTGGCAAACACACGACGGTTATTGCGATTTCGTTGTTACCGGAATCACCAGTATCACCTTGTAGCGACTCGAACAAGAGCACTCTTGCGGTTTGAATAAACAACATTAAAACAAAATAGTTATATGCTGATGTTTTTCGTTAAACACAGCAAATGTCCTGTAGTGGTCTTTGAAGACAAGTGACACTTTGAAGCATGCCATACAATCTGGAATATGTAGCAGAAGGCGAGCAAACGTTTAGTATATGGAGCCCTCTAGTGAGAAACTGCGGCGTTTTACAGAAAAGCAAATATCACAATTGAATTCAGAGATGAGTTTTATTTGATTTATTTACGGACTGTTATCTCGGGTCGTGTACGATCCATTCAATTCAGAGCGTGAAACGGCCGGTAAATTTTGCTCAGAGATCTCTTCTTTCAGGCTTGAGGTTCTTTTTCTTGCCGTAAATCTACACAACGGGGTTCGACGACTTTGTTACCCTTCCGAAGAAAGCCATGCTTAAGATTTTTAAAATCCATATACCCTGACCGGGATTGAACCCGCGATCTTGGGTCTAGGAGGCAAGTATGATTACCATGCCACCATGATCGACTAAGAGGTAAACAAAGGGCTATAAATGAATTTTAGTGCTGTTTTGTTTGTTAAAACCCAAGCAAAGGGTGACTAAAAGGAGGCCCCCATGAGGAACTGCGGCGTTTTACAGAACATTCCAGTTTCAACACTGAATTCAGAGATAGGTAAATGACCTAAAACAGAATTATGATGCTAGTTTGTTCTAACCCTAGGGTTTCCCTGATTACCTGTTTTTAGTATATGGTTGTTCATGTATTTGGGTTATGAATAATTATGTGAAGTATTAAAAAACTAAAAGAAAAGAATAAAGAGATGCAAACAACACCAAGAAAAATGTAGCTTGAAAGGAATTGGCAACCAATTAACTAGTTTGCATCAACAGAAAGAAGTTTCGAGAAAATAATGCACATTTCATTAAAAAATATTTGTTTTGTTTAAACATTCCTAGTGAATTCGAATAATGAAAATTTGAATGGTGAATTTCATGAATACCCTACTTTTACACTTGTCATTAAACACGTGTTTTAAATATTTCATGAATTTAATTTTTTTTATTTTAAGTAGAAGAGTTTCCATCTTAATAATAATAATAATAATAATAATAATAATAATAATAATAATAATAATATGAAGTTTTACACCGATTCTAGAATCTTTAAGAATTCGCATTTTCATTCCAGAAAATTTAGGGTTCATCCCACCTCTAGGCTGGAATAAAGTAGAATGTCATTGACAGTGTTTCATGAAAGAGGAATTTCAAATCTTAGTGCAAAGAAGGTACATACATTCTTAGAGATGTTGACATGTCTAATCGGCAATATGGCTCGCTTAATCAGAGTATCAGCATATACAAATGGTGGTGGTCTTTGTTGCTTGCACCGCAGAAGAGGCATAGGCAGTCATCAGTTTATCGGTTATCTGTGGTTTGAGGATATGAAACCTTATAAAATGGTGCAAGGAAGGGTTTATGCATGATAATAAACGAGGTGAAGTTCAAAGGTATTCTGCTTCGGCGTTAAAAATATAAGTTAACATAATGCCAAACATGCACCAAAAATGAAGAGTGATCTGGAAATCCAACGGTAATCGGCATTGATAATATCACTGAAAAAAATCAGAGTATCATAATTGAAGACTGTTTCCGGTTTACAGCGTATTCCTCCGTCTTCCGGTTCTCAAACTCCATCTGTATTTGTCATACCACTAGATAACCTCCATTCATAGCACTAGTCACTCCTTCGCGCCCGTTCTTGAGATCGTCCTCATCTTCTCTCAGAGAAATTCCAATTTATGTTAATTTTGATAGTCTTTCTACCTCCATAGTTGGACGTGCCCGTTTCATATATTCAACAATATCTAGATCTTTATTTACCTTAATTATTTCACGTATCGTGTTGTTACCGACTCTATCACTTAGAAACTCTCACTAACAAACAAGAGAATTGGCCCAGTGAAAAATCCCGATTATGGGCATCTCGGCACATTGGTGTTTGGTGATGTTTACATCGATTTGTGATGGTGGTCGACACTTGTATTCATTATTTCACAACTGAGTTGAAACGGCAGTCGAAAAGTAGACAATGGCTGAAGAATGCACAGGGAACGTGGGGGGGGGGGGATACGAAAGTGTTAGAAAAGGATTGAGCATTACTCATTCAAAGTACTCTCCAAATTCAACCCTAGTCGCTCGGTGGAAGGGCATTTTTGTCGAACCCCGCCAATGGCTATTTTATATTGAAATGTAATTTTTGCCCCACACAAGCTTTGTGTTAGACTGAAATTTGAAATTAGATCCAAATTAAGAAAAATTCCAGGTCGCGACCATCACCGTGAATATCCTTCATCTAAGCCCTGGAGACAAGTAAGATTATCCCATGACAGATATTTTATCCGTATAAGCGGACCTATGTGAAAACATCTCAATTTATATAAATCAACCCTAATCGAGTGGTTAACTATGAAGCCCGGGCCACCTCTTAAGAATAAATATGCAACCTTACAGACCTCCAGGGTAGAAGAATTGTTTCGCTTGAGGTCGAATAGGGAACGGTAGATCAGATGACAAGAGCATCGGCACGGTAAGACAAAGATCCGTGGTTCAAGTTTGACAGAAGATATTTTTCCGACGAAATTAATAAATTGGAAATTAGCTGTAGCACTCGATAGAGACTATATTGAGGAACAAAAATCATTTTTCTTAAAAAAAATATGTTTAAATTCCTTTTTTTCAAAATCTTTTAAAACTGCCCTGGTATAAAAACGTTAAGTGGGGTCAAAATGAGTTTCATAATTTTTCGCATTCTTATATTTTGATATCATTTAAATATTTAGATTTTTCATCTTATTTTCGCTTGTTTTACAGCGGTACAACAAATCTATTTTTACGCTGTACAGTATCATTCTCTCTGTTAACCCCTAGTATACTAACGCCGGAGAGTATTGTGATGTACTGATCTGTATTGGGCAGCGAGTCATAATAATGCAAAGGATAATCCTGTGCCTGCAAAAATAAATCTGGAATTGGGATTTTATTATTACGCCTTTTTATGGAAATACTTGAAATTTTAAAAGAAATGTGTTTTTTATGTGTTATAACATTTAAAATTTATGCTGAGTATCCAATGTTATAAATATGCTTGCGAGTTGCTGTTGCATTGCAAATACTATATGTATTTACTTCAGAATTCGAGCCCTGGTCATAACCGTGTTTGATAAGTTGTGGAAAACGCTTTCACCTGACGGTGTACAAATTAAACGTTTGACGTCTTCCTTCGCGTGAGGTAAAAATGTTCATTTGAAGGCCAGTGCTTTGTCTGGTATACAGAATTCATCTCACGTACTAGGAAGCTTCTGTCACGCTGCAGTTCTATGTTTTCTCCCCAGGGGACGCCTGTTGGTTTTCAATCCGGACCAAGCGAGGAGTTTCTTTTTTCTAATTGGTGTTCGGCTGAAAGGTCAGGAAGGTGTAGTTTCAGCCGGTCCTAACACAGCCTCAGAGGAAATGTAGACCAGCCTAGTTTCAACGCTTTTGTTATCTCAATTGAATCGTTCATTTTAGAAATGGCGTACACTACCTCAAACTCTGTGTATAGAAATCTAAATATAGCATTTTAGCAGAGAATTGCATTCATATGACTCCAAAAAGCGTATGTCAAAGACACAGCGTGTACTATTTGCGGCAAGGTTAGCTTGTTTATACCTAATCAGCGGACATTGCAGACTCTAAAATGTTATGTGCCATTTGAGAGAGCAGAATGATGTATGGAATAGAAATTTAGGGGCCAGATGGACGATGGAAAATGATAAATGTGATAAACGGATTATTTTATAGAATTTCCTAGGCTTACCTAGATCTTCGCCTAACGAGGTTGCTCTAATGGAACTTGGAAGATTGGGCTATAAATGCAAGGTAACAGAAAGAGTACTGCAATATTGGTCTAATGTTTAACGCCCGTTTTTACTACTGAAGCACCACAGGCGGTGGACACTGATGATACATGAAATGAAATGATAAATTGGGAAAGGAGTTTTAAGGAAGGAAACGTTCTAGACCTAAGTTTAGGGTACCTCCCCGGCATTTGCCATTTATGAGGACTGAGAGAAACCTGGAAAAAACCCTCAGTCAGGGAGGACGGTCCTGGTTGGATTGGAACCCCAGACCTCCCGCTTACGAGTCCGCGCCTTAATGACCTCGGTCACTCGTGGCGGTATATTGGTCTAGTAAAGGTTGACTAGAAGACGAGAATATCATCATACAGTGTTTGGCAACACAAAAAGGACTTGAGAGGAGAGAAACTTGGATATATAATCCAAAATATTCTACAAAATGGTACGAGGGGGAAAGAATGGGCAAAGGATTTTGGAAAGAGATAAAAACAAGAATTGAGGATATTGAAAAAAAAAAAAAAACAAGAAACGTAAGCTAGTCTTAATTTCAAAAATCTCTGAAATTGTATAGCATACTTAAAATTGTTTGTGCAGGAGAAAGATACATTGAAACCTGCAAAAAAGCAGGTAGGGAAGGACTGGCATGGTTTAGAACGGGAGTAATGTATTTAAGTGGGATAAAAATTGAATATATTAAGGGGAAATGTCCATTGTGTGAAGAATCAGATAGCACTTGGCATTTTATTTTAGAATGTAAACAAATCAAGTTTTGGAGGGAACATTAAAGGGGAAAACTTTTCAAATGAAATAAGAGGCAGAAGAATTTTAAATTTAAAGTCAGATCAAAACATAAAAAAATTTTGGAAAATACATAGGCAAGGTGAGATAAAAAATGGTTATGAAAGGAGGGCAAGACAAATGGAAATAACATTATTGACAATGGCACAATTTAGTAGTGAATATATTTCCATTATATATATTCAAACTGGTGTTAATTGTAATGTAGTATGGAAGGAACGCAAATTGAGGGTAATTAAGGGGGAAATTTAAATGTTACGTATTGAGAATATGGAAATTGTTTACTCTGAATTTAACACGTTTCTTTTTCTGTTTCTCTTAAAACTGCATGAAACTGATAATATTTATGTGTTAAAATATTATATTCCCATGTAAATTGAAAATAGGAAGAAATACATTAAACTGTTCGACATGAGTGGTAAAAGTTTACACAGCAAAGCTACTTTTTCTCAAATTTCGCAGTATTTTATAAAATATGAATAAAATTAAAGCGAATAATGTTTCTGGCTGTAAAATTTGGAAGTCAACGTTTTTCATTATATAATATTCGTGGCTTTTCAGATGTAAGCTATAGAAAATTATTTATAATTAGTGACAAAATGTGAAGCGTGTAAAATGATTTTATGTAAATTGTATCTTTTTAATAACTTGAAAAATTCCAAAAATATAAGACTTTCTCCCCCAAGACCGGTTTTTTAGATACACCCCAGCAGTACAAGTCTTTTAGCAAGAATATACTCATTGTTTTAATCGTTTTTCGTCTTTAACTGAAATTTAAACTATTTCCGTATGCTGAGATGATTCGAACACCTGTATTCTCTGGTAAGCTCAATCCCGTCAGAATGAATTTGGCTGCACTTGCGACTTGTTTCATAACGGTTGCCGTGTTTTATGCCCCAAGATAGCAAGTACAGCCAAAACAGAGCGGATAGTGGGCAGTATCTACGGCGAGGAGAAATGTGTGTTGTTGATTGGTGCCCCTCTTCCACAGCAATTCAGAATAAGCGCGAGACGGTGACAATTGTCAGCTTGCTAAATTAATTTTTTGAGACAGCGTTTAGCTAAAACAGTTTTTAATTGTTACATTTACTAATATGGCGATTTAATTACTGGTTTTATAGTCTGTAGCTCCAAAAATAAACCTTTCTGGGTTTTACATATTACTTTAATTGCTATTGCATTTAATTCCTGCGATTGGTGTGGTACTGCTGTTTGTAGCTTCGGTTTCTATGCAACCATTCCGGTGCATATGTCGCATTTCTGCATTTACATAAAATGAAGTACAAACAGTGACTCTTACCAATGCATTTTTTTTAAAGTTAATTTTGCTATTATGCACTTGCTGTAGTATCTCTGATGTGTTGTAGTTTATGTTTTTACTTTTTCAGCCTGAATGATGTTATTGTATATATCAATATAGTTTTATACTCAAACTGCATAGTAGATACTCAAACGTTATTTTCTCTCCTTATGTGCAGAGAGCTACACCAACAGTATACGTCATGAGCGGCCACTGTTCTCGTAACAGAAGGATAGAGGAAAGTAAGTATGCTAAAAGCTATTCTATATTAATTTTAAATTACAACTGGATTTTACCCTAATGTAAATTTGGTAAATGTTTCGGTGTTGAACCTGCCCATAAAATGACTAAATAGTAAAGAGAACAATGGATTAATGCAAAAAGAGTAACGAAATTATGTAAATAGTATATAATTGAACTATCAGATGAACCTCTTACGAATTTGCAAGTAATTTTAAACGTCTTTCTTGTGGTATTATAATACATGTACTTTAAAAATACGTCAATGTAATTCGTGTGTAATAAATTACCACTTCTGCTCATTCTCAACACTTATAACAGACGCTTCCTAATATACTCTACAGTCTATTTTTCAGTCGAAAAAGATATCCAACCTAACCTAGGGATTAATCTATCGAGCTACGTTATCTACATTATTGTGTTATTTACCTACTGGTGTTTTCTTCCCGCTCTCTAATACATTTAGAAATCTTGAGAAATAAAATGGGCTGCAAGAAGCAGACACAACTTATATTTTGTTTGTAGATGTTGGTTGTATTGCTTTGGCGCGACTGTGGCGATTTATACTCGAAGTTGTGACAATGTTTCGTTTCCTATTACAAATAGCAACAATAATTTGCAATTTATGATAAAAAAGCTATAAATGGAGGCATAAAGCATCTCATGGTTTATAAATACCGTTATCAATTCTATAAACATGAAAAAATTCGGGAATTTAGTGATATTCTTCTATTTCCTAAATTCCCCTATATTTTGTGTTTTTTATTTCCGTGAAATTCACGATACTCGTCCTTTATTCCCCGTTACTACACTTATCTTCTACTCTTCAGTTAATTTTCTAACCTTAAAAAGTTTATTTCTCCGCTGCTAATTTAAATGCCCTCATTTTATGCAAAATGTTCCACCAAGTCTACATATTCCATTATTCCACACCAGGGCAATGTTGTATATCACTTTCTTACGTTCATTCACCGTATTTCAGAGTCGCCAACTGTTATATAATATTGCTATAGGGAGGAACAAAGTAATTCGCACCAACCTATTCAAACGAGGTCTGCGAATGAAACCCGTTAACTTAAACCTAACCTAGGGGGTACATTTTAAGATTGATGTTTGCATGCACACATGCTTGCCTCTTGGTTAGGTTTAAGTTTTACGAGGGTTCAAACAACGAGTTAGGTTGCCTTAGGTGTTTGCCAAGTTTTCTATAATAAATTGCTCTAAATATTTGAGATGTATCCGACACAGCCAGTCTTTTCGCACTATTTCATCTGCCCTGCAAGCTAGTGCATTTCTTGCTGTCGGGCGCTGATGATCTAACCAATTTTGCACCCTAAAACAATAATCATAATCATTGTTTTTGGTGACGACATCTTCACCACTAAAACGCCGTTTATCTTTCCTTCTCCCGAAACCTGCGAAGTCGCTTTTTTGGGGGTTGCATGCCTTCCGATAATTCACATTTTCTCCTGATGACTTGTGCTACCATTTTGTGTAAGTTGTGCAACCTTCGGTTCAATTTTTAATTCTGCTGGGGGACTACGTGCGTTTAACTGATGTTCTTTTTTCTGCAAGCTTACTAAGAAAATTGAGTCCTTAAATGCGTATTATATTTTATAAATTATATATTTTAAATTATTGTGAAAGTTGTTTTAAACTAATGGTATCTTTTGTTGGTAAAATATGGTGAGTTTTCTTTAGCTGCTGATGGTGTTTTGACAACTAAATGTAATGTTGGCTTTTAATGTGTACCATATTCATTGTTTCAACAATGTGAAAAGCAAACTGGCAGTATTTTGCTCTGTTGTAATAGATATCTAGATAAATGTATTTTGCTGATGAATGAAATTATCACTACAGACTCCAAAACGCTTGTCTGCTCTTGACGTAAAAAGATAGAAAAATTTCGAAGGCTTTGAATAAGTTTATTGCGTGTTACGTTTGTTTTAAAGCACATGCAATACTGGGTTGCATATAAATTTTAGCGCGTTAGCAAGTACATAATTAAAATTGAAATTAATCTAATGAAATAATTATGACTTATGTAAGAAATATTGCTTTTCCCTGGAAGAAGCTTGACTTACCGTGAGTAAAATCTCCTTTAATGCGTTAAATTTCTTGTACTTTCACGTTTCTCATTGTTATTTATTCATCATTAATAGCTCTGAGATACCCTAGGTCTCCAGTTAACAAATCTGAGAAAATGAACCAAGTCATAAAGGAAAGGAAACAGAAAACGCAACAATGCGTTGTATATTTACTAATCGCACAGAATTACCAACACATGTGCTAGTTATAACTAAAATCCCTGCAGTTACCATCCATATATAAGGAAGAGATTGACTTTAATTTGTATTATTTGCCTGGTGCACCTCTTTAATGTGGCCAAACACTGTAGTTTTTAAAATGAAGATCTGGCTCTCTTCGCTATGATGAACGGTGTTCACGCAAATTGCAGTGTTCGGTTCCTTATTGCGTCTCTCACTAGTATCGCGTGTCTTGCGTGATATGGTGAAATAAGCACTGCCAATGTTAATTACGATCTACTTTCGATAACATATTTGGTATCGATGGATCGAAATTGAAACTTTTTATTTTACTCCAGATATAGTTACTAACAATGAAGACAATAGCAATGCCTTGGTTTCTACCCCCCCCCCCCTTTTAGTCAACACTTTTATCTATAGTTTCAGTGTTATATTTTATTCATTGGATCACATTTCTTGCATTTACATTCAATATATGCAATATATAAATAGAAAAATGTTCGAGTTGTTTGCACGATAAATTCAATAATTTGTCATGATTTATTTTAAAGTTTTATTTTATCGAAGATTTCCATTTAACTGTTACAACAAAAAAATTTCGGAATATATTCAGCACATTAAATTACACTATTAAGCTTTTTCACTCATCTCTTTAATCAGGGCCGAAAAAAGAATAACAAATGAACCTATCAAAACTTAAAACAAAAATGTATCTCGTTCAGTTGGAGAAAATAAAGTGGGATGAGCTTACGTCAGCAATCTAGGTGCTAAAACAAATAGCTGCAAATGTTTCAGAGGGAGAAGAAATACATATAGCATTAATAATATATTTAAAAACGTTTATAACTCATTACCAAGAAATTAATCTTGAAAAGCATTGGAGAAAAAGTAATATAAATAAAAAAATAACGATTATTATTAGATAAATCTGATGATTATACAACATGAAAAATACTTTTCACAACCAATAACATCCCCCAATATCGAAGAAAAAGAAATAAAAAGCTTGAATATGAACTAAATAAATACTGAGTTATAAATGAAAAATATAGAAAAAGAACTTTGGGTATGGAAATGAACAACTTGTTTCAGATTTTGATCACATAAGAAGTAACAAAAAAGTTGTTTTAATGATGAATTTAGAAGTAAACATATTGATAGGTTAGATCAAAGAAGACTGGAATGTTTTGAGCATGTTTTATTTATGCAGAGCTATCTGACAGGTAGTACAGTCATTTCCTGACATGCGCACTCGAATTCATCTCGCGAAATGCCCAAGCTATCAATGCTGCTGTATATACTGTGTGTTACATGTAGAAAAAATTTGCTGAGAGGCTGTAGATACCCAGCCAAAACCCGCCCCACAAGTAAAACTGCTACATAATGTGGTAACGGGGTTCTTGACTGTCGTAATGAATTTACATAAACAATAACGTAATAAGAAGGTAAGTGAAAGGTTGTGATGCGTTAAAAGACTTCGACATGTATACAGTTTACTTGTTTTAACCGTTACGGACCAACACTTCCGATAAAAGAAAAAGTTTACGGTCTGTAGCAGTCATTTACGTAAAGGGAAAGAATGAATCTTAAAAGAAATAAGCCAGGTGTCCATTATCTGATCTCGTTCACTTGACTTGGAAACTTCCTTGATAGGCCACTTATGTGACAGGTTTAGTGTTTGTTGGTTTCCTACACTGACACAAATTCAATATCAGGTCGTGCAGTTTACAATGAAGCAACAGAAAGTATCACTTCTCTCGAAAAACTCTAACCGAATTCATTCAATTTATATCGTGCTCTTAACATCTTTGGCCATTTTAGAGTCCTTTTGCTCCTCAATCTGAACCGGCGTTTGAAATTTGAATGCTTAATTTCTATATGAAAGGGACCCAAGGTACTTTTTATAGGTTTTGAGTTAGTGACGATTCTGTAACCTCCTACTGCACAAAGAAACTCAAGGTCATGATATATCACCAAAAGAAGGGGATGTTAGCTACTTAACTATATTGGCCTCACTGCTCAATGTTGGTACAACTGCATTATTTTTATTATTACCGACTATTTTAGGACATTTACTAATTTATATTATTATTGATATTATAGTTACTCTTTTGTTGTTTCATCGTAGATTTTGTTGATACCTCCTGCCAAAAAAAAAAAAAAAAAAAAAAAAAAATTAAAGAAAGAAAGAAAGAAACGGATACAAACTATAAAAGGAATGCGATCAAAACTAATCCTTTAATGAAACACCGCAGTAGTATTAAAAGTGATATTAGTAGATTATGTGAATTCGTTGGAAGTTATTAACCTGCCAATCCAACTCTCCCCCCTCAAAAATATTTAATTTATAGCAAATGAAAGAGAAACGGCGTTTCAGTAGTGTCTTTGCCAACAGCAAGTGTCGGACACCTCTCATGTTTAAGATTTAACCTCAACTAATTGACTTTGTGAAGGGTCTTAGACGGCGATAGAGCGGAGAATGTAGTAAAAAAACTGGAGATATGCACATGTATTTAATAAAAACATAACTTTCAGGCTTAAAAGTATATGCTTTTTCCATATCAATATTACGTGTTATAAGTTTCTAATTATACTTAGCTGTATAACCTGTAAAACGGAACGTGATTAAAGTCTAAAGTTACATAGTGAATTTTAGACGTACGATTGCTTGTTTTTCTGTGTTCCGAAACCGTTGTGTTCTCTCCGGCTGCATTTATTGTACACTTTACACTACTATGGTTAATAGAGAACATACTGATAGTCGCTTCTAATCCAGCGGTAATGAAGCCGCAGGGCGGCCGCTGTCTGTAAGGATAAGTCCGAATATTCGTCCATGCGCATGCGCAGACTATTCTCTCCATAATCTTTCACAGGATGCAAACAAGCTTATTGCTTGGTGGGAATATCCAATTGTTAATGCTAACAATAATCCCCCCAATGCCACATCTCCCCACAGCCGCCCTAATTGACGTCCTTGGCGAATACAAAAATTCTGTTTTCAGGTATACCCCTTTACTCCTAACGCTGCGATTTAGTTGATTTTCAAAAACTATTAATCTTATTTTATTTAAATGGTTTATTCCGAATTGCGTTGCATTTTTTTTTTAAATTTTGGTTTTCAGGTAAACCCTCGCTTATAATTGTCCGATTTCGTTAGTTTTTTTTTTTTTTTTTTTAATCTAGTTTTATTGCGATGGCATATACCGAGTTTGGTTGAGGAAAAAAAAAAACGTAAATTATGGCCCCTAGAGCGATTTTCATTTTTCGCTTTAGGCTAAACCCCACTCCTAAGTGGTTAAATTTTGCTGGTTAACGAAATTTGGTGTATAATGATCAATTACCAAACGAGAAAAAACAAAAATTGCGGCCGCGGACATTTGATTTTCAAAAATATTTTCATTGGTACATCCCCAATAGCTACCTGCATTCCTTCGGAATTCGCTAACATAGGAAAGGAGGTATAATAAAGTTTGGTGGATTATGATATTTAACTTAGAGAGGGACACAAACAATCAAAATTAGAATTAGATCACTATTAAGGTAAGATGATGGCATTTTGGTTGTTAATGATGTTACTTATAGTGTCAGTTAAGTTAATAATATTAATTATGTTTGTAATACTGTGACTAGCTTCATGTATTCTCTGAAATTGTCCTGTAATACTTCTAGGGTCGACATTATCACACTATCCTACACTTAAGAAGTATTTTGATCATATTAAGTGCTACCAAGCGAGCTTTATGAACCACACAGCATACGTGCGTGGTATTTCTGACATTACAGGGTCGGAAATCCGAGACTTTCCTTTAGGGAGTGTTCCCGATACTCTGCTGGAACTGAAATTCAGCTACTCATTTACCTTACGTTGTTGATATGATTGCACTTGATGAAGAGTTAACTCTAGAAACCAGTGTTGTCACATCTCTGCGATAGCTGTGGTAAAATGAGGAATAAACCTTAGTAATCTCCCATCCGAATGTGTAGTGTCATCGTTTTCGTGTAAGCACTATCACGAGATACCTTTTAATTATTCCCCAGCGTTGCCATTGTTACATTCTTAACAAAAGACAGATGGCATAGTATGCAAACCCTATTGTTGCTCTGTTATCATAACATAATTCAATTTGTATGTAAGCTAGAAAACACTTAATAAGTTGTGAAAGTATAGTAGGAATGTGGGACGAATGTGGGCGGCAATTAGTACCAACTTGACAAATTGAAACTATGTCCAGATGATATATCGAACTGTGTAAAACCAAAAATATGAAACAAGCATCGACTGGCAAAAAAAATTATAAATTTAAGTGCAAAACATTGAAAAATATGGGAGACTGCAATGGCTTACTATTATGATTAATATAGTTACTGTCTCACAAGCAATGTAAGTTTGTAAGCAAAACTTCATTTAAATTTTTTTTCTGACAAATTAAATGAATCTTCAAAGTAAAGACCAATAAAGTCTATAGTCTTGAGTAACCTTTCAGCGAGGTTTGTTTTTCCGCGACGGTACCACTTTCTGGATTTCGATGCGAAGAATTCGGTGACATACACTACTTCAAGTTTCCGAAATTTCTTCCACATAGGAAATGAAACAGATGGAACTCTGAATGTGCAAGGTCAGGATTATGTGCTGGGTGTGGTAGCAGTTCAGTCGGTTGTTCGAGCGGTATGGGGTGTCTCATTGTTCTGTAGCAAGAACAAGCGCTCTATTTCCATTAACCAATCAATACTGGGCATCTCTGTCTCAAAACTTCATGAACTCATTCCAGTTGCTGAGAATAACGATTTGCAATTGTACGCCCGTTTGGAACAAGCTCTCAGTGAGTCACACCTTCAAAATGTCCCCATGATGCCTTACTGGCTTTGTTTAGCGATGACTGGCAGTATTTCGAGGTGTCAGCGTTCAGAGTTCAGTAAGTTATTCTTCTGATGAATGTATCGTCCATGGAATTTGCTATAAGCTGATCCACTGTGCGTTGAATCTGTTCAGGTGTCAATTCACGAGTTAAGATCTACATCTTATTAAGTGTCTTGATACAGTAAGTTCTTCTGATAGCCCCCCCCTTTTTTATGCGGGTCTACTGTGGTGTTTTCTTCTCCATTAATGATAGATTGGAACTATCTCACTAACATAGCTTCTCCCTCCACGTCACACATTCTTCAAGCCGCGGCAGGAGCATTATGTTCTTGTTTCCGGTAGTGCTTTAGAACGGCTCTAATGTGAGACGTTGTTACGCCCATTTTTGATTGTTTTTTAATAACTAACGACTGACACACACAATATACATTGTATCCTGTAAATAACATTGCCAAACAAAAGAAAACTATTAAAATCTTACGAAATACCAAACTTAAAAGCCGACATTTCTTATGAGACACTTTGATAATAAAACACCCCACTACTGTGTTTTCTTTCTTTCAACGTCTTCGGGTTAATTTATAATTGTTGTGACTGGTCATTTATTTCAGATTTTTGGTTTGGCATGCTGCCAATGATTTCGATTCGTCAGGTTGACACTTATTACCGCCTTCGCCAGTCATGTAAATTAAATTTTATAACCTATGCAACAATTACCTATATATGGACAATGGTATGATGCAGTAGTTTGGCTTTTATTTCAGGAATGAGTTAAGTGTTTTAAGATTATGCACATGTATCCATAATAAAAGGAGGCCGTGGTGTAATGAAAAAACTGCAGTTTTACACTTTTATAATAAAGTTATGAAAGTGGCTTTCTCTACTTCCAGTATAGCTGCGATGTTCACGCATCACTTTTGATGTGAACAAACAAGTTCGATGATATTACGACTACACTGAAATAATTTCAGAGAGAGTAGAGATGTCGTATATAAGCAATGTATGGTCCACAACTAAACATAACGCAATTTTATCGTGTTAAACATGTTTGCATCAGATGCTGATAAGTCGGGGTTAAAGCCGCACCGGGTGTTGGTTTATAATGTCTTTAAAACTGCCTTGCGAGCACAGAAATATCGATTTTTCGCAGCTCGTTATCAGCGTTTTCAATATTTAGTGCCATAAAAATTCCTCAAATCTGGAACTAATCACTTGACAGTGCGACACTGAACATCTATTAACTGCCTTCTTGCATTATGTTGTCTCTTTTATAGTGAGCTCTTTGACGCTTGTGTGGCGGAATGTGTAATGCAAAAACTGATGTTCCGCATGCTGGGGGTTCAATTCTTGCCATGCCGTTATTATTTTTTTATTTACTTAATATAACGTGCTGCGATACGCTTACTAAAGTATTATGAATGAGATTTAGGTAATCTTTAAATATACGATACCCAACACATTAAGATTACCCATAATTCTAGTTTTTGTAAGCAAAGGATGCAATTATATGAATTGGTAAGTTAAGATATGAGTACATAAATTGAAACAGCTTAAAACGTAGGCTAAGCTGTATTGTTAGGTCCTAGTCAGAAAGTGGAGGGAAAAAAAGGAACGAGACTTAAACTGGAAAACAAATGACTAACTCTTACTCGAAAGCTAATGTCATAACCATAGCACCAGAATGATTGTGTTTCGCTTTCGAGGAGCATCTTCATTAGTCAGTGGTGTACTGGCACTTTAGAAACTTATAGCCATAGCTTCAACATTTGAACAGTTAGGCCATACGTTATCTATCCCAAATTGCTTATATTGCGAAATCTCTACACTCCACACATTATTTATATACGATGCCTTCTGTCTTTTGTTTTTTAAGAGAAGACGTAAGACGGTAATATTTCAAGTCGACAACGCCTTCCACTCGGCAATACCAAAGAACTCCATTGTAGATCTAAAGATTGATAAACAATTATGAACATTTCGTATTTCTCACATTAATAAAATAGCAGAGTGTCTCTTATTTAAAAAATAAATAATAAATAATTTACTCTCATTTCCATATCAGATCTCTGTTAGCACTGAACGTGTACTGAATGATGTTGATTTGGTTTATTTGTGGACGCTCTTCAACATCACCGTCCCATTCAATCCAGAGCGTGAAACGGCCGATAAATTTTGCTCAGATATAATTTCTTTCAGGCTTGAGGTTCCCTTTTTTTTTTTTTTTTTTTTGTATGTGTGTCTTAAATCTAAGACATGGGACCTACAGCTTTACTTCCCTTTGGGATTTTTACGCGTGAAAAAATAAATCCAGAATTGAACCCGCGGTCTTGGGTGTACGAGGCAATTATGGTGACCACAGATCACCAGGACCGACGTTTAAAGATTGCAAAGGTGTGAAAAGTTTTATTTTGCTCGGAAAACTCTTATGCACCGCTTTCATCACGCGCATCGTGCTAAATACCACCACCAGATCGCTAATTTTTTGACAGGCTCGTCGTTATGAGGAAATTGGTCTCTCGTTCTAAAAAATTTACACTCAGAATCCGAGAAAGTAAAAGTAAATTTATAGTGGCATATGATGCCCAAGTATATAATAGTCATGCAGTTCCTGAGGGCTGGGCTGTTAATACTGCAAACTATTACAGGTAAAGATACTTCACCCTGCTTTGCTGAGAAAATATATTTTCAAAATTGTATGCGCGTTCTCAATGAGGGATTTGCTGGCTTATGTGGGTGATACGTATTAATTTCCTCCATATTCGCCAGATAGAAGCATTTGAGACTTCAATCTCTTGCTCAAACTAAAGGAATCACCTATAGGAAAGCATTTTCTTAAAAGAAAAGCAATTTTTTCAGTAGTAGAACGCTCGTTTACTGATATCAACAAAAGCAGTGCTGTCACTGTGTTTAGCGCCTCCCAGAGGTACGAAATATGATACGGTACAATATCAAAGGAATATAACACTATGCTGTTTCTAAAATAAAAGCAAAGCCTCCTTGTAACATATTCAACATTTGAAAGCAACTCTGGTTTGGATAGTTTCAGAAATATTCAGTTATACCGAGGTACTGGGAGATAGAAGAGTGTAGCCAACGTTATCAAAGAAATGTAACTAAATATTTAAACTGGCAGGTTATAAAGTGCTAGCAGTTTTATTATTGGGTGAAGAGCGGTGGATACTAAATAAAAATGCAGTGAGAGAGTTGGTTTGAAAGCTTTCTAAAGAAGAGATAATACAGCTAACATCTCAATATAAATTTATTCTAATTTATACATATTTTTTATTTATTCATAGCATTCCTTTTTGACAGTTCAATAAAATATATTAAACACACTTTAAAACACAAATGTGCCCTGAAATGTTTGGTATCAATCTTGTACAGAAAACAGTAGAACATAAAAGCAGATTACGAATTTTTAAATCTTAAATTTAGAACTATTGGACTTTCGAATTAGATTTTTGATTAAAGGGTATTGGTTAGAAAATTTAATTGTTACCTGACACCGACTTCCACTGCAGCACATTTTGCTTCCTGTGCCTAACGTCTGCGATGGTTAACTGATTCGCTTGTCCAAATTCACACACACACTGATCGCGTTACCAACAAAACAACCACAAAAATACAAAAGCAGAGAGACACGGGGCGACTAAGTCTTGAGCTCCTGACGGGCCGTCTATTAATTTCCAAGTACACACACATACACACAGACATATAGCGGCCGGGGTCTCGTGACAGCGGGGAAAGAGGGGCAAGGTGCTACGGCGTGAGAGAGAGAGAGGGAAGAAGAGGAGGAGGTGTATCCTTGGAAGTCATTCCTTAAGTCATGTACTGTAAATCCTTCGAGAGTTAGCTTGCGATATCATCAAACTTCTTGTCCTTACGCGGCTGTCAAGGCAACAGAACATCTTTCAACATCTCAGTCACAAGATTCTTGGGTAATCAGAGAATCTTCAGATTAGGGGGAAGGGACTAGCCTGTTTCATGTTATTATTATTATTATTATTATTATTGTTATTGTTGTTATTATTTTTAAACCAAAATCGGGGTACATTTGTTAACCCTATGCATACATGAACGGGGTGCTATGGAACTGCATTATATTTTATTTAATTAATTTTTTGTTTAATGAACGTCCCTGACAACACTTGCACAACTTTCATTAAAGAAACTGTGGACTTTGACGTAAGAATTCACAAACAATTCACATAAATATATCGTTTAATGTTCTGCATACATTTCATGCAATATGATTTTGTATTTCGATCTTTAGATCTTGGGTACAGAACACTTTCCTTGTTTAGGTTTTGCATTCGGAATGCAGACTTCTTCATCTTGTAGTTCATGAGCCGTATTCTCGTTCTGGAGTCTCTGGAAAGATGATATCCAAGTTCTTGTAGATACTTTCTTCTTACAATGCGGTTTTTCTTGTTGGCTGTCTGGAATAAGACCATGGACGTAACCCAAGCTTGATCTAGGATTCCATAGAAAAACCGTACAGGGCATCTTTGGCTCTTTCGAGAAACGGAATTTGAATGAACTGTAAACTCCTCCCTTGGTTTCATTGTAAAAGTTTATCACCTCTGGCTTATTTTCATTCCTTTTACGTCTTTTCCATAGTTCATTGCGGACAAGAGATCAACACTTTTTCTTTTATTGGGCGAAAATAAGAATAACATTTTTTTGTCATCAAAGCAATGTTCAGGTGCAGCATTATTTCCCTGGATATTATTACTCACTAGGAAAATACTCATCGTGTTAGGTTAGCTTTTATTAGGTTTAAGGCATCGCTCCGTAATCAATTTCATCAACCGCATTTGGTCGACTTAGCTGCACATAACAGGTAACCATGTTTGCCTCGTACATTCAAGATCGCGGGTTCAATCCCGGTCAGGGTCGATGGATTTTTTTTAGGCAGTAGAAATCCTGACTTTGGCTTTCTTTGGAAGGGAAATGAAGCTTTGGTCCTATGTTGTAGATTTTCGGGCACGAGAAAGAACCTCAAGCCTGAAAGAAGAGGCCTCTGAGCAAAATTGATCGGCGTTTCGAATGGAACGCTGATGACCTGAGATGTGAAAGAGCGTCCGTAAATAAAATAAAAATATAAATAAACGCAATTCTTTAATTCCAAATTGCTTACGGAGTGGTGTTTAACGCCCGTTTTTACTCCTAAGGCACTACAGGCGGTTTTTTTTTTTTTTTTTTTTTTTTTTTTTTTTTGTTGATTTGTTTGTTTAAGGACGCTCTTTAACATCTCAGGTCATCAGCGTCCCACTCTATTCAGGGCGTGAAACGGCCAACAAATTTTGCTCTGAGGCCTCTTTTTTCAGGCTTGAGGTTCTTTATCGTGCCGTAAATGTACGACACGGGACCCACGGCTTTACTTCCCTTCCGAAGGAAGCCATACACAGGATTTATACGCCCGAAAAAATCCATCGGTCCTGGCCGAGTTCGAACCCGCGACCTTGGGTTTAGAGATTACCACTACACCACCGGGACCGACACTACAGGCGGTGAACACTGATGATACATGAGATGCAATTATATATTGGGAAAGGATTTTTTAGGAACGAAACGTTCCAGGCCTAAGTTTAGGGAACCTCCCCGGCATTTGCCATTTATGAGGACTGAGGAAAACCTGGGAAAAACCTCAGTCAGGAAGGACGGTCCTGGCGGGATTAGAACCCCAGACCTCCCGTTCACGAGTCCGCGCCTTAATGACCTCGCCCACCCGTGGCAGTAGAATGCTTAAAGGGTATGAACTTTTTAGTTGGCAAAAGTGGTGTATTGCTATATCTGTGAGGTGTACATTGTTGCAGAAAGTCGTGTTTGTTGGCTCTCACTTCCGTTTAAATAATTGTTGAAGGTAATTATGATTATGGTAAATAATGAATGATGTTTCGAGCTGGAGTACGGCGTGTCCATTCTTACATTTACACCCATTATCGCTTTCTTCTGAAGCACGTTGTTCATCTTCCATGTTATCGTCATCATTACCACTGAATGCTCCATTACTAGCACACCTACGATGTTCCAAACAGTTTCTTGAAGACATCACTGAGAGGATTAAGACAGAACATGGATACCTACAACAACATTATAAAAACAAAGCAGAAATAATCTTCACTGAAAACAAATATCATAACAGTAATCCATACAAGGGTGCTGTATAACCCTGTAATAATAAATAATAAATAATAAAGTATTTATATTGAAGTGAAATTCAACAAACACGACTGTCTGCAACAATGTCTACCTCGTTACTGAAAATACAGTGAAGCACGAAACAGGTGTACCAATGCATCACTTTTAACCAACTAAAAGTTTATACAATTTAAGCAATTTATGGTTAAAAAGTCAGTTTATTTTTTGTTTTATTTTATTAACGGACGCTTTTTAACAACTCAGGTCATTAGCATCCCATTCAATTCAGGTCGAGAAACGGCTAATACCTTTTGCTGAAATGCCTCTTCTTTCAGCCTTGAAGTTCTTTCTCGTGCCGTAAATTTGCGACACAGGAGCACAGCTTTACGCCTCTTCCGAACGAAGCCATACTTAGAATTTCTATGTCCAAAAAAATCCATCTACCCTGGCGGGTTTGAACCCGCGACCTTGGGTCTACGAGGCAAATATGGTTACATGTGCAGCCAAGTTGATCCAGTGCGGTTGATGGAAATTATTATGGCTCAAAGTCCTTAAACCTAATGAAACCTAACCTAACGCTATGAGACTTATCCTAGTCAAATAATAGTACCCAGCAATAGTATCCGGCAATCGAGCCCGAGATCCCAAAAATGGTGACCGAAACGCTGACTACTAGACCATTGAGCTGATAAAATATTTTTACAAATTTCTGATATTTAAACAGTAAAGTTATCTTTTTAAAGGTCTTCAGTGGTGCCGAATCGTTGGCTGGCAACTGGAATATTATTGTTGTTTAAATTCGACAGACTAAAGATATAAAAGCAACTTATTTTGCTTAAAATACAATTATTAACAATATGGCAATGTAACTTATTTTGAAATAGTTTAATATCAAATATAATTATTATACTAAATGTTTAATAATTTTATAGTATTATTCTGTCCATATTTAAATAACAATACCAGTTCATCTTTTCGGGCAATGAAAAAAAAAACGTAATAATAGTTGAATTCTCTTTAAAATTTGAGCATCAAAAGGCAAGGGTGACTAGGGTGGTGGCAGACAGAAAACCTAAATTTTATCAATGCGTTTTTAACTTTCCCCTCAAAGTCTAAATTATATTTTAAATTAAATTTGCATTTAATATTTAGCTTTTTAAAATGGGAAGTTTTAAAATGAAAGTCCTGTCAATATAGTAGTGTTTTAAAAATTCATGGTCTGACTCAGAGAAGCCGTGAATATATGACCAAATTACTATGGTATTTGTTCAGTATTATCCTTTAGATGGCACGATGTAAAGTTTCAGACGCGTAAGTGTAGTCACTTGTTTGTGACGATCGTGCAAACAAACTAATGTTAGCATTTTCTACAATATGGATTGAAGTGAAATAAAAGCTGTGATATAATACTTTGTTTTGGAGGATTCAACGCCAACAGAAGTACAAAAGGAGTTAGATTCGTTCGTTTTGGACGGTTTAAAAGTGAGCAGCTTAATTTGAGGGTAGTCGTACATCCATTCAAGATTATATCCGCTCTGAGCGTCCCAAAACTGCCACAACCGTTGAAATTGTAACACAAATTGACAATGCCGTGCTCAATGATTGCCGATTGAAGGTACGTGAGTTGGCTGACATTGCAAAGACCTCGGTAGGCCGCGTATACTACATTTTACACGAATTTTTGGATATTGGCACGCTTCATATTCGATGGATGCCGCGTTTGTTAACAATGAACCAAAAAAAACGGACTCGAATGAATATTTTGCAAGAGAGTTTAGGCTTGTTTAAACGTAATTCCAGTGAGTTTCCCCGACGTTTCATAACAGTAGATGAAACATGGATTCATCACTACATGTCAGAGACGAAGGAGCAGTCCAAACAGTAGGTGGCAACAGGTGAAAGTGCACCGAAGAAATAAAAAACGGTTCCATATACAGGAAAAGTCCTGGCTACGGTTTTCTGGGATTCTCATGGTGTGGCGCTCGTAGTCTATCTCCAGAAGGGCAGAACCATCACCGGGGAGTGTTACGCTTAGCTACAAGACCAACTGAAGGATGCTATTCAGACTAAAGTCCACATCTTGAGAAAAGACAGTTCTCTTTCACCAAGTTTAAGCGCTTTCACACACGTCTGGGGTTGTTGCTGCAAAACTGCATGACCCTCGCTTTCAAGTGCATCCACATCCGCCATACTCGCCGTATTTGGCTCCCATCGATTACTTTTTGTTCCCAAAGCTGAAGAAAGGGCTGGATGGATGAAGATTGGCATCAAATGATGAGGTTAAAGCTTATTACAGTTGGACAAATCCTGTTTTACTGACGGTATTAAAAAGTTAGGTTAAGTTGAAAAATGAAAACAAAATATTTGTTTTAAGTCTTGCGTTATGTTGGTCGGGTCGAGAACTTTTAGAACGCCCAAGCATTATGCTACAGCTATAAACCTTGTCGGCATCCATACTTCCCTCCTTTGTCATGCTTTTGGTGTCTGTTGTTTTTTCAACCTATTTTCTGCGGTGGGTCCAGTGTATGTATTCCCGATACAATGTAAGCCGAGAATATCCCAGAATATTCTTCTCTGTGGAATCATCTGTTTCTGCCAACTTAATCGCTAAGAATAGATAACTAGTGCAGTTTTTGACAAGAAAACGTGGATTATTTCTGGAAGTGAAAACAAGTGGTGTGATCGAAAGCATGGTATAGTTGTATCACAATGTTGTGAACAGGCCAATCTGAATACCATTATAAAAATAATACACACGTACTTAATATTCACTCGTTCGCACCAAACATTATAACAATTATAATGAGTAAGAAATTATATACATTATTTACATGGCAAACTGAATAATGACCTTGCCTAATCAAGTGCTTGCTTCAACGAAATGATTTTTCCATACAGTGTATGAGTATATAGTTGGTTACTGAGTTAGTCACCATTAAAGTTACTTGGAATTACCACGCAATTACCTACTTAGATATAGTAGTAGGAGTGTATTTGTTGCTGTGGCACCAATACAATACAATACAAAACAACTCCAACAGACACACAGGTCCAACGTGCTTTTATAATACACTAGGTCTTTGGACTTAGCACAACATATTACATTGGATATTCACAATAAGATATAAACATATATTCATTAAAATAAAATCAAAATAAGTACTAAAAGAAAAAATTTAAAAAGATTAAAATACATTTTAAAATATAAAGTAATTTCATTGTGGATGACACACAGCGGATTAAGTCAATGTCCCCCCCCCCAAGCCCCTCCCCGTTTATCAGCCTTTTCAGACCTGAACCGTCCCACATTCATCAGAACTTTACGTATTTTTTCCTCTCATTCCTTGCCTGCCAGAAAAGCCCAGCATGAGCATATTCTTTTGTTCGATGCTGTAAAGGAGTGCGGTAGATACTTTTCCCCTTATTCTTCCGTACCTTTACATAAGCCAGTATATGTGTGCATGATTCCCCCCCCTCATAAATGGGTCAAATTCTCCTTTCATTTGTTTGTTTGTTTTTTTTTTTGTTTTGTTTTTTCAGTGATCTCAATCATCCACTATGCTCTAGTCCAAGCTGAAAATATACCAGCACCACTGGCTATTTAAGCGATTATTATGTATCACAAACCAGAGTCACTATTTAATTTTCAGGATTTGAAGAACTTATGAGAGATATGTTTTCTGTTGGCAGCACTGGAAGGAGCGTGTCTTTATTAGTAATCATAGCGAACGTTTGCATGCTTGCAACTATCGATCAAAATTAACATTTTGCTGCAAAACTTTACTTCTTCACATAATTGGTTTAGACCAGGAAGGACAAACAGCCTTGAAAAAATAGCAACAGTAGTCACAAATGAGACTGTCTTTCATGTAGAGGCCATAGTGAAGCAGGACACATGAATCAATACAGATAGAGACGCAGGTGTTAGATATCCTGCGTGTGGGAAAGATTTATTGGGCAGCTTCCGATGTGTCCAGGATATCTTCACAGGCGACGAAAGCTGGATTAACTAATGAGATTCGGAATCAAAGAACAGTAGCCGATCCTGGTCTTCCCAAGAACGAATCTCCAAGTAAGGTTAAACAATGCCGAAAGTAGACCGAAAGATAGCAAAGTAGCCATATTACAACCATTCATCCCAGGAACAAAAAGCAATGCCAACTGGTACGCCACAGTTTGCCGCCCCAGGTTCTTCAGAAAGAAGACCGAAATATGGCTCACCACAACAATGCCTCTCCATATATTGCTTTAAAACAATGGAAATTATACGATGGTAAACCACCTATAGTACAGGTCAGATCTGGCTTCCTGCAATTTGTATCATGTCTTCAATTGCAGTCTACAAAGAAGAGATAGGTGTCAATTCTAAAGAAGCAAGACGGGGCAGTTTTCATGATCGGTTCCGGAAGGTATAAATTTGCATAGAGTGTGGAAGAACACGACAAAAAGAAACAGGTAGAGGTAGTGAGTTATGCCCTTCTACTTAGTAGAATCCCAAGAATTAAATAACTAATTTCGTATTTGTTAAAATCGACGAACTAGAAGGTTTGACTAACACAAGGATAAAAAAAAAAAAACAAATAAATAAATTATAACCGATAGCATACACTGTATAAATCTGAGTGTGACATATTTATTATAAAATCCAATTGATTTGTGTTTTCTTAACTTCCTACAGAAAAGCAGTCAAAACAAAAAATAATCAACGTCTTTCTCTCTGACAAAAATTGTCAGTTTATTTTATTTTTAATCAAGAAATCTAATAAATATAATTTCGTTAAAATTATATTGGAACAAGTAGATCTTGATAGTTGCGTCCACATATGTCCCGCAGGCTCAGCGAGAAATCAGCGTTTTTATTTTGACTTGAGAGTGCTGGCCGCATTGGCGTGGTAGACAAGTATAACTATCTAATTCTAGTAATGAAAGTATTGGTTTTTTTTCTGTACTCGTTTACTTTGGATTACAAATCCAAAACTACAGTACAGGACATTATGATTGCAACGCTGATAGGAGGCATTAAACCTCTTTTCTCAGAAGGAACGAGTATATGACAGCAATGCCAGCAGTTGTCTGAATTTGATCAAGTGAGAATTGCGTCGTGCCTAGAGTGAGGGATGTGGTACTCGTGTTGAACGAAATGAGGTCACAGCGTCGAGTATGAGAATAGTGGATTGGGGTAGGACAAACACACAGACGTGAAGGCTCCCAAGCAACCGAACGAGAGGGCAGACATCATATCCGCATGGATGAACACGTGCATGTGTTGCAATTTTAATGGCCAAGTGTATATTTATCTTAAAATTTTGTAATATTTTTATTTTTCGTTGTCTTTGTGGAGAAACATTCAAATACGCATTAACAGATTTCCCTCTAACGCTGTTAATTTGTTATCATGGTTTATAAATCATTATGTACTAAGATATAGGGTTTAAATTTAGCTATTGTTCAGATTTAGATTTTAAACGTTTTTAGAGCTGTGTATCTATAAAAGGGAAGTTTTAATATTATGTACGCGGTCCTAACCGAAAGTTTATCTCTTACGAGTAAAACGGCACCAGGTGACGAACTCGCCATTACCGCATTCCAGAGTGTGAGGGTAAACAACCCCTGCCGGGCAGAAGCAGCCAGTCCTTCAGTGGAGCTGGAGAGAGAGGGCACTTTCGAGTTCTCAAGCTCGAGCTGATTTCAAGGGTGGTTTAAGTGAGTCCTTAGAGAGCTTGCAACAGGCTTTTAGGAACGTGCTTTATTCATCAGGGGCAACAGTTTTTCGCTGGTTTGCGGAATTTAAAAGAGACCGAACTTCACTGCAAGATGAAGAGAGAGTGCGGGCGTCCAGCAATGGCAATGACTGAGGAAAATATTGTCACGGGGAAAAAACAATCGCGCCAACACTTAAGGAGATCGAGGCAACCTTCCAGATTGAATCGCCAGCAGTATCAAAAATGCCGCACGATCATCTTCGTGTCAGGAACGTTTCTTCAGGTTGGGTGTCCCACAGTTTAACAGATGCACAAAAGCGTCGAATGGTGTGAAAAAATGCTGTAGAGATTCGACGGAGGGAGCTCGAGGCGTGTTTCTTATGTCATCAGGAGTGATGAAACATTTATTTAATAATTTGACCCTGAGACCAAACGGCGGTCGGCAGTTTGGATCTTTCCAGATGATGATCCATCAACGAAAGTGAAGAGATGCTAAAGTGTTGGGAAGAAAATGGTGGCTACAATTTCTCTGGAGGAGCAAAGGACGGTTACTGTTCAGTGGTACACCACAGTCTACATGCTGAAAGTTTTCGACAAGCTCCGAGAACGACGTTCTAGGACATGACTGAGGAAGATCCTGCTTCACCATGACAACACCTCCGCTCATACGGCTAACATCACCATCTAGTTCTTGGAGTCCATAGAGGTCAGACTCATTACTCATCCTCCCTACAGTCTAACATGACTCCATGCAGATCATTTTCTCTTCTGGTTGGTAAAATATAGCATGCGAGGAAAGTTAATTCCCAGCCATGAGGAGGCTTTGGCGACATATGAAAATGAATCAGGAATATCAGTGGCATGAGTGCTTTGATGAGTGTTTTTTGGGGGTTGAGAAAGTGTATAGAGCGGTGGAGAATACTTTGAAAAAAAAAACGCAACAGTCGGATTGAGTCTACCCATGCCCAATTGGAAGTGTTTCAAAACTTTCGTATGCGATTAACTTTAGCACATGTTTGCCGATGCTTTAGCTTCTGTGTTCGGTCGAGGCAAAGTTCGTTTTCTAGGAACCTCCATTCACTTTTACATTAGCGATAGCAGTTTCTAATATGGCAATTGAAATAGCAACATTTATGACATTGTTTTTGAGTTCTTCGACAATACACAGCTAAACTTATCTTTCACTCTTGAGGAATGAAGAAATATTTCAATATTGACTCATGCAAGTTAGTAGGTTCGCATTGGGAACCTTCTGTTTAGAACTTGTGCTCTGAACACTTTTACTTTATTTGAATGGTGTTTAACGCCCGATTTTGCTACTGAGACACCACAGATGGTGGACACTGTTGATATACGAGATGAAAGTATTGGGAAAGATTTTTTTTTTAAGGAAAGAAACGTTCCAGACCTAAGTTTAGGGAACCTCCCCGGCATTTGCCATTTATGAGGACTGAGAAAAACCTGGAAAAAACCTCAGTCAGGGAGGACGGTCGTGGCGGGATTCGAACCCCAGACCTTTCGTTCACGAGGTTCACCTTAACGACCTCGGCCACCCGTGGCGGTGCTCTGAACATGTTCTGGTCGGTATGGAACAAGTTCCTTCATGTTCTATATGCGTACTATACATGTATAGGATAAACTTCCGTGTATATCGCTAGACGAGCGAAAACAATTCTTGTTCTGCAACCTGATTATGCGCACTCCGACTAAATTAATGGCATTTTTCCCCCATAAATAACAAACATGGAGCTCAATCATTAAAATATTATATTTAATAGAAGAAATGGAAGTGATAAAATGTATTATGATCCTCGAAAGAAGACAGGAACGCACGTAAAAATGCTTTGCGTGAAATTGCTTCTGTCCTCAAAGTTGACAATGAAGAAGTGGAAATTAAAATCCCAATACAACAGGACATTTATGAAAATAAATGTAAAAAACTTCAGCATCTGGTAGGAATGCACAATTTTCTTACTTGTGCACAGAGTAAGAAAAGTTCCTCTATGTTAAAACTGGTTTACAGTTGATGTCCTATACAAATGCTCAAAATGTAAACACTCTCCATCTGTTGTGTGTGGAACAAATCTGTATGACACAAAATGTCATGTGCAGTTCTATCAAAAGTTCCCGATATGAACCGATCTTTAGGCTTATCAATCTAGAACAAAGAAAAACACATTCCTTTTTCTTGAAGTGATGTTTCACATACAAGGAAAATGAAACCTTTTGTATACATTCGTCAGCAAATGAATCGTGTTACCAAGTATCGTATTGCCATGCAACAAAATGTTGAAACCAAATTCTCTCCTTTATATAATGCCGCTGTAACTTTACACCTATTTGGAAGCATGTTCTAACCACGGGCTTTGAAATCGAAAGCATTCCGTACAAGTTTAAGAGATAGGAGAGACTCATTCCAATGTTGAATGTGTCGAAAAAGAAAACTTCTCTATCAAAGGAACATAATGAACGGCAACTAAAGATTTTAGTGTTTGTGATTATCGGGCAGGCCAAATGAATACCAGAGCTGAACCCCCCTCCTAGTTTAAATAAAAATAGCATATTTCTCTTTTATTATACCCTCATCAAACCACTAACTTACAGCTTTATGGACTTCATAATGTGATGAAAATTTCGTGCCAAGGTTTTCATTTCTTTCCAGTTTTGAAACATGTGTTTTTGGGATGCTAAAACAAATTTTAATCATGGGGCAAAAATTATACAAAAACGTTTCTTATTTTACAAAATTAGACATGTATTATAGATATGTAGGTGCTGAACAAATATATCACAATAGGAATGCACAACTGTCTAGGGTTTATTAGAGATCCACACCTTTCCTCCCAATAAAACCGACATTGTCTTCTTCGGTGCCGAACAACCGCCCTCTGCTTCAATTCTGGCTTGTAATGGTGGGTCCAGGCTTTACCCAATGTTGTAGGTCGAAGTACAAAATCAGTTCTGTTGCTGTAAAGAGATCCAAAACTTTTGAGATGTTTTAATGAGCCAATTTAAGAGTCTTATTATTTTCCAAATTATCAAACCATGTGTTGAAACTGTCCACCCTTCAATCTCCACACATTTTTGGCATTTCTTTAGGAAATTATTCATCTCTCGCTGTAGTTCATTTTGAGAAATTTGAGACCATTTCCTGACAAATATTATTTTTGAATTCTCGTATAGTGCGCGGGTTCGTCTTGTACCTATATTGAATTTTTTTTTAAATTTACCTCAGAGATAATAATAGCCATACAACAATTCAAAATGAACTACTCCACTTGCTTGGAGCGTAAGCACAATGGGCAGACATTGAGCAAAGCTAGTGTCACGGGTGGCCGAGGTCGTTATTGCACAGACTCGTGAGCGGGAGGTCACCAGGGCCATCTTCCCTGACTGAGATTTTTCCCACGTTTTCCTCAGTTTCATAAATGGCAAATGTCATAGAGGTACGCTAAACTTAGGCCTGGAACGCTACCTTCCTTTAAAAAAATCGTTTTCTTAGTTTATTGTTTTATCTCGTGTATCATTAGTGATTGAAGAAACACGTTGTGAACTGCTCTCATTGAATTATTCGCAGTGTGAGCAGTGGCAGAGTCCTGTTGAAAAAAATGCATGGTCACAATGTCGGTTAATTCTCAGAAAAAGGAGGTTAGAATGGTGTTCAAATAAGTAACAGAATCAACTGTATGCTTAAAAAAATTATTCTACGTTTCCAAGACTTAAAGAAATTTGTTTTTGGAGATAATCCATAAACTGCAGCTCCTGAAGAGTTTTCTATTCCACGATTCTTTCACCACTGAGTTAGCACATGGAGTGTACATAAAGACTTGCTGTGCCGTTTTAAATACACCAGGCATAATACACTCTATGTATATCGTCGAATTAAGAAACCAATTACACAACACACACCCGGGAAACAGCTTCAGTCAGTAAGGTCAACAAGTAAGCAAGCAGGTTTGCTACACCCTCCATGGCGCGGCAAATGAGTGGGAGCTCGTTCATTGGAAAAAACCCCACTGATCGCACTGTTTTATTTTCCTTTGGCGTTAAACAATCTTTTGCAAATTACTTTATTACTGCACAGTGCTTAATTTTATTGAATATCCCCAACACGCCTGTTTTAGAAAGTTGTATTCAATAAACTATTTGAAGCAATTACATGATATTTCAAGTGAATGCTTAAGTTAGATGTACCATACTTAAAAATAAATTATTTTGCAAATTACATCGACACCTATGTGAGGAATAGATTATTTTCTACCGTCTGAATGTTATAATAATAATAAAAATAATAATAATAATAATAAACATGTTTAATTTATGAAAAAATAAATATCCAACAATCTGCAAGAATAGTCTTTTATTTTCCAGAAATTTGTTCTATCGGAAAGCAGTCTACAAACACGTTGCTAAGCCTGTTTACGCTTCATCAAGTGGGCACCTAGTTATGTAAATGCAGCCTGATAGAATACAACCACCATGTGTCACTTCAATGCGAGTGGCTATTGGCATTATGCAGGTGAAATGGGGTTATGCATTTTTACGCCCAATTTTTTTCTTACTTTTTTTTCTTCCCCTTACTTTAGCAGTTCTCATGGTGAACCGGTGTGTTAGCTCGCCAAGTTGCTTTTCTCTCAAATAGCCATAACACTATCTCTTGGAAATAGCCTTAATTGAGTACAGTAGCATTATTAATTTATGAAACACAAGCTATTTGCATTATGACTATAATTATTTGAACAATAATTCAAATCTAAACAGCAAAAATACTACAGGCTTGTGTTATTAACCCTGATGAAGACAAAGTATTAATACTAATAGCCTTTACTGATATGGCTACATGTATAACCACGCTTTTTTATGTTGATTTATTTTATTTATGGACGCTCGTAAACATCTCAGGTCATCAGCGTCCCACTCAATTCAGGGCTTGAAACGGCCGATAAATTTTACTCAGAGACCTCTTCTTTCAGGTTTGAGGTTCTTTTACGTGCCGTAAATCTACTATATGGCACTCACGGCTTTACTTCTCTTCCGAAGGACGCTGCACTTAGGATGTTTACGGCCAAAATTTTTCCATTGACCCTGGTCGGGATTGAACCCGCAATCTTGGGTCTACGAGCCAAGCATGGTTACCCCTAGACCTTCAGGAACGACCCTTTGGGAGATATGGTTTTTGAATATTTCTCAGGTACACAGTACAAGAAAGTGTGGTGTTTCTACAATCTCCATACAATAGGATCATGGCTTTTTCAGCATTAATGAATAATATCTCTTCCCTAACACACAGCGGCCACGGGTGGCCGAGGTCGTTAAGGCGCGGACTCGTGAGCGGGAGGTCTGGGGTTCGAGTTCCTACAGGACCGTTCTCCCTGACTGAGGTTTCTTCTAAGGTTTCCTCGGACCTCATAAATGGCAAATGCCGGGAAGGTACTCTAAACTTAGGCCTGGAACGCTTCCTTCCTTAAAAAAACATCCTTTCCCAATTTATCATTTCATCTCATGTATCATCAGTGTCCACCGCCTGTGGTGTCTCAGTAGTAAAAATGAACGTTAAACACCATTTAAAAAATGTTGTTGATAATTTCCCAAAAGTGTAGACAAAATGCGAACAATAATTTCTCTAAAATCGGGGTAAATACCTTAAAAGAGTCCGAAAACCGCAACCTTCTGTGTGAGGATATCTTCTTTTTCTAGAATCGGGGAGGGGAAAAATAACCTTTTGGTATTCTAATATCATCTGGTTTTATTTTCTTGACATCTTGTTTTATTTTCTTGAAGATAATAGGCGTTGTATATTTGAAAAAAAAAAAAAAAAAAACTTTGTGTTGGAAATATAGTTTCTAATAAATGTTGAAACCATACTTGCCACCTAAATCCAAGATCGCGGGTTCGATCCGGGCCAGGACCGATGGATTTTTTCGGATGTAAAACTCCTAAATATACCTTTATTCGGAAGGGATGTAAATTCGTGGGTCTGGTGTCGTAGATTTACAGCGCAATAACGAACCTCAAGCATGAAAAAGAGGACTCTGAAGAAAATTTGTCGGCCGTTCCACGCCCTGATTTGAATGGGACGCTGATGACCTGTGATGTTAAAGAGCTTCCGTAAATAAACCCAATCAAAAACATTTCTATTGTTTATATTGATGAACCTTTTTCTGAATTTTATTTCGTAAAAACAGAACATTAATATAATCTTTAATTTACAATATATATATATTTGCAGCGGATTTTTGGGCAATTCATTCTGTAAATTTAAATTGTTTATTTGATAAACGGTGAAGAAAAAAGCTTATATTCGGTGCATTATCGATACTAAATAGTGTTCGCAGCCTGCAACTAGCCCTACATTCGCCGTACATCAACAGGCCATGCCATTGGTCAGTACTTGAATCGATCTCCCTGAAATTTTTTTAAATGTCCGTTTGTACTATTTGGCCACCACAGGCGGTGGACACTGATGATACATGAGATGAAATGATAAATTGGGAAAGTTTTTTTTTTTTTAAAGGAAGGACGCGTTCCAAACCTAAGTTTAGGGTACCTACCCGGTATTTGCCATTTATGAGGACTGAGGAAAACCTGGAAAAAACATCAGGAAGGACGGTCTTGGCGGGAAATGAACCCCAAACCTCCTGCTCATGAATCCGCGCCTTCTCGATCTCGGCCATCCTGTACAATAAATTCTGTAGTCTACATAGACTGTATGGAATAATTTTTTATTAAAATCTTTTATTTTCCTGCTATTTCTAGTGAATTATGTACTTTTTTTTTCGGACTTGGCAAGTATAAAGACTTCACATTAACAGCTCCCGTTAGCACCAACATCGTGTTGCGTTTGTCTGGCCATGATCTATTTGACTTTATAGCTAGGAATTAGTCATCTGAAAGTGCCGCTTTCACGGATTCGAAAATAACGACAGTTGTGCAAATTTCCAAGCGTTGGAAATCGAATGGAAAGAAGGTTCCAGTGCGTGAAATCAGTAAGAGAGATTTCTAGCAAATGCTTTTCTAACGCCTTTCCGTGAGATGCAGGTTTACTGGAGTGAAAAGCGTGAAGCCTACAAAGGAAAATCAGCCTCCAGTGTAAAGGTCACTTATCGACATTTTAATTTCAAGAGTATTCGGGAGGTATCTGTGTAACTTCAGTTATTATAGAGATATTATGTTTCACGCGTATGTACACATTGCAGTAATGAGAATGCTCAAAAATATACGTCAAGAGAGTTTTTTGATGACGCAATATTTTCCATTATAAATTTCTCTACGGCTCCGTAAAATATTTTATATGAGCTTAGATTAATTGTAAAAATGACAAGTAGAGGAGAATAAAAAGTATTTTGAGTACAACTAGTGAATGACTTTAACATAAAGAGCTATTAAAGTTTAAATTAATTTAAATACGACGGTAGATCATTAAGTTACAAATGGATATAGAACTTAAACAAGAGCACTGACTTCCCGTTCTACAGCTTCATCACAGGATAAAGTTTACCCGAAATATGATGTTCATGGTGCCAAACAAATGAAGTCGCTTGGAACAAGGTTGGGGCTATACGGAGGATGCACGAGGACTTACCACTTGTTTAAACCGGTGTAAGCCAGGTTGGTTTCTATCTTTAATTAAATAAAGGATTTTAGTACGAGAGGACCAAATTGCTTGAAATAATTTTTATTAATTGTTTAAATAACTATTTTGGCAGAAGCAAGTGCAACAAATTTAGATTTTGTTTATATGATTGAATTATCTTAGCAGCGCCTCGTTTGTCTTTTTAACAATATGAGGACGCGCGTTATCATAAAAATACAGAATGTCTTTGGTGAGCAGTGCTGGTTGTTTCCGTTGAATGGACTTAACTAATTTTCCTTAGGACAGCATTTACAGTTGTCCTTGAGGCTGAAATGCAATAAGCAGTTTGCTCTCAGCTGTCATGATCCCAAAAGACTGTGAGCATCACTTTCCCTTCGGATGGTGTCCCTTTTAGGGATCCCCCCCTCCAGCAGTCGACTCAGTGTGTTTCCACAGCTATATCGGTCTGGAAATAGTGAACCCAAGACCTATGACAATTCGAGCCAGCATTTTGTGTTGTGGAAACACCGTGCGTGCCGCTCATTGTACCTGTCAAATATTATGAGATTATGAGGTAGGCAATGCCGTGCCAATAGCAGCGACTAGAGCGTCTATAGTTGCCCTTCTGTCTGCAAAGTCGCCTCTGTAGTAATCTTCTTTGGCGTGTTCGTCTTCGATACGTGCCCGCCTTTTAGAGAACTTCTTAAACAGTTTGACGCGATGGAAAAAAAAATTTATGAATACTCTTTGGTACCATACCTTTTGCCGCAGAGACCGTTGTGTCCTCTATCTCCGTCTTGCAACATCGTGGGTTAAAGGACAGTATTGCAGCGACCGCCTATCACGGGCTTCCGAGATCGAAGGACCCCAACTTTCTATCAAGTAACTCCGCAGTTATCCTCACGAAGCTGGGCGGGCCCCGTTCCAAACCTCCCGAAATCAAAAAATGTCCAAGCAAGTAATGCTATTATTTTTCTTATTATTACGTTAGTATTTATTAGCTACTATTAATTAGACAGGAGAATTCTTTCTGTTACTGCTTATGTTTTAGTGTAGCATCGCCTTTATTTCTGAATAGTGTTTAACGTCCGTTTTAACTAGTGAGGCATCACAGGCGGTGAACACTGTCGATTTATGAAGTGAAATGATATGATAAACTGGGAAAGGTTTCATTTTTTAAAGGAAGGAAGCATCAATGCCTAAGTTTAGTGCATGCCATTTATGAGTACTGAGGAATACGTGGAAAAAATCTCGGAATCGAACCCCAGACCTCCGCTCACGAATCCGCGCCTTAACGACCTCGGTTACCCATGGCGGTTGCATTGTCATTGATACTAAGTGTAATTGTTAGAGCGGAAGAGAAGGGCTGATGGCCTTACACCCACCACAATAACAGTAACATAAAACGTTGATGCAGCCCCACCTACACATAATGTTGAATATGTACTGCACAGTTTGAGTATGAAATATACACAGTAGTTTATGTTTCAGCATAGGTCGCCTTATTCCCTTTTTTGTTTCCCAAATCTGTTACTCGGAAGATGAAGTATGCGCATAGAGAACCACCAGAGTCCAGACACAAGCTATATTCTTGATATAGCATCAACAACACATGATGTCGCGATTGCAGTTGACAGCTACAAACCTTTATACATAGGGTACGCAAGCACCAAAATCACAAATCGCGGAATCGCCGCGTTCTTTAGAGCTTACCTACAGCTGCATGAAACTTTGTCACAAGTAATATCACAAGAGTGATACCGCCACGGGTGGCCGAGGTCGTTAAGGCGCGAATTCGTGAGCGGGAAGTCTGGGGTTCGAATCCTGCCAGGACCGTCCTCCCTGAATGAGGTCTTTTTCGGGTTTTCCTCAGTCCTCATAACTGGCAAATGCCGGGGAGGTACCCTAAACTTAGGCCTGGAACGTCTCCTTCCTTAGAATAAATCCTTTCCCAATTTATCATTTCATTTCGTGTATCACCAGTGTCCACCGCCTGTGGTGCCTCAGTAGTAAAAACGGGCGTTAAACAATATTAAAAAAAAAAAAAAAAAAAACGAGAGTGATATCGCCACAGGTGGCCGAGGTCGTTAAGGCGCGGACTCGTGAGCGGGAGATCTGGGGTTCGAATCCCGCCAGGGGCGTCTTCCCTGACTGAGGTTTTTTCCAGGTTTTTCTCATTCTCATAAATGACAAATGCCGGGGAAGTACCCTAAACTTAGGTTTGAAATGTTTCCTTCCTAAAAATATCCTTTCCCAATATATCATTCATTTCATGTGTCAACAGTGTCCACCGCCTATGGTGCCTCTGTAGTAAAAACGAGCGTTAAACACTATTCAGAGAGAGAGATTTATTAGAACTATTTCGGGAATAAAATAAGAATTAAAATATACTTCCTCTAAACTTGGCTTACAAAATTGTAATAATTGTATATTTGTACTTAGCCTTTTTCAAGCAATCTTGCGACAGAAGTATGTCGATTGTCAGTAATACCAATAGAGAAGACCAAAATACGGGTTTAGGACTATTTCATGAATAGAATAAGAATAAAAGTGATATATTTTAAATTCGCGCACAAAATATTAACATTTATATAAAATGCTTTATATTTACAAATATCTATTCTATTCTGAAACCGTGAGACTGAAATGGACAAAAATCGACTATTACAATCGCTACCGTTCGATTTTCTAATACCAACTAAAAAAAAAATAAATAACATACAGTGTGCCGATTTTTTCTTTGTATTCTGCGGTTTGGAATTTCTAATTGTAAGATCAATTTGCACATTTGACACATCATCAGAACACTTTGAAGAACCCTCCATTTAGCATTAAAATTGTTGATTGTCCATGATTTTGTTGATATCAATAGATCCCCACTGCCTCTAGCAAAAGTGGTCAGTGATGCATGTTCAGAATTTTTTTTTTTGATTGATTTATTTATGGACGCTCTTTAACAGCTCAGGTCATCAGCGTCCCATTCAACTCAGGGCGCGAAACGGCCGACAAATTTTGCTCAGAGGCCTTTCTTTCAGGCTTGAGGTTCTTTTTCGTGCCGCAAATGTACGGTACGACACGGGACCCACGGCTTTACTTCCCTTCCGAAGGAAGCCATACTTAGGATTTTTACCCCCGAAAAAATCCATCGGTCCTGGCCGGGTTCGAACCCGCGTTTTGGGGTTTAGGAGGCAAGTATGGTAACCCCTACACCACCAGGACCGACATGTTCAGAATGAATGAATGTTGTTTAACGCCCGTTTTTTGCTACAAAGGCACCACAGGCGATGGACACTGATGATACATGAGATGAAATGATATATTGGGAAATGATTTATCTTTAAGGAAGGAAACGTTCCAGGCCTAAGTTTAGGTCACCTCCCCTGCATTTGCCATTTATGAGGACTGAGGAAAACCCGGAAAAAACCTTAGTCAGAGAGGATGGTTCTGGCATCATTCGAACCCCAGACCTCCCGCTTACGAGTCCGCGCCTTAGCGACCTCGGCCACCCTTGGCGTGCTCAGGAATTACATAGTGGAGGTATAGAGATGGCTACACTGGCATCAAGACAAATGTACGTCGCGTGATAAAACGGACTTTAAATTTTTTGTTCGATAATTTCACTCCATAATCCGACTGTGATTGATCAAAATTCAAAACTTTGCTTAGTTTCATTGTTCAATTTTAAAATGAGGGCACATGAGTGAAATAATCGGTGTTATTATTGGACGAATATTTATTCAGGAACAGTTATTTCGCGTTTCTTTTGAATACCTTCTTATAGGTAGGTACACAAAACTGCCATATGCCTCCAGCAGTTTTGCTCCTACAAGTCCTAATGTATTCTTATGCCTTCTGGATTAAAAAATATGAAAAAGTGTAAGAATGCGCTTATTACACAACAGAAGGCTGATAAAGTAAATACTACCATATTTCAACACAAAATAGAACACATCAGAGATACCATAGCAGATGTATAATAAAATGAAATTTTAATAAATTACATTGACGTACTCACCCAAGATTCACTGTTTGTAAGTCATTGTATGTAAATGCATCAGAAGAGCGTCATTGAAAACCAAAGCTAGAAACAGTAATACCACACCAATCTCTTCAATCTAGTCAGAGCTATAAGCAATGGCAATAAAGTAATACGTAACAATAAAACAAATGTAGTTACAGACTATAAAACAAATAGCAAAAGTCATTGTATCAGTAAATGTAGCATTTAAAAATTCTTTTAAATAAACGAAGTCTCAAAAAAAGTGTATTTAGCAAGCCGGTAATACTCGCTGGCTTGCGCATCTTTCTGAGTTGCTATGGAAACAGCCAGTCAATCAACGAAATATATTTCTTCCCACCCTAAATGCTTGCTTCTGTCGATTCTCCTTTTAGGCTATATTTGCTATCTCGGAATATAAAACAAGCGTCTACGTTGCCATGGCGACCGATATGAAACAGATAGTAAGTGCTGCCAAATTCATTTTAACGCGACCCACCTGTACAGATGTAAGAATCATGCCAAAGCAGTGCGATGTTTCCAATAAATTTGTACGTTAGCACTCAGAAATAATTAAATTTGAGTAAAAAACGGCAAACCATGAAATTAATAATTACGTATATACTGTCAAAAAGAATGGTGTTACACCTGCTGAACCTGAAAAACCGGCCTTGCGTAATGAATAATTATTATCCTGATTCTACCCAGAGTGATTTCCATCTTTACACCAAAGCACCTTAGAGGTGAGTGATTTGAAAATTTTGAAGAAATGAAAATAGTAGTGAACAAATATCTGCGCAAACAGGCTAGACAAAGATATCGAAAAAGTCAGTCAAGCAAGAACTGCGTAAACTGAGCGTATTTCTCACCTATTACACTAATTTTTTTTTAAAAAAAATATATAAAATCCAAATTATGACCTGGTTAATGAATGAAATGAAATAAGGCATTAATGTGTGGTATTAAGGGAACAAAATTAGGAATGCTGTACTCTATAAGTGTTGCAAAACAGCACCTACGCTATTATTAAACAAAATGAAATATATGACCACTGATAGACAAAACTGTACTGTGTGGGTATTTTTAAACATTTTAAATGTAACCATGTTTATGAACTAAGCTCTTGATATCTTTACATTCACTTAAATAAAGAAATAACAGAAAGTTTCGAGTTACATTGCGTATTTAAGATGTTCATATGTTTCAATAAAACAAAAACACGTTACTATTTAAAACAATTACAATGTACTAAACGAATAAAAACAATCGAAAGCTACTTCGATTTTCAGTGGCTTTGAAATTTAATTTAAATGTTATTAACATGTAACGTAAACGTTTTCTGAAGGTTATTACAGAGCGCTCTTACATACAAATATAGTTCTCAAACACATATTAGATTAATATTTCATATTTGCAATCTTCACCACGATATTTTTGTTAAATATTACACACGCATCGTTATAAATATAGTTTAAATGCTGAATTAATTTGTCTTTTTATTTTAAAACAATATAAAGGAAATTAAACGCAAGAGCTGTAATTAAATTTAGGTTGTTAGTATGCTCTTAATCTTAATGGTTCATTTTCCCTAATTTTCTTATTTTATTTAAATTGTATGCACCGAATTTTGTTGTGAATAAATAAATAAATCGCTAGAGCGATTTATAAATTTTAAATTTAAGTTTCAGATAAACCTCCCATTCCTAATACCCGATTTCCCTGACTTTCGAGAACTATTTTTTCTTATTTTATTTAAAAGGTATAACCGTAGTTTCGTTACGAAAAAGCAAACATTGGTGCCGCTAGAGTAATTTTTAAATTTTGGGTTTCCTAATAGTTCGATTTCACTGATTTTCGCAAAGTATTTTTATTGTTTAATTTCAATGGCATATACCGACTTTCCTTTAAAAAAAAAATTGCGGCCGCTAGAGCGATTTACAATTTTGCTTTAACCCCCATTCATTTTTCAGCTGTACCCCTACTCCTAATTAATCAAGGGCCATGATGTATTTTAAAGAAATCTACAGAATTTGGTTGAGAACACCATAAATTACTTTCGCTGTAGCGATTTTTCACGTTTTCTAAAACTTTTTGCCTTAGGTTAACTCCCACCCCCCAGTGATTACATTTTGCTCGACAGATCGTTTGTTAAAGTTGGCTATGGCCGAGTTTCGTTCAAAAAAAAAAAAAAGCTCTCTTGCATTTAATTTTCTCTCTATCCTTTTAAAATAAAAAGGACAAGTTAATTCATCATATAAACTGTATTTATAACGATGCATATGTTTTATATTTAACAAAAGAATGTGGTGAAGATAGCAAATGTGAAATATTAATGTAATATGTGTGTGAGAACTATATAAATACCTTAGATTAAGGATTGGCATAATGTATTTAAGCTACTTTCATTACAACATGTGGACTATCTTAGGGCTAGTCTTAGGCTATATAGCAAGAGTCAGAGAATGACGTCAGGCGTATTAGGAATGTATTGCGGCATTTCTTTATCAGCAGCGCTCCATGTAACCTTCACAAAAAACAAGCCGCTTTGTTGTAAAGTGTAAAGAACTAACGTTATTTACAAGATTAAATGTGATAGAGTGTCCATTGTATGCTCCCTAACTAATGGCAATAAGCAGTTCTTTGTGAAGCGTTAAAATATGTTCCTTGATGGAGGACACGTGATATGCAAATTTGCCGTTCGCCTTTCCACTGTGAAGGTTCGTCCGATAGATTTATATTGAGATCTTATTTTGAATTTCTAACGAGAAACTATTTTGTTATATGAATTTGAAAAAAAAAATCTCTGTAATATTTGTCTCCCCATTTTTATTGGCATATAGAGTGCTTCAATAAAAGTGTTGCATATTTTTACAAAACATATATTTAGTTAAAACTGGCAAAAAATCATATTCCATTACGACCAGAAATAAATAACATAAGTACTGCCCTTTATAAATTGCGCAAACCAGCGGAAAAATGTTTCCCTAGATGGAGCAAAGTTCCCCAAAACCTGTTGCAAGTGCTCACGACTTCTTCACTCTTGAAATCATAAGAATCATAGCGCGAAAATGCTCTCTCTGCAGCTCCAGCGTAACGACTGGTTGCCAGTGCACGGGAGTGTTGTTTACCCTCACACTCTGGAATTGCAGGAAAGGGGAGGCTGCTACCTGGTATAGTTTAACTGTATGGAATGGGTCTATCATATGGCACATTCTTTATAAATGCGTCTACATTCGCGTTTCCTCATCTCAAAACTTTCGCAGTGATTCTTGTACCGCTGTTTCACTTCCCCGAATGGGCTGTTCACCATATATAAAAACAGCACTTTCCACAGAAACAGGTTTTCTAAAATTGAATTTAATGACAGATTTTTACACCTTTCTCAAATAAGATATTTCACTTTTTGCTATAAAATATTTTGGGGGCTCCGCGAAGGAAAGTTTGTGGTTCATATCATATTTGTTTATATATAATTGAATCGGTGATTTTAAAATGAAACCAATCCAGGGTGTATAATTTTTTTTGGGGGGGGATTATAAATTCCAAAGCTCACTCCATTGAAGGTTAAGTATAACAGCAAACTTGCAGAACTCGTTGTTCATTTTTTGAGCAATTCATAGATCTTGATTTTGCTTTAGTCTGACTTGTAGAATACTTTTTATGTCTAGGACTTGTTAGTTAGTTCTTGGAGCATTCAGTGAGTTCGTGGAGCAGCCACAGAGATCTAGGAACATAGAACTTGTCATATACAATTACCACAGTAGCTTTCAATCTGTATTTACAAAAAATTTTCTGCATCTACATAAATAATTACAATAAAAATAAAAAGCAACAACTCAATCAAACAACACAAACTGACAAGTCACTTAACCATATAAATTTTATTATATACATGTTTACATATACATTGATATGTTGTGCAGTATAATATTGTCACTCATATATTCTTTACAGAATAATAGGCCTTTTTACATGGGTATTTTCTAAGAGCAGGTTTAAAGGAATTGTCATTGTTTATTCAGGCTTTTAGGCTAGAGGAAAGAGCTTTAAATGCACTCATAATAAACGCCTTTTTGATGGCATGAAAGTGCTGAAATTGGGTGATGTAGATTTTCTTTTTGTCTAGTATTCTTGCCATGTATATATTTTGATTTTAACAAATTTTTGTTTATTTCTTATATGAGGGATAAAATATATTCACAAGGAAGAATTAAAATTTCAAATTTCCTAAAGAGGTTTCTGCATGAATGTCTGCTATGTGTACCAGCGATTATATGTATGCCTTTTTTCTTGTTTATTTTATAAAATAATTCTATGACTTGTGGAAAGTAACAAAATATTGTTTTCTTTGCTTTAATTTCATCATAATTAAACAAAATAACGCTGTGACATGTTACTCTTAATACTGATTAATAAAAATACTCTTAACAAATTAAAACCCTCTAGGGATAGTAATCATGACCGACATCAGTTGCTGGTCATGAGAGAATTTTCTAGTAGAAGTACTGATATATATCTGTACTATTATTCCAACATCTGCTTTGATTAGAACACCAGTTGCACCTACCCGGCCAGGACCGATGAATTTTTTCGGGCGTAAAAATCCTAAGTATGGCTTCCTTCGGAAGGGAAGTAAAGTCGTGGGTTCCGTGTCGTACATTTACGGCACGATAAAGAACCTCAAGCCTGAAAAAAGAGGCCTCTGAGCAAAATTTGTCGGCCTTTTCACGCTCTGATTTGAATGGGACGCTAATGACCTGAGATGTTAAAGAGCGTCTGTAAATAAATCTAATCAAAAAAAAAAAAAAAAACAGTTACACCATATGCTTTTTGGAAAGGCAGACCTAGATTTGCATCCTTTTTTGCCAACTTGAAAGGGTGCTGGATAGCGCCAACAATATAACCAAGTGCTTTGAGATATAAAAATTGTTCTTTATTATATGTTACATGTTTATACTTTGAAAGAGTGAGCCCAGGATCTCACCTCTGTGTTGCACCCCTGAACCTAGAGCCTGGTAGAACTCGCAACCACATCTCAATGAGAATTCCTAAGACGAGGAATAGCTTTGGCGTCTTCTTAAAATACATCGACCATCATTTAGCTGCTGTTCTTTATATATCATTAGTTCTGCAACGACACCTCTTTCAGTGATGCAGACTTGATCTTTACATTTAAATCCCCACACTTTGAAAACACATTCACCCGAAGATGACCAAATTTAAATCTATGTTTTCATTTTAGTACTTTAGATAGTACTCTTGATTCACACTGTTTACTACTAGAAGAATATCTTTTTAACATTAAGTTGGGGTCTAGGTATGTGAGATGTTTATTTGAGTAATGTCTAGGAAATGCCCTGATATGTTAATCTATTTAAGTGCTGATTTAGGGACTACATTGCAATGAACAACATAACATAACATTGCATAACATCACCACCACCACCACCAATGTATACACAGGTGCACAGTAGATACTATTTAATATATTTCAAAGTTTGACCGAAATACAACAGTAATGTGTAGTATGATGTTCTGTAAACAGAGGTGACTCACATACATTACGATAGCATTGCTATGTGACAGATAAATCAACAATGAACAAATGAAGGCAAGATTATCTAAGCAAGTGAGACTCACATTACATTATGCTAGCGTTGCTACAACAAAATGGAGCCAAGATTATCGCTTGAACAGCGGAATGGACTTTTGAAGTGGTATTGGAAAACCGAGAATGTTGTTGAAGTTCAAAGGCAATGGAAACGTAAGTACAGAACAGAGCCGCCAACGTGAGTAACAATTGCATGCATTCGAGTCAAATTTGAGACACGTGGTACCGTATGCGATGTTCACAAGGACAGATCTGGGAGACCTCGCACAGCAACAAGCCCCGCGCACTGGATCCAAGGCACTGGATAGGACGAAGAAGTCCGATTGAGTTTACACCGCGTTCTTCGAATCTATCCTATGGGGAAAGAATGTTGTATACCGTAGAAAACCAGCTACACTGACAGCACTTCGGGAAGAAATTGAAACGGCGTGTGCTGCAATCGCTGAGGACACTTTCGCAAACGTTACTCAATCAGCAGTTCAGTTTACTCAGAAGTGTATTGATGGACATTTTGATCAACTGTTGTAACTGTAAAAGTCAAAGATGATTAGTGATCTTCATTTTCTGTTAGTGTGAATTCAGTTTTGTTATTTTGGTACCCTCTGTATATAATGAGTTTTTCCCCCCCCCCCCTTAACATTTTATAATTTTTCAGTATATCTTTTCTCTCTGTTTGTTGCCACTCACTTTGTACATCTTTTCCTCAAGCTCAGGTTCTCCCGTAAAATGCAATGACTGTTTTTTGCTCTTCTAATTTCACAAGTGTCCAGCGCCTTATATCGCGTAAGCACTGTTCCACTATCATCACCCATACATCCTTGCCTTAGGATACAGGACGCCCACTGCGCGGCGTATCGGCTGTCGACATTCTGCCCCGTTTAAAACCATTTGTCCATCTCGTTCATTGCTTGATAGGGCAGGGCATGCTCAGCCAGTGCTTCCCGTAAATGTGTGTGGCATTCTCGTGTATTCCTATCGTGGAGAGGACAGGGGTGCTGAGACACACAGCTCTGCTCACATACACCGACCGTCTGGTGACTTCATTCGATACACTTCACCTTGCACTTATTTTTCGTGTTGTCTCTTGCTCGTGAGAAATAAATTAGTTTCACGACTCGTGTAAATACTAAAATAAAAACAATAAATTTAAGCTTGTCGATTTTACTTTTTATTTTCCTGTTCGACAGCTGCACTTACCCAGCAAGCAGTCGCGTTTAGGCGGCCCATAACTCAAATAACCTTAATGTGTATTTACTTATAGTACAAATTTTCAATGTCTAATTGATGTTCCTCCCTTGACCCAAACCAAATTATTGGTGAAAATTAATGAGCTTTCAAAAATATATTCTGGAAATGCTGTGTTGCCGCCACATTTTTGACAGGAAAAGCATTTGGCATTAACTTTATAATGGTCAACATATGTAGTACAATAACACAATATAATTAAAAAAAACCTTAGGCAGCATGTCTTTTCTCACTTTTAATGGTGAAGTAAAACCAAATCAGCGGAAACGATACGCTTAGAGGAAAGCGGATTTATCAAATCGCTGGAACTGACACGCTTGTGCGTTTGGCGGAAATGACGTGACGAAAACAAGAGACAGTTGCTGCATATTTGAGGGAGTAAAATTCGCTCAACTGGGACTAATGGCACTTGCTATAGGGCGGGTTGTCAATTAGCACATTGATTATGTGGACCTCTCGCCGGCCCTGACCCGGTATTAGAGAAATTGTCGCGATATTATCAATCTCAATTGTAGCAAAGCCGGTGCTACTTTCAAAAAACGGCAACTGTTACATGGCAGTTCTTAGCCTTGATTGCACATGGGTTAAAGTACTCCTTCTAGACGTGGCTGTGTGAAACCTTATGCGCTGTTTATAAGTAGCGTAAAAATATTAATTTGTACATTATTATATAGAGACACTTAAAATACTGAAAATAGACAGTAACAAACTTAAAATATTAATTTATTAAAAGTGAAAACAAGAGTAATATCACTTATTATTAATGAAAATAAGTATTTAAGTACTTAGTATTTTCCTTATCACACAGTTAAAATGCCTAAGTAAGCTTACTTTTCTTGGTTACAAGCAACAAGAAGATATTTTTTCAAGATATCAACCGTCATAATCAGTCACTTGTCCGAGAGAGCATTTTTCTCTATGGATAAAGAACTTTCTACTTCTATTGAACTGATTGGAGTATATTTAAAACAAGCTATTTCAAAAGGACTCATACCAGTTACAACAGAACATTCACCTTTCAGGAGATCAGGAAATGTTGATCAAGACAAAAGGAAAGTAGTTTTGAATAGTCCTGGCGAATGATCAAAAGATGCATAGTGGTTTCTGGCCGAGTAATTTACAATTTATATAAGAAATCAGGTTAGTATTTCTTTTACTTCCGTACTGAACACAATAGAGGGACAGTTTGTTGCACAGCTGTATCGCTCTCTTGCAATTGTTTGTTACATTTATGCAGTTGAAAAATTTTCTAGGATTGTCTCGCGCAGATAGATACAAGGTTATTTGCCAGGACTATTCAAAACTACAGTACTTCCCTCATCCTCTCTATTTCATGGTATACGTATGCCCGAGGTGCGCTCCTTTCGGCAATGAACGTTCTGCTTTTCAAAGAACTTCAGTGACTGATTTTTGAGGAGAAAGTTTTTGACTGCTTGAAAAGAAATAAAAGTATAACAAGATTCTCAATAGATATTTTTGTGAGGTGATCATGCCATTTAATTTTTATAACTTTTTTCTCTTCGAAATATTAAATTCTTTAAGTGCTTTTTAAAATGCGCAAATAATCGCGGAAGAAACTATATAACAATCCAAAACGGGCAAAAAAAAAATTTTAAGCCTTAAATAGGCAACAGAAGCCAAAGTATGCAAAACAGGCAAAATAAAAACTGTCCCTACCGATCCCTAATGTACGGAAACATGTTCATTTCTATCTTACTCTTAAATATATCGACCCAGATAGAAAAAAGCGTTTTACCTGATTCCAACTACTCTGTCTTTCATTGCTTTATCGCCCTTTTCATGGCATCTGGCGGGTTGCTAGTTAGAACGGTAACTCCCGGCGGAGCGGAGCAAGTTCTGGCAATTATAACTACAAATACAATGAAAATATGCTCGTGGATATGATAGAAATGTCCTTTTAATTGATGCACAAGCCCCTGGAATCCAGTAGCACTAAATTCTTTAGGTTGCTGCCGGAAGCAGGCGGTGACTTTTTTGTAGGGAAAATATTCACCCGAAAGATGACAAGGACTAAACAAATAGAAGGCTAAATGGAGGATGCTCGAGGACTTCCCACTTAAAACTTTGCAGCATCGTTGGCAGTATGAGGACGCGCGTTATCATGCATGATTAGTAAGAAGCCCTGGTCGCTTTTCTTGAATGACCTTACAGGGTGTTATAGGAGGTTTCGTCATTTACGGTTTGTCCTTGAGGATAAATGCTTTGAGTAATATAATTCGTGATCCCAGAAGACTTAAGAGCATCACTTCCCCGGCGGAGGGTATCACTTTAAAACTTTTTCTTCGCGGTCGACGTACGCTTTGTGTAATGGCGAATCCAAGATTCATCATCTTTGACAATTCACGTTAGCATGCCGTGGTAACGATTGAGATGCTGTTATGCCAGACCCATTCCTTGTATCTTGTCTTGTGCACGGCACCTTTCAGAGAGTTTAACCTGTCATGCATTATGAGGTAAGCCATGCTGTCTGAACCACAAATAGCAGCTGCTAAAGTGTCTATAGTTACTCTTCTGTTACCTCCTCTTCAACGCGTTTCAAATTCCTCTTTGTGGCAATCTCCGTTAGCCGACCGATGTGGTGTTCGTCTTCGTTACGTGTCCGCCTTTCAGAGAACTTTTTCACCCAACTGTTAATAGCTTGACGTGACAGGCATTTGTAGTATTTCTTTATGGGTATTCTTTAATTGTATATGCCTTTATTCCACAAAAATCGCACAACAGAGCGCAGCTCTAAGGTTATACACTCACTTAGAGGCCCCGACATTTGGCAGCTGCTGTTTCGTTATTGTAAACATCGATTGTCACCTCTGGCAATAGTAGAGTTATTTCGAAATTGAGGGTATTAACTTTAAAGCACATAAGGTTACTTGTACGTGGTTTTCAGGTGAGTAACCCTGATATTCGGGTAAATTTATATAATTGAATGTTAATGATAGAGAAATTATAAAACACTAAACCTTTTTAAGAGGCAAGATTGTAATTTTTGATAATGTTTTGACGGAAAATAACAGGCTTTGGAGCACAGCAAACCCAGATTTTATACATGAAACCCCCCTTGTAAGATGAGAAAATCGGGGTAATAGGGGTTATCTTTTTCTTCTTTTTTGGAGGGGGAAGAAGAGCATATGTGCAGAATGATGCAGGAATAGCATACTGCCATTTTGCGATTTTTATTTACTGAGCAAGTTCAAATACAAAGTGTATGAAACAAATCTCTACACATTAGAACTGGAAGAAACTATCAAGCTAGAAATCGATTCAGTTTGAAGATATCGGAGCATCCACCATACAGTCAGTATTTTGCGTACCCGCACTTTCACATGCTTGAACCTATGAAAGAACATATTCGCAGTCAAATGTTTGCGGACAACGAGGCAATGGAGGCGGCTAAGGCCATATCAAAAGGCTTTTGTTTTGGGTACGTGGACAAGAGTTTTGTGAGACAGAGTGACTAGTGAAAAAATAAACCATAAAGTATTTCTGTGATTGTAAAAACAGTTATTATAAAATTCTTATTATTTAAATTTTTATTTTTGATAGAATGAAGAATAATGTACCGAAATGTATTTTAAGAACAATAAAGTTAAAAAAAAGGTATGGTTATGGATAAAAAACGAGTTTGTATGTGGGTTGTTCTGCAATCTCTGGAAAAATAAAGAAGTTTTAACTTTAGAATTATTTCTCAACATAATTTGCTTTCAAATTTTATAATTCGTTTATCCCATTCATAAAATGCGATCTCTTCAACTGTGCAAAATACGCGTTTGTTTTCACAACCTCTTTATTTTATGCAAATTTCTTTGCATGCTTGTCATTCTTTATATTGGAGAACCAAGCTTCAGGAATCTCACTCACCTTCAGTCGGCTATCGGTCATCACCATGTCGTGGAGTTTTTCAATAATTTCGAAAGTCGTTATCTTGGCAGGATGTACGGGTGACGGGCGGAATTCGAACGACTGGTCTTCAGTCTCCCGTGCCGGCGCTCTAATTAACTGAACTACGCGTCCTCCGAGCACGGAACCACGAACCTCTCTCATCTATACACCCCGGAGACCTAGCTAATTCCCCAAGAGACGACTGCCAGTATTTATACCCGGTCTTCTAGTTTAACCACGGAAGAGGATACCGTAGTTCATTTGGTAGAGCGTTAGCCCGGAATACTGAAGATCCATAGCTTGAATCCCGACCGCGATCCGAATTTAACAAGTGTCATTGTTCATTTCCAACAATTGAGACTGCTTATGTGAATTATTGTATTACCTCAGCTTTTGACGTTCTAGAGTTCTGTACTCAAAAATAAGAAATATTTCAGTAAATAAATGCATTCATTTGGGTTTCAACATTAATTTATGTGCCTTCATAATGCAAGACACACTTATGAGGAAACAAATGTTGTTGTCGTAATGCAAGGTGCTGTAAAACAAAGTGGTGCATAGGAATATAACGTTTTCTTGAGAGCGTCTATAAATCTATTATAAATAACTAAAAAATAGAGCAGAGACACATTGATCTGTGGTAACTTTGGCCTTAATAGCATGTGGTCCTGGTGGTCCAGTGGTAACAATACTTGCCTCGTAGATCCAAGATCGCTAGGTCAGTCCCTGTCAGGGTCAATGGATTTTTTCGGGAGTAAAAATTCAAAGTATGACTTCATTCGGAAGGGGAGTAGAGTCATGGGTCCCGTATTATACATTTACGGCACGTAAAAGAACCTCAAGCTTGAAAGTAGAGGCCTCTGAGCAAAATTTACTTATCGTTTTATGCCCTGAATTGGATAGGATGATGATGACCTGAGATGTTATATAAACAAAATAAAATCAACAATTCAATTCAATGTTTGAATTACTTGTACAGGTGCAATGTCATTTCAAAAATAGGCGACTGCATATCGAATTTTTTTAAATTGTAATTGTTGTCTATTTATTATGGAAAAATTATGATTTAAGTCATTTTTCGTCACAAAAGCACGTTATTCCATTAGAGTGCTTTGCCATAAGCGGTTTTTATCTCTTTCTTCGGAATAACAATTGAGAATCGTCAGTGGATTGCACAATCGTCAAGGTTAGATCTAGTTTGATGCAAGATATGAACGCTTTGGAGACTTGTTACTGGAAATACTTAATTAAATTTCGAGAACAATCTTCCAAATCGACCTCTTTGGTACTTGTAAACACTGATTGGTTTGATTTAAGTTGTTTCTTATGGGAAATACTTAAACGGTTGTTTTACAACTGGTTCATGACCTGATGCATGTTCACGTAATATAGAACGTGAGACTAGGACCCAGATTCTTACATTTTAAACTATTTGGTTTCTGTTAGAGTCCGTACCAACTGTCTGTGTCGGTCTCCCCCTATCTCTTGCGTAGAAAGGGATAGTTATGTACTGAGAGTGCCAAAAATGTATACACACTTTCACAGTAGATATCTATTTAATATATTTCAAAGTTGCACCGAAAAACAACAGTAATGTGTAGTATGATATTCTGTAAACAGATGTGACTCACATACATTATGATAGCGTTGCTACGTGACAGGTAAATCAACAATGAACAAATGAAGCCAAATTTATCGTATGATGTTCTGTAAACAGATGTGACTCACATTACGTTATGCTAGCGTTGCTACAACAAAATGGAGCCAAGATTATCGTTTAAAGAGTGGAAAGCAATTTTGAAGTGGTATTGGATGTTGTTGAAGTTCAAAGGCAATGGAGACGTGTTTACAGAACAGAACCGCCGTTGGATTTCTACCTATAGGGAACTCTTTAAGGGCGTTGTGTACCGTAGAAAACCAGCTACACTGACAGCACAGAAATGGTGAGTCCAGTGCTTTCAAAACAGTTTTAAAAATTTAACCAATTGGTTCCTCATGCACAATGGAAAATAGAATGTTTTGGACATGTACAAAAAAAGGATGGGCTCAAGACTGTTAAAATTACAAAAGAAATGAAAGGAAAGAAACTAGAAGGTGGCACAGTAGCAGGTTAAGTAAGAAAGAAATTCAAAATATTCAAATATATTACGGAGTTGCAATAAGAAATATGCAGCAACATATTTGCGGTCGGTCCTCGTGGTGTAGCGGTAACCATACTTGTCTTCTAAACCCAAGGTCGCGGGTTCAAACCCGGCCAGGACCGATGGATTTTTTCGGGCGTAAAAATCCTAAGTATGGCTTCCTTCGGAAGGGAAGTAAAGCCATGGGTCCCGTGTCGTACATTTACGGCACGAAAAATAACCTCAAGCCTGAAAGAAGAGGCCTCTGAGCAAAATTTGTCGGCCGTTTCACGTTCTGAATAGAATGGGACGCTGATGACCTGAGATGTTAAAGAGCGTCCGTAAATAAATCAAATCAACAACATGTTTGGGATATTTATTTTCATAAATTTCCTACAGATGCCAAACCTCAGCACGGACTGTGTGCAAGTATTAAAAGCCACGAAACGATCATATGTTTATAAACTTAGCTTGTCAGAGTCAGTAATGAACACCACAAAACCAACATTCAGAGCTCTGGCAAATACAGAATTACTGAAGAAACACCCAAGCCCCTAACGAAAGCTTGAATGCTCTAATCTGGAAGCGCTGTCCTAAAACATTTGTATCTGCAACAGTTGTGCAACTTGGAACCTATAATGCAATTTTAGCGTACAATGATGGCAACATTGGAAGAATTAAAGCACTGAAAGAACTAGATTTGAATCTGGAACATTTACAATGAAGACATTAACAGGAAGCGAATCAACAGTGCTGATATTGCATTTCAAAACACTTCTGAGAAAGGCAAGGAGGCAGGGATCACTGAAGACCAACAGGAGGACCTGGAGTTTGATGCCGGGGATTTTTAAAGGTACTTAACACAAAATAAAATAGATATGCTTCACAAACTTTGCAGTTTGTGTTTCTCAGTTTACGTAAGGAACACTTTTTTAAAAAGTATTAGATTTAAAGAAATTAAACGTGGCACCTTCTTTCTTATTAATTAGTGAACAATTATCTGTAGACTTTTTTTACCCACTTGTCCATTTAAACACTTTGACCTGGATACAGAGGTGTCTTGTTTCAGTGTTATCAATTTCCTAAAATAATTTTTTTAAGAAACAAGTAAATAGTGTAACACAAATTTGTCTGCAGGGGTATGTTAGATATATTGCAAGGAAAATGTGTACAAAGTATGAAACCCATATCATTAATACTCAATGAGAAAAGGTTCCTTATGTTCTGAATTATCAGGTTAGACTATGTTGGTTCATTATGTGAATCCCTTTAAAGTTGGGATACTGTAACAAGCATGGTAATATTAAAGTATGGTTCTTAATATCTGAGCTAGTTTTCAAGTCAATGGCTGCAATAGTTTTTAACATTTGTGACTGGTTTACTGTTGCTGTGCATTTTGACCCACGTGTTCCCTATGGTGACTGCGGAAAACATTCTTCTTCAGTCAGGTTGTTAATACGTTTTACAATAACCTACATATTCTTTTAGCACTGACACACTAAATCAAGGACTGCCAAAGAAGGGTATTTTTTTATACAGATTAGGTCCACACAATCGTGAGAATTAAATAAAGTGAGCGGCATGTATGTAAAAGGTCTTCCCTTCATAGTTGGGAAAGGCTAGCCTTTCTTTTTAAGGTTCCAATCTCACAACTTCTGTTGAAACGAAAGAGATCGAGGTCAGTAGCGTATATTTTGTTACCCTTTTCTGTCACGGCGACCTTCTCTAGTTCCTGGTCATTCTTTTGACGTGTGGCATATACGTTTTATACAGCAATTACATTTAGCTTGTGTTGCTAGGTAACTTGCTGTGCTTTTTTTTTCCCCCGTTCTTTTTTAAAGGTTAAAGAAAAGAAGTGAATAAAGTAGGAAGTGTTCGGCGACTACTAGATGTGCACATTAATTGTTATACAGCCAACCAGAAATTAACGATGTTATTAATGGTAGAGGTGTGCATGGCTTAGCACAACGGATAATTATGAGAGTGGCTATTTAATTTTCGGGATTGTAATAAATAGAAAATCACAACTCACCAACTCTATTTCTTTTCGAAATAACCATCTCTATTCTCGATAAAACATTATATCTCCGGAACCAATCATTGAAGCAGTCGCACGAGAGTCCGGAATGTAGGCAAAATGCCTTTTCTACTTGGGTTATTTAAGAGTCGGATAGAAATGAACATGTTTCCGTACATTTGGGGTCAGTAGGGATAGATTTTATTTGGCCTGTTTTGGCTATTTGGCCTCTGTGCCTATTATAAGGTTTAATTTTTTTTTTATTTTGAATAATTGCGAATTTTCTGCAATTATTTAAGCATTTTAAAAAGCATAAAGCATTTCAATATATCGAAGAGAAAAAAGTTTTGAAAATTAAACGTCATATTCACCTCCCAAAAATATCTATTGAGAATCTTGTTATACATTTATTTCTTTTCAAGCAGTCAAAAACTTTCTCTTCAATCCATTAAATTACGCTCTTTAAACAGCAGAACCTTTATTAGTGAATACGAATACCGGGAATTAGAGAGAATGAGGGAAGTACTGTAGTTTAGAACAGTCCTGGCGAATGCCTTGTATCGATCTGCGCAAGACAATTCTAGACAATTTGTGCTGGGGGTAACTTCTCAGCTGTCTAAATATAACAAAACAACTGCAAGCGAGAGAGATAAGAGCGGTACAGCAGTGTTATCGTCCCTACAATGTGTTCAGTACGGAAGTAAAAGAGATAACTAACCTGATTCCTGCATAAACAGAAAATGAACTCTACCAGAAACCACTGCGCATCTTTTGCTAATTCGCCAGGACTATTCTATTCAAAACTACTTTACTGTGCCTTGATCAATATTTCCATGATGTCCTGAAAGGTGAATGTTCTGTTGCAACTGGCATCAGTACTTCCGAAATAGCTTGTTTTAAATATGCTCCAATCACTTCAGTGGAAATAGAACGTTCTTTTTCTATGATGAAAATATTTTCTCTGACAAGCGGCTGACTATGACAGTTGATACCATGAAAAAACATCTTCTTCTTGCTTGTAAAGAAAGCTTAAGTACTTTAATTATGTGATAAATAAATTACTAAGTGTATTAAATAACTTTTTGCATTAATAATGAGCGATATTACTCTCTGTTTTCAGTTTTAATAAATGCCTATTTTAACCAAAATTAATGCCTGAATTTCCGGGTTTTGAGCCACGCCACGCTTCTTTGGAAATGGCACCAACCTCCTAGTGATGGTAGTACGCAGCCTGTTCCGGATTTCCAAATTGATGGATGCTCAGTTTTCCTTTACAATTGGAAACAGGAAAAAGTCAAAGGGAACAGGATTGGGGCTGTACGGAAGGTAATTTGTTAGTAATGCTCCCGGTTCGTGCAGAAATCCTTTTGTTTCCAAAGCAATATGCGCAGAGGTTTGTCTTTATGAAACAACATCCTTGAAACACATGCTTTCGTCTTCTTTCTGTCAGTGTTCTATGATATTCCAGTTGACAGTGGCCGTTTATTTTTGTTCCTGGAGTGAAATGGTTTGCAATATGACCATTTGCTGAGAAGAAATTGAGTACTATCCATTACGACCTCACGTAACCTTCACTGGATCGTCGTCGTTTGGGAAGAAGCAGGCCCGCGACATTTTTTCCTTGACTCCGGGTCATATTAATAAATCTAATGAAGGTAGGTCGGAAGCCGCCACTGTCGAAACAACAAAGCTTCCTCATGCAAAGATATTTGTGTAGTACTTTTAACACCTGTAGCAAATGAATGTTTAAGTGCATCCCCTGTCTCCCTGTCACTCAAGAATCGCTCTTCACTATGGCTTCTAAATGAGCGACGTTTACAAATTGCAAAGTCGTCGCACGAAAATTCCTTCTAGTCGCCAACTTGCAACACTGGAAAGCGACGCAGGACACAATTAAAATTTTACTGCAGCTTCAACAATAATTGTCGCGCGCTATTTCCGTACGCTTACTAATCAGGAAACTGCAATTTCGGTGCTAGCAACAGAAAAAAAAAATCTCTAATATTTTTTGTTTTAAATCCCTAAAATTAAACATTAATACGTTAATTGGTGGTCGATTGGCTTGCTACGATTCATTTCTACCTACTAACACTAGAGGTGGGCATGGCTTAGAGCAAAATGTAGATAAATCAGATAATACATGCCGAAATTCATTATCCGTACTATTAATACTAAATGTTGCCATTACTTGTGAGCATGAAAAGTGCGTGTCCAGATATGCATTCTTATACAAGTAATGACCTCCGCCGAAAGAGAGTTCTAAATTATATGATAATTCACTTTACTTGATCAATCTTCGATATACTGCCACGGCTGGCCGAGGTCGTTAAGGCGCGGCTCGTGAGCGGGAGGTCTGGGGTTCGAATCCCGCCAGGATTGTCCTCCCTTACTGAGATTTTTCCCAGGTTTTCCTCAGTCCTCATAACTGACAAATGCCGGGGATATACCCTAAACTTAGGCCTGGAATTACCGCCACGGCTTGCCGAGGTCGTTAAGGCGCGGCTCGTGAGCGGGAGGTCTGGGGTTCGAATCCCGCCAGGATTGTCCTCCCTTACTGAGGTTTTTCCCAGGTTTTCCTCAGTCCTCATAACTGACAAATGCCGGGGAGGTACCCTAAACTTAGGCCTGGAACGTTTCCTTCTTTAAAAAATCCTTTCCCAATATATCATTTCGTTTCATGTATCATCAGTGTTCACCGCCGTGATGCCTCTGTAGTAAAAACGGGCGCTAAACACCATTAAAAAAAACATAGGCCTAAAACGCTTCCTTTCTTAAAAAAAAAATTACCCCTTTCCCAATTTGTCTTTTCATTTCGTGAATCTTCAGTGTTTACCGCCTGTGGCGCCTCAAAACGGAGTGAAACACTACTAAAAAAAACTCGACATGAATTCGTTTCATTTCTTAGCCCATTGCATATCACTAAAAATTTAATTCCCTGCCTTCATTTGTTTCCGCTATATTGCCTGTAGCACATAATTTAACATAAATTGCTAACACTTGTTTAACTCGTTCGCCGAACCGTGACAGGCTGCGAGAGTTTGTGCCCCCTACTATGCGGTTTTCAACCTTTAATTTATATCATTACATTACCTAAGTGCGTCTACCTCGAAAATTAATATCATTGGGTGGGTAACACATTCTGTTTCTCTTATAGTAATTAAGTTTTTATGAATACTTTGAACCTTGTACGGTCTGTCTAAAGTAACAGATCGGAATAGACGAACGTTTCACATGCGGATATTACACTATGAGAAATGGTTCATATAAGGAAAACAAATCTAAAACGCAGCTATTTCATCGTGTTGAATAATCGAGGCAAATCAGTGCCTGCAACATAGTGCCATATCATTCACATACAAGCGCTCTGACACTTGCATACTAAGTGTCCAGTATAAATATAGATAACTTCCTTCGGAAGGAAAATAAAGGCGTTGGTCCTGTGCCGTAGATTTACGTAAGAGTACCTCAAGTCTGCAAGAAGTCTATGAGTAAATTTAATAATAATAATAATAATAATAATAATAATAATATGTGTTTTTTTTGAAAAATTCTGGGAAAGGATCACAAATTGCAGCAGCAGTTACACGCACTTTTGTTATCAAACCAGCCATCTTCCATAGAAACACTTGGGCGGTAATACGTGCATTGGTATTTATACGGGAAATAACCAACATCGTGCAGTTTTTAAGTATTTGGTAAAGAACAGTATGGATACAACAGAAATTCATACAGCTATAGCAAGCACAGTTGACTATGGAGTTTAAACGCGGTCGTGGAGGTTTGGCAGATTGACCAATGCAGGGGACGACTAAAATGCGTCTCAACATCAGAAGTGATCTATTCTGGAGGGTCGTGGGTTAAAGGTGTCCGAAATTGCTGCATTTTCGGGGACAGTATTTCACATTTTGAGGGAGAAATTGTGCTTGAAAAAATTATCATAAGATGGGTGCGACTGCAGCCTCAGGATCAAAAGCGAATCAGAGCGCTAATCTTTCAGCAAAGTTTGGCCAGTTTTCAGGGAGATCCAGCAAACTTTGCGCGTTCATGATGAAACATATGTGTCCTACTCACACCTGAAACAAAACAGTGGACTAAACAATGGAAGCATCAAGATTCTGCACCGCCAAAAGGGCCCAGATTTTCAAATATGCCTGGAAAATCATAATGACGGTTTTGTGGAATGCTAAAAGTCTTCTCACTGGAACATCTATCACTGTAGCCTATAATGTTAACATTTTGACCCATTGAGACAAAAATACGCGAGAAAATGTAGTGTTTATCAAAGAAGAAAGTCACCTTCCCTCAAGAATATTCTCGCCATCACACGTGTGTCGTTGCAATGGCGGAAAACAATGAATTGGGGCACGATTTGCTACCACATTCTCCTTACGCCCCTGCCTTGGCTCCATCGGATTTCCATCTGTTTCTTAAACTAATACTATTCTTTGGTGGAAGGACATTGAAGAGCTTATATCATCAATTGAAGCGTATTTTGCAAGTCTGGAGGATCTGGCCTTTGTGACTTACAGCCTCGCTGAACAAAGTGCACTAGTGTCAAGAAGACTATATTAAAAACAAGAATAATTTCAGGAAAATATGCCGTTATTTTGTGCTTCATTCCGAAAACTTTTCAAATGATTGATGTAATAACAATAACACAACCTCACAAAAACTCTCTTATAAAAGGACATTTAATTCAACCTTCACAGTGCAAAAATCGCGTTTTCCTCTGCGGCAATATATCTACTTGCACACCTTTCATATTACCAGATTTTACTCTCCCTTTCCAATAAATTTTCTCAGATTCCAATGTTCGGATGTCTTTTACAGCAAGTCATGTCTGCCGGAAAGACTGTAATTTGTAATCTGTGGGATTAAGGTCAGGGCTGCTAAAGGACAGATAATTTAACCTTGATGATGTGAGGCACGTCTTGAGCCATGCTACATGATTCTGGCATTAGGTGCTAGATCATAATCGCATCAGACAATTGGCTTTTCGGATATGATCCAGGGCTGAATTTTTGTAGAAAGTATCGTATCCGGTATTAGCGACTCACCACCAAAACAGACGCGGAATGTTAATCTATTTGAATAAGTCTTTGCAATAACTGTGACTTTTTTTTAAAGATATTCAATCAAACTTGAAAATTTGTATAAAAGTATGCTGGATCATGCTCTAACAATGAATGAAACGTTAATTCATTCTCTATATTTTCCAGCTTTAGTTCCCATAGATTTCCGAAACTAAACAGAAATTTTTTAAGAAAGATATTGAACAGTACTATGAACAGTACCTAAGTTTTATTTTTTATGTTAACGCTCTATCAGCCACAATTTTTATTTTTTCTCAACGAAACTCGGCAAATGCCATGCAAATAAAACAGGAAAAATAGTTTCTGAAAATCAGATTATCAGGAGTGGTTTTTTTTTTCTGAAACCCCAAAATTAAAAATCAGTCTAGTGGCACCTGTATTTGTTTTTTCACAATAAATTAAATATATACCATTTAAATAAAATAAGAAACTATTTTATAAAAATTAGGGAAATTAGACCATAATGAGTAAGGGTACATCTGAAAAGCAAAATTTAAAAAGCGCTCTTGCGCTTAATTTTCTCTCAATTGTTTCAAAACAAATGGACAAATTACCTTAGCATATAAACTGTATTTTTATCAATGCATTTGTTTTATATTTGATAAAAGCATTGCCGTGAAGATAGCAACTTGAAATATTAATTTAATATGTGTGTGAGAATTATATTTATATAAAACGCTCTGTAATAACCTTCAAAATACGTTTGCACTACATGCTTTTACTACGATAAAATTTAAATTAAATTTAACAGTCACTGAAAATCTGTGAAACGTTAAATCATTTTAAGTTCATTGTGTGTATTTGCTTAGTACTTTGTAATTGTTTTTAAACAGTAACTTGTTTTTGTTTTGTTTAAAAATATGAATTTCTCCTCCTTAAATACAGAAGTTTAAGTGGAAACTTTCTATTGTTTCTCTCTATTTTAGTGATTGTAAAGATATCAAAGACTCAGTTCATAAACAGGGTTACATTTAAAAAAAAAACACACAATATATTTTTATCTGTAAATGGTCATATATTTTACTTAGTTAATAGCACACCATTACTGTTCGTGATTTAACCTCAGCAGTAATAATAATAATAATAATAATAATAATAATAATAATAATAATTCTAAAATTATAGCTTCATTTTTGTAGTACTTATAGATTGCCAAAAATTCTAATTTTGTTCCCCTAATACTACATAGTCATGTCATAACCTATTTCATTAATTAATAATGCCATAATTTGGATTTTATATTCATTTTTAAAGTTATTCAACTTGCTGTAGAATTCTCTTAGTTTACGCAGCTCCTGCGTGACGCACTTGTTTTTTCTTTTCCTTCCAGAATTGACGGCGATGACTGCACTTGTCTTTCTGAAACAAAACACTAGCGCGTAGTTACCAGGGAAACACATTAACGTGCTTTTCAGCAATTAGAAACTGTTCTCACATTTACAAACGTTTTTTAAGAGGCCGTGATTACATAATTAGAGTAAAACATATAACTAATTTTCTTGGAATTACGAGATATGTAGCAAAGAAGTAAATTAAAACGACTTTCACGTTGAAATGCATCCGCGCTGGACTTTCTTGTTGCATACATAAATTAAAAACCTGTCGGAGGTGGCCATGAAAGTAACCCAAATATTACAGAACAATTATAACAGTTTCATAGCCGTAGAGCAGGTTTTGATGCAGTACATGTCTTGTGTTATGTAACTGTTAGTCGAGTTACTGGGGTATAACAAGTTACACTACTTTTAATATTTTTTGTTAACTCGGAGAGAGAAATGTGGAGCAACGGCCGCCCTTGAACTGTAACCAATAGAGTGGAGCAGGTACCGTTTCCAACATAACTCGAGGGCGACAGCTCTGATTTATCACTTGCTATGACTTTTAACTTTATAGCTCGTTAACAGATGGCCACGACACATTCTAGACGAGATAATTGAGTTGTTTCATCAAGCTGTTAAAGATAAAGGCTTTGCAGGGTCGGGATTTCTTCACAAATGAGGGTAATTTGTGTTTATCTTTAAAAGTAAGTCAAATTATGGAAAGACATAATGCTATACTGTAGGCAGGAGAAGGAAAGGGAAGACCAGAACGGGTCTTAACACTCTCCGGTCTGACTATGGGGCTACGATCGCAGAATCTTAAAATTTTGCTGCTTATACGAGACTGGATTGAAGAGTCTAGTAAATCTAAACGAATGGCGGAAAATTTTGTTAAGCGGCATGACTGTTGGTAAGCGTGATTCATATAACGGTTTTGTTCAAATTTTCAAACTGATGCAGATTTATTGGTAACTATCTTAAGTGATCACTGTAACATGTTTCGTAGAAATGGACCAAGACAAGGATCGTGCAGGGTTATTCAAAAAGAAGGAACAGATTTCAAACATTTATTTCTTCCAAACTACAAAAGATACAAACACAATTCCAACGTTCTCGGAAAGAGAAAAGTTCAATTTTCACTTTTTATGCATTCAGTATGAGCACCATGTGTACGCGACACATATCAAAACGGTGACTCATTTCTTGCTACACACGAATCAGCTGGTTTCTAGTTATCGAATTCACAGCTTCAACAATTCGATGTCACAGACTTTTAAGAGTGTCAGGCATAGGGGGAGATAAAAACGCGGTCTTTTACATAACCCCACAAATAAAAGTCACAAGGAGACCTGGGAGGCCACCGGCGATGAAGTTGATCTTCTGCTCCTCCTCTTCCAATCCAACGTATCATTCAGGTAGCGTCGGACGTGCTTAGAGAAATGAGGCGGGACACCATCTTGCATGAAGATGAAGTCATCTGAATCATCTTCAAGTTGAGGAAATAATCAGTTTTGAAGCATGTGTAGATTACAATAAATCATCATTTCCATAAATGTGTATACCCGCAAGCTCCTTCCTTAAACTTCTCCTTCACGCATCCCTTGCCATTCCTAAGGATTTCCCAATCTTGTTTATTTTCTCTACCCTCATGCCTGACAACATCATGCCTTATTTATACCATTTTTCATCTCAAATGCTGTCCCTCCATCTTTTTACGATTTCATATTCTATTAGAAAACGGAACATATTATCCACTTTCCGACATATAATACATCCTTCTTTATTATTTTTTTTCTTATTTCTTTTAGAACTAATACCGCTGTACTCATACATGCAAGACCTACTGTTCCAAATTGCTCCCAATTATCTATATATTTCTCCCGTCCCATATTTCTTTGAACTATTCTTTATGAATCTAAGGACCTTTTATCCTCTAAGCTAGTATCATTCTCTTGCTTCTATATTATCTTCTACCCTCTGTTTCACTTCTTTCTAAAATCCACTGACGTTACTTTCACCCAGATGCCATGCGAGGGTAGGTCCATAAGTTTCCGGCCTCGCCGATAGAGATCATCACTTTCACCAATTCTTTATCTGGTGTCATACCTTATCTGTTAAGTAAATAATTGCAGCTGTAATTTCCGATCCGCTGTGTTCATTTGTTCGGATATAGTTGCATAAAGAAGACTATGTGCAGAAGATTGTGACATGTTCAAAATGGAGTGTCGAGCTGTTATTAAGTTCTTCACAAAAGAAGGACTTACTCCAAATGAAATTAAACAGCGATTGGACGGTGTATGTGGGGAAGCACCTCCCTCATATCCTACGTTAAAAGAATGGGCCAAACTTTTTCGAATGGTCGAGAAAGCTTTGAAGCCGAAGAGCGTGCAGTTCGGTCCTTGGAGGTGCTCACTCCTGACAACTTCGCTCCTGTGGAAGGAGAAATTATGAAGACCGGCGGCTCAAAGTTACAGAAATAACAGTAAGGTTGGGTTTTTCTAAAACAACCGTCATTCAAATTATTCATGAACGTTTAAACATGAATAAGGTTAGTGCAAGATGAGTGCTTAGACTTCTTTCCGCAATCCAAAAGTAGGAACGAGTCATCTGTTGTCAGGCATTTTTGGAACGCTGCCGTGGCTCCGAGAAAGAAGTTTGCAAACCATTGTTACAGGAGATGAAACTATGGTCCTCTACTATGTCAAAAGAGAATCAATGGAGTGGCGTGAACCTGGCGAAGCACCGCCTCTGAAGGCCAAGCTCACTCAGGCAACCAAGAAGATCTAGCCACAATCTCTAGGGATTGTGAAGGAATACTCTTTATTGACTTCAAGGAGAGGAACACCACCGTAAATGGGGAGTACTATGCTGGCCTACTGCACAGACTACGTGCTTCCATCAAAAGGAAAGGCGAGGAAAGCTGAGTGGTGATGTACGCCTTCTCCACGACAACGCGCCTGTGCACACGGCTCTTGTAGCAAAGGAAACTATGAAGAAATGTGACTTCAAGGAGATCGACATTTAAATAAGTTCTTTTAAACGTGGCTTAAAATATTCTAATAATTATATATTTGTATTATGAACACAATCTTTTCAAACCATCTTGCTACAGACGAATGATAACTCTCTGTAATGCCAGTAGAGAAGAGGCAAATACGGGTTTGGGATTATTTCAGGAGTAGAAAAGATATAAACATAATACATACATATTTTAAATTCATGCACAGATAGTATGTATAAGTGTTATAAGTGTATGTATAAAGTGCTATTTATGAATAGCTACCTATTCAGAAACTGTGAGACTGAAATAGATACGAAAGCCGACATTTACAATCGCTATTTACTCTCACCAATTGAGAAAAACAAAACAGAGAAAACATTTTACCATTTTGAACAACGTGTTTATTAAAATGTACTGGCACTTAAGCAGATATTGTTACTGAATTTACAAACTGATTTCACACTGTATGGCTGAATACGTGAAAATAATTGTTTGAATGAATACGTATTAAGTTAGTTAAATGTACAATTATTGAAAAATACAGTAAAGTGGTCAGTGATGCGTGCTCAGATATTATAGTGTGGGGAAAGAGTTGGCTACTCTGACCACAAGACAAATGCACTTCGCGTGGTAAAAGGGATTTAATAATACTTTACAATTTCGGTCTGTGATTGGTCAAAATTCAAAGTTTTGTTTCATTTCATTGGTCGATTTTATGACGACGTCACATAAGTGAAATAGTCGTAGAGAAGGTGTGATGTAAGTACATGATGTGTTTGTATATACAGGGGTGGCAAAAAATGTATACACACTTCAAGCAAAGAAAAAAAAACTGTGTTGACATAACAAAACTGAATTCACACAAATAGAAAATGATGAGCACTAATAGTCAGTCCTGGTGGTGTAGTGATAACCATACTTGCCTCGTAAACCCAAGATCGCGGGCTCAAACCCAAACAGGATCGATGGATTTTTCGGGCGTAAAATTCCTAAGTATAGCTTCCTTCGGAAGGGAGGTAAAGCCGTGGGTTCCGTGTCGTATATTTGCGGCACAATAAAGAACCTCAAGCCTGAAAGAAGAGGCCTCTGAATTGAATGGGACGCTGATGTCCTGAGTATGTTAAAGACCGTCCATAAATACCCCCCCCCCCAAATGAGCACTAATTATCTTAGACTTTTACAGTTACAAAAGTTGCTCAAAATGACTACCATGGGCGTCGATATACTTCTGAGTACGTTGAACTACTGATTGAGCAACGTTTGCGAAAGTGTCCTCAGCGATTGCAGCACATGCCGTTTCTGGGTCATCTTCATTTAATGCATGCAAAAGTTTTGGAATGAAAACTTTCAACTTTGCTGTTTTAATAATACGGCGTACGCTTGTTCTATTAATCCCAGTCTCACGTGCACATTGCTTTGTAGATTTCTGCGGTGAGTGCTCAAAACATTCCAAAACCATAGCCGAGGACGCTGGGCTTGTTGCTGTGCGAGGTCTCTCAGATCTGCCCTTGTGAACATCGCATAGGATACCATGAGTCTCAAATGCAATTGTTACTCGCGTTGGCGGCTCCGTTCTGTACACACGTCTCCACTGCCTTTGAACTTCAACAACATTCTCGGTTTTCCAATAGCGCTTCACGTTTGCTTTCCGCTGTTCAAACGATAATCTTGGCTCTATTTCGTTGTAGCAACGCTAGCATAACGTAATGTGAGTCACATCTGTTTACAGAACATCATACGATTATCTTGGTTTCATTTATTCATTGTTGATTCATCTGTCACGTAGCAACGCTATATTTACAGAACATCATACTACACATTACTGTTGTTTTTCGGTTCAACTTTGAAATTTATTAAATAGATATCTACTGTGGAAGTGTGTATACATTTTGTGGCACCCTTGGTGTACGCACGTATGTTTATGTGTATATATGAAGGTAATCATAGGAATTATTTTTACCTTTTTGTTTATTATATTTTTGGTAGTTAAAAGGACGGTATTAGCGTGTACAGCTTTATAGCCCATGCGACATTTATATTTACATTTGTGTACTTGTAAACCTACCGCAGTAAAAATCCATATAATTTCCGGTGACAACTTTAGCTACTTCCGTTTCAGAATCTCACCATTGCTATGCCTGGCGTAGTGTATAATATTTTTCCGGTCCTCAAATGATCAAAATGCTTGATGTTTCTGGGATATGGAGAGGAAATAATGTTTCATATATGCCATGGTCACGCGATATCCTTGAATAAATTACCTTATTGCGTTATACGTAACTCACGAAACACAGTGCTTCTTCAGCATTAAGAATGCCAGGTATGTACACACAAGGCTGTATATACGCCGTAGCAATCACAATAGTGCGTTAAGCTACAAGCACCATTAATGTTTGGAGGAAGATAAAGTGTGGGACCTAGTCCCATCCCACCAAGTCTAGTGTTATCGCTGTTTCGAGAATCTGGAAAATCTGCAGTTTTGTCACTGCAACTTTCGTATATCAAAGATTGGACAATATTCCTGTTTCTCTTAATTATTAAATAAAGAATTAAAGAATAAATGCTTAATTTTTACCTCTGTTAGCACTAAGTATGTACTGTAAGAGAGTGAAGAGACGTGACAACGTTGCTTTCCTCCTGATACACGCCATTCCTGGCCATAACGTCTCAACGTAACATAAATAAACAGCTGGAAGACTGTAATCTCAGTTCCAAGGGGGAAAAAAAGACTTTCAATGCTTGTCCCGTACTGGGGCATTTACGAACAGAATATAAAAGCAAATTATAGAGATAAAATAAAGTATATGTATTCCACGAGTTTTCAAAGTCGATCGAGTTAGACATTGGCAGAGAATATGTGTCTTTTGTGGAGACAAAGAAAAGTGGCAACACATTCTAATGGATTGCCCTGGTACTGAACAGAGAAGGTTCATTACGCTGGGAGCTAAGTTTGATAAGTTGAATAGGGGTCGGTTAGCATGTTGGGATCTGTTTGCACAGGAAGACAGCTGGCCACAGTTTATCTGCAAATTGCGCTTTGTTGGGCGTGGATAGCCTCTTTGAGTCTCAATATTTATATGCTGTGTGTATACACGAGATGCCTTCGGGAATTATTTACAATAGTGATGTCTGTACATTATTGATTATAACACATTGTTTAATATATATATATATATATATATATATATATATATATATGCCTAAATATATTCAGTGCAATGTTGCTATCTTCCTGGTAACTTCATTGTGCCTTCGTGAAGGGAGTACTATGTCCCCACTCTGCCTAAATTTCCTCTGCCCAGTTTTTTTTTTTCACCATGCAGCAAGTACAACGTGTTGTCGAATAATGTATAATCAAATGGGGGCGAGATCCGGTGAATATCGAATTCCAGCGATGCCAAATTTTCGGTCTTCGTGTCGCTGATGTGGGGCCACGCATTGTCATGTTGGAGGAACACTCCTGTGGATATCTTTCATTTTCACCGTGTTAATCCTTGTAAGGATTTTGCAATACACGTTCCTGTTGACAGCCGTTCCTTAAGGAGTGTCATCATCTGCATGGCCGTAGATGGAGTGACAAAAAGTTTCTTGGGCTGCAGACTCCCTGGATGTTTTCATTGCATGGATTGGACTTTGTTTTTTAGTGTGTGATAGTGACCTCATGGCTCGTCACCAGTTTCTCTAGAAAATGCCAATCTTCATTTTGCATAGGAGCCGACGAAAGTCTTTAACCCTTTTGCCTTTTGTGCCTGTATCAAGTACTGTGCAATCCAACGTGCGTACATCTTTTTCATATTCAAATCGTTTTGAATAATGTGCAGGGTTTCGCTTCCAAGGTTTTGTTTGACATTCCTGTTCTTTAAAGATTACACGCCTATTAGCCATAATAAATTCATATATAACCTCAATGTTCCTTGGAAACCACAATGTTGGCGGACGACCAGTACTTACATTCTTGTGTACAAATTCCCTGCCGCTGGTGAACCCATTAACGCAAATGCAAACGGTCTTCTATACAGAAGCTTCTTGACCACATAGCGCAATTAAACGTCAATGAATATCTGCAGTTTTGACGCCTTACTTATACAAAAACCGTGCAGTCTATCTTGATCCATGATAGTCGGTTCCATCTTGTCCACGTCTTTCTCTACTTGACAACAAACAAACACTGTTCATTTACTACACACTCTGCTTACAACATCCATCTAGCGTCTGCATGGCGTACTAGTATTAGTTCATTGCCCTACGTATGGATGTGCCCATAGATAGTGCGATTCGTATAACGCCGCTTTTGGAAATTATTTTGAAACACCCATTGTATATATGTGTGATCCCCCCCCCCCCAGTATCTAACGCCTCTTTTTATAGCTAAGGCATTACAGTGGACACTGATGATACATGTGATGCAATAATAATTTGGGACGTAATAATTTTTTAAGAAACGAAACATTCCGGGCCTAAGTTTAAGTTATCTGTCATGCATTTGCCACATATGAGAACTGAGGAAAAATTGGAAAAACTCTGAATTGATCCTTGCGGAAATCGAACTCCGGACTTCCTGCTCATGAGTTCGTGTCTTATTGACCTCGGCTTCCGTAGAGTGTGTGTTACGTAGTTACTACTGTGTCAAAAGCGTATATTTCTAAACTATTAAAGAAGTCAGTGTGTCGATTATCCAGACATTAAGATTATACACATATCTAGCAAATTTTCTGCAAAATTCTATATAAATTATTTTTTTGAAATTCGTAATTAGCATATATTCTTATTGGCATATCCGGACTTAACATGCTATTGTATATATTTTATGTTATGACCTTACACAAATCATTTTTATAGGATTGAAAGGCCTGAAAATCTCAGCTAGGTTATGGCCAGACAAAACTTGGTAAATTGTTGGTCACATTTCGAGTCCCGGTTGTGACCTCTTGATACTTTATTGAGAAAAATGTGGCTAAGATTAATTCTTGAATTAATACCATAAACTTAAAAAATATAATCATTTTAATTTGTCTCTAAAAATAATTCACAGAAAACCTAAATGATTCTATCAGAGTTTCAACACCTTTCCTCCACAAAAGATGAGCGGATCTCTGCAGATTTCACACAAGGTTGCGCGGCGGGATTTTCCAGAGAAATTGACAGCTTTTACAATCTTGTTGCCCTTCGACATGAATCAACACAGTTTCCGAGAAAGTCTGTTCTGACTAAGGCAATAGAGAAAAGATACGTTTGACAAACATTACGCTATTTGCGTTTCAATGAAACTATTTTGCCATAGCAACAGTCAGTGTGTTACTTAAATGATGCACGGGGAAAAGAACAGTTTACGAACTAATAAAATGCTATTTCAAAACATTTCCCATGCATTTACTGAAGGATGTCACTTGTTTTATTAACGAATTCCGAAGTGGCTATTGCGGTTGTACCCAAGGTTTTTAATGAGTTCTACAAATCTCTATCGGTGCTATCAGTTAGGCACCCAAAATGACAATGGATAATATATATATATATATATATATATATATATATTAACGTCTAGCTGCTGCAATTTTTATAATTTCTCTACAAAACTCGACATATAACGATCAATTAACAAATGATTCATCGAGTTCAAAAACCAGCGAAACTGGACGTTTAGGATTGGAGTTTAATCTAAAGCAAAACTTTAAAAATAGCTCTAGCGGCCGCAATTGTTTTTATCAATGAAACTCGGTGTATGCTATTGAAAAAAAATAATAAAAACATTTTCCGAAAGTCAACGAAATCAAATTATTAGGAGTGGGGTTTTTTCCTGAAACCCAAAATTAAAAATTCGCTGTAGCAGCACCAATATTTGTTTTTTTTTTTCGCAACGAAACCAGGTATATGCTATTTAAATAAATAAGAAATATAGTCTGTGAAAATTTGGGATTGATTTTTTTGATTTGTTTGTCCAAGAACGCTCTTTAACATCTCAGGTCATCAGCGTCCCATTCTATTCACGGCGTGAAACGGCCGATAAATTTTGTTCAGAGGCTGTTTATTTCAGGCTTGAGGTTCTTTTTCGTGCCGTAAATGTACGACAGGGGACTCACGGCTTTACTTCCCTTCCGAAGGAAGCCATACTTAGGGTTTTTTACGCCCGAAAAAAATCCATCGATCCTTGGGCTTAGAAGGCAAGTATGGTTACCAATACACCACCAGGATCGACGAAAATTAGGGAAATCGGATCATTATGATTGGAGGTGTACCTGAAAACCGAAATTTAAGGAGTGGAGGTTAACCTTAAGAAATATTTTAAAAAAACACTCTAACGGCATCAATATTTGTTTTTGCTCAAAAAACTCGGTATATATCATTTAAATAAAATTATAAAAATAGTCTCTGAAAATTAGGCAAAAATAACAATTTGGAGTATGGCAATCGCATTTTTTAAATCAACAAACTCGGTGTATTGTAAAAAAAATACAAACATTATCCGAAACTCAGTAAAATCAGATTATTAATAGTGGAGGTTTTCCTGAAAAGAAATATTTAAAAAATCGCCATAGCGGAATCAATATTTGTTTTATCTCAACAAAACTCGGCATATGTCATTTAAATAAAATAATAAAAATATTCTATGAAAATCAGGGATATCGGACTGAGAAAACCGAAATTTAAAGAGAGGGGATTAACCTAAAGCGAAAATTTAAAAATAGTTGTAACAGCCGCAATTTTTATTTTTTCTCAACTAAAATCTTCATATGCTATTTAAATAAAATAATAAAAATAGCTTCTGAAAATCGGTGAAATAAGAATGTTATGAGTGGGGGTTTAATCTTTAACCCAAAACCCAAAATTAAAAAATCGTTTTTACGCAACGAAACTCTGTATATGCTGTTTAAATAACGTTAAAAACATAGTCTCTGAAAGTTAAGGAAATCGGGTCATTAGGAGTGAGGGTGTACCTGAAAACCGAAATTTAACATGCGCTCTAGCGGGACTGACTTTTCTGCTATTCGAATTGCTGAGGAATTCGCTTAGTTTATCCAGCTCCTGCATGACGAACTGTCCTTTCTTATTGTTTTGCTTATGTATATCTGGCACACTCGTGTCTTTTCTCTAGGTGGGATAACATGCCTTACGGTTGTATGTTATAAAGTTATTTCGTGAGAGAGACGAAAGTGTTTAACTTAAAGAACGGGTGTTTTGCTGGCGTCCGGTCCAAGAGGAGGGATACACGTACGCTCTTCCGATTTATTCTACCAATCATGTAATATCTGTTCTTCTCGTGAAAAATTGTTTCACCGCCCTATCTCTAATGTGTGATGGGGGAAAAAATAATAAATCTCACTCTTTATTGACTAGCTCTCAACGTACATTCCATTTCATTTCACCAACCTATTATAAAATCCGCGGTTCCCCGTAAATTAAATTATGATTGAAGCAGTTTAAGAGTGAGTAAGTGTAATTTACTCTTAAAATTAAATACCACAATACAACTAAAAAAAAAGGCCCGCCAGGCAGGAGCATCGTAAACTAAGTGAATCCCTCAGCAACTTGAATAACTAAAATGAACATAAAATCCAAACTATGTCCATATTAGTTAATGAAATGAAATAAATTGTGGCATTACTGTGTGGTATTAGGGGAACAAAATTAGAATTCTTTAAATCTATAAGTATCACAAAAGAAAAACCACATTTTTGGAATTTTATTATTATTATTATTATTATTATTATTATTATTATTATTATTTAAGATTGATTTATTTATGGACGCTCTTTAACATCTCAGGTCATCCAGCGTCCCATTCAATTCCGGGCGTGAATTAGCCGACAAGTTTTGCTCAGAGGCCTCTCTTTCAGGCTTGAGGTTCTTTTTCGTGCCGTAAATGTACGACACGGGACCCAAGGCTTTACTTCGCTTTACTTCCCTTCCGAAGGAAGCCATACTTAGGATTTTTGCGCCCCGAAAAAATCCACCGGTCCTGACCGGGTTCGAACCCGCGATCTTGGGTTTAGGAGGCAAGTATGGTACCACTACACCACCAGGACCGACTTTGTTTATGATGGTTATAATGATTATGGTAAGAAGAAGAAGAATTAATGTTATACTATTAATTAAATGAAACATATGACCACTGATAGACACAGCTATACAGAGTGGGTATTTTTAAACATTTTTAAATGTACCCATGTTTATGAACTGAGCCCTTGATGTCATCTTTACATTCGCTAAAATGGAGAGAAATAACAGAAAGTTTCGAGTTACATTGTGTGTTTCAGATGATGTTCATATGTTTCAATAAAACAAAAACATGTCACTATTTAAAAACAATAATAAAGTATAAAGCAAATAAAAACAGTCGAAAGTTACATGGATTTTCAGTGGCTTTGAAATTTAATTTAAAAATTATTGTACTAAAAACATGTAACGTAAACATTTTCTGAAGGTTATTACAGAGCGCTCTTACATACAAATATAATTCTCAAACACATATTATATTAATATTTCACATTTACTAATTTATACATATGCAACGTTATAAATACAGTTTATATGCTCATTTCATTTTCCTTTTATTTTAAAACAGTAGAGAGAAAATTAAACGCTAGCAGTCTTTTTAAACTTCGGTTTTCAAGTATACCCCCACTTCTAAAGGTCCAATTTTCCTCATTTTCAGAAACTGAGTTTCGTTGTGAAAAAGCAGATATTGTAGCTGCTAGAGCGATTTTGATATTTTGGGTTTCAGATAAACACTCATTCCTAATAATCTGATATCATGCATTTTCTGTAACTATTTTTTTTATTCTATTTAAATGGCATATACTGAATATTATTTTTAAATTTTTAAAATTGCAGCCGCTAGAGCGATTTTTTAATTTTACTTTAACCCCCAGGTCCTAATGTCCCCATTGCTTTGATTTTCAAGTACTGTTTATACCAATTTGTTTTATTTTATTTTAATAAAATATTCCAATTTCGTTGGGAAATAATAAAAATTACGACCGTTACAGGAATTTTAACCTTTTTTTTTTTTATAATTTTTCGCTTCAGGTTAATGCCATCCCCAGAGGTTCAATTTTGCAGGCTATGGAACTCTGCGAATCGTTTGTTCGTTATTCGTTGTGAAAAAATGAAAATTGTGACCGCTGGTAGAACGTTAAGAAAAAACACACACAACACGTTTCATCATTTTCGGTACTTTAAGTAGAATCGATGGATATTTTGAAGAAAAATTTAAAAAATCGTTTTATGCAGTAGTTTTATTTCTTCGGAATTCGCTAATAGCGAAGTACTGTATTTTAAAGTGAATTAGCATGCATGTTCAACCTGAATGATGAATTCTTACATGTTTCGGAGTGGTAATTGTTCCGAACTTTTGAACTTTGAACGCAGATGGTTTCGGTCATCTATGTAGTTTGGGTATATGAAACTAGTTAGTAAAAGAAAAGGAATATGGAGAAAAACCAGGAAATTAATGCAGAAGGGGTTGAAAACAACGAGGAAAATTATTGGGTTGATGTATAAGAATAAATGAATATCAACAATTTATAAATCAGAAATAATTTTTTTCTGATACATATAAACATTTTTGAGTTGAAAACAGCTCATATATATTTTTTTCCACGTGTTTCTAAAACAATCTACTTTAACGTATACGTCCGCCCTTCAAGCTCTCATCAGAGAGATTCGGTTGCGAGGTAGCTGACATTTTCTGAGTTTTCAGATTAGCTCTTTCTCTTTTACCAAAAAATGTTAAAAAAGTTTACATCTTGAGAATATGCGCGCGCATTAGTAAGAGCAGTAGTATAATGTGGTGTAGTTGACCCAAATTCTCCACCCATAGCTTTAATTGTTCTGTTGCTGAAAAAGCAAAACGAACATGACCTGGTTGTCTCTTTGAAGGCTGAAGCAAGTGTTATTAGCATTACTTTCTGACACAAAATTCTGAATTATGAGGTACAACATGTTATTATATCACACTTGTCTTTCAAGCGTTGACTGTCAGTAGCCAACAAGTTTCCAGGTCATAAAATATTAACCTAAAACCCTTCTCTTTAAATAATAATAATAAAAAGTTTGTCAAACATGTGCGTAAAATTATTTTTTTTTCCCAATTAATTAAAGATACTGGGAAAAATGTATTTCGTCTAATGAAATGCATTATATTTAAAGGCTATACACCGAGATACAAGGGGGGGAAAAGTAAAAAATCCCTCAACGCCTAAAATGTTTTTAATGTTGTGCATTATTATGTTTGAATTATCATAACTACATTCAAACTTTTCCAAACATTTTGCAACCACTCTTGTGTATACAGATATTATTTTGTGTCTATAATTTCCTTTATTGTGTGAGCATGAAAATGAATGCAATTTAGACACGTTTTTACTTATGGACTAATTGAAATGTCTAATGACATTGTTTTCTTGCATTGTTTTTACATCAGTTTCATTCTATTATTGATCATTTCAATCAGTTTAACACATACTTTTATGAGGTAAAGATGTCATTAAGCCGAGAGCAGACTACTAAAGCAGGTGCTCTGTTGGAAGATGGATGCAGCATGCGTTATGTTATCCAGGTGTTACAAGTCAATGTCTCTATATACAAAGAACATACAGAACTTGGTATCTACTGCAGAAGATCAGAATCAAGTGGTAGAAGGGTGACATCTACCAGAGATAGAAACTTCTGCGGCTGCAAGTTTTGCGTCATTGTCACACAACAGCCGTAGAAGGTCAAAATCATTTGCAAAGAGCATTTGGAATCATTGTTCAGCGTGAGAACAGTGAGAAGGAGATTTGAAGCTCATCTCTAGAAGAACCAGCCAGAGGTCCCTTGCTTGCCCAGCAACATTTGCAAGCATGCTCGTCAACATCTGGAGTCGACTGAGGAGCAATGGAAAGCTGTCCTGTTCACGGATAGGCGGAGGTTCAGCCTGAGATCGTCTGATGGTAGCGGAAATGTATGGTGGAGGACTGCAGAAAGATATGCCCCTTGCACCTTCTCATTAAATGACTTTCAGGGGAGGTTCCATTATGGTATGGGCTGGTATCAGTGTCGAAGTCAAGACAGAGTTGGTTTTTGTAGAAAACGGAGTCCTGGACGCAAACTGATGCATGAAAAAATTCTTCAGGAGCATGGGAATGCCCATCCGCGTGTGGCCCGCATTGTGAGGTGAAGTTCAGGCGCTACTTTGTCCAATATGAAGCTATGATGTACAAATGTGATGTGTTGCAATAGTCACTATACAATCTGAACTTGTCACTTGTTCGAATTTGAAAAAGTTGCAGACAACAGCGAGGTAAAGGAGGTGACCAAAGTTTGTTAAAAGTTCACAGCTTGTGGTCCGCATCTTTGATCAGGGTAAAACAGCAGCCTCCATTCACTGGACTGATGTTTCGGTTCTGGCTAGTGAGATCAAATGTGTATCACAATTATGTTAGAAAACTGCATAAGCTATACAGCTATATAAAGAGGAAAGTCCATAATTATTAATTCTTAAAAAATAAATACTTTATATTATCACAAGTAATATCACAAGAGGGTCTGATATTGCTGGACCGAAGCGGGTGATCGAGGTCGTTAAGGCGCGGACTCGTGAGCGGGAGGTCTGGGGTTCGAATCCGCCAGGACCGTCTTCCCTGACTGAGGTTTTTTCCAGGTTTTCCTCAGTCCTCATAAATGGAAAATGCCGGGGAGGTATCCAAAACTTTGGCCTGGAACGTTTCCTTCCTTAAAAACAAATCCTTTCCCAATATATCATTTCATCTCATGTTTCATCAGTGTTCATCGCTGTGGTACCTCTGTAGTAAAAACGGGCGTAAAACACCATTCATTCATTGAAATTGCTGGAAAGCTCAGAATCTCGGGTGATATTTATTTGTACTATTTCACGAATAAAATAAGAATTTAAATATAATTCTCCAAAACTTAACTTACAATATTGTAATAATTGTATATTTGTATTATGGATACTTAACCTTTTCAAGCCATCTTACAGCAGATGAATGTCGATTGTCAATAATGCCAATTTAGAATAGCCAAATACTGGTTTAGGGCTATGTCGTGAACAGAATAAGAATAAAAACAATATATAAATATTTTAAAGAATATTTAAAAGTATATAAAATGTTATACTAGCTTATGAACAACTACCTGTTCAGAAACCGTGAGACTGAAATAGACTAAAGTGGACTATTACAGTCGCTACCATTAGATTCACTAATACCAAATGAATGAATGAATGAATGAATGAATGGTTTTTATCGCCCGTTTTTGCGACAGAGATATCACAGGCGATGAACACTGATGATACATGAAATGAAATGATATATTGGGAAAGGATTTATTTTTAAGGAAGAAGACGTTCCAGGCCTAAGTTTTGGGTACCTCCCCAGCATTTGCCATTTATGAGCACTGAGGAAAATCTGGAAAAATCCTCAGTCAGGGAGGACGGTTCTGGCGGTATTCGAACCCCAGATCTTCCGCTCACGAGTCCATGCCTTAACGACCTCGGCCACCCGTGTCGGTAATACCAAGCGAGAAAAACAAAACAGAAAACATTTTACCATCCTGAACAACGTATTTATTAAGAATAATGGTTGCTTAGGCAGGTAAACATAATGTATAAAATGATTTCAGACTGTTTGCCTGAATAGGAAAAAAACAATTGTTTGAGTTAGTTAAATATTTATCAAAAGCACAGAAAAGATGTCGGTGATGCGTGCTAAGGAATTATAGTGGGGGTATAGGGTTTGGCTACACTGACCACGAGGCAAATACACTTCCCGTGATAAGAGGAATTTGATGAAACTTTACGATATCGGGCTGTATTTGGTCAAATATAAAAAAAAATTTTTTTCATTTCATTGGTCCATTTTGTGATGACGTCACATAAGTGAAATAGTTTAATTTTCGAAGTTCGTAATATTAATTTGGTTTTACATATTCCAAAATATTTCTGAGCAGTTTATTTCGAAAATTCAAAAATACTCAAATCAAATTACCTGCTAGTATTGGAACCATTAGTGATAAATTACATGTTTCTATAAATTCTCAAAGTTTCGCAAAGGAGTTTAGCTGTCCTATTCCATTGATTACCACATGTGCATTTTGTAAGCTTTATGGGGAATTGCTGAAGTTCTAGTCTTAGTGTTATACAGTGACAGATTCAATGCATGTGTTCACGAGTTGAGAACGAGTGGAATAGTTTATAGTCTTTGATCAGAGTTAAATTAACTAGTTACCTAGTTAGTTAGCCTGTTGACATTTAAATACCTATCTCCTTGATGGGAGTTTGTAAAAGCCATGGAAACTGATATTAATAGGAAAAAAAAATAACTGATTGCTGAATGCATATATTTGTTGCATGTAAAAACTTGCTTATCTGCCGTATCTTGATTGGACCCGAATTGGCAACTGGTAACTGGAACTAGAGCACAGAATGTACATGGAGAGTGAAATGGCAGACTTAACAGGCTAGACATTTTTACAGATCACCCTTTCGTTTTTTCTGAAGGAATTTTATGTAATTGTACATCTGGTTTTATTTGCTAGTTGGCGTTAATAAAATTTCACTGTAAATGTTTAAACTGTACATAGAATTTAATGAAAATAAAAAATATACACTAACCGTTTACTGATGCTATTTTTTCTTGATATAATATGTATAAATTATAAAGATTCAGTAATCTCTGTTTTGTTTTTCTCAGTTGGCATTAGTAAATATAACAAGTGATGTACATGGATGATTTTATTTAAGCGGAATTAATGTTATTTTATATTTCATTTACGTATAAGAAATTGTGAACAATTTCAGATTGTTAAAAACCATCGAAATATTTTCTAATGATAAATAATGTCATCTTGTAAACATGTAAAAGTTTCGTGATGACATTGGGGTCTGGGTAGTCTTAACTTGACTTTCTTTAACCTGAATTATAACAAACAAATCGCCGCACGTAAAATGTGCAGTATCTTCTCACCTATGGTAATAGCAGTGCTAAACGATGCAATCAAGACTATAAAATGAAATTATAATTTGATGTAATGCGTTCTTTTAGCTGTAAGTATAAAAAAATAATTTAAAATAGACAGGCGATTAGTTTCTCACACCCCCTAGCGACGACTTCCTCGGGGGGCACATCCCTTTTGTTCTCGGCATAATCGGCGCCTAATCGTGATAATTAAATTATATAACGTTTAATGTTAAAAAATGTAGTTCATTTTCCACGACTCACCCTTAAATCTACTTTATATAAACAAAGTCCTCCGATCATTTTTCTGTACACACACACACACACACACACACACACACACACACACACACACACATCAATCACTCTTGAAATGAATTTTTGACATTTCACTGAATTTTTAACGTCTCTCTGTCTATAATCCTGCTGCACCGTTCAACTGTAGTAGATAATTACGTAGAAATAAAAGGAAAATAGTTATAAACGAAGAGTTTCTAATCTATCTTACAATCCGCAGTCCGGTGTAATGTAAAATGATTGATTTCATTTGATTTATTTACGAACGCTGTTTAGCATCTCAAGTCATCAGCGTCCGATTCAATTCAGAACGTGAAACGGCCGACAAATTTTGTTCAGAGGCCTCTTCTTTCAAGCTTGTACGACATGGGACCCATGGCTTTACTTCCCTTCCGAAGAAAGTCACACTTGGGAATTTTACGCCCTAAAAATCCATCGATCCTTGTCGGGTTTGAACCCGTGACCTTGAGTTTAGAAGTGTGTGTGAGAGAGAAAGAGAGAGAGAATTTTTTCAATATCATTTTCGGTGCCTAGTCGGTAGGATCAATGAAGATTTGAAGAAATGTTTCAAAAGTCTTTTCATGGGTCCAAACGCACTAACTACATTCCTTCGGAATTCGCCAAAAAGTTTTCGATGACACATTTGACTTAATGGGCATTTTATAAAAATTTTCTGGACATTTTAATTCCAAATAATAATAACATCTCAATCCACAGCGTCACAAATGACTTGGGACTTCAACAATTCTTCAGCTGTCTATAAATCTTCCAGTTAACTAATGGGTTTGCCTTTCTGTTATCGTCCACATTTGAATATGCTAATTCTAAAAGTGCGTAATATTTTATACGTCATCTCATTCCTTTAATGAACAGGTGTTTCCTCACATCTTTATTGTCCATTCATTTGACTACTTCTGGACCTGTATTCAGGATTTAGTAGTCGACTTTTCACCTAGCAGTTTCTTTTTCACCTTTAACATGCTATATCTTACTAACGACCTATATCTAGAGAGAAGTTACGGGATTGATGACCTGCAAAACCAGAAATAATGAGTTTTCAGAGCGAGCTTAGAAACCACATGTGAACAAATATCTGCAGCCATGAGATGAAGAAGATAATGACCGCTTCAGATGTGCCGCTTGCTAGACTGTCAAACATGGACGATTAAATTAACTTAGAAAGACAATTTATCGCACTGCAATGCCTCTCCAAGCAAACGTTACGTCAACATACATGACCCTCATTAAAAGATTATTTTTTTTAATGTCCATCACTATTACTGGTAGCCTTGTGTGTCAACATGGTTTGAAGCTTGCCAACTGGGTCTTCAAACAAGTTGACAGTTACCAGCTTCAGAAAAAAATCTGAATGTTGCAAGGAATTTGTTACTATGGCAACATCTGCAGCACGGCTGGCTGGCATGAAGCGGTGAAACCGACAAACGGTAAGGAGGTATAATCGCGATCAAATTATAAGGAAGGCATTGCCGTAGCGTCTTTGCTTAGCTACTCAGAGCTTAATGTTTGCTCTGGTAGGTGACGGTGTATGCAGTGGAGTGCATAAGATTTAAGTTGGCATGCTTTCTTTTGTCCTCGTCTTCCACGGACCGTAAAATCATTAGCGACTTTTGTTATAATTCTTGGAAATGCCAGGCAGTTTGCACCCTTTCGTTATATCACAGCCCTTTACGTGGTTATTCAGGCGCCAGTGGCGTGCTTGCTGGTTTGTATCGAAGTCGACTTTCTTTTGGCTAGTGAATCGCTATTGTTTACTTTGTTGGGATTGTCAGAGTTTACGAGCAGCACACCGTGAGAATCCCTAAAACCGTAGCCATAACATTTGCTGCCGATGGAACCGTTTTTGCTTTCTTTGATGCACTTTCACCTGTTGTCACCCACTGTTTGGACTGTTTCTTTATCTCTGGCATGTAGTGACGAATCCACGTTTCATCTACTGTTATGAAACATCGGAGCAACTGACTGGAATTGCGTTTAATAGGTATAAACACTTGCGAAATGCGTTTTTGAACCGTTATTAACAAATGCGGCACCCATCGAGCGGAAGTACTCTCATACCCAAAACTTCGTGTAAAATGTAGTGGACATGGCCCATCCAGTTCAGCCAATTCGTGCCTTCACCGGCGATCATTGAGAATGACATTGTGAAATTCTGTCATAATCTCTCGGTCGTAGCGGTTTTGGGACGCCCATTTTTTAACCGTCCAAAATGGAGGGGAAGAATTTTTTAATGTGGAATCTAACTCCTTTTGTGTTTCAGTTGCAGTTAAACACTTCAAAACGAAGTACTGCATCGTAGCTCATACTTCAGTTTTTATCCATTTTGTAGAAAATGTTAACACTTATTTGTTTACACGATCGTCTTAAACAAGTGACTACACTTACGCGTCTGACGCTTTTTAGCGCTCAAGCTAAAGGATAATACTTAACAACTATCACAAGTAGTTTCACGAAAGGGTCTGAAATTACCGATAAATTCATGAACCTAGTGAATTTATCTGGAAAGCTCAGATCCTTGAGTGATATATATTAGGAGTATTTCAGGAATAAAAATAAGACTCTAAATATAATTCCTCTAAACTTGGCTTACAAAACTATAATAATTGTATTTTGTACTTAAATTTTAAAGCAATCTTGCTACAGAAGAATGCAGATTGTCAGTAATGCCAATAGAGAACAGCAAAATACGGGTTTAGGACTATTTCATGAATAGATGAAGAATAAAGGTGATATAACTTGAAATTCGCGCACAGAATATTTACACTTGTATAAAATGTTATGTACTTATGAATATCTATTCTATTCAGAAACCGTGAGACTGAAATGAACAAAAGTTGACTATTACAATAGCTACCATTCGATTTTCTAATACCAACTGAAGAAAAAAAAAAGATAATTTTTCTTTGGAATTTCTAATTATAAGATCAATTTGCACATTTGATGAGTAACCAAAACGCTTTGAAGAACCCTCCATTTTGCGTTATGATTGTCGATTGTCCATGCTTTTGTTGCTATCAACAGCTCCCCCACCGCCTCTAGCAAAAGTGGTCAGTGATGCGTGTTCAAGAATTATATAGTGCAGGTATAAAGTTGGCTACACTGACCGCAAGGCAAATGCATGTCGCATGATAAAACGGATTTGATAATTTTTTTTCAATAATTTCACTTCGTAACACGACTGTGATTGGTCAAAATTCAAATTTTTGTTTCGTTTTATTGGTCAATTTTTAAGATGATGTCACGTGGGTGAAATAGTCATAGTATTCGGGCCATCTTCACGGATCTATGATTCACTCCTGGTGATGTAGTGGTAATTGTACTTGCCTCGTAAACCCAAGATCGCTGGTTCAAACCTGGCCAGGGTCGATGAATTTTTTCGGGCTTAAAATCCCAAATATTACTTCCTTTGGAAGAGATGTAAAGCTGTGGGGTCCCTTGATATACATTCAGGCGGAGAACCTTTAGAACACCCCTCGTTTTGCTTTACAACCTCTCAGAAGAACAAAAGACAGCAAGAATAGAATGGTGCCTGCAAATTGTTTGGACAACGCCACCTCCAGACATCTTCACAATATCTCCATATGACCGGGAATAAAAGAGGCAGTCGGCTGCCTGGGCCTTCGCAAATGATGACTTCCTAGTGACGGTTAAGCGATCTCGAAGCGTAGACCGGAAGGTAATTGCCGGTTTCTTCTCAAAAGACAATCCACTCCAGAAGCAAAAATAATCTCTGCCAATTGGTACACCAAAGCCCCCCACCTCTCAGGCTCCTCAGAACCCTAACAGAAGAAGGCCGAAGTCTGAGTTGCGAGGGTTGTTGCTTCACCGTGACAATGCCTCTATGCACACCACTTTGAAAACGATTGAATTTCTGCAAGAATTAGGATTGATACTGGTGAACCACCCACCGTACGGTCCAGATCTGACTTTCTGCGAAATTTCTGTTTAAAACTGTCAAGGAAAAAACCGAGAAGACGCTCTTTATAGGGTTCAGAAGATACTGCAAAGAGGTGATTGGGGTCATCTCTACGTGGCTGTTTTCATGAGTTGTTACGGAGAATGCAACTTAGTACTGAGAGGGGAGAGGCTACTTTATAAATAAATATTCAGCGTTGGTAACTTGTGGCTTTCTCCCGAAAATTAAATGGTTTTCTGTTATTCTACGTGCTGATTCTAACTTGACGCGAGAGCTTGCCCCATCACCTAAGGCTGTTGCTGCAAATGAGTTCCGAAATTAGCGGCCCAAGTTATGCTATCCAAACTGAAGTTTTCTCTTTTTTCCCCCTGCAGTGTTATGTCACTTTCACAAACGTGCCTTGCTTTGCAAGTCAGCTAAACGGAACCGTTCATACGATATTCAACACTTGTTTAGGATAAGCCCCGAGTTTCATTACAAGAGATACATACTGGGCCTGTTGGGCGTGGTGTCTGAACGGACAAGTGTGTGCGGCTGTGGCTTAGGTTAGGAAAAAAAATCCTTTGGTGGGATATTACAGAAAAACATGCATATAAAATTCCCTACTCCTAGTGCACAGCGTGACCCTAGCTGTAACTTAAACACATGTTTTACTGTCTTGCTAAAACATAGTAGTAAAACAGCGTAGTAGATTATTTGAAGAATAGAAGATATAGCGTTAGTCTCAAAATAACCAGCTGTGAAATATATAGAAAACGAACTATGTCATTTCTCCATAGACACCTCATTCACTTATTTCTCTTTTCCGATTTCTAGTTTAGAGAATAGATCATAGCCACTGAGTGCTGTATCTGGGCTGTAAAGTAGGTGTGCTATTATCCTGCAAGCCTTCAAAGCAGTTACTTTGCATCCTCGTCTCTTCTTTATAGCATAGTGCAGTTAATACTGAAATGAAAAATTTCCTTGCCTAAAGTCAATCGAGAAAATGTCGCCATGCTTTTCTTGGTGGACTAGATAACCTTATGTTTGCTCCTTGGTACATAATCTGGTTTATACCACTCGAAGCATTCCAGGCGTTGTACGCTATTTCTGGCTAGCAATTGGTAAATGTTTTATATGCCACATTTGGGAAATAGATGCTTTATACGAGGGTCATTTCGTTAATAATACACAGTTAGCAGTACTGCGGTTTGGATGACGCAACGCTAGTGAAAATTACGTTCACCTGCTCTGTGTGTAGATTATAAGAACTAGAAATGGAGCCTGCAGGTATGTCGCGTATTGTTGGACATCAAAGATCCTACATTAAGTTTGAAACTTTATGTGGTAAAAACAATTCTTCGAATGAAGTTTGTGGTGAGTATATACTGAACCATGGTACAGTTTCTCTTTGGGTTAGTGGTTTTCGTGTTGGTCGTGTCAGTTTACACGATGACCTAAGACCGGGAAGGTGAAGACGTTGAAACTTACAGACAGGACAAATTCACTGGAGCTCCAGTCCCGAGCCACTCCCGATTGGTGGCGGAGAAAGCAGAGGGTAGTGACTAGCACAGATATAGCTAGATATTATGGAAGTAAACGCAAAGGCTCGATAGTTCAAATGGTTAGAGCGTCATGCTATAAGTGTAGAGGTTGTGGGTTCGAATCCTCATTCCTGAAGGGTTTTTTATTCATATTTTGGAGTTAAGGGAGATTTGCCACCATTAAAATGATGATTTAGTCGCAACATACTATCACGCACACATTGCGCTATAAATTTGTATTTATAATTTTTTATGGTGGACTAAAAGGAGATTTGCCTCCATTACAGTGATTTATCCGCTCCTATCAATTTATATTTACGAAAAGGAGGTGAGCGTAGGCCGTCAGGCCGTAGCGAGCCGCAGTAAACCACTAAACTCACCGGTTTCTAAGGGTTACCCGAGGTTACTCTTAGTGTTTTTGTGTATATATTAATTCATTGCGAATTCCAATAAGACAACGTGTAGTAATAAGTGAATAACTCGGTTTTGTTATAATGAACAACATTTAGCACCCAGAAAGTTAAGGCGGACAACATATGGGTTACGTTACGTTTAACAAAAAAAAGAATGCATTCAACATTTACGCTCTTACAAGCATTCCATTCTTCCGTTCGTGATTGCAGAGTCAGTTCTTTCCGCTTTCGCTCTGGACTCGAGTCGCTCTGGACTCGAGCTTCAAGTGGTTTTTGTCCTGCCTGTAACGGCAAGTTAAATTTTTGGCGCATTCCCTTCAAGAAGATCGTCCTGTGATATATGACGAACTTTCAGAAACCATGGGGATTTCCGTATTTTGACAAATTAACAGAGTCAGTACATGAATTTTGAATAGAAGAAAAGTGAATGTTGACCCCGTTAAAGTAAATGCAGCATGTGATAATCCCGTCTCTTACGAGTAAAACGATACCAGGTAGCGACCTTTCCCCCTTCCGCTTTCAGAGTGTGAGGGTAAACAATCCCTCGTGACTTCATGCAAAAACTGTGCAAAATACACAAAAAATTACCTCGTTGCTCGAGGTTGGGTCACTCATCCTCCATATGACTAATAAACTCCGCGAATATAAATGAAAAGTATTACTTCATCCGCCATGTAGTCCTAAATTAAGTCCACCAGAATTCGACTTATTCCCAAAGTTGAAAACACCCATGTCATTTTCCTTCTCTGGAAGAGCTCTCAACCCGTTGCCTGAGTCATTCCACAGAGAACAGAGGCGGTTCTTTGAATGGAATAGCACAACTTTCCAAACGTTCATACTAGATCATTGAGAAACAGGGAGACAGTATTGAAACACTCTTAAAGATATATTATTAAAAGATAAATAAAAATAATACATCCTTTTTTTATGAAATACCTCTCGTAGTTACAACATACAAGTAGGTTGGGACTTGATTTTGAAAGGTGGTTTTCTACATGACATGCAAAATACGCCGCATAAAACGAGTAATTAATTTAATAAACACTTTAAAAGTCTCTCTTTCTCCATTATTATGTTCAAGAACTTGCCTAGCGGGTTAGCACAAGCGTTAATGATTGCGACACAGCTTTTCTGTGATTTTCCTCCCTCAAATTTCAGAAAGAACAAATGCCAGGTTATCATTTCTTTGCCACGGATTTACTCTCCATTTCTTAATTTATCTTTATTCTATTTCTATGTGTGTCTGCGTCTTCGTGTTTATGATCTCATTAAGCAGTGAGCGCTTTAATTTATTCCTATAAATCTTTTCTAGTAATTTTAAGCCGAAACCCTTCTCATTATGAAAAAGACCAGGCTCGCAGCAGCTTTTAAACTAAGCGAATTCCTCACCAAGCTGAAAAATTTTAAAAGTGAATACAAAAATCCAAATTATGGCATTATTAATTAATGAAATGAAATAAGTTATGGCATTACTGTGTGGTATTAGGAGAAAAAAATTAGAATTCTTGCAATTTATAAGTATCACAAAAGAGAAACCACATTTTTTTTTTTTAGATTAAACCACAAAAACTAATGTATGCTATTAATTAAATGAAGTATATGATCACTGATATACAAAGATATGCTGTGTAAATATTTTTAAACATTTTTAAATGTAACCATGTTTATGAACTGAGCCCTTGATATCATCTTTACATTCACTAAAATAGAGAAAAATAACAGAAAGTTTCGACTTACATTGCGTATTTAAGATGTTCATGTGTTTCAATAAAACAAAAACATGTTACTATTCAGAAACAATTGCAACGTACAAAGCAAATACAAAAATCAACAATAAATAATCGAAAGTTTCGTCGATTTTTAGGGGGGGGGGCTTTGAAATTAATTTAAATGTTATTGCAGTAAAAACGTGTAACGCACACCTTTTCTAAAGGTTATTACAGAGCTCTCATACATAAAAATATACTTTTCAATTACATATTGGATTTTCATTTCACAGCTGCTATCTTCACGATGATACTTTTGTTAAATATGAAACATATGCATCGTTATAAATATAGCAATTCGTTAGCATTTTCCTGCTATGACTGTTTATGATTTCAAAACTAATAAGCTCAAAGCTTTGAGTGCTTGCAACAAGCTTTTGGGAACCTTGCTCCATCTAGAGCAACAGTTTTCCACTAGTTTGCGGAGTTTAAAAGGGGCCGGCCTTCACTACAAGATGAGGACAGAAGTGGGTGAAAATGCACAATGAAGATCCAGATTTTTGGACAAACTGGTGACTGATGACTACCGCATATCAGAGAAAAAAGTCCAACCCATCCAATGGAAACACCCAGGGAATCCCCCGCACGAGAAATTTCTTGCTACTCTATTTGCATGCAAACTGTCTTTTAGGACCCTTCAGGTGATGAACTGACTTCCTCAAGAAACGACTCTCAACAGCGAGGTGTACTGAGAGACTGTTACACAGCTTTCAGTAATGACGAAATGGGAAATGTTTGACAGAAGTTTTCCTCCTACATAAAAATGCGCGTCACAACACCTGCAATACTACGGCAGCTGTCCACGAGTGGTGACCTGGTACTTCCAAACAATGGTTTCCTGACATCAGTTACCAGGTAGGGGGTGATAATGCATTGACAATGAGCAGTATATTGAGAGTTCTCATGAGAATGTAACCATGTTACTTAATATATATATATATATATACCAACTTAGACGAACTGAAAATGCGCTTGAAATCTATTTCATAAAGTCAATGGCCATGTAGTTATTGGTATGAAACACTGTTTCCTACAATTTCACCACAATCTTAATATAATGTATGTTTCCTGCTTTTCCTTAATTAACGCCATATTTAATTATGCCTAATTATGTCTATATTTTCTATTTTTGTCGAATAGATACGTCTCTGTAATAAACAAGAATAGCAGTGTTTTGTCGGGTATAGCGTTGAGAAAAAAATCACACAATAGAGGCGGTTGGGGATGCGCTCTTTGTTACATACTAGGGTAAAAGCGTGCCAAAGCCTTTCTTTTGTTCTTAAGGATGCTGCCAGAAGGGAGAGAAAGGATATATCTGCTTGTAGACACGTAAAAAGTTAAATGCGCAGAAAAGACAGCTGAGCAACAGATAAAGTTTAAATGTCTCGTATCAAAAGACAGAATTGTAAAGGTTCACCGAGCTGGCATATCAAAGGAATTTAATAAATTCGACAGTAGCCAATATAAAATTAGGAGTCAAATTTCGAACTAGGGAAGCGATGCAGACAAGTAAGTCGCGTGGCGTCAATGCCCCAACTTACTCAGTTTGAATCCAACATAAAAAAACCAAGTTTGGGACGGCAGATTCAGATATTCGTCATCCTATTTAGCGTCAGGGCAGTCTCAGATCTATCCATTCAAGTTTAGATTTTCAAGCTTCAGATGATACGAGCGACAGTCCGCGTCATCGAAGTCTTAACACGCGATTCTCAATTATGCTAGTTATTCAAATCTCAGTTTTATTTGTCACCAAGCTTTACTCACTTTTAATTATCTGTTTTATTGGCGTCCCAGATATTTTATACCGTGCTTCGATCCTATATAAAGCAAAACACTGTGGTACAGCAAGAAGTACCTGGAATAAATTATCTTTGAAAAGCAACCTCAAAATGTCTTGTCACTTTTCGTGATCACTGTTGATTTTAAATCAACTAAAATAGTGGAAACATCCCAAGAATACACTGCATCTCCTTGGGACAGAAGCAGTGTCCAGAGCCCACGACACAGTAGACACGTCGCTGCCCCCATACAACCCGAAACTATGACGCCCAACTTGGGTCCTTGTAAACAAAGCGGCATACACAGCCTCCTCGCTACATTAACAGGCCCAAATATTGACCCATTTTCAAACGAACATCACATTGACGAGTTACTGTCCCAGGTTATAAGCGTGTATACTGAACATAAAGCTTGTGCTCGACTGTTTTGTACGCATTTCTCTCACCTTAGTAGTTTCAAACGTTCCACTGAATGAGACCACGCGTGTTTATTCGTTAAAAAGTGGAGCTAAACCAGTAGGAGGTCATTTAGAAGGACATTGTGAAGGATACGGGAGTCACTGGCGTGAAAACTTCCTTGAAAGTGAACTGACTTAACAAGATGTAACGATCAAACACGTGTTTAATTACAACTCATTTGTACAGGATACATTTTTATACAACACAGAAATATTGCAGGTAGGAATCTCTCCTCGCGAAGGTTCAAGTTTTGTCTTGTTTTACCTTAACAACAAGAAGCAGTGGTGCCACAAGCGATTAGGTTGGCTACAGGGTGCTATTGTAGAAGAAACAGGAAAACCACCGCTGAAATCATAGTGCCATGTGGTGGTAGCGTCATGGCGAGTACATAAACTACAAGCTCTACTTTCAGCGATGTCTTGAGAGGTGCTTACAAATTGAAGTTACTTATTTACAGTGTGCTATGTTGGCGCTGGCTGTGACTTAGCGACGATAGGCTCCATAACCATAACCGCCCAGCCCACCATGACCGTAACCGCCATAGCCATAACCGCCGTAACCATAGCCGCCGTAGGCAGGGTAGGCACCGTAGCCATAGCCGTGGGCGTAGCCGTGATGTGCAACAGGGTGAATAGCATGACCAGCCTTCTTGACAATGGCGTTGAAACCGTTGTGGTCATCGGCAACGTAATCCACTGTCCTGACTGTACCATCGGGTTCCACCAGGCTGTAGGCTCCCTTCACCACGTCTCCGTCACGGGCCTCCCATTGGCTCTTGACATCACCTGTGTGGGGGTCGTGCACGCCGTAGTCAAAAGTGTACTTGGGGTATGCCTATACAGATAAGCAGAGCAATGATATGTGGATTTGTTTTATAGGAAAATTTTATAGTAACAGTACTTCTTTTATCACAAGCCGCTGGTTTAGTTCAGATTATTACTATTCTTTTTGTTATTTAAGCTAATACTAATTACATATTTTATTTATTTATTTAATAAATGCCACATACAATTTAGCACCTATGCCATTAGTACACCAGCTCTCAAGCATTTCTCAACACAAAATGGAAGAGTGATAAAAGTTAAAAGCATATAAGTAATCCATACTAAACGGGGGTTGAAACATTGACATTTACCTCCAAAAATAACTTTTAAATAACTAACATCGTACGAGGAAATGATTTAGAATAATACTTTAAAAATACCGCGCAGCGCCACGGGTGGCCGAGGCCGTTAAGGCGCCGACTTGTGAGCGAGGTTTGATTCCCGCCAAGACCGTCCTCCCTGACTGCGGTTTTTTTTTTTTCCCCAGGTTTTCCTCAGTCTTCATAAATGGCAAATGCCGGGGAGGTACCTTAACTTAGACCTGGAACGCTCCCTTCCTTAAAACATATTCTTTCCCAGTTTACATTTTCATCTCATGTATTATTAGTGTCCACTGCCTGTGGTGCTTCATTAGCAAAAACGAACGTTAAACACTTAAAAATACCGCGGAGTCTATGCGCATGTCTATTCGTATGGCGATGGACTGATACTAGTACGCAACGCAGACTCTAGATGGCGTTGTAAGCAGAGAAGATAGTGAAAGAACAGTATTTGTTGTCATGTGCACAAGATGGAAGGCGTCTAAAATGGAAAAGGATAGATTACATAGTTTTTGTGGAAGGACGCAAAACTGCAAACATCCAAAAGGTTTAACTGCGGTATGTGATCAAGAGGCTCCCGCACAGAAGACTGTTAACAGTGTCAGTGGGTTCGCCAGCTGGTGGTCGGTCAACATCGCGGACCATTGATGAACTGTTATGTCAGACAGGTCTGCGCTGCGCACTCTACACCCCCATTATTCACGACGATTTGAATATTAAAAAATGTGCGTACATTGCGATCCACGAGACTTGATACAGGTACAGAAGCACATAAGTCTTGAAGTCTGTCAACGGCCAAAGATTCGGATTTTCTTGAGAAACTGGTGACTTATGAGAGTCATAGTATCACTATCACATACTAGAGAGAAAAAAAAATCAATTCATGCAATAGAAACATCCAGGGAGTCCCCAGCCCTAGGCCTTTCGTGCTGCTCCATTTGCGGGCAAGTGAATGATCACCATTTTTAGGAACATTTCAGTCACAAGTAACAACTGTCAACAGCAAGCGCTTAGACGCAGGATTCAACAACAGTGAAGGGAAAAGTGGTTGACAGAAGTGTTCCTCCACGTAGATTGTTCTTCTCCTCCTCCTCCGTCTTTCTCTCCTTGTACTCGAGAAAAAAATTTTGAGGAACAAGTGGAGTTCTAACACTATCATTATCAACTCTCGGAATATGTACATTTTACATGCAATATGTATTTTAATTTGGAGTTTTATGTATTTTATATAACTATATATGTATATATATATATATATATATATATATTGTACTCAGTATTTTTACTGGGTTTTTCGTCTGGTAGAATGGAAGAGAAGGCCCCATGGCCTTAACATTTGTCAGGGTAAATGAATGAATAAATAAATAAAATGTACCCAGTTTATCACTACTTTTTATGTGGCGGAGAATACAGGTAGTAAACTCAATTTCGTGACATGCGGATTATATTTCAATCTCGCAGGACACCTAAGCTGTGGTAGAGAGGAGATTTCCTTTAGGTAGGAAGGTCTTACAATTAATGTATATTGATACATTGCAACATGGTCATACCGGCATCATGTGAAGTCTGCAAATAATAAATAATAATTTTGATTCTCTATTTTCTACATCTTAAAAACGTAGATTTGAGCTCTAGAATATTTTCTTCCAAAGTTGTATGTAGATAATCAACATAATCTGGAATTTAATTAGCTGTCTGTTTATAAATATCGAAATAGGATAGTAACATATAAACTGCGAAACAACTAGGGTCATTTAATATCAAGTTACGAAATTATGTGTGCCAGGATGAACGAACAACCTATATTGTTTTTTTAATAGCTGAATTTCAAATTTCAAATGAAAGTTTTAGATGAAATAAACAGTCGCTACAAATGCATGTTGTTTTTACTTACATAATGATCATAATGGTCGTGATGGCCAATGGGGTAGGCCACGGGGTACACGGCCTGAGCTACAGCCACCAGGGCGGCGATGAAGACGGAAACCTAGAAACACAATATACATTTTATTTATATATAACTTTTCAAGCAGATGTAAAAGTATATTTAGACTTATAATAACTTAATGCGGGGGCAAATCATCAAGTAGGGTACTATATGTTTGAATATGGCAATTTGTGACATTCTAAATTACATCATAGATGTTTACTATAGCGAAACCGCAGTTACAAGATGGCGTCGCCTCTGAATGATCAAACCCCTGAACAGCGCTCTCTTGTCCGACTTTTTGTGGGCAATATGATGGAATCAAAATGCATGACATCTTCGGTGAGAAGTGAGCTGTCAAGCTGTTTACATTTGGTTGTGCAGAAGTTCCCTGAAGAGATGATGCATATCGGCCGGCCACAGAGATTGCCGCGGTTGTAACGAGTTGAAGACAATCCGAGCAGACAGAAGGATGACTATAGACAGTATAGCTGGTGCTATTGGTTGTTTACAAGGCCTAGTGCATGGCAGGTTAGGTTTTCACAAATTGGTACAATGGTTGTTGCGCATGTTGGCACAAAATAAAAGAATGGGTAAGGAATTACAGCATCTCCATCGCTACTAGGATATATCAGCCCGATACAAAGCGTAGTGGAACATCCTGCGAAAATAAGCTCAATATCCGCCGGGAAAGTGATGTTCAGAGTCGTCTGAGATCACGAAGGCATATTATCACTGCATTCCAGGCATCAAGAACAAACCGTAAATGCCTACTCCTACTGTAACATCCTCATAAAACTTCGTGAGATCATTCAACGGAAGCGACCAGGACTTCTCACCAAAGACAAAGCCATGTTGGTCTTAAATGACAACGCGCGTCCTCATACTGCTAACGTGACAAATGAGATGCTACAAAATTTCAAGTAGGAAGTCATCAAGAATTCTCCTCAATCGGGGCAGATTATATAAAGTATTGTTGAGCTAGAGAAAGCATATGATCAAATTAATTGAGAGGTGCTATGGTATAAATTATGGGATGATTGTTTTGCTGAAAGAGCTTTATAAGGGTAATATGTTCTGTGTTAGATGTAGTGAAGGGCGTGTGACTGAGAAAGTTTATCAAGACAGGGGGCTTAGACAAAGGTGAGTCCAATTCGTTTCAATTTATTCATAGACGACACAATGGTAGGTTTACAACAAGTGAATATTCCCCAATCAATATTGAATAAGTTGCAGATCTCGGACTTACTTTATGCTGACGCTTTAATGGTTGCATCCATCTCAAGAATAGGTTTAAGGTGTGTATTATCAGAAACTATGAAGTATTGCAAAAAACAATGAGAGCTTAAAGTTAATCAAGAAAAGACTATGGTGTTTAAAAAGGGAAATAAGTTGAGAAAGGGTGAGAATTTGTATATGGTTGGGGAGGAGATACATTGTAAAGGAATTTTTCTATTTAGGAATTGTTTTCAGCACTTTGGGTCAATGGGAGAAACAGAAGAATTTGCACTAATCAAGTTTTTTTTTTTTTTGATTGATTTATTTATGGACGCTCTTTAACAGCTCAGGTCATCAGCGTCCCATTCAACTCAGGGCGTGAAACGGCCGACAAATTTTGCTCAGAGGCCTCTCTTTCAGGCTTGAGGTTCTTTTTCGTGCCGTAAATGTACGACACGGGACCCACGGCTTTACTTCCCTTCCGAAGGAAGCCATACTTAGGATGTTTACGCCCGAAAAACATCCATCGGTCCTGGCCGGGGTTCGAACCCGCGATCTTGGGCATAGGAGGCAAGTATGGTAACCACTACACCACCAGGACCGACTATCAAGGGTTTAATATCTCTGAAGTTAATAAAGAAATGCGTGCTTGTTGCGCCCGAGCTGTCAGTAAATTGGTTGGAAAGATTACATACGGCGCTGGCGGAGTCTAGGTGAGCAAATGGTGTTGAAATATGGGGGAGAGAGGAAAGCTGGAAATGGATAGACAGGGTACTAAATAGTTTTTGTAAGATTGTGTTGGGAATCCCACAAAATGCTGGTGCATTCTTGGAAATGAAGATGTTTGGTGTGAAAGGGTGCGTGATAGAGAATGCTAAAGTATTGGTTCAGGGCACAACAGATGTCACAGACCTCCGTATGAACAGAATGTTTAATATTTCAAGAGTCTGGGGTAAGTGATTGTTATTGGTTCACAAAGCTGGGGAAGCGTTAAAAAGGAATGGAATAGGGGGGTCTATGGCTAAGAAGAGGTGATTTGGAGAGAGGTTTCTGGAAACAGATTATACAGATGGGCATGTTATATTCTATAATGCCCGAGAAGAGTTCGTTGATGTTTATCAGGAGATAAACGAGGATACGGAAAGAGAAAGATATATTAGTAAGTGCAATAAGCAGGAGAGAGAGAGGGAATGGCATAGTTTTAGATTGAGAATTTGGAGATTAAGGGGTTTTAGAACTAGTAGTGAGCATGGCCTTTGTCCAGTATGTGAAAAAGTAGAGCATATCCTGTTTGAATTCTCAGGAACACGGGAATGGAGACAACAACTGATAAATAAGTTAATTGCAGCTAAGAAAATTGTTAGTGATCAAAGCAAATTAAGGAATCTGGGGCAATGTTTGTATAGAATTAAGAATAAACGGTGAGGAGAGACCACTTTACATTTAGATTGCGTTTGCACAGGGCAATCTGTATGTTGGAAATAGTATAATTGTTCACCAGTGTGTTTCTAAAAATTATTGTGTTGGCATGTGTTTCGATACTGCCCTGGTGTAGAACTTGGGTTGAACCAGTCATAGCTGTTACACACTTAATAATAAATAAATATAGCCCCGATCTTACTCCAAGCGTCTTTCGTTTGTTTGGTCCTGGTAAACACCAACTTTCGGGTGAAATTTTTGCCGACAATGAAACTGTAGAAAGGAAAATTGCCGCCTGGTTCCGAAAGAATTGTGTGCTGTTAGATTTCATGGGCTTGTGAAACGGTGGGACAAGTTCACAATGCACAGAGAGATTATGTTGAAAAATGAAATTATTTTTCAAATAAGCTCTTAGATATTAAAGTTTTATATTCATTTGTAACTTACTTATTGACTTACCCTCGATTTATTGTTTGTTACAGATACCCTGTTCAAGAAGAAATGAGTGTGAAAGAAACGGAATTTAAGATCTATACATTGTTACAGAAGGACAGAGGTAAAACCAAATTATTTCAATGCTCTTCACTGGTCTACACAATTTTTGCTGAATGAAAACTGTTCATATTTGCTGATTCCTTACTACATTTTTTTTTTGATTGATTTATTTAAGGACGCTCTTTAACAGCTCAGGTCATCAGCGTCCCATTCAACTCAGGGCGTGAAACGGCCGACAAATTTTGCTCAGAGGCCTCTCTTTCAGGCTTGAGGTTCTTTATCGTGCCGTAAATGTACGACACGGGACCCACGGCTTTACTTCCCTTCCGAAGGAAGCCATACTTACGATTTTTACGCCCGAAAAAATCCATCGGTCCTGGCCTCCTTACTACATGGAATCTCTCAAACTTCCTTTAGTTTTGTTTCATCGGCTACATAATTATTTTGAGAAAATTTAAAAAATGTAATAAATGTTCAGTTTGTGAATGAAACAGTAGAGCTAAATAGAACAACGGACCAGAAAAATTGGCCACAAAGGAGAACGTTAGCTCCTGGAGAAAAAAATGTAAAGTATGAACCAATGATTTCTCCTTCTAATGTCCTTCTCCCATCACTCCGTCTTAAGTTAGGTCTGATGAAGTAATTTGTTACTGTTCTAAATAAGAATGGTGAATGTTCCAACTTTCTTGTTATGAAATTTCTACAGAAAACTGAAGCTAAGTAAGCAGCAGGTATTTTCGATGGAGCCCCAGATTCGTTAGCTTATGCAGGATGAGACCTTTCCTCAATCGATGTCCGAGTTAAAGCAGTCGGCATACAAAAAGGTGACAGAAAACTTTCTTGACAACAAGAAATCTGAGAACTGTGAAGAAATTGTGCAGGATATGTTAAAACATTTTAGAAATCTAGTTGTAGAATGAGTGTTAGTGCATTTTCTCAACAGCCATGTTGATTATTTCCCTGCGAATCTTGGCGCAATGAATGAAGAACAAGGTGACGGTTTCATAAAGACATTAAAACAATGAAAACCACTATCAAGGCTATTGGGTTCTGTAAATGACAGTGATTTCCGTTGGTGTTTGAAAAGAGACACTAATGAAGGACATATCAGAACTTAAGAAAAAAAAAACTGAATTTTCTTCTCCCTAATAGTGAAAAACAAAATTGGAAATTCATAATTATTGATACATAGTTATCTTTTCCCAACATTATCATTAATATTTAAATTAAAATGAAACCTAAAAAGCTTTTGTGTCGTAACTATATGTCTTAAAACTTAATGACATTTCATTAAAATATTTTTGACCATTTTAAACATTATTACATTTGATTTGATTTTGTTTAAAAACCGAGCCCGATAGAGTAAAACTGAAAAAGGATTTGAATTCAGGGCATTCATATTACATGTATCAGGTGTTTTTTTTTGTAGACGAGTATGTTCTTAAATGTTTGTGTGGAAACGGAAAAAAGGGTGATTCGTTTTACTGGACCCCCCGTGTTGCTAAACACAACTTAAATTGTAAATGTGCAGTGCAGGGCATAATGACTTAAAAATCTATGCAGGCCAGGAAATAAACACGGAGTAATCACATAATCACACAAATTCTTATCTTTCTTTGAAAATACTGTCTAAACAAAGTTTCAACATCTGTGACTTAGCGAGCATTAAAACGTGTTAAAATTACACCGTAATGAAAAAGTATATTTTAAATTTGTTAATTTATGTTAGTAATACGTTATATAAATAAGAGCTTAAATTTGAATGCTGTATTTCATGTGATGTTTAACAGAAATGTACAGCTAAAAAATGGACTACTTTCGAAAACAATTCAGAATGACTTAATAAAACGATTTTAAGCTGAAATCCGGCGTTGTATTGACAAAGAAACGTTGCTCTCTATTTCGCATGCATGTTGAAACCAGATATAAAAGAAAGTTTTCCATGCAATTACAGTGCGATCATTATGCTTTTCCACGCGACATGGGGTTTTTCCTAAGAGTGAGTCCTCACCGTGGAGGGGGTATCAAGCCTGCTTGCTTGCTGTCCCAGTCGTAGCGCAGCGGTTCCCGGGTGTGTGTTGTGTTGTTCATTTCTTAATTCGACAGTTTACATGCTCCTGTGTTAACAGCGGCACAGTATGCATGTATACTAACTCATTGGTGAAAGAATCATGAGGCAAATTTTTTGAGTTTATAGTTGATCCTGTTACATACGTAAATACAATACTAACCCTTTTTTCAGAGTATTACCGATAATGAGCGTGATCATGCACTTTTTCAACAGGACTCTGCTACTGCTCATACTGCGAATAATTCAATGAGAGCAATTCACTATGTGCTTCCACAAGATAGAAATATTAGTAGGAATTTGTGGCCCCCTTTGTCCCTTGATTTAACAACCTACGATTATCTTTTGATATTAAAAAATGTGTACAAGAACTCAAAGATAATATGCGTGGGGAAATTGTTCGACAGATATCTGAAAATGGACTACAGCAAATAATGAATAATTTCCTAAAGAGAGGTCAAAAATTTGTGGAGGATGAAGGCGGGTAGTTTCAACACCTCATTTGATAATTTGAGCCTCTTGAATTGGTTTGTGTATTGTTGTATGTCACCGAGACCCGGCTGGCCGGCTAACAAGTGGCACGCTCGTCCATAATAGACAAAACACCCCTAGAAAAAACAATTTGATCGTACGGTATTAATATCAAAGTTATTTTATCTTGCGTATAGAGTTTGCAAACTTGCTAAATTAAGCTTGAAACGCTCTCTCGTTGATAAAGGATGCCATTTCTGAGGTAGGACACTTAGAGGCAGGCTCTGGTAACAAAATGATTATTTAACCCAGAAAGCATATCAACTATGTAAACTGCTAAACAGAAACACGCCTATCACTTTGCACTGATATGAGAAACAACTTACAAGCACTGTGTTCATGATGGTCTTCTGTTTCTCTGTTGCACTGCTCTGATGCTGTGGACTGAATGCTGTGGTAAGCCATGCACCACATTTTATACAGATTTAGAGCCCCGGATAAAAAAGTAGGCATGCGAATGTGAGCTATGCCTGTTGGATAAGTCCAAGGAAAAATCAGCCAACTGAAAAATATAACTAACCTCGAAGTAAAGGTTTTCTTAACAATTAAAAATCAAATCACCTGTTTTTCTATCCACCGGCAAGTCTATTCACCAAATTCCAAAGTAAACCAAAAAAGAACCTTCAATCCATGACACATTTCAGGTGTTTTTTTTACATTTATTTATTATAATTTTTTTTAACCTCAGAGAGTACAATTTGCAGCAGAAATGCTCGGCTCTCTGCATGAAAAGTGAAAATGGTCTACCTGTAGAACTGCAGCTCAAGGTTAGTACGTGATCTCTGATTGGTCACCATTTCGGAATTACGCTATTGCATTGTTTTCCGGACCAGCTGCCGGCTGTAACTAACTCAGTTTTTATGACTCTTTGCTCATTCTGTTGAAACTCTATTAGGAATGTCATTCCAGCGGTTGAAAGTAACAAGAATGTGGTTCATTTGTTTCTTGCATTTTAGCAGCAAGACTCGCACAGTCCTCTCACTATATATTTTATACTAATACAACATAAGCCAGAAAATGTTTTTTTTTTTTTTTTTTTTCAAACGTAGACGCAGCGGTTGAAAGTAACAAGAATGTGGTTCATTTGTTTCTTGCATTTTAGCAGCAAGACACGCACAGTCCTCTCACTATATAAATGTTGATATAATACAACACCAGCCAAAAAATGTTTTGTTACAAACCTAGACGCAATACATTAAGAGACCGCCCCCTCAAAAAAAAAAATAAATAAAATAAAAAATAAAAATAAAGGCAACACGTAAATTTTTGTAATATTTTTAATTTTATCCATTATTATATATGCATTATAATCCTATTAATTTTTTAAACATTAAATACTTTTACAAACGTTTTACAACCACTCTTATGTATTTGAACATCAGTTTGAGTCTATAATTTCTTATATTTATGAGCATGAAAATGAATGCAATTTAATTACATTTTTACATATGGGCCAATTGAAATATCTAATGGCATTGTGGTTACATAAGTTTTATTCTATTGTGGAGAAATATAAATCAGATTAACAGATAATTTTATAAGATGGAGATGCCTTTAAGCCGAGAGGACGTTGCTAAAGCAGTTGCTCTGTTGGAAGATGGTGTTACAAGCTGTACAAAGAACATACCAAAGGTTCAGGGAGCTTGGTATCTGCTGCAAAAGATGAGGATCAGGTCGCAGAAGAGTGGCATCAGCGAGAGATGATCAATATCTGCGGCTGCAAGTGATCGTCACACAACAGCCGTAGAAGCTCAAAATCGCTTGCAAAGGGCATCAGGAGTCAATGTCAGCGTGAGAACAGTGAGAAGGAGATTTGCAGAAACACAGCTCATCTCTAGAAGATCAGCCAGAGGCCGCTTGCTGATATAGGTCCATATCGGCAATCACGCCTTGCCCCTTGTACCTTCTCAACGAAGATGACTTTCAGAGGAGCTTCCCTCATGGTGTGGATTGGTGTGGAAGCCAAGACAGAGTTGGTTTTTGTGGAGAAAGGGGTCCTGAATGCAAGAAAATTCTTCAGAAGCATGTTATTCCCTATGGTCCATGTGTTGACAATGATTTCCGTTTCATGCGTAACAATGCCCGTCCACATGTGGCCCATATTGTGACACAGTACTTGCGTAAGATGGGGATTCAGCGCTAGTTTGGCCACGACGAAGCCCTGACCTCTACCGCTATTGAACATGTTTGAAATATGATGAGGAAAAATGTTCATCAACGTGTTTTTGAGAACCTTTGGGAGGCTTTGATTGAGCAAAGGACCTTGATCTGCAGCATGCAAGCCAGAGGAGTAAACACTTGCTTCTAAGAGTGTCACTGAGTGTTGAAAGGTGTGTTACTTGTGTTACCCTAAAGCGGATAATTATGAAATGTGATTAAACTTACATTTATGTTCATAAAGGAAATTATAGACTGAAAATGATATCTCAGTATATAACAGCAGTTGCAAAAATGTTTGGAAAAGTATTTAAAGTTCAAAAAATGAATGGAATTATAATATTTCACATATACTGATGCCTAAAATTAAAAATATCTAAAACCTTTGAGGTGTTGCATATTTTTGCATCTCAGTGTATACCATTAGGATTCCGATAGCATATACATGCCTGACATATTTTAATTTATTAAAAAGTGATAAAAATGTTCTCAGTTTACAATGCCTTTATTTATGCAGAGGCATGTAGCTGAAAATGTAGGTAGTAAACCCGGTTTCCTGACATACATACTCAAGAGTTCGACCCCGATCTGGTCTTCGGCAGTAGATACCCAAGTTCCCTGAACCTTTGGTATGTTCTTTGTAGACTTGTAACACCTGAGCAACATAACGCATGCTCCGTCCATCTTCCAACAGGGCAACTGTTTTAGCAGCCTTCTGTCGACTTAACGGCATCTTTCTCTCATAAAACTATGTGTTAATCTGATTGAAATACCTCAACAATAGAATAAATTTATGTAAAATAATTTCAAGAATAACAATGTCATTAGACATTTCAATTGGCCCAGGCGTAAAAACGTGATTAACTTCCATTATGTTCATACTCACACAATAAAGGAAAGTTTATACTCAAAATGATATCCAAATACGTAAGACTGGTTTCAAAATGTTTGGAAAATGATTTAATGTTAAAAATGAATAGTATTTATAATAATGTGTTAAATGAAAAACACTTAAAAAGTTTTGCTCCCCTCTTGGTGTATATTTCCGGATTTAAGCATTTTGAAATGTTTACTATTAACGATGTTTAATTCACCGGGTTGGTGGTGATTGACAATTATGTTGGCACTGCCCACTTTTGTGAATTTTTCTGACTTACGGCTGTATACAAGGAGCTCCCCTGAATAATTCTGAACAAATGACCATAGAAGTTTTAAGTTCGTTTTTTTTCACTACTAGAAAATCTTAAAAGGCACTGAAAAAAGTTCCACCCAATAATAATTAATACTAATATTACTAAAATTCTATGTGCAATCGGATATCATCATTATCATCCACCATCATCATTATTATTATTATCTATTAATTCAGGTTATGTTAGGTTGTTCTTACGAGGGTTGTTTAATAAACAATTATCATAAAATTTACAACCATAATTTCTCGTGCTAAAATTTAAGTTTAAAACATTTTGTTAGCTTGATGCCTAATGTGTACGTGGTACTAGTTCCACTGTTTTCACTTTCGGCTCCACCTGTGAGAGATGCGCAAGTTGAGACATGTTCAGAAAATTGGAAGTGACACGCGACTGGCTGATCTGAAATTCTGCTTTAATCTCAACAGAGTTTCAATTGAGGCCCATGCAATATTATAGCTAGTTTGTTCTTCCTTATAGCACTGCTCGAAAATGGTATAAACTTTTTAAAGAGCGTAGGCGATCGATTTGAAAGGAAGGTGGCCACGGGGCTTCATTTTGCATTCTAATGGAAGAAACAATTAACACCGTTGCTGTCACTGTGAGGGAGGGCCGTCAAATGACATATACAACATTTTTTTAGAAATCGTGAAAATTTCACTGGGTGCCTCCCGCACGTTGGTAACTGAAAAGTTGCATATGAGAAGTGTTTGTGCACAGTGGGTTCGCAGACTGCTGACTTTCGAACAGATTTGCGTGCGGTTTAAGGTGATAATGGCAGTAGTACAGAGATGTCCTGAAATATTTGGAATGCAACAAACTGGACGCTGCACCGATAATGCATGGCCGCATATTGCAAGTGATGTTGCTGAATATCTCAACAATGTTCATATGAAGCGTGTCCCTCATCCACCCTACAGTTCAGATTCAGCTTTTTCCTTTTCCCCAAATTGAGGAAAGCCTTCTTGAGAGGTGCTTCTCATCATCAGAAGTAGTGGTGAAGAGTGCTGGGGCGATTGTGAAGGATCTATCAAACAATTGGTTCTATAATTCTCCTAGCATGTCTTTGTAGACTGACAGAAATACTGGGACAGGTGGATTGCATCCAACATGGAATACTTTGAGAAGGATCGTCAAAATTATGGCGAGTAAAGGCGTATTGTCAAAAAATTATGATTATTATTTATTGAACAGCCCTTGTAATATCACTTTTAAACTTAGTATAGTTTTATGTTTTTAGTAAAAATTACAAAACATATTCATAAACTTTACGAACGGCCATTCTGGTCCCTACGACTGCAAATCTCCAGTAAACAGCCGCGCTCTTGTAGATATCTCTTGTAGCTATGTGTGAAATACGAGTGGTCTGTCTGAACGATGAAGAGGTAAAAAGTTCTACTTAACTGTTGTATACAATTTCACTTCTACTTTCTTTTTAAGGAGTTGGTATATCATAGAAGAATTGCGTCTATAACACGTTGTAGTGTTACATAACTACACGAGACACGTCGACGAGCATGGAATTAATTCAATACACGATATCTCGATATGTTGACTGCTGGTTGTGGAGTTGGTTATCTTGTCTTCTCTTACTGTTCTTTTCTGTTATATTCGTTGTTATCTTCTCTTCTGGTCTCGTCTTTCATACTTTCTTTGCATTTATAAGTTATTATTTTAGTTTTTCTTTTCTGTTTTCCTTTATTTTCTCAATGCTGTTTTCTTAACCTCGTATCATCTTAGCGAATTCCGAAGGAATGTAACTATTGCGGTTGTACCCATGAAAGGACTTTTGAAAATGTTATTCAAATCTTCGTCGATCCTAATTTCTATATATATATATATATAAAAGCGGTACTATATATATATTGTTTGTGGTTATTAGCGCAATTTTTCTCAACGAAAGTTGGCGTATAACAGTCAATTAACACATGATTCATCGAGTTCATTAACCAGCAAAATAGGACCATTAGGAGAGAGGGTTAACCTAAAGCGAAATTTTTAAAATCGTTTTAACGGCCGTAATTTTGGTTTTTTTCTCGACGAAATCAGCATATGCTATTAAAATAAGATAAGACAAATAGTTTATGAATAAAATGAGAAAAATCGGACTATTATGAGTAGGAGTTTACCTGATTCTCAAAAATTCAAAATCGCTCTAATAATATTTATTTTTTCTACAACAAAACTCGGTACACGTCATTTAAATAAGAAATTAAAATAAGAAAAATAATTTAAAAGTTATGGAAATCAGACAATTAGCTGAGGGGGAACATGTATTTATTTGTTTTACACTGCTGCAGAATTATTCATTCTATTATTGTTATTACTATCATAAATGTTCCTATTCCCTTCATAGTGTTGTGTGATTTTTTTTTAATTTTATGCTTTGCTCATACATTTATTTCCACTTGCAGGATTTACGTATAAATTATCATTGTTAGTATTTGTATATTATCGTTCTTTTATTTCTTATTTCTTCTTCTTTTTCTTCTTCTTCTTCTTAAGTTAATATTTTATGTATTAGCATGCATGTATTTACATAGATCGTGTTTTACATTGATTTATATGTGTTCGAGTATTGTCAACTTTGCTGTCAATGTTGTGATTGTAATATTGTCGCTATAACTTCCATGTAATCATTATTTGATTGGTAGAGCGGAAGAGAAGAACTAATGGCCTTAGCTCTACCAGAATAAATAAGTGTATAAATACATATGAATAATTAAAAAACCGAAATTAATAACGTTCCTAGCGCTTAATTTTCTCTCAATTGTTAAAAAATGGGAAGGGACAAATTAACTCATAATTTATAACGATGTATGTTTTATTTTTGACAAAAACATTGTCGCACAGATGTGAAATTTTAATACATTACTGCCACGCTCATTGCATACTGCCACGGGTGGCCGAGGTCGTTAAGGCGCGGATTCGTGAGCGGGAGATCTTGGGTTCGAATTCCGCCAGGACCGTCCTCCCTGATGGAGGATTTTTCCAGGTTTTTCTCAGTCCTCATAAATAGCAAATTCGAAATGTACCCTAAACTTCGGTCTGGAACGTTTCTTGCGAATCATCTTACAGCTTCTCTGCAAGAATCCGCTTTCATAAATAAACCCCGTTCCTTAAGCATACATTTACGTATTGGCTACTGAAAAACTAAGTATAAGCTGCTACCTGCAGATGCATTATGCTACTTGACGACTGCCTTCCCAAGTACGTACGTCACTATATGATTTGAGTACAGTTTAATCAGATTAGACAATTATATTACTTTGGTATATTCAAATCTATTACAGCTATAGAACAGCAAAATCCCCTTCACGTGCGTACTCTACAGACCTTGTAGAAACCGGCATCTAAAGTTAACTGATAGAGAAAGCCTAATATAAATAGTCCTCAAAATTATTAGCACTAGATACTGTGGACCTGTCTGGATAAGGTTCTGCACAGATGACTTGAAAATAACTGATCACTAATTTAGGCAAATACTCATTTAGTTCCTTTAGGAAAATGTGCAAAACTTTGCAGATGTACAGGTTTTTTTGTGCCTTAAACTGCGTAAATACGTAATTTTTAATAATTATAGTTTATTTAGAAATTCCTTGTTTTTAACTGTCACGACACCACATTATCGAAGTCTACAGACGAATTCGTGTCAACAATGAAAAGCTTACCTACCATTCACAGCTGGCCGCGCCAACAATTGACATGCTTCTGATTAACGTTTCAACTACCATTCAATGTGTTGAATGTCTCAATGACAATGTGCAATAAATAGTTTAAAGTTGATTTCTAGTTTTCTTCTCTGTATGTGTGGTTTGATGTTCATATCCTGTATTGTGTCATAGCAGTGTGAAGGGAAACAATATCAAATACAAGTATTCGAAAGCTTCTTTAATTAGTTCCTGGCTGGGGGATTATAATGATCTTATTTACGACGTGAAAACCATTTTTGTCGTTTATGTAACAAACAAGTAAGAGCTATACATCTTATTGTTACGGTAGGCAAGTTGGTAGCTAGTTTTTAACAAATGTAAAATCATAATCTTTTCTTTTTTGGAGTTATAAAAATTCAACAACGATAATAATAATAATAATAATAATAATAATAATAATAATAATAATTTAAGAGATTATGCTAATCAGTTATTCGAATCTAAATTTGAAGAAAAATTAAATCAATTAAAGCTATTCATTCCAAATCACACTTAAAAATCATTCACTCTTTCAGATTTCACACGAGAGAAATCTCTCATTAATCAGCACATAGATGGTGCATGACACACAGAGAGCCAAAGAAACAAACTTTACTAACTGAAACTTCCTTCCGCGAGCTTGACGACAATTGATGATTTCAAATCACATAATATCAGAGCATTGATTGCAGCGAATATTTCATGGGTCATGCTGCAAAATCAGGTATTCCGTAAATTTTTTGGAAAAGTAGTGTCAAAAACCCCATTTCGTAGGCACGTGAGAGAACATAAACACCGAGTTGGTGGCAACGGGTTACTTGCTGATTAATTGCACGTAACTTGGTGGTATCTACTCGTAATTGGTGACACGTGCCTGTTACTGACTTCTGTGTAGTACATAAACCGCTATCGACTCCGGTAATGAAAATAATCGTAGAGTTTTCAACAATCCCCAAGCTTCCAGTGTCTTCCAGCTTCTGTACCCTAGACATATCTTGGGTGTTGTCTATCCATGGGTCTTTGGTTATAATATATAATCTTATGCGAATTAATGTGAACCAACTTGTAAATTTATAAGTTATTCAATGCTAATAACTGTTTCCCTCCAATTGTACACAGCTTATTGATACCCATTGTTGAGATTATTAATTGTATTTATTTTGTTGGCTGTACTAGAAATTAAGCAACTTGCTTGTATTTCTAGGTATTTTATCATTTTATTTAGTATACATATTTTTATGCATAATGAATATGCACATAAGAAGATAATTTTTGATTGATTTGGTTTATTTACGGAAGCTCTGTAACATCTTCAGGTAATCAGCGTCGCATTCAATTCCGAGCGTGAAACGGCCGACAAATTTTGCTCAGAGGCCTCTTCTTTCAGGCTTGAGGTTCTTTATCGTGCCATAAATGAACGACACGGGACCCACAGCCTTAAGTCCCTTCCGTAGGAAGCCATTCTTAGGATTTTTACCCCGAAAAAATCCATCTTTCCCGGCCGTGTTTGAACCCGCGATCTTAGGTTTAGAAGGCAAGTATGGTTACCCCTACACCACCAGGATCGACATCATCGTCACTCACGCGCGTCTTACCTATTACTATGAGGGTAAGTTTGAAATAGAAAAGAAGATAGAAGAGAGAAGGAAGAGAAAACGAAAACGATATATACATATATATAAAGGTTAAAAAGAAGAAAAAAGAGGGAAGGAAAAAGATGTTGAGAGATACCGAAAGCGGAATGATAATCACTAAAAGGAAATGAAAACACATATAAGATTATAAAATGAAGGAGGAGCGATGAAGGAAAGGAAGAAGAAGAAAAATATTTAAAATAGCGGTGAAGAAAGCAATAGCTGAAAAACTAAATGCAAATGGAGAAGGAACCACAAAGGCAAGATAAAAAAAGGAGAGAAAATGTAAAATAAAAAAGAGAAAACAAATAGGGAAAAAGAGTAAAATGAAATTGTGAACAGGAAGACAAGAGGATGAGTGGGAAAAGTAGAGTAGCGGAAATTAAATAGGAAATGAGAATGATTGGGGGATGAAAGAAAATGAAGTACGAACAGTTGGAAAATACAAAAGAGAAAGAGCAAGGGAACGTTTTAGAGGATTTTCGAAACACCCATAAGTCCGAAACTTGACACTGATCTGTTTTTTCACCTACAAAATCCTATGCACCAGTGCCGATACTCGTCATTAATTACTTGCCACGCAGTGAAGGGACTTAGCGAGGTCAACTTATGAGGTATTACTTGCCCCAAACCAGAAATGAAAGTGGTGACGAACTTGTGGCTAAGGTTATCCAGCAGAACGAGTTAATGAGAAGGTAGAACTTGGGATAAATCAGGACGTAAGTTGTCACACTGCAACTCCTTCCTTGTCCTGTACCAGAGCGTTGAACTTCCCTCTAACGGAATCTGCCGTTACATCCAAATGAATCTCATGATGAATAAAGTGCAAGGTCACACACCCTTTGGGTACAGCCCAATCAACGTCAATTTCAGGAACCTTTAATTCCTAACCGCTAACATTTTAATTCCTCTCAAAATATATCTATGAATCAAAAGTGTTTAGAGCTCTCCCACATTCATCCATTGTGTCAGTCAGGTCTAAATTACACATAGTTTTCGAATGACATAAGCAAGCCCCTCTTGCTGACTAAAATATGTAATACTTAAAATGTATCGTTGAGAAGTCACATATTGTAATGACGCAAGGGTAAAATAACTATCTTAATGAAACCGATTACAGGTGGCCGAGGTCGCTTAGACATGGATTTGTACACGGAAGATCTGTGGCTTTATTTGCGCCAAAACCATCCTCCCTGGCAGGATTTTTTCTAGTATTCATCTATGGCAAACATTGGGAAGATAAACTCAACTTATACTACTTAGTTCCGGTTGGACTAAACCGATTTCATTGAAACTTTGTGCCATGATCAATTAAAAAATACGAGGGATATCCTAAGAGTTCTCCACCTGACTCAGAAAGATGTCTTGAAGTTGGCTAACTTACTGCAATATGTATCGTCCTTTAGATGGTAAAGCTTCAGAGTGTAAATGTAGTCACTTGTTTGTGACGATCGTGTAAACAAACTGTTAATGTTTTCTACAAAATGGATGAAACTGAATTATTAGTTGTGATAAACACTCCGATTTGAAGGATTTGACCCAACAGCAATACAAAAGGAGTTCGATTCCACATTAAAGGATTCTTCTCCGTTTTCGACGATTAAAAAATGAGTTGCAGAATTCAAGCATGGTCATACATCCATTCAGGATGATGAACACTTAGGACGTCTTAAAAATGCTACGACCGAAGAGATTGTGGCAAAAATTTACAATGCCGTACTCAACGATCGTCAATTGAAGGTACGCGAGCTGGCTGAAATTGCAAAGACCTCGACAGTCAGGCATCCACTACATTCTACACGAAGTTTGGGGAATTAGCAAGCTTTCCGCCAATGGGCACCGCGTTTGTTAACAATGCATTCAAATGAACATTTCGCAAGAGCTTTTAGACTTATTTAAACGCAATTACGGTGAGTTTCTCTGACGTTTCATAACAGTAAATGAAACACGGATTCATCACTACACGACAGTGATAAAGGAGGAGTCCAAACAGTGAATGACAACAGGTGAAAGTGTACCCAAAAAAATGCAAAAATTGTTTTATCTGCAGCAAAAGTCATGGCTACATTTTTCCGGGACTCTCATGGTGTGCTGCTCGTAGACTAGCTCCAGCACAGGGAGTATTATGCTTCACTACTGAACCAATTGAAGGATGCTATTCAGGATAAACGTCCACACCTCACAAAAAAGAAAGTTCTCTTTCATCACAATAATGTGCCTTCACACAGGTCTGCGGTTGTTGCTGTAAAACTGCACGATCTTTGCTTCCAAGTACGATGGACTTACTCCAAATGAAATTAAACAGCGATTGGAGGAATATGTGAAAGCATCCCCCTCATATTCTACCGTAAAAGAATGGGCAAATTTTTTTCGAATGGGTCGAGAAAGCGTGCAGGTCGGCCCTTGGAGGTGCTCACTCCTGAAAACATCGCTCTTGTAGAAGGAAAAATTATGGAAGACCGGTGGCTCAAAGTTACAGAAATAGCAGCAAGATTGGGCCTTTCTAAAACAACAGTCCTTCGAATTATTCATGAACATTTAAACACGAAAAAGGTTAGTGCAAGACGTGTGCCTAGACTTCTTTCCTCAGTCCAAAAGTAGCAACGAGTCATCTGTTGTCAGACATTTTGGAGCTCTGCCGTGGCAACGAGAGAGAAGTTCTGCAAACCATTGTTACAAGAGATGAAACTATGACCCTCTACTAAGATCCCTTGTCCAAAAGAGAATCAATGGGATGGCGTAAGCCTGGCGGAGCACCGCCTCTAAAGACCAAGGTCACTCAGTCAACTAAGATGATCATGGCCACAATCTTTTGGGACTGTGAAGGAATACTCCTCATTTACTTCAAGGAGAGGAACATCACAGTAAATGGGGAGTACTATGCTGGCCAATTGCACAGACTACGTGCTTCCATCAAAGAGAAAAGGTGAGGAAAGCTGAGTAATGTTATGCGCCTTCTTCACGACAACGCGCCTGTACATACGGTTCTTGCAAAGGAAGCTGTGAAGAAATGTGGCTTCAAGGAGATCAACCATCCAACCTACAGCCTAGTTGTAGCTTCCAGGGACTATTTCCTCCTCTCAAAACTCAAGGAAGGAAATGTAAGTATGACGAAAAAGTTTGGGTGCTGTTTATGCCCATTTTGCAGACAAGGCTTCTTACTATTTTGGGGGGGAGGATTGAAATGTTAATTCAAAGATGTGAGAAGAGCATTGCAATAAAGTGTAATTATATTGAAAAGTGAAATATAGTTTTTGTCTCTATCATGCCTAGAAAATGGCTAGGCCCGAAACTTATGAACCTACCTTCGTACGTAATTATTCATTTCATGGTTCTCTATTTTTAACTCAAATTTAAACTATTTCTAATTGGTGGCATACAAATGTATCGCAACAGCGCGCTACTATGGCATAATTCTTATACCTGTATCCTCTGAACAGCCCAATCCCGTCAAAACGAATTTGGCTGCACTTACGAACTGTTTCATAGCGGTTGCCATGGCAAACGGTAGACTACTTTATGCTCCGAGATAGCAAATAGAGCCAAAACATATAATCGGACAGTGGGTAACATCTAAGGCGGGGAGAAATGTGTGTCGTTGATTGGTTGCCCCGCTTCCACAGCAACTCTGAAGGATGCGCGAGCCAGCGAGCATTGCCAGTTTGCTAAGTATAATTTTCGAGACTTCGTTCAGCTACAGCAATTTTAAATTTTTATTTTCAGTGGTGTAGTTTATAGGTGCAAAAATAAAACTTTTTGGTTTGTAAATATGTTACTTTAATTGCTATTGCATTTAACTTCGGCTGTATTGAAGCGATTGGTGTGGTACTACTGTTTGTAATTTCCGTTTTCTATGGCGCTCTTCTGGTGCATAAGGTGCGGTATTGCCTTTACACAAAATTACTTACAAAGAGTAAATCTAGTGTATGTCAACATACTTTTTTAAAAGTAGATTTTCCGATTATACACTTGCTGTAATATTTCTGATATAATGAGTTTTATTGTTATTAGTTTCTACTTTATCAGTCTTCTGCTGTGCAATACGTGGTTTAAATAAACCAGTATATATCTGATATGCTTAGTGGAAACTCAACATTATTTTCAAATTAAAACACCTAATGTTGAGGTAGGGCTGCACAAACATTTTATGTCACGAACTGCCACTGTTTCAAAGGAGTATCCTCGAAAATGTTGCCTATGGGGCAAAGAAGATGCAAATGTGAGGGCGTAATATCGAGACAATAAGAGGTGTGTGGAATGTCCTGTAAACTGAGCTAATGAGTTGTCATGGTAGCGGAGTATATGACACTTTCGTCCCACCGGACGCATAACATTATCTGTGTAAGAACACCAGCTTTTGCACGGAGAATTATATTTCATTTATTTTATTTATATTTTTGGTGCCAATATACAAAGACATCATTACTCGTCAGCAGAAGAGAAATGTTCCTTGTTATTCACCAGCTAATCTGCAGTTCTGGAAAAATGTATTGCATCACCTCCCTTCTTATTCTAATTATATTGAACTAACCCCCCCCCCCGCTGATACTTTAAATGAATCATTTTCGTTGAGGCGCGAATTCGTGAGGACGAGGTATGGGCTTCAATTCCCACCAGGACTGTCCTTGCTGACTGAGATTTTATCCAGATTTTCCTCAGTCCTCATAAATGGCAAATGCCGGGGAGCTACCCTAAACTTAGGCATGTAACGTTTCCTTCCTTAAAAAAAAATCGTTTCCCAATTTATCATTTCATCTCATGTATCATCAGTGTCCACACTTGTGGTGCCTCAGTTTTAAAAAACGGGCGTTAAACACTATTAAAAAGGACTGAGGTTCTTTCCAGGTTTTCCTTAGTCCTTATAAATGACAAATGCCGGGGAGGTACCCTAAACTTAGGCGTATAACACTTCCTTCCTTTATTAAAAAGCATGCTTTCCCAGTTTATCATTTTATCTCATGTATCACCACCTGTGATGCCTTGGTAGTTAAAACAGGCGTTAAACACATAAAAAAATGAACTCATTAACTGTTTTCTTCGTCTGTCAAGCAGCAAAGATTAATGAACGCACTCGAAACAGTGGCCGAATGTGAGAAGGTATATTGCCTCATCTTATTGCCAAGGAGGACATGCTTCTATAATTACGTTATTAAAAGAAAGAAACAAGCAAAGTAATTTTGAAAGAGCGGCAGTATTGCCACTTAAGGGCTCCAGAATCTCACTTCGTGATTTTGTTTAACAGTTCGATAATTTCCGTTTCGTGTTCATTGCGGCACTGATGTGAGCGTCTTACTCATGTTAACTGTACACTGGTGTACAAAAGTATCTCCATGACGCCAAGAAAACTATTGTAGTCGGTGTTCATTTTGACAAACCAAGAAATGATCTTTTAATATTGACAATGTTTTTATTTTTCAATGTAATCTCTGCTTTTAAGGTCAAGACATTTACTCCAACTGCTCCAATTCATTATATCTACCTGATGATCTGCAGTCGCCTCTTTACTTAATGAAAAATGAAGGGTTTGAGCTCTTGAGAACAGACGGAAGTCAGGGAAAGCTAATTCAGGCGAGCTGGGTGGATGTTTCAACAATTCCATCTCTAAAGCACCTTTGAGAGTCGAGAACATTATCTAGAAGAAAAATTATTTTTCTTTTGCAAATCGGGTCTTTTCTCATTATTTTTTTATCTAATTGGTTTGAAAGATTGCAATAGTACTATTCGATTATGGGTTTTACCCTTCTGAATACAATAAATCAGTAAAATAGCTTTAGTGCCCCAGAACAACAGTTTACAGATGAAACATTGTCTTCTTTGACGTTTAAAACCCGCCCCCTACCAATATTTATTATTTGAATTGTGTATGATTATAGATCGTGATCTCAATTACACAAAATCAGTTCTGTTGCTGTGAAAATGTTCCAAACACTGATGCAATATTGTTATCCAAATTAGTCTTTGATCTGCTTGTAGTAAGCTCAGCGCCCGCTTGCTTTCTGAAAGGCATTTTGGAACTAGGGAGGAGCACAGAAAATTTCGGAATTTAGAGGGAATCTGGAGCCTACAGCGAAACCATTCATGCGAATTATTCATAGAACCATAACTTTAATTCAGGCATTACGCTAGCATGAACAAGAGACAAGAAAGAGCGGGCTTTACATGGACATCTAAATTAAGAAGGAGTGAAGACAATAGGGCTTGCCTTAATTTGGATGGCGGGTCAAGGGAATAGAAAGAGCGCATAGAGGAAGTTTAAGAAGAGGTTGATAGATAAGGACATGCTGGAGTCAATTGTGCAATACAAAGACATGATTTTATTGGAAATAAAAACGAGACTAAAATCTGAATTGTGGAATGGAGCAATACGTCAAAATTCACTAGACTCGTGTGGTTCAGACTAGGGGCACGGCGGATGATATGAGCTGAGAATTAACCCCATGAAAGGGAATCATAGAGACATATTCTGGCTGAATGTAAAGGCACAGAAGATTGGAGGGAAATGTATCTACCTCACTCCTTTACGAGATCGAACAGAGGGAGATGTTATGCGAACAGGCAGGGGAAAGAAGAGATTGAAAATGAGGCAGCTCAGGTCTGATAACCAGGAAGGCAATGGGGGAAACTGATTGAATCCAGCTGTGTGTGTCATTTCTATATGTATTTTAAGAACTTATTATTGTTATTATTCATTGTTTTATATTCTTTTGCTTTTTATTTTATATTTTGTTGAATATAGGTTTTTTACGGATTTTTGTGAAATGTCCCATCTAAATCTTGTATGATCAAATATACCTACTGTATTATAAAAACACATAGGGTTCCTTGTACACGTAAACCTGTTGAAGTTGCATTTTATTGAATTTGTGTTACTGAAATGAATGCACCTCTAATTCTACTCTACACAATTCTTCATGAAAAATAATTTGGTATTTAAATGTTCATAGCCGCAATACTTTCAGGCATTTTATGGCAGTCCAGTTTTAATAATTGAAAATGAAAATGAACAGTCCGTTTAAACTTTTATAAATTTGATTTCAATTTCCTTTGACGTTAAACTATCTATTAAGCAACTTGTCACTGTCCGATGCACACAACCTGTCTTCTTTAGAAAGCTCCATTAAATTAACTATTTGAAACGACGAATTTGATGTTTGAAATTAAATCTCAAGACGGATATAGCAATGTCAAAAATAATTATTTTAGTCATTTCATGGCTACCTGTGGTCGAGGGCGAGAAATTTTCACATTACCTTCGCATGAAGCAGGGTTAACGTTCAAAGCCCAAATGCCTAGCATGGGAATAAATTCATTAATAATACATACATTGTTTTAACTTACGCGTTTCTTACAGCAAGAGCACACTCATTATGAAAATCCGAATCATAAATAAGCATTGCTGGAGTTGAAGACCAGGTATTTGCCTTCTAGTATTCTTAGCATTAGACATGTCCTGTTCAGACAAGTGTCAAGAGACGCAAGACCCCGCTCGTACTGTTCGTCTGGCCTTCATTTATCGGCGATTACAGTCCTTGCGGTCATATCGGTTAACAGATAATTGGATGGCCCGATATTTTGAATCCCCAGTGATATGTTTACTTCAAGTAATTAATTCAACAGAACTAAAACATAATCCTTCCCCATATCATATGAACGGAAAAAAGAAAATTGTGAATCATTGACTATAATATAAACTATTATGCAAAGGGCGTTCGCAAATTATTAACAACAGCAATGTTTTACGAATATCGCGCAATTAATGGCAGCTCCATTCATAGGGCGATTGACTGATATTAGTATGGCATACAGACACTAGATTGGGTTGTAGGCAGAGTATGTGGCGAGAAGACAGTGTTCGTTTGTTGCCAAGCAGAGAAAGTCGTGGATAATATGAAAGACGACTATCATGAAAAAAAAAGAAGGACGTCAAAATTGCAGAAATTCATATACTATGTTTAAATGTGGTATGAGGTCAAGAACCTCCTGCACAGAAGACCGTTTACACTGAGTCAATGAGTTCACTAGGGCAGGGAATCTGCACATAAGAATGTGAGTACTGGTCGTCCGTCAATATCGCGGTATCCTAGGAACATTGAGGTTATGTGTGAATTGATTATGGCTGATAGGCTCATAAACTTTGATGAGCATGTGAGACAGGCCTCGACCGCGCAACGCTGCGCACTATTATTTACCACGATTTGAATAAATATATTCGTTGCGCGTCACCTCCATTTTGATGTAGGCGGAACTGAATATGTCTCAACTTGCACACCTCTCACAGGCGGGAACCGGAATTGACAACAACGAAATTAAGCACATTGTGCTTAAGGTAATATAATTTCATGATCATTATTTAATGAGCAGTCTTCTTATTTTTTTTATGAATTCCTCACAATTTTGCATGAAAATCTATTTTATAAGATGGAACGCAAGAAACAAAGGTAAATGGAGACAGTGTTCATACATTAGCTTTTTTTATAGGAACGTAAACATGGAAAAGAAAAAAAAATAACAGATTAAAAGAATCAGGGAAAAGAGAAGACGAGAAGGATGTGAGAGTGGCAAGGAAAACAAAGAAAAACGGAGGCAAAATGCTGTTATCTACATTTCCTCTTATGATCTGTTCTTTCCTTTTTATTGCGTTATGCTACCCTTCTAAAGTTAAAGCGTGTTACGATGACATTGTATTAACTACAATGTACATATTAAATATATAAAAGCGTCTAGGTCAGGCATTTTCGACAGCTGGAGCCCTGAAAATAGGCATCACCAAAATAAAGACATTGGAAGGTTATTCTCTGTCACCTAGATACAAGTCTTACTCAAGGATGAATGTTGCCTCGCTTCATTGCAAATGAGATCGCTCGAGCATGTTCAGTAAGCCATAAAAAAGTACGTCCGTGCTCCAAGTTGCGTGTTTTGCACTGCGACTGAAACAGGTGATATTTCTCCTGAACAAGGTCTTTATTAATATTAAGTTGATGCAAAATTCGTTGAGTTTTTGTTCGTCATCACTACATTGCGTTGCTAGGATATCACCATTTGTCATCTGTCTTTCGTTATTTGAAGCGTTCTGCTTTTAAACACACTTTGAATGTTGCAGATTTGAAGAAAGTTTACGCTATTTGTTACCTAAAGAAAATGGACTGTCAAGTGGAAAAAATCAAACACTACGGACATAATCTTCTTTTTGTTTAAAATAGCAGCAAAAGCAGAAGAGGCGGCTTTAAATATTTATGGCATCTACAGGGAGACTGCCATTGGTGAAAGCATGGGAAGAAAATGGTTCTGTAGCTTCAAAGAGCGCCACTTTGACGTGAGCGATTCACCACGTTCAGGTAGAACATCGGGGCTTTGATAAAGATCTTCTGAATATTTAATTCATAATTATCCACGTCAGTTAACCCGAGAATTAGCAGATGTGATGAATTGTGACTAGGTAAATCCGGTGTATGGGTCCCACACGCATCGATTGAGTGAAAAAACAAAGCTCAGCGGGTGGCCATTTGTGCATATCTGCTTGCTCGTGAACAACAACAACCGTTCCTATCCAAGGTTATCACTGGTGACGAAAAATGGTGTCTTTATGTCAACATCAATGATAGGAATGACTGAGTTCTGACAAAAAAAAAAAAAAAAGCAACATCCCGTGCTAAAGTTTCCTGTCCATCCACAGAAGATGATGTTATTCTTATGTTCGGTTAAAGAAGGCGTCGTGTACTATGAATTGCTTCCCAGGAATGTAACCATAATTTCTTAAATTTATTGTCAACAACTTAGACGCCTTGTAGCCGCAATTGTAGAAAAAAGGCCGAGAAGACTGCATCAAGTGCTGCTGCAACACGATAATGCACGCCCACACTCCGCTAACATGACGAAAGCAGCTATCCAGAAGCTTGGTTTGGAGTAGATTTCACATCCCCCATATGGACCTGATCTTGCACCTTCAGACTTGCACCTTTTGCTGTCCAACAATCTTCCATAACGAGATTCTTTACAAATTTGACTTGACCACCAGGGTGGCCTAGTCATTAAAGCGCAGACTCGTGAGCGCGAGATCTAGGATTCGAAACCCGCCAGGACCGTTCTCTCTAATAATTTTTTTTTTTCGGATTTTCTTTAATCCTATTAAAACTATCAAAACTCCTATCAAAACTCAAGAAGGACCTTCGAAAAAGGACATTTAAGTGTGACAATGTTTATGGTTACAAACTTCTACATTAGGGCATAAAATTTCCAAAATATTAACAAAGCTGCTGCTGCTATGTCTTATCGTACTTATTTCGTGTTTGAATTACAAGGCCATGAAAAGTGCGCAAAACTTGTTTTATTTTGCTGAAAATCTTTTCTAAGGTCTAAAATGTGTTTTGTATTTTCATTCATCTATATACAGAATTATTTCTCTAGCTGATGGTATATATACTCCTTCCACACGATATATATTTGATGTATTATTGTAAACATATTCGAATTGAAACTTTTACATATACGGTGTACCAGAAACACTGTACATTTTTTATGTGTACTTTCATGCATAGGGATATATGGTTGCATCTTGCAGAGGTTTTTGGAAGGGACAGAATTAAATGTTATGTTGATACCTTTCATTCCTCTAATTTTTCTAATTTTTTCATAGCTATATAACTAATACATATTCGTTTCTTGCTGTAGTTGTGTACATATATCACATGTAATTTCTTTTAGCATTTAGAGATTCTGGCCTGCTGAATGTGGTGTCAGTTTACGTGGGTAAAGTATTTATGCTATGACAGAGGACCATGTACAGCCAAAAACAGTTCGTGCATGGTATAAAAAGTTTGAAGCGGCTGGCTGCTTGTGAGATGGACAACGAACAGGGTAGGCCAAGAGTGTCGGTTGAGACCATAGCGTTTATGAGAGAAGCATTTGTCAGGAGTTCTAAAAATTCATCACGTTGCGAGCCTGAAATTGCAGATTCCGCAGTCAACTGTCTTGCAAAATCAACGACTTAAAGCTAAACCATTTCAAATACAGCTGTTGCAAGCGCTGAGTCTTGAGGATCACAATGGTCGTCTTCGACCCCTGTATTGATTTTCAAGAGCGGCAAGGAGAAGGCGGTTTTGCTGAGAAACTGATTTTTAGTGACGAGGCCACATTTCATGTGTCCGGCAAAGTGAACGCTAACAATGTGCGCATTTGGGGCACGGAAATATTGGTGTTGGGGTAGAATAGATCAGTGACTCCCCTAAAGTCAATTTGTTTTGTGCTGTATCTTCCTAAAAAGGTGCGGCCCATTTTTCTTTCAGAAAAACTGTTACCGGCCTAATGTACCTGGACATACTTCAACAGTACCTAATGCCACAATAACATGCAGATAGCCGCATGTTCATTTATCAGCAAGATGAGGCTCCACCCCATTTTATTATTATGTCCGTGAGTATCTCGAAGCTGAAATTCCTCGTCGTTGGATTGGACGTACTGCTCGAGATAGCTTTCCTCGTCTTCTGTGACCTCCATGGTCACCTAACCTAACCCCATGTGATTTTTTTCTTATGGGGCAATGTCAAAGATTGCGTGTTCGTATCGCTTTTGTCTTTTTTTTTTAATAGTGTTTAACGCCCGTTTTTACCACAGGCGGTGAACACATGATACACGAAATGAAATGGTAAATTGGAAAAGGATTTTTTTTTTTGAGGAAGGAAGCATTCCTGGCCGAGGTTTAGGGTAGCTCTCTGGCATTTTCCATTTATGAGGACTGAGAAAAACCTGGAAAAAATCTCAATCAGGGACCCTTGCCACATGATTTAGCACAGCTGCGAGAGGGGATCACGGATGCAGTCGCTGGTATCAACCGTCAGATGCTGGGACGTGTGTGCAAGAGCCTTGAATACAGGATTTGATTTTACCGCGTCACCAAAGGAGGACATATGAAATGCCGTAATGGTATGCACAAAACTTGGAGAGATACTCTATCCACCGATATCTATGTCTGTCATGGTTACTGTCCTATCGACCCCTGAAACCAGGAAAGAACCTTAGAATCATCCTGTATATGTAGGAAGCATTTGTAGCACCTGTTAATAGTGACGGTTGTTAAATTAGCGGTAGTTTTACCCAACACTTACTGCGTAATTGGGGTTGCCTATTACGGAAAATTATACAGCGATTCTGGGACACAGTGTATATATTGAAGATTTGCTACTATTATTTAGCCATTGTATGGTGTAGGTAAGTTTTTTGTAATGCTGCGTTTTCATTTTGGAGAGGAAGAATATGTTGAATTTTAGAAGCAGCTATTTAAAGTCGACGTGCCTTAACTTGTGCTATTTAAGATAAAAATGTAACCTAGTTATATTGACACAGAGGAATCGCAAAGTAACGAGCAACGGTATAACATATGAATATTGCCAAAGAAAATTGCTGAACCTTCCAAGGAAGGCATTTTTGTTTGTCAGTGTAAAAACGATATGTGGAAATTAATATTGCGTGAACTCTAAATGGCGCATCCAATAGATAGCGTGATGTTCAAATCTGAGAGACCTTCAATGTTTAATATTGCAGAAGTGGGTTGTATGTATATCTTAAAATAAAGAAGATAAATATACGTTTATATTTTGTTCCCATCAAGTATTTGCCTGCCATCTGGTGATCGTATTCCTCGGTATCAAATATACTAAGATTGCATTATGTTCATGTGTTTACATTGCCTTTAAATATTTCATATCAATTCTTACGTTACAAAAGGTTATGATTATAGAAAATATGGAAATATTTGTATTTTTCATAGTGTAAAAGTTAATTTTAAAAGTATTTCTTTAATACATTAAAATACTTTTAATCACCTTTAAGTACATAAGACATTAGAATTGAAAAGGTCTTATCTAAGTGTTTAAGGTAGTTTAACAGTTAAAAAGTTTAACGTAATCTATTTTAAGAAATTTGTGTAGTACAGGATATTGTTTCAATGCAACATTTATACCCGATGTAACAATAAGGCACGGCCAAACTTTCAGGACAGATTCCTCACTTTGAGAAGAAGAAAATATGTTATATTGACATGGCTCCGGAAACGCTTTATTTCCATGTTAGAACCCATTTTATACAACTCTTCATAGTACATTAATCATAGGAAACACACAGGAACAGAACGTACCAGCATATCACACGAAATTCTTTCTTACATGAAATGTTCAAAATGCCCTCTTGGTTAGGACTAGTTAAGTTATAATTCACAGTTCACTGCCAGTGTTTTGTGTTCCATTTGTGGAAAAACGACTCACTTCATTGCCTTATTACTACACGTAGCATCAACTGTTTAGTGTTCATCACGGACTTGGCAAGCATTTAACTATTTATTAGTGTTCATCAGTGCAATGGAAGAGTACACAAATGCGGAGTTGACAGATACTCATTTGTTCTACGGTAATGGCCTATCCGCTCAATATTTGTATCGAAAGAGATTTCCAGAACGAAGGTGCCCTGACAGAAAGACGTTTGAAACAATTGGGGAGCATGGGACGTTTAAGCCTGTTGCTGTGACTGGGGAAGACCTAGAAGGGTTGACCTCAACTGGAGAAAGCAATTCTTCATTCAGTTGACGACAACCCTAGCGTCAGTGTAAGAAATTTAGCAATGTTGACCACGTGACTGTCTGGAAAGCCTGCTGTATTAATTTCATTTACAGCGTGTGTAGACACCATCACCAGCTGATTTTCCTGCACGGATACACTTCTGTGAATGGATCATTTCAACAAGGTGCCAACCCTGATTTTAGAACAACTGTGCTCTTCATGGTTGATGCGTCGTTTCAACATGGTCAGATTGTAATTTTCACATCAGTACGTTTGGGCTGACGTGAATCCCTACGCAACTATTGAATCGCGCCATCAACAAAGATTTTCTGTCAATGTTTGGGCCTGCATTGTTGGTGACTGTTTGTTAGGGTCTCATGCTCTTTCACCCAGGCTCAACGGAAAAACTTGTTACACTTTCTTAGAAAATACTCTATCTGATCTGCTGCAAGATGTGACTTTACCACTGCGATGAAACATGTACTTCATGCAAGATGGTGCTCTTTTCATTTCAGTGTTAAAGTCCGTCAGCTTTTAAATAACAGATTCCGTCACAGACAGACAGGCGGTTGAATGGATGGATGGATGGATGGATGGATGGATAGAGGTGGACCAATTCCTTGGCCTCCTCGCTCTCCGAATATAAACCCATTAAAATTTCATTTATGGGTACATTTGAAAGATCTTGTATATCGAACTCGGTACAAGATGCAGAGAGTCTTCGTGCCCGTATTGTGGAAGGCTGTGAAATCATACGCAATTCTCCAGGGATACACCAGCACATCCGTGATCCAATATGACGGCGGGTTGATGCAAGTATCAATACTAGAGCCAAGGGTCTTTTGAACAATTCATGTAAGAAAGTTTCCCGTGTTATGCTGATACGTTCTGTTCCTGTGTGTTTCCCATTATTAATATACTATGAAGAGTTGTAGAAAATGAGTTCTAACATGGAAATAAAATATTCCGAACCCGTGTTCATATAACATATTTTCTTTTTCTACATGTGAGGAAGAGTCTTGAAAATTTGACTGTAATTTAAAGTTATACCCTCTATATTATCATGTTTTGTTTTCTCTGTTGTTTCACAAATTTTATATTACAGTTTTCAACACTCTTGATATCTAGTAGAACGGTACTAGGACTGTTCGATAAGTCCATGCAAAAACAAGGAACATTTTTGCCTTTATTTTTTTAACAAATATTTTTATTTCTGAACACACTTTCCTTTTAAATCTATACACGTTTTCCAGCGATTCTTTAATTTGTTTTTTCCATCTATAAAATGCTATTTCTTCATCTCTTCAAAATACGCTTTTGTTTTGCCGACAACCTCTTCATTTGATGCGAATTTCTTTCATGCTAGCCATTTCTTCCTAATGGGAAACAGAAAGTAGTCCGAGGGAGCCAAATCCAAGGATAGGGGGATAAGAAAAGATATCATGCCTTAAATTCAATAATTAAGAGGTCGCAGTCGCAAACTTGTGCTCTGTTGTTCATTTTGGTTTATTTACGGAAGCTCTTTAACATCTCAGGTTATAAGGTCCCATTCAATTCTGAGTGTGAAACGACCGACAATTTTTACTCAGAGGCCTCTTCTTTCAGGCTTGAGGTTATTTTTCGTGCCGTAAATCTACAACATCGCACCCACGGTTTTACTTCCCTTCCGAAGGATGCTATTACTTAGGATTTTTACGTTCGAAAAAAATCCCTCGACTTGACCGGGATTGAACCCGCGATCTTGGGTTTAGGAGGCAAGTATGGTCACCACTAGACCACCAGGACCGACAAACCTGTACGCTGACTCGTTATGGTGATGGAATAGGACCTTTTTCTTCACGATTCTTCTTGAGCTCATATTTTATTTCAGTAGCACACATAATATATTAAAAGATTTCGCCTTTGTCACTTTTTTAATAGTGTTTAACGACTGTTTTTACTTTGTGGCAAAACCAAATTCATCTTTCTTGCCTACGGTACCTCCTCCCTTTTAAGTGCTCTTATAATGCACTAAGTCTGTTTGATTTAATAGATGATAATAGATTAGAAAATTCACTATCTGTTTATTTACAACTTTTGCTGTCTTCCTGTGCCAATGTCCTGTAAGTTTCCGAGTGTTGGTCTCTTCTGGTCATTGTCTTCATAATCTCATTATTCCAAGTTTTGTTTAGTCTTCCTTGTCTATATGCCTGGTAGTTTCCATTCCTATACTACTTTAGGCTATCTGTTCTCTCCCATCCTGATCAGATGGCCAAACCATTTCAAGGCTCTTGTTTATATATTTTATATTTCTTTCTCTTCTGTAATCAATGTGTTCCTAATTTTCAAAGCTTTAATGTGATCCATTCTCGAAATTCTAGCGCTCCGTCTGATATAATACACTTCAACTACTAATATTCTTTTTCTAATGCACATTTAATACTATATATCATTCTTGTAATTCAAAATTGATTCCACAAATATTTTTCTATATATATATATATATATATATATATATAGTATTTTTTTCAATTTATTCCCACCATATTAAATTTAAATAGTTTACAGTTATTTTACCTAATTCAATTTTTTATTTCCTTTCTCTAATACCTTCTACATTGTTTATGATTGTTCTAAGTATTTAGACTGACCAACTTGTAATATTTCTGTTTATTCTCAATAACTAAGCTCTCATCTGTATTTGATTTAATGCCAAATAATCTGTTTTCCTATAGTTTACTGTAAGACCCAATGATTCATAACATAATCTTTTAGCCATGCATTGTAAATCAAAATGGTTTTGTGCAATAACTACTTGATCACCGGCAAAATGTATATTAAACCAAAATCTATTTGCTATATTTATACCTATTACTTGACAGCTACGTTTTCATTGGTCTAGCACAAATTCCTTATATAAATTGAATAATATTGGTGATAAACAACAGCATTGTCTCAATCCTTTGGGGGTTTCTATTGGTTGACAGAGATATTTTTCTATCTGTATACAATATTTGTTATGATTTTACATTTCTCTTATTAGAATTAATAATAAAGTATAAAACATATATGCAATAATAAAATAAAAATTAAAAATACAACAAAGTAAAGAAACAAATTTAATTTTTAAAAATTTACTATTTGATAAACAAAATATTTACAAAAATAGAAACAGGTCAAATTAGGAATGACACACGCACACGCCCAGCTGGATTCAATAAAATTGTTTTTCCCCACCGATGACTATGAGCAGAGAATTTCCTCATCTTTGAGGATAATTTAATCACAAATATGGGAGTTTTCAATACTTTTCATGTTAAATGTGTAGTTAATAACATAATAAGGACTGAAATCACATTTTAGGGAAACAATGACACAGCGTTCATTTTACTATTCGTTACTGTCGATTTGAAGTCGATGTTAATGTTCTGCTGTTAAGGACAAAGTTCCCATTGCCGTACTTGCTTTAGCATACAGTTCGCGCTATTTTTAGAGTTATCTACGTATGATATGGGAGAAAAAAAAAACCAGCTAAACGATTTTTTTTTTTCATTTTTGATTTTAATTTAAAAAATTGATTTGAGTTTATCTTTAACCAATATACAATTCGAGAATACTTTACTACTAGGACAGTTGTATTATTTGTCATATGACAGAATTTATTCTAAGAATCTAGCAAATAGGCATCAATCATGATGTGTAAAATAAAAAAGTTCAACATGCCTACGCCTTATTTTGTCGTTTATTTCATCTTCTTCGGTCAATTCAGTTAATACCAGAGGTTACTTTATTGCGGAAATATGTCTTTGCAAAGTAAGGGGGTGTGTAAAACATATTGCAAAGCATTTTTAGATATTGAAATGCATTTTTTTTAAATTGTAGTAATTGTCCCCGAATGAGTTTCTGTTGCTGGCATCGGAAACACGCTTTGTTAAATTTATTTTAAAGAAGAGAAACTTCCTGTTCTAACCGATTTTTTTTTTTCATTTTCTAATATCCTTTTTAATTGAGCATTATCTTCTTCAGCACTGCCTTATGTCCACACATGTTAATATTTATAATATAATACGGATTGTTGGCGCCATAGGATCCTGAAGGAATAAAACTGTCTATCAGAATCTTTAATTGCAAATTTGTTTCGAAAAAGCGTGTTTAATTTTCTTTGAATCAGAAAATGTGAGAGAATTTGCTATTTGTTGGCATGTTGTCAGAAACGTTTGTTATACGTTCATGTTCTGGATAATCGTATGGAGAAACCTTAAATTTTAATGTTTCATGTTCTGCATGAAATATTATTGGTGTGTAAATTAAATGTTACTTACCAGTAAAACATCAAATGCAATATAACTTCTGGATTTCGTAAATTGAACTATTTTATCTCTCTATACGAAATGACTGAGCCTGCTTTAAATGAGCCTATGTCCTCAACAATGATGCTGAACCGCAGAACTCCTGCCAGCAGTTTGTACAACAATGTGATTAAACATTAACTTGTGGTTCCAAAAATCAAAGAAAATATTTTCAGAATGTTAAAATTAAATAAAAAACGTATAAACCCAATTGTAACAGCAACTTTGTTACACTCTTTACATATAAGCCTGTTTAGTCTTTATTGTTAACGTGAAATTCGTATTATTACTGGTTACTTATATCTCCTTTTCACATCGATCGACTATATTTACGATATAATGTAGACATGCTACTCAAATAATCCTATTACATCAATAAACGTGGCAGTTCTCGTTCATTTTAATTTAATTTTACTTCCATTCTGAAAACAAGCATTCTTACTATATTTTTATCAACATTTTACTGTTTTCTGAAAATTAAAGTAATGGTATATTCACAAAGCCCTTAATAAATCCCCTGTTTATCGTCTGAAGTTCGAAACATTTACAGTCGTACAAGAAAATGGCAAATGCGTTACATTATTTTCCCTTTATTGCGAAGAAAGCTGACGGTGCAGTTTTTCTCTAGAGTTTAGCGCGCTCTCTTAGCTAGCAGCTGCACTATTTGCGTAGCTGTTCCCGAAGCAGCCACTTGATGGCGCTGTGGTGTATACAACCCACAAGTTGGGAACTCGAATTTAAAAGTAAAATAAAATGAAGAGCATGTATATAAAACCATTTCTTTTGTAATAGTGATAAAACAGGCTGATTCCTAAAAGTGCCTTAGCCTATAAAAGGAATTACTGTAGTATTTTCTTATCTTTAAAGAGACATTTCTAAAATGAAGATAATTTAAGTTTTTAAGATATAAAATTTGGCGAAAATGTATATAAAATTACCCAGATATATATCTGGGCTATTTAATGTTGTAAATTGCATCCTAAAAGTTTACAAAATATCCCCCCCCCCCTCAAAGGCTTTGCTATGAGCTCCATAAAAATTTCTGGATAGTTTTTTTAGAAACATCTTTATTTTCACCTATATATCGATATATGCTGAAAAAGTAACATTAAATTTAAATGTTTAAAACCCTTCATTAAGCATATACTTACTATACACAGTTTATAGGTTATGTATTAACTGATTTGTATGCTAAACCTTTCTTTTGTCAGAAAATGGAATTTTTATTCTGCATGTTTTTACATATTTTGGACAGTTTTCATTTGAATAAAACAATTGTACTGTAATATAGTTTGTTGCTTTTTTGATATATTGGTAAACGCAGGAAAATTAAAATGTATATCACATTTATAATGTTCTTATTGCCGAGTTTTAAATGTTCTGACCAAATAAAAACATTGCAACTACATAAGATATTTTTAATAAATATTGTCATTGTGTAATGTTTATATACTGGTTCGGTCCCTTTCTGCTTTTATTGCCACTATGAGCACTTTCTTCCCCTCACACCTGTAATCTTTGTTTCTTCGTTATGATTTCATGAATTGCCTACAAAAGTATCTGGCACTCGTATTTCTTTGTCAGGAGATTTAATTTAGTGCTTTGTTGTGGTTTCTTTCTTCTTAGGACCTCTTCAAGTTTCATTTGACTATATTATATTTTTAAAATATTTAATTTGGAATATTTAGGACATATATTATCAAGAATTGGCACATTTTGGAATGTATTTTGACTGTAAATATTTGTTTTTATAAAACGTAGCGTTACTTTCTTGTGCCAGCACATCTCTTTACTAATTAATAATGGATTATTGAAAGGCGTTTAACAATATAAATTCTATTTTTATTTTTGAAAAATATCTAATTATTGCCTTGGAGTTTCTGCTAGGTCATTTGCAGTTTGACTTTATTAGACAAAACATTCCGGGTTTTCTTTTGTTTGTTTGTTTGTTTGTTTTATCACGAAATTCGCTGCAATTGTTCTTATGTCGGATATATGTTTTGAAAGCTAAAGCAAATATCGCTTTAGGAGGATGAAATTTGAGAACGAACTAATTACGAAAACGTTGTCTTTATCACCATAAATTTGCAGATGCCAAGTTTTCTCTTTGCACTTTTGCATATATTCACTATACATTATTTGCAAATAAAAGTCCTGCAGTAGGTATAAGAAAGAATAAAATATAAATCAATGGAATGAGTGTCATTTTTACTTAATTTCCTGTTTTACAAACACATTTTTCCTAGCAAATAGAAAATTTGTTAATCTCATTATTGCAGAAATAATAGGATTGGGCTTCCAGTCCTTTACGCAGGAATATTTCCACACTTTTGTCGCTGTCGAATTGCAGACGTCCCAATGCTTCTATTAACGCCCCAAACATAAGACTCAATAAGTAAGGACTATAGAGAGGGTTTTCCGACGTTGTCTAGCGAATTTCCTCCAAGTTTTTCCAATGTGAAAGCAGCTGTATGCGGAAGGGAGTTATCTTGCAGGAGAAGAACTTCTCTAATCGCTTGTTGACTTCATTTTCGCCGGTAAGCACCTCTTGCCTCTACCAGAAGCTGGCAGTAATAAACTGGATGGACCATAGGACATTCATGAAGAAAATAGGTTAATAAAATGCTTTGGCCTAGAAGAGTTCTAGAGAACCCTTCTTAAGTAACAGAGAGTTTATACTGTTGTTTCATAGATGCAGAAATATTTCTTCTTGATCCCGGCATTGAGTCAAAAGGCTCCGATATACTCCACACGTGCATCTTTTGATTCTCAGCAAGAATATTAAGAATCTATTTTGATGAAACTTTTCAGTAATACAAATAGTCTGAGATGGTGGGTTGAACACTTCCATTACTTATCCCAGCCTCAGAAATCGTCAGTTACACTCGATAAGATCCCGCACGGCCCAAATGTGTTTCCGTTCTACTCTTTCGAGGTTGACGTTGGTGAGTTTTTTGTCCTTCTGTGGATTTTATGCTATCCACACTCAAAATGTGCCTTTATCTTTACAAAATTTCGGCAGGTTTCACGCCCTCCCGCGCCAAATACTTACGGTGAGTTTACATGTTGGACAGACATAAAGCTACTGAGGAACTAAACGGCGCTGCTGTGCAAAGCCAATCTGTTCCTGCTGCTCCTACATTTGAAAACTCACGCGAAACATCCCATAGGCGTGTCTCGCTCCATACTACTTATAAACGCCTTTCGGTTTACGAGAGTTATTCAGCAAAGGTTTATCATACTTTTATTTTGAAAACAAATCTTTACTCATCCTTAATCTTTCTCAAAGCAATGCTCGTTGGATGCACCGCAGCCTTCACCAGCGCTTCTGATAATGGAAATTGCCTTCCACAGATGTACATCTTCAATATGGGGAAAAGAAAAAGGCCACATAAGGCTAAACCTGAGTATAGGGAGAACGAGGAAGCACTTCACGGTGATTTTTGTGAGGTATTCAGCAACAACATTAGCAATATGTGGCCGTGCATTATCGTGGTGCAGGATCCAGCTTGTTGCACTGAGAAATTGTCTTTTGTGTATGATATGTCTAGTCACTGTTGTGTGTGCGGGTACTACATGCTGGTAGACCATTCCTTGAATATTGAAAACTGAGATAACCATAACTTTCCCAACAGAAGCAACCACTTTTGCTTATTTTTTATGGTGGTGACCACAAAATTTTTTTCTGTTTGCATCTTTGAAATAAACTCCGCATCTTCCTATAACATTGTCTTCAATTGCGTGATCGCCCTTTTGTTCGGAACTCAGCAGTTTCAGAACCCACCGTGCACAAGCACGTCTCATGTGCAACTTTTCAATTATCAACGTTTGATGGCATCCAATGACATTTTCAGGATTATTAAAGTGTTTTTAATGTTATTCTACGACCCTCTCTCGCAATGACAGCAGCGGTGTTAATATTTTCTGCCGTTAGAACACAAACTGGAGCATCAGTTCACCTTCCTTTGAGACTAGTTGCTTCAACTTTTTAAACATTCTAACTAAGCTCATCTTCGAGCTGTGCTTTACTGAAGAACATACTCTCGATAGGCCCCTGTAACACTGCACAGGCCTCATCTGAAGATTTGTTCATAAGAGAGCAGAATTTCGATACGGCAACTTGTTCGTCGAATCACCTCCATTTTGCTGTAGGCGGAACTGAACATGTCTCAATATGCACACATCTTACGTCATTATGATTATTCTTTATGGAATAACCTTCCTATATTTGCTTAACTCTTATTCATAACTTGAAAACTTTCTACATAATGTGAATGTAATTTAGGAAAGAAGTTCTTATGATTTCTAATAACTTCTTTTCCCATTTTCAGACCTTATTGGCCCTGCGGCGCACTTATTAAAGATGAATTTGTAAGAACGGTACCCAGTGTGAAATAAATAGCAGGGATGAAGTAATAGAAGAATACAAGAGCTCTGCAGATACGGCAGGTGGTAGAATCTGCTATCACCTTCAACATTGAAGTAGTCGACAGGATTTACCCTTCTGCATAAGGTACAATTATTAACATTTTAAGGTATCAGTAGTAGACAAGCAAAACTAAATCATCTCCGTTATGGTAATGAAGCATTTGTTGACATACACCTGACTTCTCCCTCTCTTCCTGACAAGATGTAAACAAGTAGAACGTTCTCTTGAAAAGACATTCATTTCTCAAACGTGTTGTAATATGAACACCAGCACCTGGCGGCCCCTTTGTGTTATTGTTAGACCCACAGATTCTCCCCTGCAGTTTATCTCGCAATACATCGCTCCATATCATTTAGAAAAACGTCAACCGTTGAATTTTAGCGGCGAGCGACTTGTAACTGGAATGCAGCACTGCCCTGTGCCCAAAATTTTAATGCATTGATTGGTAATGAAGTCATTACAACTGGGCAGTTTCAAATTCCCTATTAGATACGACGGTAGGTTCATAAGTTTCCGGCCTCGCCGATAAGGATTATCGCCTTCACAAAATTCTTTTCTGGTCATACCTTATCTGTTAGGTAAATAATTGCAGATTGTAACTTCCGCTCTGCTGTGTTCAGTTGTTCAGATATAATTGCACAAAGAAGGCTATGTGTAGAAGATTGTGACATGTTCAAAATGGAGCGTCTACCTGTTATTAAGTTCTTCACAACAGAAGGACTTACTCCAAATGAAATTAAACAGCGATTGGACGGTGTATATGGGGAAGCATCCCCCTCATATTCTACCGTAAAAGAACTGGCCAAACTTTTTCGAATGGGTCGAGAAAGCATTGGAGACGAAGATCGTGCAGGTCGGCCCTGGGAGGTGCTCACTCCTGAAAACATCGCTCTTGTGGAAGGAGAAATTATGGAAAACCGGCGGCTCAAAGTTACAGAAATATCGGCAAGGTTGGATCTTTCTAAAACAACAGTTCTTCGAGTTATTCATGAACATTTAAACATGAATAAGGTTAGTGCCTACTTCTTTCCTTAGTCCGAAAGCAGCAAGGGGGGTCATCTGTTGTCAGGAATTTTTGGAGAGAGAAGTTCTGCAAACCGTTGTTACAGGAGATGAAACTATGGTATCTACTATGATTGCTTGACATAAGAGAATCATTGGAGCGGTAGGCGTAAACCTGGCGAAGCATCGCCAAACAATGACGCCAGCTGTGCTAATCATGGTTTCGTTTACTGCTGTTGCTGAAGCACCTGGGACGCCTACTTTGTTGTTGAAACTCGGCCCTTCTTCAATTCCTTGAACTTTGCAAGTGCTGTGGATTGTGACAGAACATCATCACCATATGTCTGCTGCAACAGTCTGTAAGCTTCCATGCCCGGATTTCTGCAAACGGAAGCAAAACTGCAACGCAGCATATTGCTCTTCACGAATCAGCTCCATTTTGTATGTAGGCGACTGGCGAACTGACGTAGTTTGCTTGTCCCATGTGTACAGATTAGTTTAGTTTAGTGCTCGGAGCATTCAGTGAGTTCGTGAAGCAGCCACAGAGACCTAAGATCATTGAACTTGTCATATACAAATACCACAGTAGTTTTCAATCTGTATTTACAAAAATTTGTTTACATCTACATAAATAATTACAATAAAAATAAAAAGAACACTTATAACAACTCAACCAACACCAAAAACAGACAAATCAATCATACAACTTTTATTAATACATATTTACATATACATTCATATGTTGTGCAGTATAATATTGTCACTCATATATTCCTTTATAGAATAATAGGCCTTTTTACATAGGTATTTTCTAAGAGCAGATTTAAAGGAATTGTCATTGTTTATTAAGGCCTTTAGGCTAGAGGGAAGAGCATTGTATACTAAAATGCACTCTAATAAACGGCTTTTTGATGGCATGAAAGTGCTGAAATTGGGCGACGCCTGCGCGAGCGAACTTCTGTTTTTGTGCACCAATCAGGGCTGATCCGTTTTCATCATGCAACATTGTTTCAACAATGTTTCTTTGCTGTGCGAGATAAAAATAAATAACTCTTACCGTTGTAGTTTTCAAGGGTCCTGGTAACCTAGTGGTAACAATATTTGCCTCGTAGACAAAAGATCCAGGGTTCAATACCTGCTAGGGTCGATGGATTTTTCGGAAGGGATGTAAAGCAATGAATCCCATGTCGTAGATTTACGGCACGTAAAAGATACTCAAGCCTTAAAGAAGAAGTCTCTTAGCAAAATTCATCAGCCATTTCACGCCCTGAATTGAACGGGACGCTGATGAGCTGAGATGTTAAAGAGCGTCTGTGAATAAAAGAAATTAACAAGCAGTTTTCAAGGGTGAAGATTGCTTCATAACATCAGCTGCCATATCAATTCTTGGCAAATTGGAAAAGGAGGGTTCATACAAATACAGCGCAATATTTAAATAAATGGGTTGCTCACATTGATAGTTTGCGAGGTTTATAGTTCAGTACACTTAAGACAGAAATATTCCAGTGAAAGCAAATGCAAAAGGGTGAAGATTTCGTCTATAATAGATTATATCGATCTGTATGATGAGTACGTGTACCTTAAACAATACATAACTTCGAAATATTGCAAAAAGGAAGCTGGAAAGAGTATTACCTAGCGACCATTGGATAGAATTTATTTCACATTTTAATGTGACCAATATGCTTTATTCCAATTTTCTTAAAATATTAGAGTTATTTCTTTGTTTACCTGGAACTAACGCTCCCACTGAACGAGTGTTTTCTTACGTGAATGGTTTTGTGGACAAGTGACAACGCTCTTTCAGTACAAACTTTGAAAGCTGTGTTGATTACTCGTACCAAAGTTCTTCAACAAAAAATCAATGAATGCTGGGTTACCATTCATAGTTCTAAAGAATGTTTAGCTGGAGTGAATTCAATGTTACTACATCATTAAGACAAATATTAAAATGTCCTGGTTTCTTGTTTTAAAAATATAGTCATCTTAGGTCAACTGTATGTTGCCAACATTATTGTTGAGTCGGAAACAGAATTCTTCCCATTTTCCGCGACGGAAACTCGCATTTATTCAGTTCCATTAACTATGCGTCTCTAACTGGTAAACACTGCACTTGATCATTTCCGCTCACACGGGGCTTCTCCGGAAGGAAGTTATCAAGCATGTTGCTTCATGCTCCAGTTGTCAAGTGCCATTCCGAGATATTCGCTCGCAGCAAAAGGAAAATGTTTAACAACTCTCCTTGTCTTCGCCTCCATTACAAAATGAGAACCTCCTTCAACATCCCAAGGCGCTTTATCTCCATCCTAACCGATAATTTATTGTTTTGTCTTTCTATCTTCTTGAGTGTTACGGATTTTATATTTTGTGCTGAAATTGTATCATTAACAGTATTTTATGCTGCGAGAATAACAGGCTTGGACTAAAACTGTTTACTGTCTAAAAGATTTTATACGTAATTAAACATATTAGTGGAGATGTTATTTTTAATAATCTTCTTTTTTTTTTCTTCTTCTTTTTTTTCCCCAATTTCGCGAGAAGGAAATTAGTTTTCGCGTTGTTGTTTCTTTTTCGCGCAATATTACTAATTGTTTTTAAATGTTTAGCTGTGAACTTTTCAAAATTAACAAAATTAACTAGACTGGAATTAAATAAATATACAATATTTAAAATGTGAGTAATTTATAATTCCTATTATCTAACGGTAATTTTAAACGATTTATTTCATTCTTACTTTTACGCTTTTACTTTGCAAAAGAGGTCGTAGCTCACGTTAACAATAGAGATCTCTTTCATCAGCTGTTTTCTGTTATTTATATTAAATGTTATTTTGAGAAGAACGTCTCTGCTTCAATGAGATGAGCAAAGAGTCCAAATAGATTTCAATACAGTACTGGCAAATGTGCCAGTTGTAATGCCTGGAGTAACCGTATGATTTCTAAGATTCTTTAAAAAATTGCAATATTTTCTAATGATAAATAATGTCATCTTTGCGTAAGTTTGTGTTTGCTATTGGCAGCAGTAGGGCGATTTCGGTCGTCATTTTTTTCCCTTCCATATTGGGGTCTGGTAAATGTAATCGGTTATATTTGAGTGTGATCTTGTTTCCACGCTTCCGTTAGAAGGAGATGCTGTCAACCACCAATCAGAATACAGAACTATACTCTCGCTGTATAAATTACTAACTACTCTGTTCGACGCTTTTAGCCATTGTTTCGAAATAACGAAAAATGCAATGATAAACAATTTATATAACATTATATGCCACAAGGTGAACACATGGAAAATTTATGAGGCTGCTAATGAGAGATACGGTAAGTCATTAAGCAAGTTACAAATTGATGTGACTTACTATATGTCTGGATGAGATACCTCAGGCATCATTAGTCCGGTAAAACAAGACAATCTATATTTACAATTGCGAAACAGCAATGGCAAAATGGCGGGGCGTTGAGTGAGTTTACAACCCTCGAGCAGCGCTCCGTTGTGTGATTTTTGTGGACCAAAGGAGAAGACTCAATCCAAACAGACAGAAGAGTAACGTTAGACACCATAGACACTTCTATTGGTTTGTTCACATAGCATGTCCTAAATCATAATGCATGTCAGGTTAGGTTTTCACAGTCTGTGCACGACTGCGCAAGCTGACAAAATGCAATCAATAATGGACCTGGCATTACAGCATCTCAATCGCTACTACGATGAAGGACACTACGAGTATATTCTAGCCCGAATTGTTACAGGTGATGAATCTTGGGTTCACTGTTATCAGCCCGAAACAAACCATGCGTCAATGCAGTGGAAACATCGTGCGTCGCCTGTGGGAGGGGGGAAAAAGAATAAGAAAAAAAAAAGTGACACTATCGGCCGGGAAAGTGAAGCTTACAGTTCGTGAAATCACGCAGGCAGACTGCTCACCGCATTCCAGCCTCAAAGACGAATCGTAAACGTCGACTCCTGCTCAGAAAACTTAGTAAAGCAATGGAAGCGACCCGGACTCTTCACCAAAGACTTGTTGCTCTTGCACAACAAACCACGTCCTCATACTGCCAGCGATACAAAGAGACGCTGCGAAATTTCAATTGGAAAACTCTCGAGCATCCTCTGTGTAGCCCCGGCCTTGCTCCAAGCCACTTGCATTTGTTCGGCTCTCTTAAACATATTTCAGATGAACATGTTCCTGGCGATGAAGCTGTAGAAATAGAAGTCACCGATAGGTTCCCACAACAGTCCAAAGAATATTAGAGACTTATGAAATCTGGGACAAGTGCCTGAGTCTACAGTAAGATTATGATGAGAAATGCAAGTATTTTCAAATCAATTCAGTTATTTAAGTTCTATATTCTTTTGTAACTTACTTAATGACTTTAATAAGATTAGGATAAAAGATGTGTTAGATCTAAGTGTACAGGATCATTTAGAGATATCGCTGCAACCTTCAGTAGGCCTTTGCCTTAGTAGAACTTATGGCGGCATGAACGCAGAGATGTTCTCTTGAGCACCAGTTGCTATGTTATCAATAAACTTATATCAATGCCTTTAACAGCATCCCTAAAGTCTTCTGCCCAACTTACCTGCACACTTTGGCTATATGCCGAAAGAAGCTTGGTCTACTAACTACAAAAATGAGGCCACTGTTCATTTGGATTCATAGGTTTATTTTAAAAAGTTTTAAATAGGTTTATAGCATACAAAAAGAACCACCATTGCCATAATAAATTAAACAACACAATGATAATTCGTAACAGATTTGAGATCGAGATGTGCGAAACTTGAGGTATGAGGCCTGTTGACTTTGCCGTTGAAATCCTAGAAGTGAGCGCCGTGACTTGCACCGTGGAAGCTGATTTCAGGCTTTGCGTGACCTCCCGCTTTCTTCACGACGGCCTGGAATCCGTTGTGCTTGTCTGCGGTGTATTCCACCACCCGGGTAGAGCCGTCAGGTTCCACCAGGCTGTAGGAACCCTTGACTACATCACCGTCGCGCGTCTCCCACTGGCTCTTGGCATCCCCGGTGTGGGGATCGTGCACCGCGTAGTCAAACTTGTAATGTGCAGGGGCCTGTGGAAACCAAATTCAAATGTTAGCCGCAAATGAAACAGGGGTGAGCTTAGTTGCCAAGCAGAGGACAAAATAGCTTTGTTCGTACTAGAGCTAGCCGTGAGTTAAAGGCGTTATGATAACTGCACAAAGAATGTCTAGAAAATACGACAATAGCTGTGTATTTTCATAGAATAAAAAGTCTGTCCTTTTCTTGAATCTTCTATAGTAATATCAATATGTTTAAACAATATATATAACCTAAAAGTGCCACATTATTCGCTTATGTGAAAAAATCAGGTACTGAATCACAATTAAAAGCGCATTTAAACATACAAATCCCAAAATCAAGCAAAGGGAGTAAAAAGTATTTGAAAGCACTTGAGAACCACTTAAAGCTTGCTATCAAGAGCCCTAGTCTAAGAAAGATTGTGAAGAGTGTGACGTTATTAAATATATATGACTCTTTTCTTACGTCTGTGCACATTAAACGCACCAATTTGCAACAGTGTCTTTATTTTGATAGCTGTCATCCCCTGCATAGCAAAATATCTATTCCATTTTCTCTTTCAATTCTTGGCCACCATTTTTGTAACGACTGTTCACCTCTTGGCAGGTATATTAAAAAACCTAGCTCAAATTTTTCAATATCAAAAATGTCTTACTTGTCTTTTAGAATCCCATATTATTCAAGCGCACAACTCTTTCCAGTGCAAACCTAAAAACTTCCAATAAAACTTCGTTAACCTTGTTAGTACTTACGTGCTTGGAATTGAGAGCATCAGACCTATAAAGAATGCGGCGATAGTTTGATGCATTCATCTTTAAGTTTTTTTTTCTTTCTAAATTTGCACTCCACCTTACTTTTAGACCACCCTCTAACCTTAAAATAATATTTCGCCGCAGCATATTTCTTTCCAAATTACTCGTCTCGTCGCAGGTATTACTTCGTCCTAATGCCCTAAATGTAAAACCTGTACACTAATTATTCCATGTCATTCATTCCACAGCCCTAATTTATCAACATTTCTTCATTTGCTACCTGTTCTAAGAAAGTCGTATATATGTTATCTTGTAAGCTTTGCAAAGCATTTTACATTGGTTTAACTTCTACTGTTGTTTCGCTACGTATGAACAATCATAGACGTTCTGTTAAAGCTAAGTCTCCCTTGCCGGTTGCCCAACATGCATTATCTCACTGTAAGTATTTTGATGATGCTTTTAATTAAACACTTATTGATGCATTACCTACACAATGCTCTGAAAGTTTACACAGAGATAGAGAGAATTCAGTTATATTTTTTATTAAGTTGTGTACAATACCAGGCTTACGTCACATATTAATATTTTCCCCTCTTTGTCTCTCCCTCTTATTTCTTGTTTGATCTGTCCACGCATACGTTACCTTCGAAATTTACCTGCTTTACTTGTTTTCTGCCTTTGAAGAACACTAGTTGTTCCAGATAGAGCGAAAAATTCTGTGAATATTTAAGTATTTTGTCTATTTCTAGATCTTTATGTGTGTGTGTGTGTGTGCGTGCGCGCGCGTGTGCGTGTGCGTGTGCGTGTGTGTGTGCGCGCGCGCGCGCATAAAGTAACTCTTAGAACAATGTTCACAAAATAACAAGAACTAGAGAAGCAGAAATTGATAAAACACTTAAAATAGACACACAAATATCGCTATATTTTCAACCGTTTTTTCTTTAAAGGCAGAAGGCAATAAATATTACGTAGTATATTCAGTTTCCGTAAAACATTAAGCACAGCACTGTTTAACGCCAAATAATACAATAGAAATTTTAATCCATTGAAATGTTTCGACGTTTAATTACACTTCGTTCGAAAAGCTCAATAAATGTTCATTTAGCCATACATAAAATTATAAAAACACACATTTATATCCACCGGAACTATAATTGCATCATGGGAAAGAGCGATCTTTTTCTGGTCAACGAAGTAGCTTCCTCTAAGCTTAACATTAATAAAAACTTAATGTCAGATAAGGTTTTCTTCCTGCTAATTGACGGTTTATATAATTTCAAAAGGTAATATTTCAATAAATGTGTACCACATTAAAATGCAACGCTGATTCGTTCATGTTTTATACGATCAAGAAGCAATGAAAATTTACGCGCCAACTCTGCGATTGTTGAAGTTCATCGGACTATAAACAATTACATGTAAAGTCTTCACTTTCACGTCTAACTGCAGAGAAAGTAACACCGAGCTGGTAATTAATACTTACGTGGTGATCATATGCGTGAGCTCCTTCATGCTGGTTGTAACCATGGTAAGCGAAGCCTGGGTATGCACTGGCAACGGCTGCCACCACAAACAGCAACAAAATCTAAAAAGCATGCAATTAAGTTTAGAATAAGATATGTGCTAATCAGGATTTACGCTGGACTTTTACACAGTTTCTATATTATTTTATTTATTTACTTTAAAGTTTTCATAGAAATAATTGGTTACATAACTCACTAAATAATAAAAAGTTAATCATCAGTATCATTAATGCCTTTGCATATAAGCAAATAAATTACCTAAGAACAAATGAATTTTATACGAAATTGAATTGTTGTGTAATATTTTTTAAGATGAGCTAAGCATTGCCTAGACACAAAGAATCAAGGCCTTCTGGTACAGTTTACTGAGATACTTTTCAAGCAAGATTTACCACATTTAATGTACACAGAGATGTAGGTATTAATGATAAATCTCAACGTTACCTGGAAGGTTTGCATTGTTGGTAGTAGAGTAATCACTGTGATGTGTGAATATGAACTGATGCCAGATAAACGTTCGCTCTGGTTTATATAGTGAGGGTGTAGCAAGGCCTAATTCGGTACCAGGAATGCAGGAAGGCAGGCTGCTGGGACCTAACGGAGCGTGAACATCGCATATGTCTTGTGTAACAACAGTCACACTCATGTGGGTCTGCTTTTTCATTGTTACGCATTTTATATTGTGTAGTAATATTAATATTATATATTTATTAAACTCTCTCTTTTCGCATATAGTTTAAAGTGTTTGCCTCTATAGAAGTCCATATAAAGGGAGAAATTACCTCCCACAACTGAGGAAAAATGATAACGCTTAGATCACAACAAGGATTTTAGAATACGGTGTTGGTAATCATTTTAAAAACAACTGAACAACGATAATAAATAGCGTTAATTGCAACAATCGAATTCTTAATATTAGTTTTGAAAGCATCTAACTGGAAGAGAATGCTCAACAATGAGATGGCTATATGAATGAAGGTGGCAAAGTTTTTGCGACATTTCAGTTCGGTAGGAAAGAGAGATTAAAAAAAATCGTTTTTTGACACCGTAAGTTAAAAAAAATTGTTCCTTTGGAAGTTTAATGTTTGTATCAAGAATTGGAACTTTTAAATTTCTCATTTTATCTTAAGGTTATATTGTTCAATTATGAAAGTATTATTAAATGGAATATATATGGCTACAACTTCTAATTGAAGTGCTGGGGTTAATTGCAGCCTAACCCAGTTTTCATGTTTTGCCTACTGTTTTTGTTTGTTTGTTTGTTTGTATGTTTTTTGTCATTTTAATCTGTTTTACAATTTTTTTTGTCTTATAGAAAATAAATTAAAGAAGAAAGTTAATTAGAATATAAGAAGTTAGCGATTTAACTCGATCTTTCATGACGTAAATACTGTACTAACACGAATAAGTAACAAATTTATCATTTATATTGTCATTTTAGCCATATTATCACAGTATAAACAGTAAGGACTGCTTGGGTATTTCGCGAGATGCAATTCTGAGTGTCCAGAATTGACTCTATTACCTGTATTTTCCTACAGATGGCTGTGCATAAATAAAGAGGTGGCATAATTGAATACAAACCGAGAACAGTTATTACTGCTTCCTTAATAAATTAAACACCTATCATGCACGTGTGGCTAATCGAAATCCTAATAATAATTATTGTCGAATGTAAGCATTCAGAAATATTTAAGTTACCAGGTTGGTGGTGGTTGGCGGTCATGTTGGCAATACTAGTTCATGTGAATTAGTCTGCGATAATTTTCTGGTTTCAAGGTTACGGCAATAATTAAATATTGGTTTTGAATCGAATTCCTCTGAGTAATTATGACCAAATAACCCTAGAAGTTTCAAATTCATGTCTTTTCAGTGCTGGAAAAATTTAAAAACACTGAAAAGCATATTGCTCGAAATATTGTGGAAGGAACGGACAGTTCAGCGTTGCATCGAACAGTTTCGAACTGTAGATTTCAGGTAAACCCCCCCACTCTTAATAATTTAAGTTCACTTATTTTCAGAAACTTTTTTTATTATTTTATTACAATGGCGTATATTGACTTTTTTCCTTAAAAATTAAATTGCGGCCGCTAGAGGATTTTAAAATTTCGCTTTAACCCCCACTTTTTTAAATTTCATTTTCAGGTATACCTCCACTTCTAATGGCCGATATCCATGATTTTAAGAAACTATTTTTCCTATTTTATTTAAACGGTATATATCGAATTTCGTTACGAAAAAAATTGGTGCCGCTAGAGCGATTTTTAAATTTTAGGTTTTAGGAAACAGCCACTTATAGCGGTCTGATTTCGCTAATTTTCGGAAATTATTTTTACTAATTTATTTTAATAAAATATATCGAGTTTCGTTGAGAAAAAAATTACAGCCGCTATAGTGATTTTTAAATTTCCGCTTTATGTTAACCCTCCCCCCTAATGTTCAAGTTTGCTGGTTACGAACTCGATGAATCGTTTGTTAATTGACGGTTATATGCTGTATTTCGTTTAAAAAAGTAAAAACAAAAATTGCGGATGCTTGAGCATAACGGACTCGCTTTTCATTGCCATTTTTAGTGTCTTTATCGAGGAGATTTGAATAAAAATTCAAAAATCTTTTCACTGGGTACATTTTTCTTTCGGAATTCGCTAAAAAGCTCGATAATTTTTTTTATTTCCTTGTTATAAGCTAAAAATCTTTTAAATATTTCATCCAAAATTTATAACCACGCATATTTCTTTAAAACGTTTTTTTCTTGGAGAACTTTTACTTTGAGGCAATTTTATTTTTTTAGGGAACTTTTTGGTTCAAAAATGATCTTTTACTCCTTAGTTTTATATGATAAAAAGACAAAAAATGGGTAAATCTTGTTTTATGAATATGATGAGCTAATATGCTTTCGTTTTATAAGGCAAATGTATACATTCTAAGTAGAGAAAAACAAACGGAACAAGGAAATATGCAAAGAACATTGCTGGGCGAGAGAGGGCGAGAAAGAGAAGAGAGATGAAAAAGGAATTGCAAGAAAATGAAAGAAATGCTGTGACTAAAAGAAGGCAAAGAGAGAGAAACGAGATAAAGACAGAACAGGGGAGAAAAGCAAAATAAATAAAGGAAGAAAGGAAGAAAGAAAGAAAGAAAGAAAGAACTAACGATTGAGAGAGATAGGGGACGACGGATGACTGAGAGAGAGAAAAGAGAAGAGAATGAGAGAGGACGAGAAAATGAAGAGGAAAATAGAAAGAAAGAACGAAGAAAGTAGGAGATAGGAAGAAAAGAAAGAGGAAGAACAGAGAGAAGACGTGAGAGAGCGGAAAATGAAACAGAATGAAAGAAAAGAAGGATGAGGAAGGAAATAAAAGAGAGAAATTTTTTCGAAAGTTGGAAAATAGCGATTCCTCTTTGTCAAATTTCTTTTATTCTATTCGTTCAATAGACGTGCATTGAAGGACTTCACAACAAAGTAGGCTCGCAAGATGTTCTGCTCTAGTAACCGAAGAGATCAGCATTAATCAATATTCATTTCGAAAATGTATGTTTTTTCCGAATTGCCGGTAAATCACACATGAGAGATATTTCGTGCCAAGCCCGGCCTAATAGATTGTAGTAACCATCTCTGACATAACGCATTGTGAAAGGTGCAATTTCCTCGGAAGCATCGAAATCACTCCCGGCGGACCTTGCTTTTGTAACACGGCTCTTAACTCAATTTCACCATTCTCCATGAATTGCTAAAACATTCCAAATGTAATGCGCAACATTTTTTCCTGTACGTTCTTATTATGCATGGTATTAACGTAAGTTTTGTGCAGAGGTTCAATTAAAAAACACAATCTTGAGAACAGTACTTCTTAAATAAGCATACGTATATGTTGGTTATCTGAAACCCACAAATTATTGAACTCAATTCCAACCATTCGCTTTATCTTTTGTGACGAAAATGAATAAACATCGCTGTTGACCGCCAGTTTAAAAGAATGCTAACGCAAATGCAATTGTTACGAAATGGCTTATCAACACGTTATAACATTAAAAGAACCTCAAGCCTGAAAGAAAAGACATCTGAGCAAAATTTATCGGCCGTTTCGCAACCTCAATTAAATGGGACGCTGATGCTCTGAGATGTTAAAGACCGTCCGTGAATAAAACAAAGTAACAATCAACGAGAGAGAGAGTCGGTCCTGGTGGTGTAGTGGTTACCATACTTGCCTCCTAAACCGAAGATCGCGGGTTCGAACCCGGCCAGGACCGATGGATTTTTTTCGGGCGTAAAAATCCTAAGTATGGCTTCCTTCGGAAGGGAAGTAAAGACCTGGGTCCCGTGTCGTACATTTGCGGCACGAAAAAGAACCTCAAGCCTGAAAGAGAGGCCTCTGAGCAAAATTTGTCGGCCGTTTCACGCCCTGAGTTGAATGGGACGCTGATGACCTGAGCTGTTAAAGAGCGTCCATAAATAAATCAATCAAAAAAACGAGAGATAAGAGTCTCTACAATGTGTTCAGTGCGGAAGTAAGAGAGATACTAACCTCTTTCCCCTATAAAAGCATAAACAGAAAGTGAACTCGACCAGAAGCCATTGCGCATCTTTTGCTCATTCGCCAGGACTATTCAAAACTAATATACTTTGTCTTGATCAACATTTCCACGATGTCCTGAGAGGGGAATTTTCTGTTGTAACTGGTATGAGTCCTTTCGAAATACCTTGTTTTAAATATGCTCCAGTCACTTCAGTGGAAGTAGAACGTTCTTTTTCCACGATGAAAAATGTTCTCTGACAAGCGGCTGACTATGACAGTTGATACCGTGAAAAAGCATCTTGTTGTTGCTTGTAGGCCAGAAAAGTAAACCTAAGTACTTTAATTATGTGATAAAGAAATTATTTAGTATTTTAAATACCTATTTTAATTATATTAGTGCCTATTTTCAGTATTTTAAGTGTCTTTTTGCTGCCTATTTTAACCAAAATAAACGCCTGAACGTCCGGGCTCTACTAATATGTATACAGAAATGATTTAGAGAGTTGTAAATTGTGCTTAGTTAAAGGTGCATTTTAAGCAATTTCTGTAAAAGTAAATGTGAATTAATCGTAACGGTTAACATATCTCTGGGATTGGCTGTATTTACCTCGCCATTATTTCTGTTGTTAGATAGGAGAGCAGCATAAGAAGCCCAGGGCTCTATACGCTCGCAGTTAACCCATGATTGATCGAATAATACACTACAGTCAGTTCCTTTCGCCTTTTCCATGACGCAGTAAGAGCCTGCAGATCACTTTATGGGTCGTTATTTCTTTATTCAGTTTTCCTTTTATTTTGGGAATGTGAAAAATTAGAAATTGATCACCAGCAATCCAAGCAGGTACTCGAATAATTGTATAGAATCCGAAAAAGCAAAATTTCAGGTCATAAATACTAAAATGTTGTAATACAGTTTTTTTTTGTTGCCATTTTCTGCGTGTAGACATAAAATAAAGGAGTCTGCAACTAACAGCATAATAGACACTATCATCCCGTGTGCTTTCTCAAAAATTATGTAACATTTTCCGTTGCTACTGTGGCTGTTGGCCATCTTTCCACAGCGGTAAAGCTAACAATATAATTAGTTGCCAGCGTTATCAGATTTAATTGTTACCCTTCAGGTGTACAAACATAACAGCCAGGAAAGAGACATTTTATTAAGAATTCACTAATCTTAATATCTATCCATTGTAAGACGGTAGTGTTTTTTTTTTTTGTTTATTTATTTACCCTGGAAAGAATTAAGACCATGGGGGCCTTCTCTTCCATTCTACCAGACGGAAAAGATTAATACAGCAAAAATACAGAGTATAATATACATACATAAAAAAACACACAAATTAAATATTAAATATTTAAGTAAATATTACATATTTTAATAAAGTTAAATGTTGATCAAGTTAGTGCTAGAATGCCACTTGATCTTCAATAATTTTCCTCGAGTACAAAGGGGAAGGAAGGAATAGGGGGAGAAGAACAAGAAGCGAGGCACTAATTGTTGTGATTCCTAAAGTTAAGATGGCAATTTAATTTCCGTTTAAATTGCTTTATTGTCTGATAATCTCTCACTCCAGGAGGAAGGGAGTTCCAGATTCTGGGAACTGACACGCTGAATGAGGTTCAGTAGAAATGTGTTCGGTGTCGAGGGATAGACAGTAAAGTCATACTCCGAGTTGGAGGTAGGGACAGGTGTACGAAGCGAGAAGTGGAGATAACGGGGAGTTTTGAACAGGAACGTCAGGAAATGGAAAGTCCTGCGTTCTGTTAGAGGTAGCCATGACAGTTGGTTGCGTAGGAGTGTCACATGATCAAATTTACGATTGTTGACGACGAAACGAACACAGACATTATGTACACGTTGTAATTTGCCCAGTATTCAGATTAGAGTGCAAGATATCACAATAATCAAAGTGAGGCATAACAGACACTTGAATGAGATTCTTTTTGAGATTGAGAGGTGAATCTTTGCATGTTTTAATGTGTGAACCAAAGAAAATATTTTATTACGTGTACGGGTTACGTGGCTTTGGAAATCTAGATCGGAGTCTATATAAACAACTGCTTTTTTCCTGTTTTTCTTTTTGACGTGCTGGCATAATTAATGACTATGCTGTTTATCATAATGGGCGGCACATCGTTTGAGTTTACTTTACGTAGTGCACATTTATGTCCCACGACGATAGCCTGTGATTTAAAAGTGGATTCAATTTTAGTTCAAATTTTTGTGTCCAAAGGGAGATGGAGGTTAGATCTTCATTTATTTCAATCATGGCGTCATGGACAGAAAGTAGAGTTGTAAGTAGTCAGGTGTAGGTGGTAATTGGAGTGTTTTATCTCTTTAGCAATGTTTTTGATGTACAGCATAAAAAGTAGTGGTCCGAGTACAGAACTCTGGGGAACCCTGCCTTAATGAGGCACCAGGAGGAAAAATGGCCATCGGTCATAACAAGTAAATATATATAATGGTGTTTTTGTGTTCAATAAACTTATATTTTTAAAGAATCGCTGAGAAGTTTACATGTATTGTTAAACTTTCTTCTTCTTCTTCTTCTTCTTCTTCTTCTTCTTCTTCTTCTTCTTCTTCTTCTTCTGCACCCATAATGGATTAGGTCGAACCTGTTCCGCTCTCACATTTTTGTTTCAAACAATAATTTTTCCCGTCTTCCAATAGATCTTATTCCTATCTTATTCCTATATACCAACATATTTTTGGGTATTCTATCCTCTGTCATTCTTTTTTAATGTGTTGTGCATTCTTGTCTGTAATTCCCTAATTGTTGTAATATTGGTTGCACTTGTTGTAATATTGGTTGCACTTTGAATTCTTTTCTTATATGCTTGTTTCTTAAATGAATTTCTTTTGCGCAACCTTTTGACAGATGGTAATAAGAGCAATTTCTGTACCTTGAATTTTTTTTATTTATTTTTATTTTTTTTTTTTTAGATTGCAACCCTCACTTCCATAAAAATAATAACTTCCATAAAAATAATAATAATAATAACATGGTGTGTGGAATCTTAACTGTGTGTCTTTTTTCACTTTGTTTTTCCAAATATTTCTAATTGTCTCACACACATCTTTGAATTTTGGTATTTTTATATTAACATCTTCATATTTTTCATGTGTGAGATCACAACCTAAATATTGAAAGTGTGATATTGGTTTATTATTTTTCTTCTATCACAATGTTCGCATATGGGAATTTACTTCGGAACCCCATTACATTTGTTTTCCTCTTTGAAAGTATCATATTTATTTATTTGTTTGTTTGTTTTTAGTTTGTGTAATTTACCTTCCTTGTCAAAAGACAATACTCTATAACCTGCAAGTGACAAAATGATTATTGATCTGTTTTATCCTAACACTATTCCTTTATGTACAATCTTTTTCCATTTTTTAAGAAGGTCGTCTGTGTGTGTCTGTGTGTGCGAGCGCTTGTGCATGTTTCTTTTAAATAATAATAGAGAGAGACTATATGTTTTTAGACCACCATTTACATCTATTATCAATTAATATTCATATATAAGTTTTTATGACTTTAATTGGATGTACAGGATATCCTTTTGATATAACATTTTGCATAATAATAATAATAATAATAATAATAATAATAATAATAATAATAATAATAATGGATCTACTATCATTTTCTCGGACAATAAATGTAATATAAATTTTCAAGTTATATTCTCTACGTTTTTCTATAATTTATTATAAAACATTATCTAAATGTGATCTACCAATTCTAAATCCACTTGTTCCTCACTAATTTTTACATTATATAAAACGTTTATCTGGAGGTACTGATTTTTGCATATATTTTACACATATTTAATAAACTTAATCTTATATAGTTTTTGTATTCGTTTCTTTGTCCCTTTACAAATATTGAGTTAGTTTTAGCTATCTCCCCATTCTTTTGTGATTTTCTTCATTCTGCAACACATATTAAACAAATGTATTAACGAAGTTGTAATATTAATTCTCCATGTGTTATTAATTCTACTGTGATGTCTGATCCTGCGTTTTCCTATTTCTCCTTATTTTGATAGTATTTTGCATTTCTTCCATTGTTATTAAATCTAATGTCTTATATCGCTATTCCTCATTTTGCATAAAATGTCATTATATCATAATTCTTTATAATATAGTTCAAATACACATTACAACATTAATTTATCATTTACTGGAGATATTATGCACATTCCTAACTGGTGTGTGTGTGTGTGTGTGTGTGCGCGTGCGTGCGTGCTCGCGCGTGTGTGTGTGTGTTCGCGTTCGCTTTGTCACTTACATTTCTAATCACAGAATCAAATTGGCACCCCTCTGGTGGACTCAGCGATTTCTTCGGACAAAATCTATATAGCAAAACAAACTGTTCGCTTATGTGACAAATAGGTTTGTCAGTTAAGAAACATGTGTTGAGATTAGCTTGTGGCAGTAAATTAAAGGGCAGCGAGTGATATACAGGAACCACTCTCAACTGACCGTGATCCTGACAATTTGGTGTGGTCAACCATTCCAACTCGATTCGCTACATGCGATAGAACATCACAAACCGATTCACTTCCCAGAAAGTTCTCTGTAAGAGAGTGCAAATTCTCCTGTAGTGTATTGTTTTCTTACTTTCTCGACTTTTCTTACAAATAGCAGAAAACAGAGATCCCCAGTGCTTTAGAGTAGAAAAGTATTTGATATATTAACAATGTTGTACAACATTATATATTATACAAGCTTCTTAAAGTCTTGTGTTCAAATTTCATCTGCGGCAAGTGTGGTCCTCCCATTTATGTCAAAGCAACTGAGACCGAACAAAAATACTATCAATAACTTCCGGAAAATTATCACAGCCGGAATGTGTTTAAGTGATGCAGATGTAACGAATCACAAATTTGTAACAGTTGAACAAACATTTCGTTGCTCTCGCGGATGAAACACAACCGCCCAAGTTCTATATAAGCAGGAGCCGGCTAGACAACTTATCGGGGAGGTCCGAAGCTACAGGGTAACTACCACGAGCGTAAGCTCAGCCAACACAGCCAACTCTACAAGAGCGCAAGCTCAGCCAATACTACTAAATAGAGCGCAAGCTCAGCAATTGAAACGAAAAAAGTCGAGTATAAACGCGCCTTCGGGCAAACACTGGGCCACGGTGTATAAGGTGGCACCAACCCATGTAGCGACCATGACTTCTCTTTTTGTTTCTCTATAAAAAGAAATGTTTTTTTTTAAAGATGTATTAATTTGTAACTTTTATGTCGTTAAAGTACCAACCTTTTGATTTATGTTATTAAACTCTATTTAAACAATAGCCGACCCCTTATCAAAACCTTTGACAAATCACGGAGCTTATGCGTATTTCCTTCACTCTTATACTTTTCTTTAGTAGTGCTCTAGCATCAATCTGGTGATAAAAGAATCCGTCTTGGCTACTTGACACCATAAATTATGATACTCGATGATATAATATTTAAGGGAGTTTCTGTAAAGCTATTTAAACTGTACCTAATAATCAGCTCTGTTCTTCAAACTAAAGCTAGAAAACTTTCTATTATAATCTTGACTCCAGGTGTTAAAGAACTGAAGTCTGCCTTTATAAACGCCAGGTGTACTTCAATTTCTACACTTGAAAAGTGTCAATTTCCGAATCTATCAAGATGTGCCAAGTTCTGGTGGGAGTCATGATCTTGAGTATATTGCGAGCGGCAGCCTTGACAAAAAATGTTCATCTTTGACACAACAGCATCCACTTGAAGAAATTTTGTTTAACTTTCTCATCCACTCTATGCATAGCGTGTGCTAAGCAAGTAATGTGCATCATTTTCGGTAAAAGCCTCCATTGACAAAGTATGTCGGTCACAAAAAGTAAGACGTAACCATGTCTTACACCATTAGGCATAACTAAAACTTAATATTTTTCGAAAGTATGCAATTGTGGGGTAATGCACAGTTTCCATTTCTTCATTCGTAGGCAGAAATCAGAGCTTCTGATCCCGATTATGTGCATTTCACTTGAAATTATAATTTAAATTCTGATAACAAGATTGGTTTTTCATAAAGTGGAACAATTTTCTTGTTATCATTTCTGCAAAAGTTCCCTTATCATGTGCATTGTCTTTCTTTATTTTTTCATTAAGATTTCATAGCATACTTTTAAGATTTTCCTTTCCTTATGTGGTAATTTTTCCAATGCGCTCAGAATTTTATCCTTATTAGAGATTGACTTTCTTCATATTATTTTTTTTATATTTAAGCACTAGCTACATCATTAACATCCTTCTCACCTTTGATAAATTTTGCCTTTCGCACTTTTCAAGTTCACTTTTGAAAGAACAAATGAATCTAGGAGACCGAAAAACTGAATGAATGATAATTATTGATTTTTTTCAAATTGAACAATGGAATGCCGACTCCTACTAACATGATTTTCCCCTTGTAACGAATTCTGAACGAATTCATTTTCCAAATTTAATAGGCTCTTATAAGCATTAAAAAAAAAAAAAAATGAAAACATGTATGTATATGGTGAGGGCCCGTTAACATCCGCAATTTTTACTTTTCTCAACGAAACTCGGTATATGTCATTAAAATAAATTAATGAAAATCGTTTTCGAAAATTAGCGAAATCTATTGGGAATGTGCTATGAAGGATTTAAAAATCCCTTTAGTGATACAATTATTTTTTCATAACGAATCTAGGTATATAGCATTCAAATAAAACAATAAAAATAATTTCTGGAAATCGGACATTAGCCTCATAATTGAAGCCCATGCACAGATATTAATAATTATACAGTGTGTATTTCTTGAATAAAACATTTTTTTTTTCAAATTGAACAATGCCTATTGACATAAAGAAAAAAAAAAAACAGAGCAATTTAAAATGACAGCGTTTTTGTTTGTTTGTTTGTTTGTTTTTTACACTGATCTAATTTGGTCTTCCTTGCCAATACTCTTGAGATAGGACGTAATGGATGATTGTGTTTACTTACTAATGCTGAAAAAGTTGACATGGAGAATGATGTTCTCTCTTGTAATGTGTATGCTGAAAGGTTTCTCAATAGACATACTTCGCCTGTCTTCATCGATTGTTTCAAAATCGTTGGACTGGATCAAAGGGTTGTGTACATTGGCTGCCCGTTCATCAGATTTGACCCGTTTAGACATTTCTGTGTGAGTAAAGGTAAAAGACATGTCTCCAAGGATATTCCGACTACACCAGAAGATATGAAAACGTATTACTGCTCCCTGTTCCGAAACTTCTGCTGAAATGCTACAACATATGCAGCAATCTTTGTATGACAGACTGGAAGCCGGTGTCAACACTTTGAACACAACCTGTGAAGATCAGTTTTCTTAGTTCTTAAGAGTATGCTGACACATAGTACAATAAAATCACATAAGTACAAAATGTAATATGTGTTATCTTAATAAACACACACACATTAAGAAAAGTAAACATATGAACATCATGGCTCAGTAACTAAACAGTTAAATGGAGCAGACAGCTGTACATATTAAAACGTACGTGTTACTATAGCTCGTAAACTACCTGCACTAAAATAGTGCAAAAAACACCATCGACGTTCTAATTTCCTCTTGTTCTATTTTCTTGATGTCAATAGTCATTGTTCCATTCGAAAAATGTAGCGTTTATCCAGAAACATACATTCTAATAATTATTTATATTGTGTATATGGACCTGTCTCTAAACTGTGAAAGCAGCACATCAATAAAAGCTCCCATTTCATTAGCGGGGCAAGTTTTAGGTGATTCCCCCAGTACAAAATGTTTAATCTGGAGGTAGTGATCCTTGATAATATTTTATACATTATATATAATAATCTTATCCCTTATTGTTTTTGTATTCGGTTTTTTTCTCTTTTTTTTTTCTTCCCCCCCTTTTCAAATGTTGAGATAGTTTTAGTTATCTTCCATTCTTTTGTGATTTCCTTCATTCTGCAACACATATTAAATATATGTAATAGACATAGTGTGATATTAATCCTCCATTCTTTAATATTTTACTGGAATGTCGGCTGTTAGTGGAATTTTTCCATTTTTCATTATTTTGATTGCATTATGCATTTCTTCTATTGTTATTAAATCTAATTACCTATATCCCTATTTTTCATTTTGCATATCATCTAAAATGTCATTATATAATAATTCTTCGTAATATAGTTCAAAAATACACTACAACATTACATTATTGTACCTATTATGCACATTCTTAACTGAAATATATATGTTGGACTTGTCATTTGCCTTTCCAATTACAGAGTCAAATTGGCACCATTCTAGTGACCTCATCATCAATTCCTTCGAACAAAAATCAATAAAGCTAATCAAACCGTATTCACTTATACGACAAATAGGTTGCCAGCTAAGAAACATGTGTTGAGATTAGCTTGTACAGTAAATCAAAGGGCAGTGAGTGATATACAGGAACCACTCTCAACTGAACGCGATCCTGACAATATTGTGTGGCCTTCCAACCCAACTCGATTCGCCTAATGCGATGGAACAACACCAACCGATTTACTTCTCCGAAAATTCCCTGTAAGGGAGTGCAAATTCTCTCGCTGCTTGTGGTCTATTAATTTTAACTTTCCAGACTTTTCTTATAAATGACAGAAAGCCGAGTTACCCAAGGCTATATTATTTATTTGAAATATTAACAGTACTGTACAACATTATATAGTTTTTAAAAAGTCTTGAGTTCGAAGCTCACTTGTGCCAGGTGTTGTTCTCCAATTTAAGTCAAAGCGATTGAGACTCAACAAAAATACTATCAATAACTTCCGGAAAAAGATCACAGTCGGAATATGTTTAAGTGATGCAGATGTAACGAATCACAAATTTGTAACAGTTGAACAAATATTTCGTAACTCTCGCGGATGAAATACAACCTCTCAAGTTTTATATAAGCAGGAGCTGGCAAGCCAGTATACCGGGGAGGTCCGAAGCTACAGGGTAACTACCACGAGCGTAAGCTCAGCCAACACAGCCAACTCTACAAGAGCGCAAGCTTAGCAAAATGAAACGAGGATAAACGCGCCTTCGGGCAAACACTGGGCCACGGTGTATAAGGTGGCACTAACCCATGTAGCGACCATGACTTCTCTTTTTGTTTGTTTATTATAAAAATAAACACTTTCTCTACAGATTTATTAACTTATAATTTTTACGTCGTTAAACAAGTATTCTTTTAATTTATGTTATTAACCTTTATTTTAACAATAGCCGACCCCTTATAAAAACCTTAGACACATCACTTGAGCTTATGCGTATTTTCATCACACTTATACTTTTCCATAGTAAATCAATTGGACACAAATTTCATCACTGCCTTTTCTGCCCAGTCTTCGAAACATTACTTCAGTTGTCAGCAGAAAACAGAGCTTCAGATAAATGTCTCCACTTTTATCCACTGCGGATACATATACTAACCACCCCGATATTGTGCATTTCACCTGAAATTATAATTTAAATTCTGATAACAGAATTGAATTTTTCATAAAGTAAACAATTTGCTCCTTATCATTTCCGCAAAAAGTTCCCTTATCACGTACATCGCCCTTATTCTTTAACATTTCATAGCATACTTTTAAGTTTTTCCTTTCCTTAGATTGAAATTTTCCATCATGCTCAGACTTTTATCCTTATTTGAGATTGACTTCCTTCATGTGATTTGTCCAGTGTTTTCTTTATATTTAAGCAATAGCTACATCATGAATACCCTATTCACGTTTGCTAAATCTCGCCTTCCGCACTTGCTTTGACTTTTCAATGTTCACTTTTGAAGACATTTAAAGAAAAGAACAAATGAAGTCAAGGAGATGGGAAAACTGATTGATAATTATTATTATTATTATTATTATTATTATTATTATTATTATTATTATTATTACTTTATTTGTTTTTTTTCCGGGTTGAACGTCAACTAGCAACTAACATGATGTTTCATTTTTAGCGAATTCCAAACGAATTCAGTTTCGAATATTAATAGACTCTTATGGACATAAAAATACAATGAATATATATGTGTATATATATTCTGGTGAGGGTCTGTTAAAGCTCTAGCGGCGGCAATTTTTTTTCCCCCGCATATAACAATAAATTAACAAACTATTCGTCGAGTTCGCTAACCGGCAAAATTCGACTTCCGGGAGTAACTAAACCAAACTAAAGCCAAAAGTTAAGCTATAGCAACCGCATTTTTAAATTCTTTTCAACGAAACTCTGTATATGTCATTAAAATAAATTAACAAAAATAGTTTACGAAAATCAGCGAAAAGTGACTATTAGGAATGGGGTATACGAAATTTAAAAACCTCTCTAGTGGAACCAATTATTTTTCACAAGCAATCTAAGTATACACCATTTAAAAAAATAATAAAAATACCTTCTGGAAATCGGACATTTGGCTCATAATTGCAGCCCATGAACAGATATTAATAATTATTGCAATGTGTATTTCTTGAATAAAACTTTTTTTTTTCCAATTGGAACAATGCCTAGTGACATTAAGAAAATAAAAGTAGAGCAAAATAGAATTCAATTTTTTTAGCATGCTTCTAATGCAAGTAGTTGTGTGCCTCATTTAAATTTAGTTACTAGGCTACGATGTTCATGTTTTTCACAATTTCTTTCCTTTACGCTGATTTTATTGACTTCCTTGCCAATACTTTCTGATAATTCTTGAGGTAGGACGTGATGGCAGATGGTATTTTCTAATTCTGAAAAAGTCGACATGGAGAATGTATTAAAAACGATGTTTTTTTTTAATGTGTATGTTGAAAGATACCCCAATAGACATACTGCACTTCTATTCATCGATTGTTTCAAATTCGTTGGATAGGACGAAGGGGACATGTATGTTGGCCTGCCCGTTCACCAGATTTGACCCCTTTGGACATTTCTGTGTGGCAAAAGCTAGAAGACACGTTTACAAGGATATGCCGACTACACCTGAAAATATGAAACGATGTATTACAGCTGCCTGTTCTGAAACTTTTGCTGAAATGTTACAACATGTGCAGCAGTCTTTGTATGATAAACTGGAAGCCGGTGTCAACACTTTGACACAACCTGTGAAGACCAGTGTTCGTAGTTCTTAAGAGTATGCTGACACATAGTGCAATAAAAGCACACACACATACAGTAAGAAAGCAAACATACAAACATCGTATCCCAGTAACTGAACATTTAAATAGAGCAGACAACTGTAAACATTTAAAATGTTCATGTTACTATAGCTAGTAAACTATCTGCACTAAAATGGTCCAAAAAACACCATTGACGTTGCAATTTCCTCTAGTTCCATTTTTATATCAATAATCATGTAATTTTTTGGAAAAAGTAGCCTATTCCCAGAAATATGCCAATTAATAATCATTAATATTTGTGAATGGGCCTCTTTCTATAATTCAACTCTGTGAAAGCAACACATCAATAACACCTCCCATTTGAGAAATATTTGCGGTGCATGTTTTAGATGATTTACCCAGTACAAAATGTTTATCTGGAGGTAATGATCCTTGGACATATTTTATACATTATATTAAATAGCCTTATCCCCCTATAGTTTTGATATCGTTTCTATTTTCCTTTTCAAATATTGAGATAGTTTCAGCTATCTCCCATTCTTTTCTGATTTTCTTCATTCTGCAACACATATTAAATATACATAATAGACGTGGTTGTAATATCAATCCTCTATACTTTATTAATGCTAGTGTCAGATGTTATTTGTTCCTGCCTGATCTATTTTTCATTCTTTTGATAGCATTTTTCGTTTTTTTCTGTTGTATTTAATCTTTTGTCCTCTCTTCCTGCTCTTCAATTGTGATATCATCTATATTGTGTGTTTATCGTCACGGGTTCCCCAGCTCGTTAACACACGGAAGCCTGGGGTTACGATTTCCACCTTGAATGATATTCTTTCCAGGTTTTCTTCAGTCTTCATAAATGGCAAATGCCGGGAGGGTGCTCTAAACTTAAGCGTAAAACGCTTCCTTCCTTTAAAAAAAAAAATTATTTTCCAATTTATCATTGCATCTTATAAAGTATTAATGTCTAGCGCCTCTGGTGCCTTTGCAGTTGAAACTGGCGCTAAACACTATTAAAAAATATACATTGTTGTTAAATAACATTTTTTTGTAATATATTTCAAATCGAAACTATAACATTAATTTGTCAATCTTGTATTCACTTAACGTATTTTAAAGACGTAATTGAAATAAATATGTTCGCCTTGTCATTTACTTTTCGAATCACAGTGTCAAATTGATACCACTCTAGTGACCGCACTAATTCCCCCAAACGAAAATCAATCAAGCAAAACAAACCGTGTTCACTAATGTGACAAATAGGTTTGCCAGTTAAGAATTGACAAAGGGCAGCGAGTGATCTAAAGGAACCACTGCCACCTGACCGTGATCCTGACAATTTGGTGTGGCCATCCAACCCAACTCGATTCGCTACTGGCAAAGAAACACCACAAACCGGTTCACCTCGCCGAAATTTCCCTGTCAGCGGCTGTACTGCCCAGTGCAATTTCTCTCGCCCCCCTGCGGTCTGTTACTTTCTCACTTCCCGTACTTTTCTTATAAATGACAGAAAACAGAGCTGCCTAGTGCTTTATTATTTATTTGAAATTTTACGGTACTATAAACATTATATATTATACAAGTTTTAAAAAAAAGTCTCGAGTTCGAAGCTCACCTGTACCGGTTCTCTCATTTATGTCAAAGCAACTGAGACTAAACCTTTAAATAGCAGAATCCCACAACCGTATAGGTGTATAGGTTTGTTAGAAACCGTCTTTGGGTAAGGTAACGTGTTATTAATCTCTCCAGGTATTTCAATTATCTCGTTTTCTCTGTTGATAATCAAATATCAAATTAGTGCTTTCTCATACAAAATTACATTCAACTACTTCCGAAAAATTATCACAGCCAGAATATGTTTAAGTAACGCAGAGGTAATGCAACACAAATTTGCAACAGTTGAACAACTGCTGAACAAACATTTCGTAACTCTCACGGATGAAACGCAGCCACAGCAAGTACTATATAAGACGGATGGGCAAGAAAGCATGGTCGGGAGGTCCGAGGCTACAGGGCAAGTACCAAGAGCGCAAGTGCAGCTAGCACAGTCAACTGTTCTACTACTAAGAGCGCAAGCTCCCGCCAGTAACACCATCAACATCTTCTGCTTAAAACCCAGCAGAATGACAAGTGCTGCCTTCGCTCTCTAAAAAAAAGAAAAAAAATCACTTGGTCACGGTGTATAAGTTGGCCCCAACCCATGTAGCGACCATGACTTCCCTTTTTCTTTTTTTAAAAATACTATAGTTCACTTAAGGTTTATTAATTTACATTATTTTTTTCTTTCGGTAAAGTAGTACCTTTCACTGCATAGTGTAATTAAACTTTATTTAACCGACCTCTTATCACACTTTCGTTGAACGTATGCATATCTCGTGGAATATTTTCTCATCTTTTAAATGCTTTTATCGCTAAATTTAAGTAAGGACACTTCAGAAGAAAATTTTAAGTACACGCCAATTTCCTTAATGTCTTCCCTTTCCAGAGTCTTGGATACATGTATAAAATCCCAATCAATGAATTATTTACAAAAATATAAATTCTTCAGTAAATTCAGTTCTCGTAATAATTTCAATGTGTTATGATGGATTAATAAATACGAACTGAATTATTCAAGAATTAAGTCAGTGGGAAAATGTCTAGCTATGTGCCTTATATATTTGAAAATCCTTTGACCACGTAAATCTTCTAAAGTCACATTCATTTATACATAACGACATATTATTGATATGATGTTCTTAATATTTCAAGAATGATTTAATTAAATTTTCGTTAACAACCTCAAACTTATTATTAGAAGTCCTAACGTCAACAAACAACAATATAATTCTCGCCAAGAATACTCCTGATTGTCAGTAACACGTCACATAATGAAAACGGATATTCACACCGGTAATTTTTGAAGTAAGGTTTACTACCTCCTTTATTGCGGTTGCCAGATACTTTTCACAGAACTTTGACAACATGTTTAAAATAATTGTTTTCTCACGACCAGTCAAAGGCTTGCCCGGTTTATGCTTTGCAAAATATATCTGCGTAGAAGCTGCAACACTGCCATAATATTAGGCGCAAATGACTTTAAACAACGGTTGATCATGCGAACTGCCTCTTAGAGTCCGAGCGTATTAATTTGCAATTTCGAAATTCAACTACGTTAAGTCAGCAGTAATAAATTAAAGTCACAAGTACAGTAGTATTATTTATTACTGAACCCAGCCTAAAATTCTTAACACGAATTATATTCTTTGCTTGCATTGCTACTGTGTTGTACTTCACTGCAGACATTTATAATAGTCACGTCGCGTCACGTAACATTTTGATCGGGGTCACTCTAAGGGCGAACAGCTAAAATTACCCCAAAGGACAGGGCGAAGGTAATTATTCAGATCCAATAGCCCAATCTCTTATAAATATTATTAGGGATATTTAGAGGTCGTTATGCAACAAACTGTCACAAGTGCCCGAGGTTATTAAGGCGCGGACTTTGTGAGAGGGGGGGGGGACTGAGGTTTTTCCCAGTTTTTCCTCAGAACTCATAAATGGCAAATGCCGGGGAGGGGCTCTAAACTTAGGCCTGACACACTTTCTTCCTTAAAAAAAAATCCTTTCGCAGTTTTATCATTTCATCCCATGTATAACTCTGTTATAACTCAGACGGACGTTAAATGCAAATTTAAAAAACTGGAACAACGCCTAAAATATAAGCAACATACTGCGAAAGACAATATATAAATTGGTATCCCTCCGAGATTATCTGCCCCAGATATTATTCACTTAATTTATTTAGTTGCATATCGAGCTATTCAATATGGAATCATTGCATGGTGTTCGCGGGTTCGAAACCCGGCCAGAACCGATGGATTTTTTCGGGGCGTAAAAATCCTAAGTATGGCTTCCTTCGGAAGGGAAGTAAAGTCGTGGGTCCCGTGTCGTACATTTACGGCACGAAAAAGAACCTCAAACCTGAAAGAGAGGCCTCTGAGCAAAATTTGTCGGCCGTTTCACGCCCTGATATGAATGGGACGCTGATGACCTGAGATGTTAAAGAGCGTCCTTAAACAAATCAATAAAAAAAAAAAAAATTGCATGGTGTTGCATTACGAAGACTATTTCTATTACAAAGGTGTATTTTAAAATCTGTATATACCAATTTCTGAACTTCTGACAAAACTATTTTTACACAATTCAAATTTGAGCAATATTTTTAAACAAATTGTTGATATTTTTTCACAAGAATCTGGACTACTTAAAATTAATTAATCCACCTAAACATGATACGATAAAGAATTGCTTTACCCCGAGGAAACCGAGCCGACTTCCCCAACTAGTTTGCTACCACTGTTGAACCATCATTTATTATTATTATTATTATTATTATTATTATTATTATTATTATTATTATTATTATTATTATTATTATTATTATTACCATCATCATCCTTATAACTTGCCTTCACTTTATAATACATATTATCTTTTTTAGGGAGGACAAAGCATAGAAAAGTTATGCTGTTAACGCATTAGCTCAAATTTTGGTTAGGTTAGCTTAAATTAAAAAAAAAAATCACAACTTATACTGTTAAAAGCGTAGGCCTTATCCCTATAAAATATTTCCTTGACATTTTACTACGTTATAATTTCCATTTGATGCCGATGTATATTGCATGTGATTAACTATTAACATGCATCCTAAAAAGTTTATTTTTTGCATTCTATTGCTTGTTTCTGAACGTTACGACTCTTATATCCGCCTGTATTTGTATAACTCTGGAACTAAAGCTGAGGCGTTCGGTTTTCTTCGCTGCCATTCGTGGAAAGAAGGCGTGACTGGTTGCCAAGCGGTACTCTACTTCCGGGCAAGTGACGCATTGAGTGCCGTATGTTGACAAATGTTTTACATCTGCAAACTAAACACGGCAATAACTTTGGACCGAAGTTCTTTAATAATATAGTTATTAGGAACCCAGAATTAAGTATATTAATTAAGTAAATTTAAGAATAAAATTCGACAAATTACTTAGCTGAAGGTTGAAACTGTTCTTTCACACTAGTGGTGTGTAGGACATAAGAGAATTTGTGAATGAAGAATCAGGACACGGCAACTCGGTTAGAGCACCAGCCCGGGAAGCTGAAGATTCCTGGTTCAAATCACGGCCATGCCCAAGATTTTTCAATTCTGTTTCTTTATTTCCATTATTCCTGCGTGTTTTAATTAGTTGATTATACTATATAAGATATTCACACTAGTCGATCAAGGTCTAGCGATAATCATACTTCCCTCGTAGACTCAGTGTCACGGGTTGCCTGCTGTTCCTCCTTTCATGTACGAATTCCAAAACTTTTTCTTCAATGTCAAGTTGCCTTCCTTTGCGAGAAAAGTGAATTTCTTCCTATTGGCTTCAGTTGTTAATAATGCCAACTTCTATGGCCGCCACAAGCGAACGTTGCTCTCAGCTACAATGAACTCCCTTCCTGCCCTTTTTCAGCATAAAGAATGACTTTACACTTAAAAGTAGCATCATAATATGCTCTTCTCTACGTGCCCTTCATCTCGTGACTATCTACTATTCAAACGCTCTACGCAATAATAACTCGACGTTAAAGTTAGGACGTTTTCTCGTGTCAATCTCATCCGCCTCCTTCCAATCTCGGAAAGCACGAGATTACACAGATAGCAGTGGAAAGAAAGAAACCTCCTCACCTGTGTTTATTGGCCTGAACTTTAGCACAAAACTGTTAAATGTATTGTGAGTAGAAAGTGTTAGTTTGTACTGTGATTAATTGTTTTTGTTAATGGAATATTTGTGTCTTAAAGGCGGTTTTCTTTCTTGTTTCTTTGTGCTTTAGACATTTTTTTTCCATTTTTCTTTTCCATACTTCCACCGTAATGCTAATCAGTCGGCGTTCTTCACTATTGTTCTACTAAGTAGGCGGGTAAGTCATTGTTAATGATGGCAAATTTCCTTTAGCTCCAGCAGGGGTTAAAAAAAAAGGGGGTGGGAAACCTTCTGTCGGGAGTATATGAACGAACTATTGTACTGGAGTACCTAATTATGTAGGTATATCTGTGGAAGGCCTACGCTCGTCTCCTTTTCGTTAATATAAATTAATAGGAGATTGTGTGCTACTATAAATCATTGTAATCTGGCAAATCTCTTTTGATTTTTACATTGGTCTACAAAAGAAATCTTCTTCTTCTTCTTCTTCTTCTTCTTCTTCTTCTTCTTCTTCTTCTTCTTCTTCTTCTTCCACAAGTACTAAATCAATCGGAAGCTTATGTGTTTTTTCCATACTGAGTTCAAATATCCTTTCAGCTTTTTTTTCCATCAGGCTGAATTTTTTATATTATGATTATGATCATATTTTCTCCCCGGAATGTTTCTCTTCATAATCCAGTAGTTGTCGGTCAGTATACTAGGATTCCATTTGTCTTGGTACTCTTTTCCACAGTGGAGATCTCTGATGACAACGCTCATCATGATCATCAGAGACAGCCGTAAGATTTTCTGGGAAGAAGTTTGGGTGGGAGTACAAGAAGTGAATTTTAGAGACATGTTGCATCCCATAGCTTTGTGTGAATTCACAACATCACTCACTATTTCTTTATTGTTGCCAAGAAAACCGTAACACATATTTTTGAATGATTTCCAGACTGCTTTGTCTGGTAGATGTAACAGTTTCTCAAAAGTGCATCAGCCTTAGTGATGTAAGATCATTAAGACCTTCTTGAGTTACAAAGTACGGTTTTGATGAACAACTTTCTTCGAATGTATCGGATCATTTCTCTGTTTCTTTGGTCTTCAGTGAGAGTTGGGCTGAAGTCAGAATTGTCAAAACCGCCACGGGTGGCCGAGATCGTTAAGACGCGCCAAGACCGTCCCCCCTTACTGGTTGTTTTTTTTTTTTTCCTCCCATGTTTTCCTCAACCCTTAACTTAGGTCTGAAAAGCTTCCTTCGTTAAAAATAAATATTCTTTGCCAATATATAATTTCATCTCATTTATCATCAGTGTTCACCACTTGTGGTGCTTCAGTAGTAAAAACGGGCGTTAAACACTACTCAAAAAAAAAAAAAAAAACAATTGCCATTCAAGATCACGAAATCTGAACACTTCAGTACAGAGTACTCCTCACTATGTGGCATGGGTCTCATTGCAGAAGCCAAACTGGGATAATTAACTGTATATTTTGTTTTGGATGTAATTCCTATAATGTTAGTTAAGCAGAAATAACCACCAGTTGAATTGTTCCCTCAACATTATAGGAACTGCAAATGAGTACCATTTTCCATCCAGTGAGAAGCCTAACACATGATACACAGCATACATTTGGGACCCAGTCTTTATCAAAAATCGCCAGCTTTACACCCAAAAGAAAGCTCATAACTCTTTTTCACAAGGGGTGTGAAATATCGCCTCTGGGACTTGAAAGCTAGTTCATCACACAGTAGAAGAAATTGTTTGGATGTTTTAAACACATTCTTGGCACATTGAAACGTTTGTACAATTAATAAAATATAACAATAACCCATCAAAAAACACTACATGTGTTCAGGGACTCATTACAATTTCATACTGGCTACTGCCTGCCTGCTTACTATAACAACATAATATTTGCAAGTTTTTTTTTTTTTGAGTAGTGTTTAACGCCCGTTTTTACTACTGAGGCACCACAGGCGGTATATATATATATTTGCAAGTGTTAGAACATATTTGAACAAAGTAAATAGAACAAGTTTCAACAATAATCAGTCTGCAGTGTTGCCAAGTTATTCTGAATAAAATTTCCACTCGTATAATTTACAAAAATTATAACCAAGAAAACTTTACACACCGAAGCTTATTATATGTGTATTTAAAACGTACGTGTTACTACAGCTCGTAAACTACCTGCACTAAAATAGTGCAAAAAACACCATTGACGTTCTAATTTCCTCTAGTTCTATTTTCTTGATGTCAATAGTCATTGTTGCATTTGAAAAATGTAGCGTTTTACATTCTAACAATTATTAATATTGTATAAGGACCTCTCTCTAAACTGTGAAAACAGCACATCAATAACACCTCCCATTTCAGAGATATTAGCGATGCAAGTTTTAGGTGATTTAACCAGTGTCAAATGTTTAATCTGGAGTTAATTATCCTTGATTATATTTTATATATTATATATAGTAACCTTATCACCCTATAGTTTTTGCATTCCTTTCCTTTTTTCCTTTTCAAATGTTGAGATAGCTTTAGCTATCTCCCATTCTTTCGTGATTTTCTTCATTCTGCAACACATATTAAATATATGCAATAGACGTAGTTGTGATATTAATCCTCCATTCTTTATTAATTTTACTGAGATGTAGTCTGTTAGTACAATTTATTTATTTTTCATTATTTCGATAGCATTTTGCATTTCTTCTATTGTTTTTTAATCGAATGCCTTATATCCCTATTTTTCATTTTGCATATCATCTAAAATGTCATTATATCATAATTATTTGTAATATAGTTCAAATACACACTACAACGTTAATTTATCACACACAGGATGCATTTTGCGCATTCCTAACTGATATATATATATATGCCTGTCACTTACATTTCCAATCACAGAATCAAATTGGCACCCCTCTGGTGGACTCAGCGATTTCTTCGGACAAAATCTATATAGCAAAACAAACAGTTTGCTTATGTGACAAATAGGTTTGCCAGTTAAGAAACCTGTGTATTAGCTTGTAGTAGTAAATTAAAGGGCAGCGAGTCATCTACAGGAACCACTCAAAACTGATCGTGATCCTGACAGTTTGGTGTGGCCATTCAATCCAACTCGATTCGCTACCGGCGACGCAACACCACAAAACGATTTACTTCTCCGAAATTTCTCTATAAGAGAGTAGCAGTCCTATAGTGTATTATTTTCTTTCTATACTTTTATAGCAGAAAACACAGCTCCCTGGTGGTTTATGATAGAAAAATATTTTATATATTAACAGTACTGCACAACATTATATATTATACAAAAGTCTTGAGTTCGAAGCTCACCTGTGGGAGGAGTGATTCTCCCCATTTAAGTCAAAGCAATTGAAATTCAACAAAAATACTTTCAACAACTCCCTGATAATTACCGCAGCCGGAATGTGTTTAAGTGATGCAGAAGTAACGAAACACAAATTTGCAACAGTTGCACAAACATTCCGTAACTCTCGCGGACGAAACACAACCACCCAAGTTCTATATAAGCAGGAGCTGGCAGGCAACACATCGGGGAGGTCCGAAGCTACAGGGTAACTACCACGAGCGTAAGCTCAGCCAACACAGCCAACTCTCCTAGAGCGCAAGCTCTGTCAATACTACTAATCAGAGCGAAAGCTCAGCGAAATGTACCGACAAAAGTCGAGCAAAATATGTAACCTCCTGCTTAAAACCCAGGACGATCTATAGTGTCGCCTTCGGGCAAACACTGGGCCACGGTGTATAAGGTGGCACCAACCCATGTAGCGACCATGACTTCTCTTTTTGTTTGTTTTTTAATTTTCTATAAAAAGAAATTCTTTTTCTAAAGATTTATTAATTTACGTCATTAAAGCACTAACCTTTTGATTTGTTACACAAGTAAATTATTTAAAAAATACTCGACCCTTTATCAAAACCTCTGATACACTTCTGTTGAACATATGCCAATATCAAACATTCTTAAAATTTTATATAGTAATGTCCTTACATCAATCTGGTGATAAAAGAATTTAAACAACTTCTCATAAATTTCTTTGCAGCTCAAATTTCCTAACTTTTTCAATATAGATGGTACATTAAGAAAAACGAATTAAATAATTGAAGAAGAAGGAAAACTGTCTAGGTACCTGCCTTGGCTATTTGAAACAGTAAAAAATCATTCTGTTATACAAGCTGAATGTTCTAATAATCAAGAGAGTTGCTGTAAAGTTATTTAAATTTTACCTAACAATGAGGTGTCTTCTTCAAACTAAAGCTAGAAAACTTTCTATTGTAATCTTGACTCCACGTGTTGAAGAACTGAAGGCTGCTTTTATAAACGTTCGGTGTGCTTCAATTTCACTATTTGAAAGTGTTTTAGTAGCTTCAATGCGGACTCTATCCCGGTGCGCCAAGTTCTGGCGAGAGACATGAACTTGAGCGCATTGCGAGCGACAGCCTTGACAAAAAATGTTCACCTTTGACATCCACTTGAAGAAATTTTGTTTAACTTTCTGTCACTCTATGTATAGCGTGTGCTAAGCAAGTAATGTGCATCACTTTCGGTAAAAGCCTCCATTGACGCTCGGTCACAAAAAGTAAGACGTAACCATGTCTGACACCATTTGGCCATAACTAAAACTTAATATTTTTAAAAGGTACGGCAATTGTGGAGTAATGCACAGTTTCCTTTACTTCACTCGTCAGTAGATAACAGAGCTTCAGATAAATATCTCCACTTTTAGCCACATATGATAACCTTCCCGATTTTGTGCATTTCACATGAAATTATAATTTAAATTCTGATAACAAGATTGAAGTTTTTCATAAAGTAGAACAATTTTCCCGTTATCATTTCCGCAAACGTTTCCTTATCACGTTCGTTGACCTGCTTTATCTTCTTCTGTAAGATTTCATAGCATACTTTTAAGTTTTTCCTTTCCTTAGGTGGCATTGATAGAATTAAATTCTTTGGAAATTTTCCATCACGCTCAAATTTTTATCCTTATTTGAGATTGACTGTCTTCATATTATTTGTTCAGGGTTTTCTTTACATTTAAACACTAGCTACATCATTAATATCCTTCTCACGTTTGTTAAATTTTGCCTTTTTCCACTTGCTTCGAGTTTTCAATGTTCACTTTTGAACACATATAAAGAAAAGAACAAATGAAGTCTAGGAGACGGGAAAACTGAATGATAATTATTGATTTTTTTGAGTTTGAACAACAGAATGCCACTTACCTACTAACATGGCTTTCCCATTTAGCGAATTGTCGTTTTATTCAGCATAGAGCATAAATTAACACACGATATGTCGGATTCGCTAATCAGCAAAATTGGACTACTGGGGGTGTGGAGGGTTAAATTAAAGCCCAATTTTAAGCTCTAGCAACCGCAATTTTTACTTTTCTCAAAGAAACTCGGTATATGTCACTAAAATAAATTAAATAACATATTTTCCGAAAATCATCGATAACTGACTATTGAAAATGGGGTATGCAGAATTTAAAAATTCCTTTAGCGGAACATTTATTGTCATAACAATTTAAATAAAATAATAAAAATAATTTCCGGAAATCGAATATTAGGCTCACAATAGCAGCCCATGCACAGATAATGATAATTTTTACAATGTGTATTTCTTGAATAAAACTGCATTTTTTCCTAATGGCACAATGCCTATTGACTTTAAGAAAATAAAACTACAGCTAATGAGAATGTCAGTGCGATTTATTATTATTATTATTATTATTATTATTATTATTATTATTATTATTATTATTATTTTATTATGACATATTTCAGAGCAAATATTTTACGAACTACAGTCATTTGGAAAGTTCAAATTCATATACTTGCCTGCCCCAGTTAAGTTAAGTTACTAGGTTACGGTGTTCATATGTTACTTTTTTCAATTTGTTTCCTTTACACTAATTTTATTGTGACTTCTTTGCCAGTACTTTGTGATAATTCTTGAGGTAGGACGTGATGCAAGATGTTATTTACTAATGCTGAAAAAGTTCACATGGAGAATGTAGAAGGAATGTTTTTGCTTGTAATGCGTACGCTGAAAGATTTCTCAATAAACGTACCACGCTTGTCTTCATCCGAGTGTTTAAAAATCTATGGATTGGATGAAAGGGTTGTGTACATTGTCTGCCCGTTCATCAGATTTGACCCCTTTAGACATTTCTGTGTAGGGAAAGCTAAAAGACACTGTCTACCAGAACATATCGACTACACCAGAATAAAAGAACACACAAACACAGTAAGTAAGAAAAGTAAACATACGAACATCATAGCTCAGTAACTAAACAGTTAAATGGAGCAGACAAAACGTTCGTATTACTATAGCTCGTATACACACACACACACACACACAAAAAAAAACCGTTCTAATTTCCTCCAGTTCTATTTTCTTGATGTCCATTGTTCCATTTGGAAAATGTAACCTTTTCAAAGAAATATGCATTTTAATAATTATTAATATTGTGTGCGAACTTCTCTCTACACTTCAACTCTGTGAAAGCAGCACAAAATAATACATCCCATTTTAGAAATATTAGCGGTACTAACTTTAGGTGAATAAAATGTTTAATCTGGAGGTAATTATTCTTGGATATATTTTATCCATTTTATATAGTAACCTTGTCCCGCTATTGTTTAGGTATTTGTTCTTTTTTCCTTTTAAAATATTGAGACAGTTTTAGCTATCTCCCATTATTTCGTGATTTTCTTCATTCTGCAACATGTATTAAATAGATGTAATAGACGTAGTTGTGATATTAATCCTCCATTCTTTATGAATTCTACTGGGATGTCGTGTGTTAGAAGAATTTTTCTGTCTTTCATTATTTCGATAGCAATTTGTATTTCTTCTATTGTTATTAAATCTAATGCCCTATATCCCTATTTTTCATTTTGCATGTCATTTATACATTTCGAATCGCACAGTCAAAATGACATCCCTCTAGTGGCCTCAGCGATTCCTTGGAACAAAAATCAATATAGCAAATCAAACTGTTCGCTTATGTGACAAATAGGTGTGCCAGTTAAGAAACATATGTTGAGATTAGGTTGTGGCAGTAAATTAAAGGGCAGCGAGTGATATACAGGAACCACTCTCAACTGACCGTGATCCTGACAGTTTGGTGTGGTCAACCATCCCAACTCGATTCGCTACATGAGACGGAACACCACAAACCGATTTATTTCCCAGACAGCGAGAAGGAGTCCTGTAGTGTATTATTTTCTTACTTTCTTGACTTTTCTTATAAATGACAGAAATCGGAGCTCCCCAGTACTTTAGGATAGAAAAGTATTTGATATATTAACATTACATATTATACAAACATCTTAAAGTCTTGTGTTCCAAGCTCGCCTGTGACAGAATTTATGTCAAAGCAACTGAGTCCACACAAAAATACTTTCAACAAGTTCCGGAAAATTATCACAGCCGGAATGTGTTTAAGTGATGCAGATGTAACGAAACACAAATTTGTAACAGTTGAACAAACATTTCGTTGCTCTCGCGGATGAAACACAACCACCCAAGTTCTATATAAGCAGGAGCTGGGAAGGCAACTTACTCGGGAGGTCCGAAGCTACAGGGTAACTACAACGAGCGTAAGCTTAGCCAACACAGCCAACTCTACTAAGAGCGCAAGCTCAGCCAATACTACTAAATAGAGCGCAAGCTCAGCAATTGAAACGAAAAAGTCGAGGATAAACGCGCCTTCGGGCAAACACTAAGCCACGGTGTATAAGGTGGCACCAACCCATGTAGCGACCATTTCTCTTTTGGTTTGTTTTCCTTATAAAAATAAACACTTTTTGTATAGATTTATTAATTTGCAAGTTTTACATCGTTAAAGTACAAACCTTTTAATTTATATTGTGTGTGTGTGCGCGCGCGGCGTTTTTTATCACTCCTGCGGTCGCAATTTTTGTTTTTTTATCAACGAAAGTTGGCAAATAAACGATTCTTCCAGTTCGTTAACCAGCAAAATTGGACCATTGGGGGTTAATCGAAAGCTATTTTTTTTAAAAAAAATTTTAATTCCCTTAGCGGCAGCAATTTTCTATTTCATCAAAAGTTGGCACATTTCTATAAAATAAATTGATAAAAGTGGTTTCCGAAAATCAGAGCAATCAAACTATTAGGAATGAGGCTATACCTGCAAACCGAGTGTAGTTTAAAGCGAAATTTAAAAATCGTTCTTGGGGGTGCAATTTATTTTTTTAAAGGAAACTCGTATGTGTCATTTAAACAAAACAATAAAAATAGTTTCTGAAAATTCTTAAAGTCAAATTATTTGAGTGAGCGTTTATCTGAAATTCTGCAAATTAAAAATTGCTCTAATGGCATTCCATATATTCTTTTTCGCTACAAAACTCCGTATATGCCGTTTAAATAAAATAAGAAAAATGGTCCCTGAAAATCAGTTTAATCGGGCCATTAGAAGTGAGAGAGAATTTAAAAATCGCTCTATCGGCACCATTATTTATTTCTTCAAACAAACAATGTATTTTAGTGTATGGTTTTTACATAATTCTTTTTCCTAATTGCACCTTTTAACAAGCTTCTTTTTTGTCGAAACTCAAAGCTGCTGAACAAAATGCATTTAGTTGAACATGCACGTGTTCTTAAACTTTTGGCAGGGCCTGTAATAGTGATAGATATGTGCAGAATATTTTGCAACCCTTTACCGCGAATTAACGGGACTCTACATCGGCACATATAGCCCATGTCTCTTGCATGCAATTTATAAATATTGGACGATAGAGTCATAACTAACATATCGTACTCTCCTCGGCTCCCGATTTAACACCGTGCATTTTTTTTTTATCTATGGGGGGTGTAAAAGGAAAAAGTAGACGAAAAAATTCTATACACACGCTAAATGAACTGAAAAGTAACATTCGTGAAGAAATGTCTTCCATTTCTCAAAGAGAACTGCAGAGGGTGGTGGTTTATTTCATTAGACGATGCCAGAAAATGATGGGAGGCAGTTCCAGCATCTTCCTACTTGATAATGGTCAGTAAATGTACCTTTTAAGTGTTTTAAGTGCTTATGCGACAGCTTCGGACTTTCTGACTCCCGTTCACCGCGGTACCAGTTTGAACCGACCGACAGATCGGCCATTACCGTGGAGCCCTCCCACGAAGAAAAAATCACCCATTACTTTGGCATAAAACATTTACATATATCTGGTTTTATAATAATACTACATAGTACTAAATACTTTTATGTACAAAGTTATAAACTAAGATTATAGTAAACGTTATTTAATTCTATACAGCTATTTATTTTGTCTATACATTTATGTTCACATTTCATTATTAAATGCTTTAAAGGTATTGTATTTTATAATTTTTTGCTGAATTTTCAAATTTTTTATTTAATTTTATGATTTTTGGTTATGTATTCCACTCTTTAGGTGCTTTTAAAAGAAAGACTTCACGCCATATTTTGTGGTTTTAGTTGGGTTTTTTTATTCAGAATTTTGTTAATGTCAGATATGGTACATCACAAACTATTTATCTCTTCTGTGCAGAATCTCTTAACACTGGTGAACATAATTTTTTTCCCAAGAAAACTAAATATTGATTCCAGTGCACTTTTATATTCTGAATTCAAATATGTAATCATAATTTTTCTATTATGTGTGGTTTTTTTCTGTCAGTCATTTTTGTACAGGGTTGTTCTAAATGATTGTTGGGGGTTCGTGATTTTTGTTTAGAAAACGTGGAAACCATACCATTTTTATTTTTGCAATAACGGTTAGACAAACTGTCAAAGTTTTGTTTTGCATCAACTGTAGTGACATCGGTTACCACCAGATGGCAGTAACAGCAGTGTTTAACAAAATGGTGGTTAGCGGTAAGGAGAAAGCTTTTTGTATTCTTGAATATCATCAACACCCGATCCGTTACCATAGTCCAGCACCATTTTCGGACAAAATACGGGAGGAGCCTCCTTCCAACAACTTTATTCGCAGATGGTACGCACAATTTGTGGATACAGGTTGTTTGTGCAAAGGGAAAAGCAGAGGGCGTCCCGCTGTGTCAGAAGCGGATGTGAATCGGATTAGGGACGTTTATCTCCGTAGTCCTAAGAAATCAACTATGAGATGTAGCAGGGAACTGCAAGTTCCTCAAACCGCAGTATGGCGTGTGTTACGAAGGTGCCTAAAGGTAAAGTCATATCGCCTACAATTGCTTTAAGTTCTAACTGTTAATGACCAAGTCCTACGTTTCAACTTTTGCATGGCACTGCAGGAACGTTTTGAAGAAGATGATGGTTTTCTTAACAAATTAGTTTTCAGTGACGAAGCTACTTTTCATGAGAATGGAAAGGTGAACAAGCAAAAAGTTCGCATTTGGAGTACAACGAACCCCCCATTGTTATGTGGAACATGTGCGAGACTCCCCTAAGGTGAATGTGTTCTGTGCCGTTTCAAGCACGAAGGTCTACGGCCCGTTCTTCTTCAATGTACAGACAGTGACAGGGCTCACTTACCTGAACATGCTGTTACCCCAGTTGAGTGACGACAGGGACGATTACGTTCGCAACAGGATGGTGCACCACCTCATTTCCACAGGGAGGTCAGAGCATTTTTAAACCAAGAACTTCCACAACGATGGATGGGACGTGGAACGGAAGGTGATATGATGCCCCTACCCTTTCCATCACGTTCATCATGCGATTTCTTCCTGTGGGATATGTTAAAGATCAAGCATTTGTTCCTTCTCTACCGGTGGACATTCAGGAAATGAAGCAGCGCATCCGAGCTGCCTTCGAAACCATCACCGTTGCCATGTTGACTCATGTGTGGGAAGAGATGGACTATCGAGTAGATGTATGTAGAGTTACAAAAGGAGCACATATCGATCATTTGTAATGTATGTAAAAAAACTTTATGAGTTACAGTGCACAATAAAACAAGATTCCCATTCCTACGTCAATTGCACCGTGAGTTATGAATGTTTGTATCCCTGACAATCATTTAGAATAACTCTGTATCTACAGTTGTCTACTCCATTTAACCACTTAGTTACTAGACTACAATGTTCTACGTTCAGATACACATTTTACATTTTGCACTTGTATGTTTTTATTGTACTATGTGTCAACATACTCTTAAGAAATAAGAAAATTTCACAGGTTGTGTTCAAAGTGTTGACACGAGCTTCCAGTTTATCATACAAAGATTGCTGCACATGTTGTAGCATTTCAGCAAAAGTTTCGTAGGTCCTAGTGGTGTAGTGGTTACCATACTTGCCTCCTAAACCAAGATCGCGGGTTCGAACCCGGCCAGGACCAATGGATTTTTCGGAAGTAAAAATCCTAAGTATGGCTTCCTTCGGAAGGGAAGTAAAGCCGTGGGTCCCGTGTCGTAAATTTACGGCATGAAAAAGAACCTCAAGCCTGAAAGAGAGGCCTCTGAGCAAAATTTGTCTGCCGTTTCACGCCCCGAGTTGAAAGGGACGCTGATAACCTGAGCTGTTAAGGAGCGTCCATAAATAAATCAAAAAAAAAAAGTTTCGGAACAGGCAGCAGTAATACGTCGTTTCATATCTTCTGGTGTAGTCGGCATATCCTTCCTTACTCGTGCTTTTTAGCTTTCCCCACACAGAAAATGTCTAAACGGGTCAAATCTGATGAACGGGCAGCCAATGTACATAACCCTTTGATCCAATCCAACGATTTTGAAACAATCGATTAAGACAAGCGATGTATGTCTATTGAGAAATCTTTCAGCATACACATTACAAGAGAGAACATCATTCTTAATACATTCTCCATGTCGACTTTTTCAGTATTAGTAAGTAAATACACCCTGGCAGACAAGATTAGGTATTTAAACTTTGCAAATTACTATTATTAAAACAATTGCACTAGAATATGGATAATAATAATAATAATAATGATGATGATGATGATGATGATGATAATAATAATAATAATAATAATAATAATAATAATAATAATAATAATAATAATAATAATAATACTGTCATTCTAATATGATCTGGTTTTATTTTCTTAATGTCAACAGACATTGATCCATTTGAAAAAAAATGTATTTTTATTCAAGAAATACATATTGTAATAATTATTAATATCTGTGCCTGAACTGCAATTGATAACCTTAATGTCCGATTTACAGAAATTATGTTTATTGTTTTATTTGAATGGTATATATCTACATTCGTTATGAAAAAAGAATTGTACGGCTAAAGGGACTTTTAAATACTTCATACCCCTTTCTAATAGATTTCGCTAATTTTCGGAAACTATTTTCATCAATTTATTTTAATGCCATATACCGAGTTTCGTTGAGAAAAGTAAAAATTGCGGTCGCTAGTGCTTAAATTTTTGCTTTAATTTAGCCCCCCACCCTAAGCAGTCCAGTTTTGCTGGTTAGTAACTCGACGAATGGTTTGTTAATTTATTGTTATATGTCGAGTTATGTTGAGAAAAAACAAAAATTGCGGCCGCTAGAGCTTTAACAGACCCACGCAATATACATACATATTTTTCCATTATTTTTTTTATTGAGTTGGTTAAAAATTGAGACTGAATTCGTTCGGGATTCTCCTCAAAGTGAAAATCGTATTAGTAGGTTTGTTTGGCATTCACTTGTTCAACCTGAAAAAAATCAATAATTATCATTCAATTTTCCCGTCTCCTAGACTTTTTGTATTCTCAACGGCGGCTTTTAACGAAAATGATACACATTACTTGCTAAACACACGCTATGCATAGGTTGGTGGAGAAAGTTTGGGGGGGGGGGAACTCTTCAAGTGAACACTTTTGTGAAGGCTGCCGCTCGCAATGTGCTTAAGTTCATGACTCCCGCCAGAACTTGGCGCACCAGGATAGATTCGCCAATTGACAATTTTGAAATAGTGAAATTGAAGGAACCTGACGTGTATAAATGCAGACTTCAGATTTTTAATACTTGGAGACAAATTTGCGATAGATAGTTTCGAAAGTTTTCTAGCTTTAGTTTGAAGAAGAGACGTGATTGTTAGATGCAAGTTATATAACTTTACAGCAACTCCCTTGATGATTAGAGTATCGAGGGGCTTATGTAACAAAATGATGTTTTATGGTGTCAAATAGCCAAGGCAGGTACCCAGACAGTTTTCCTCCTTAGTTCTTCAACAATTTACCTCGTGTTCATTAATGCACCATCTATATTGAAAAATTTAGGAAATTTGAACTGAAATTTACTCAAAAATTTATATTATATTTATAAATGCTTCGAAGACTGTGGAAAGAGAAGGCAGTAAGGAAATTTATGAGTAGTTGTTTAAATTCTTTTATCACAGATTGATGTAAGGGCACTACTATATAAAATTTTTAAGAATGTTTAAAATTGGCATGCGTTCAACAGAAGTGTATCAGAGGTTTTGATAAAGGATGGGGTATTGTTTAAATAGTTTCATTATGTAACAAATCAAAAGGTTACTGCTTTAATGACGTAAAAATTATAAATTAATAAATCTTTAGAAAAAAAGAAATGTCAAGTCAAAAGAGAAGTCATGGTCGCTACATGGGTTGGTGCCACCTTATTACACCGTGGCCCGGTGTTTAGACACTGTAGATCGTCCTGGGTTTTAAACAGGGGATTACAAATTGACCGACTGTTGTCGGTACATAGCTTCTGCTCTGATTAGCAGTATTGACAGAGCTTGCGCTCTAGGAGAGTTGGCTGTGTTGGCTGAGCTTACGCTCGTAATGGTTACCCTGTAGCTTCGGACCTCCCCGGCAAGTTGCCTTCCCAGCTCTTGCTTATATAGAACTTGGGCGGTTGTGTTTCATCCGCGAGAGTTACGAAATGTTTGTTCAACTGTTGCAAATTTGTGTTTCGTTACTTCTGCATCACTTAAATATATTTGGACTGTGATCATTTTTCTGAAGTTGTTGATAATATTTTTGTTCGCTCTCAGTTGCTTTGACATAAATGGGAGGACCACACTTGCCGCAGATGAAATTCGAACACAAGACTTTTTAAAACTTGTTTAATATATAATGTTGTGCAGTACTGCTAATATATCAAATACTTTTCTATTCTAAAGCACTGGGGAACTCTGTTTTCTGCTATTTATAAGAAAAGTGTAGGAAGTGAGAAAACAATACACTACAGGAGAATTTGCACTCTCTTACAGAGAAATTTCTGGGAAGTAAATCGGTTTGTGATGTTCTATCGCATGTAGCGAATCGAGTTGGGTTGGTTGACCACACCAAATTGTCAAGATCGCGATCAGTTGGAAGTGGTTCCTGTAGATCACTCGCTGCCGTTTAATTTACTGCCATAAGCTAATCCCAACACATTTTTCTTAACTGAAAAAACTATTTGTCACATAAGTGAACAGTTTGTTTTGCTATTCTGATTTTTGTTGGAAGGAATCCCTGAGTTCATAGAGGGATGCCAATTTGACCGTGTGATTAGAAATATAAATGACAAGGCAATTATTTATACTTTAGTTAGGAATGTGCATCTTAGGTCCAGTAAATGATAAAAAATAATGTTGTACATTACAAAGAATTATTATATAATGATATTTTAGATGATATGCAAAATGAAGAATAGGGATATAGGGCCTTAGACTTAATAACAATAGAAGAAATGCAAAATGCTATCAAATTAATGAATAATGGATAAATTCCACTAACAGACTACATCCCAGTAAAAGTAATAAAGAATGGACGATTAATATCACAACTACGTCTATTGCATATATTTAATATGTGTCGCAGAATGAAGAAAATAAGAAAAGAATGAGAGATAGCTGAAACTATCTCAACATTTGAAAAAGGGGGGGGGGAAGAAAAAAGAAAAAAAGAAAGGAATCCTACAAAAACTATAGGGAGATAAGGTTGTTCAATATGTTGTATAAAATATAATCAAGGTTCACTACCTCCAGATTAAACATTTTGCACTGGGGGAATCATCTAAAACTTGGTCCGCTAATATTTCTGAAATGGGAGGTGTTATTGATGTGCTGCTTTCACAGAGTTTAAGTTTAGAGAGAGGTCCATACACAAATATTACTAATTATTAGAGCGTATATTTCTACGCTACATTTTACAAATGGAACAATGGCTATTGACATCAAGAAAATAGAACTGGGGGAAATTAGATGGTCAATGGCGTATTGCACGGTTTTAGTGCAGGTAATGTACTTGCTTTAGTAACATGAACATTTTAAATATCTGCAGTTATCTGCCCCATGTTTCTGTTTAGTTACTGGGCTACCCTGTTTGTATTTTTATTATTCTTACTGTGTCTGTTGTTTCTTTCTTTCTGAATTTCCAAGAAAATGAATATTACATTTTGTACTTGTGTGTTTTATTGTACTATGTGTCAGAATACTCTTAAGAAATACGGAAACTGGTCTACACAGGTGTTGTTCAAAGTGTTGACACCACCTTCCACACCGCCACGGGTGGCCGAGGTCGTTAAGGCACGGACTCGTGAGCGGGAGGTCTGCGGTTCGAATCCCGCCAGGACCGTCCTCCCTGACTGGGGTTTTTTCCAGATTTTCCTCAGTCTTCATAACTGGCAAATGCCGGGGAGGTACCTAAACTTAGGCCTGGAACGCTTCCTTCCTTCAAAAAAAAAAAAATATCCTTTCCCAATTTATCATTTCATCTCATGTATCATCAGTGTCCACCGCCTGTGGTGCCTCAGTAGTAAAAACGGGCGTTAAACACTACTCAAAAAAAAAAAAAAAAAAAAAAAAAAAACCACCTTCCAGTCTGTCATACAAAGATTGCTGCACATGTTGTAGCATTTCAGCAAATGTTTCGGAACAGGCAGCAGTAATACGTTTTCATATCGTCTGGTATAGTCGGCAATCCTTGTAGACTATAGTTCCTAAAGTAATTGGTCGGTCCTGGTGGTGTAGTGGTAACCATACTTCTAAACCAAGTTCGCGAATTCAAACCCGGCCACGATCTATTTTTTTCGGGTGTAAAAATCCTAAGTATGGCTTTCTTCGGAAGGGAAGTAAAGCCGTTGGTCCCATGTCGTACATTTACGGCACGAAAAAGAACTTCAAGCCTGAAACAAGAGACAACTGAGCAAAATTTATCGGCCATTTCACACCCGGAATTGAATGGGACACTGATGACCTGAGATGTTAAAGAGCGTCCTTAAATAAAACGAATCATTCCTAAAGTAATTGCACTAGAATTATGCAAATAAATAAATAGATAAATAAATGATTACTGATCTTCTAATTTGCTCTGGTTCTATTCTGTTAATGTCAACAGGCATTGTTACATTTTGATAAAATAATATAGTTTTATTCAGGAAATATACATAGTAATAATTATTAATATTTGTGCAAAGTGCTGCAATTATGAGCCTAATGTCCGATTCCCAGAAATTATTTTATTGTTTTATTTAAATGATTATGAAAAAATAATTGTTCCACTAAAGGGTTTTTAAAATTCTGCATACCCCATTCTTAATAGATTTCGCTGATTTTCGGAAACTATTTTCAATAATTTATTTTAACAACATATACCGAGTTTCACTGCGAAAAGTAAAAATTGCGTTCCTAGAGCTTAAAATTTTCGTTTAATTAAACCCACACCTCCAGCAGTCCAATTATGCTGGTTAGCGAACTCGACGAATGGTTTTTAATTTATTGTTATATGCCGAGTTTCGTTGAGAAAACACAAAAATTGCGGCCGCTAGAGTTTTAACAGACCGACACCATATACATACAATTTTTTAATTTTATTTATGTTTATGTGTATAAGTTAGAGTCATATAGATTTGAAACTGAATTCGTTCGGAATTCGCTAAAAATGGAAAATCGTGTTAGTGGCTAGTTGACATTCAATTGTTTAACCTGAAAAAAATCAATAATTATCATTCAGTTTTCTCGTTTTTTAGACTTTATTTGTTTTTTCCTTTATATTTCTTCAAAAGTGAAAATGGAAAATACAAATCAAGTGGGATAGGAAAAAATTAACATCCAAAGAATTTAATTCTACCAATATCCTTTTAAGGAAAGGTAAAACCTAAAACAATGCTATGAAATCTTAATGAAAAAGATAAAGAAGGGCAATGCACGTGATAAGGAAACGTTTGCCGAAATGATAACGAGCAAATTGTTCTACTTTATGAAAAATTCAATCCTGTTATCCGAATTTAAATTATAATTTCAAGCGAAATGCACAAAATCGGGAAGGTTATCATATGTGGCTAAAAGTGGAGATATTTGTCTGGAACTCTGTTTTCTGCTGATGAGTGAAGTAAAGAAAACTGTGTATTACCCCACAATTGCCGTACCTTTTAAAAATATTAAGTTTTAGTTATGGCCAAATGGTGTCAGACATAGTTACGTCTTACTTTTTGTGACCGAGCGTCAATGGAGGCTTTTACCGAAAATGATGCACATTACTTGCTTAGCACACGCTATACATAGAGTGCTGAGAAAGTTAAAGAAAAGATGAACATTTTTTATCAAGGCTGCCGCTCGCAATATACTCAAATTCATGTCTCCCACCAGAGCTTGGCACATCTTGATAGATTCGGCAATTGACACTTTTCAAGTGTAGAAATTGAAGTACACCTGACGTTTATAAAGGCAGGCTTCAGTTCTTTAACACCTAGAGTCAAGTTGGCAATAGACAGTTCGAAAGTTTTCTAGCTTTACTTTGAAAGACTTGACTGTTAGGTACTGTTTGAATTGAATTTATTTCTACTTAATGCACAAAGTTTCCACAATACTCTTACAATTACTCAATCATACAAATGCGAACTACTACAAGGGACCTCCATCTATTTGGCCCAGGCCATTTTAAATGTACCCCTCACAATTACAAGTGTTACAATATTTCATTATATATGAATGCCTTAATCTAAGTTCTAAATAGACATAATACCAAATGATTCATTTCCATTACATCAGACCCCAGTCCCCGGTTCATCAGCACAAGTTACTGGAATTCCAGAGGACCCGGCTCTGACCCAACCCCAGGTACCAAAATCATATCTAACTTACTGTCTCTTATTTTGTTAACTATATATTATTATTTGTGTGAGTTTTCTTCTTCTCTCTTCACTGTCCATTTCCACTTCTGTTTAACTTTAAATACATAATGATCCACACTCCAGGATTCATTTATGAATATTCTCTTTGTTATTCTATTATCCCTTTTAAATTTTACCTTAATGAGTTCGTTCCTCCAGTTTTCAATTTTCTTACAATCAAACACTAAGCCTTCTTTCCCTCCACGAAATGGGCGTTCCCCTTGTGTGACACCTCCTCTTTCACCTTTTAACTCCCGCATTCTGCTCTCGCCCATGCTATACCCTCTCTTTCCTTCTTATTTGTTTTATCTATATAAATTTCTTTTTTCCTTGCCCATGTGACTTAACATAAAATTCCAGTGATGTCTTCCCAGTTCAATTACTAAATACTTTTTGTATCTCTATATCTTCAAAACGTCTTCTCGCCTCTTTCCAAAAACCTCTAACATTTGTATCTTTTTCCTTCATATATACCGCAATCCATTGCTCTCTGAAATATTTTTTAAACTAATCAACCCTTCTTAGTTAACAATGATTCTTGATATATCAAACGTTTCTTTACTAGATTATCTTCATTTAGGTTTAGAATTCTCTGCCAGTATTTTAAAACCCTCTCCATAATTAAACGCTTTCCAATAGTTCTTCCCACTTCTATTTGGGCAACTTCTTTTACAGCTGCAATTGTTAGACCGAGAATTTCTTTGCAAAATAAACGGTGTACTTTATCCACAACTTCCCGAGAATTTTCCATTCCCCAAATTTCCATACCACAGAGCATTCATGCTTTGACTGTTGTATTAAATATTTTTTCCAGCCATTTGACTTCCTATCGTGGTATTTTAAAAAGACATCTTTTTATAATTGACATAGCTGCTTTCCCTTTTGCTAATGCTAATATGTTTTGCTTTTTCCATTTTCCCCCTCCATCCATTTTTATACCTATATAAATGCAATCAAGTACTACCTTATAATCCTTGTTTAGCGCTTCCAATTTTCATGTTTACTCAACCTTCCTTCTTTCTTGAATATTAGAATTTGTGCGTTATCTTGGTTCACCTTAAAGGCCCCATTCTGAGCAATATTTATCTATTTCTTGCAGGGATTTGTATAGACCCATTACTGTAATCGAGCCAACTACTAAATCGTTTGCAAATAATAAACCAGGAATCCGGATGCTGTTTATAGCTGGCATAAATTGTTGTTTTTCCTTATATTTTGCAATATATCGTCAATATATAAATTAAAACAGAATTGGACTTAACGTACATCCTTGTCTTAACCCCTCTTATGCCTTACTTCTCTGGTAATTAACCCTTTCTTATATCTTATACAAAAATTATTCTCCTTAGAATTTTAAAATTTCTATCATGTGTCCACTGACACCTTTATTTGCAAGTTTATACTACAATGATTACAATTCAATTTGATCGAAGGCATTTTCCAAATCTACAAAAACCAAGTATAATTTCCCTCTCTTGTTTTTTTTTTTTAAATATTTACCTATTAAAATTTCCATATGGATATATTATCTCAGTTCTTCTTCCTTTACGAAATCCCATTTGTTATTCAGATAGTTTGCTACATTCACCTATCCATTTTGTAATCTACTTGTCAAAATACCTTTCATTTTTTTCCACATTAAATAATAAAGTCATACCTCTATAACTGTTGGGTTTATTTATACTGCCTTTGCCTTTGTATATTGGGTGTATAATTGCTTTTCTCCAATTCTGTGCAATGTATCTTTTCGTTTTTATTTTATTAAATATGTTTGTCAGTACTCCCACTCTGTCCCCATTATTGTACAATTCCTTTTAAAATTCTGTTGGTATACATCTATTCCAGTAGCTTTGTTTTCAACAGTTTGACGTTTTTTATTATTTCCTCGTTTTTTGTTTCACTGTTCAATATTTCTACAAAATTAGTATTAATTCCTATAATACTCCCAGCTTCCATATACCCCGATATTTCGTAAAGTTTTGTAAAATAATCTATCAATTTTTCCTGGGGCATATTGGATGCGCTGATATATTTCTTGTATGTTGATTTTATAACCTTCCATATTTTACTTGTGTTTTCATTATTTCTTTAGATACCTCATCTCCTATCTCTCTCCATTTTACTAATCTTTGTTTCACTATTAGGTGCAATTTAAATTACTTTACAGCAACTCCCTTGATTATTAGAATGTCGAGCTTATCTAAAAGTATGATAATTTACGTTGTCAAATAGCCAAGGCAGGTACCCAGACAGTTTTCGTCCTTAGTTCTTCAACGATTTAATTCGTTTTTATTAATGCACCATCTATATTAAAAATGTTACGAAAGTTGAGCTGATATTTACTCATAAACTTGTATTATTTTTATAAATAATACACATTGTATACATGTTTCGAAGAAGGAAAGAGAAGGCAGTAAGGACATTTATGAATAGTAGTTTAACTTCTGTTATCACCAGATTTACGTAAGAGCACTACTATAAAAAGTTTAAGAATAATGGAAATACGCATAAGCTCAAGTGATGTATGAAAGGTTTTGTAAAAGGGTCGGCTATTGTTTAAATATAAATAAATCGTAGAAAAAGTATTTCTTTTTTTAAAGAGAAAAAACAAACCAAAAGAGAAGTATTTCTTTTTATAAAGAGAAAAAACAAACCAAAAGAGAAGTATTTCTTTTTATAAAGAAAAAAGAAACAAACCAAAAGAGAAGTCATGATCGCTACATGGGTTAGTGCCACCTTATGCACCGTGGCCCAGTGTTTGCCCGAAGGCGTGTTTATCCTCGTTACATTTTGCTGAGCTTACGCTCTATTTAGTAGTATTGACTGAGCTTCCGCTCTTGTAGAGTTGGCTGTGTTGGCTGAGCTTACGCTCGTAATGGTTATCCTGTAGCTTCGGACCTCCCCGCTGAGTTGCCTTCCCAGCTGCTGCTTATATAGAACTTGGGCGGTTGTGTTTCATCCGCGAGAGTTATGGAATGTTTGTTCAACTGTTACAAATTTGTGTTTCGTTACATCTGCATCATTTTACATATTCTGGCAGTGATAATTTTCCGGAACTTGTTGAAAGTATTTTTGTGTGGTCTCAGTTGCTTTGACATAAATTCTGCCACAGGCGAGCTTGGAACACAAGACTTTAAGAAGCTTGCATAATATATAATGTTGTACAACACTGTTAATATATCAAATACTTTTCTACTCTAAAGCACTGGGGATCTCTATTTTCTGCCATTTATAAGAAAAGTCGAGAAAGTAAGAAAATAATACACTACAGGAGAATTTGCACTCTCCTACAGAGAACTTTCTGAGAAGTAAATCGGTTTGTGATGTTCTATCGCATGTAGCGAATCGAGTTGGGATGGTTGACCACACCAAACTGTCAGGATCACGGTCAGTTGAGAGTGGTTCTTGTATATCACTCGCTGCCCTTTAATTTACTGCCACAAGCTAATCTCAACACATGTTTCTTAACTGGTAAACCTATTTGTCACATAAGCAAACAGTTTGTTTTGCTATATTGATTTTTGTTCCAAGGAATCGCTGAGTCCACTAGAGGGGTGTCATTTTGACTGTGTGATTCGAAATGTATAAATGGCATGCAAAATGAAAAATAGGGATATAGGGCATTAGATTTAATAACAATAGAAGAAATACAAATTGCTATCGAAATAATGAAAGACAGAAAAATTCTTCTAACACACGACATCCCATTAGAATTAATAAAGAATGGAGGATTAATATCACAACTACGTCTATTACATATATTTAATACATGTTGCAGAATGAAGAAAATCACGAAATAATGGGAGATAGCTAAAACTGTCTCAATATTTTAAAAGGAAAAAAGAACAAATACCTAAAGAATAGCGGGACAATGTTACTATATAAAATGGATAAAATATATCCAAGAATAATTACCTCCAGATTAAACATTTTATTCACCTACAATTTGTACCGCTAATATTTCTAAAATGGGATGTATTATTTTGTGCTGCTTTCACAGAGTTGAACTGTAGAGAGAAGTTCGCACACAATATTAATAATTATTATAATGCATATTTCTTTGAAAAGGTTACATTTTCCAAATGGAACAATTGACATCAAGAAAATAGAACTGGAGGAAATTAGAAGGATTTTTTGTGTGTGTGTGTGTGTGTGTGTGTGTGTGTGTGTGTGTGTGTGTGTGTGTGTGTGTGTGTGTATACGAGCTATAGTAATACGAACGTTTTGTCTGCTCCATTTAACTGTTTAGTTACTCAGCTATGATGTTCGTATGTTTACTTTTCTTACTTACTGTGTTTGTGTGTTCTTTTATTCTGGTGTAGTCGATATGTTCTGGTAGACAGTGTCTTTTAGCTTTCCCTACACAGAAATGTCTAAAGGGGTCAAATCTGATGAACGGGCAGACAATGTACACAACCCTTTCATCCAGTCCAACGATTTTGAAACAATCGATGAAGACAAGCGTGGTACGTTTATTGAGAAATCTTTCAGCGTACGCATTACAAGCAAAAACATTCCTTCTACATTCTCCATGTCAACTTTTTCAGCACTAGTAAATAACATCTTGCATCACGTCCTCCTCAAGAATTATCATAAAGTACTGGCAAAGAAGTCACAATAAAATTAGTGTAAAGGAAACAAATTGAAAAAAGTAACAAAACATATGAACACCGTAACCTAGTAACTTAACTTAACTGGGGCAGGCAAGTATAGATATTTGAAATTTCCAAATGACTGTAGTTCGTAAAATATTTGCTCTGAAATATGTCATAATAAAATAATAATAATAATAATAATAATGATGATGATGATGATGATGATGATGATGATGATAATGATGATGATGATGATGATGATGATAATAATAATAATAATAATAATAATAATAATAATAATAAATCGCACTGACATTCTCATATGCTCTAGTTTTATTTTCTTAAAGTCAATAGGCATTGTGCCATTAGGAAAAACTGCAGTTTTATTCAAGAAATACATATTGTAAAAATTATCATTATCTGTGCATGGGCTGCTATTGTGAGCCTAATATTCGATTTCCGTATATTATTTTTATTATTTTATTTAAATTTTTATGACAATAAATGTTCCGCTAAAGGAATTTTTAAATTCTGCATACCCCATTTTCAATAGTCAGATTTCGATGATTTTCGGAAAATATGTTATTTAATTTATTTTAGTGACATATACCGAGTTTCTTTGAGAAAAGTAAAAATTGCGGTTGCTAGAGCTTAAAATTTGGCTTTAATTTAACCCCCCACACCCCAGTAGTTCAATTTTGCTGATTAGCGAATCCGATATATCGTTTGTTAATTTATGCTCTATGCTGAATAAAACGACAATTCGCTAAATGGGAAAGCCATGTTAGTAGGTAAGTGGCATTCTGTTGTTCAAACTCAAAAAAATCAATAATTATCATTCAGTTTTCCCATCTCCTAGACTTCATTTGTTCTTTTCTTTATGTGTTCAAAAGTGAACATTGAAAACTCGAAGCAAGTGGAAAAAGGCAAAATTTAACAAACGCGAGAAGGATATTAATGATGTAGCTGGTGTTTAAATGTAAAGAAAACCCTGAACAAATAATATGAAGACAGTCAATCTCAAATAAGGATAAAAATTTGAGCGTGATGGAAAATTTCCAAAGAATTTAAATCTATTAATGCCCTAAGGAAAGGAAAAACTTAAAAGTATGCTATGAAATCTTAAAGAAGAAGATAAAGCAGGTCAACGAACGTGATAAGGAAACGTTTTCGGAAATGATAACGAGCAAATTGTTCTACTTTATGAAAAACTTCAATCTTGTTATCAGAATTTAAAGTATAATTTCAAGTGAAATTCACAAAATCGGGAAGGTTATTATAAGTGGCTAAAAGAGGAGATATTTATCTGAAGCTCTGTTATCTGTTGACGAGTGAAGTAAAGGAAACTATGCTCATGAAGTAGCATGAAGTAAAGTAAAGTAAAGTAAAGTAAAGTAAAGTATGAAGTAAAGGAAACTCCACAATTGGCGTACCTTTTAAAATATTAAGTTTTTGTTATAGCCAAATGGTGTCACACATGGTTACGTTTGCTTTTTGTGAGCAACATACATTGTCAATGAAGGCTTTTACCGAAAGTGATGCACATTACTTGCTTAGCACATGCTATGCATAGAGTGACTGAGAAAGTTAAAGAAAATTTCTTCAAGTGGATGCTCAAAGATGAAATTTTTTGTCAAGGCTGTCGCTCGCAATATGCTCAAGTTCATGTCTATCGCCAGAACTTGGTGCACCGGGATAGATTCGGCAATTGAAGCTACTAAGACACTTTCAAATAGTGAAATTGAAGCACACCGAACGTTTATAAAGAGAGCCTTCTGTTCTTCAACACCTGGAGTCAAGTTTACAATAGAAAGTTTTCTAGCTTTAGTTTGAAGAAGACACCTGATTGTTAGGTACAGTTTAAATAACTTAACAGCAACTCCCTTCATTATTAGAACATTCAGCTTATATAACAGAATAATGTTTTATGGTGTCAAATAGCCAAGGCAGGTACCTAGACAGTTTTCCTTCTTCTTCAATTATTTAATTCGTTTTTCTTAATTTACCATCTATATTGAAAAAGTTAGGAAATTTCAGCTGATATTTAATCAACAATTTATGTTATATTTATAAATGTTTCGAAGACTGTGGAAAGAGAAGGCAGTAAGGAAATTTATGAGTAGTTTAAATTCTGTTATCACCAGATTTACGTAAGGGCGCTACTATAAAACGTTTAAGAATGATGGAAATACGCATAAGCTCGCAAGTGATATGTGAAAGGTTTTGATAAAATATAAATTGTTTAAATATAAATAAATTAGAAAAAGTGTTTCTTTTTATAAAGAGAAAAACAAACAAAAAGAGAAGTCATGGTCGCTACATGGGTTGGTGCCACCTTACACCGTGGCCCAGTGTTTGCCCGAAGGCGCGTTTATTCTCGACTTTTGTCGTTACATTTAGCTGAGCTTGCGCTCTATTTAGTAGTATTGACTGAGCTTACGCCCTTGTAGAGTTGGCTGTGTTGGCCGAGCTTACGCTCGTGATGGTTACCCTGTAGCTTCGGACCTCCCCGGTAAGTTGCCTAGCCGGCTCCTGCTTATATACAACTTGGGTGGTTGTATTTCATCCGCGAGAGTTACGGAATGTTTGTTCAACTGTTGCAAATTTGTGTGTACTTACATCTGCATCACTTAAACATATTCCGGCTATGATAAATATCCGAAAGTGATTTAATTTTTTTTTTGGGGGGGGTTTCAGTTGCTTTGACTTATATGGGAGGAAAAACACCAGGATCAGAACTTCGAAGTGAAGATTTTTTAAAAACTTTTATAATATATAATGTTGTACAACACTTTTAATGTATCAAAAAATGTTCTATTCTAAAACTCTGGGGAGCTCCGTTTTCTGTCATTTATAACAAAAGTTTGGGAAATTAGAACGTAATGTAATAAGTAGCGAGAGAATTTGCAGTGTGTGAGAGAATACGCCCAGTGAATTATAAATTAATGTTCTAGTGTGTATTTAAACTATATTACAAAGAATTATTATATAATGGCATTTTAAATGATACGCAAAATGAAAAAAGGGATATATGGCATAAGATTTAATAACAATATAAGAAATGGAAACTGCTATCGAAATAATGAAAAATAGATAAATTCCACTAACAGACGTCATCGCAGTAGACTTAATAAAGTATAGAGGATTAATATCACAAGTACGTCTCATGGCTAAAACTATCTCAATATTTATTTTAAAAGGAAAAAAGAAACGAATACTAAAACTATAGGGGTTATTAGGTTAAGGTTATTATATATAATGTATAAAATATATTCAAGGATCGTTACCTCCAGATGAAACATTTTGTACTGGGTGAATCATCTAAAAATTGCTCCGCTAATATTTCTGCAATGGGAGGTGTGCTGTTTTCACAGAGTTGAAGTGCAAATTATACACAAATATTATAATTATTAGAACGTATATTTCTACGCTACATATTTCTAATGGTAAAATGACTACTGACATCAAGAAAGTAGAACTAGAGAGAATTAAAACGTCAATTTTTCCCGTCTTCCAATAGATCTTATTCCTATCTTATTCCTATATACCAACATATTTTTGGGTATTCTATCCTCTGTCATTCTTTTTCAGTGTGTTGTGCATTCTTGTCTGTAATTCCCTAATTGTTGTAATATTGGTTGCACTTCGAATTCTTTTCTTATATGCTTGTTTCTTAAATGAATTTCTTTTGCGCAACCTTTTGACAGATGGTAATAAGAGCAATTTCTGTAGCTTGAATTTTTTTATTTATTTATTTTTTTTTTAGATTGCAACCCTCACTTCCATAAAAATAATAATAATAATAATAATAATAATAATAATAATAATAATAATAATAACAACAACAACAACAATATGGTGTGTGGAATCTTAACTGTGTGTCTTTTTTCACTTTGTTATTCCAAATATTTCTAATTGTCTCACACACATCTTTGAATTTTGGTATTTTTATATTAACATCTTCATATTTTTCATGTGTGAGATCACAACGTAAATATTGAAAGTGTGATATTGGTTTATTATTTTTCTTCTATCACAATGTTCGCATATGCGAATTTACTTCGGAACCCCATTACATTTGTTTTCCTCTTTGAAAGTATCATATTTATTTATTTATTTGTTTGTTTTTAGTTTGTGTAATTTACCTTCCTTGTCAAAAGACAATACTCTATAACCTGCAAGTGACAAAATGATTATTGATCTGTTTTATCCTAACACTATTCCTTTATGTACAATCTTTTTCCATTTTTTAGGAAGAACGTCTGTGTGTGTATGTGTGTGCGAGCGTTTATGCATGTTTCTTTTAAATAATAATAGAGAGAGACTATATGTTTTTTAGACCACCATTTACATCTATTATCAATTAATATTCATATATAAGTTTTTATGACTTTAATTGGATGTATAGGATATCCTTTTGATATAACATTTTGCATAGTAATAATAATAATAATAATAATAATAATAATAATAATAATAATAATAATAATAATAATAATAATAATAATGGATCTACTATCAAAGGTTTTTTTCCCGGACAATAAATGTAATATAAATTTTCAAGTTATATTCTCTATGTTTTTTCTATAATTTATTATAAAAACATTATCTAGATTGATCTACCAATTCTAAATCCACCTGTTCATTTACATAAAATGTACCAGTACATTTGCATAAAATGTAATATATCACAATTCTTTGTAATATAGTTCAAATACATATTACAACATTAATTTATCATTCACTGGAAATATTATGCACATTCCTAACTGATATTAATTTATATATATATATATATATATATATAAATTAACACTAATAATAAAAGTAGATAAAGATAAAACACAGAGAAAGAGTCACACTTGAAATTGCTATATTTCGAACTACTGCGAGTTCTTCAATGGCAAGAAGCTAGACAAGTGAAGGTGATAAAAGTAAATATTGAGTATCGAAGGTAACGTTATGCATGGAAAGAGATGAAACTAGATATGAGAGTGTGGGATGAAAAAAACTAATATGTAAGATTTAAACCAGGTGGTATACGCGCTTTATGTAAAAATATAGCTGCCATTTCTCTATCTCTGAGTAAACTTTCACAGCATTGTGTACGTAAAGCATCAATAAGAGTTAGACTAAAAGCATCATCAAAATCCTTACAGTGAGATAAGGCATGTTGGGCAACCGGCAAGGGAGACTTAGTTTTAACAGAACGTCTATGATTGTTCATGCGTAGCGAAACAACAGTAGAATTTAAGCCAATAAAAAATGCTTTGCAAAGTTTACAAGATAACATATATACGACGTTCTTGGAAGAACAGGTAGCAAATGAAGAAATGTTAAATTCTCTGGATAAATTAGGGCTGTGGAATGATTTGCACGGCATAATTAGTGCACAGGTTTTACATTTAGGACGTTGGCAAGGATACGAGCCAGCAAAGGGATGTGGTAAATTCGGAGAGGATAGGTTACGGCGAAATATACTTTTAATGTTAGGGGGTGTTATATATATTCGCTTTGTCATTTACATTTCCAATCACTGAGTCAAATTGGCGCCCCTCTAGGGGACTCAGCGATTCCTTCGGACAAAATCTATATAGCAAAACAAACTGTTCGCTTATGTGACAAATAGGTTTGTCAGTTAAGAAACATGTGTTGAGATTAGCTTGTGGCAGTAAATTAAAGGGCAGCGAGTGATATACAGGAACCACTCTCAACTGACCGTGATCCTGACAATTTGGTGTGGTCAACCATTCCAACTCGATTCGCTACATGCGATAGAACATCACAAACCGATTTACTTCCCAGAAAGTTCTCTGTAAGAGAGTGCAAATTCTCCTGTAGTGTATTGTTTTCTTACTTTCTCGACTTTTCTTACAAATAGCAGAAAACAGAGATCCCCAGTGCTTTAGAGTAGAAAAGTATTTGATATATTAACAATGTTGTACAACATTATATATTATACAAGCTTCTTAAAGTCTTGTGTTCAAATTTCATCTGCGGCAAGTGTGGTTCTCCCATTTATGTCAAAGCAACTGAGACTCAACAAAAATACTATCAATAACTTCCGGAAAATGATCACAGTCGGAATATGTTTAAGTGATGCAGATGTAACGAATCACAAATTTGTAACAGTTGAACAAACATTTCGTAACTCTCGCGGATGAAATACAACCACCCAAGTTCTATATAAGCAGGAGCTGGCTAGACAGCTTACCGGGGAGGTCCGAAGGTACAGGGTAACTACCACGAGCGTAAGCTCAGCCAACACAGCCATCTCTACAAGAGCGCAAGCTCAGCCAATGCTACTGAATAGAGCGCAAGCTCAGCAATTGAAACGAAAAAGTCGAGGATAAACGCGCCTTCGGGCAAACACTAAGCCACGGTGTATAAGGTGGCACCAACCCATGTAGCGACCATGACTTCCCTTTTTGTTTCTCTATAAAAAGAAATGTTTTTTTTAAAGATGTATTAATTTGTAACTTTTATGTCGTTAAAGTACAAACCTTTTGATTTATGTTATTAAACTCTATTTAAACAATAGCCGACCCCTTATCAAAACCTTTGACAAATCACGGAGCTTATGCGTATTTCCTTCACTCTTATACTTTTCTTTAGTAGTGCTCTAGCATCAATCTGGTGATAAAAGAATCCGTCTTGGCTACTTGACACCATAAATTATGATACTCGATGATATAATATTTAAGGGAGTTTCTGTAAAGCTATTTAAAGCAGTACCTAATAATCAGCTCTGTTCTTCAAACTAAAGTTAGAAAACTTTCTATTATAATCTTGACTCCAGGTGTTAAAGAACTGAAGTCTGCCTTTATAAACGCCAGGTGTACTTCAATTTCTACACTTGAAAAGTGTCAATTTCCGAATCTATCAAGATGTGCCAAGTTCTGGTGGGAGACATGAATTTGAGCACATTGCGAGCCTTGACAAAAAATGTTCATCTTTGACACAATAGCATCCACTTGTAGAAATTTGGTTTAACTTTGTCATCCACTCTATGCATAGCGTGTGCTAAGCAAGTAATGTGCATCATTTTCGGTAAAAGCCTCCATTGACAAAGTATGTCGGTCACAAAAAGTAAGACGTAACCATGTCTTACACCATTAGGCATAACTAAAACTTAATATTTTTCGAAAGTATGCAATTGTGGGGTAATGCACAGTTTCCATTTCTTCATTCGTAGGCAGAAAACAGAGCTTCTGATCCCGATTATGTGCATTTCACTTGAAATTATAATTTACATTCCGATAACAGGATTGGTTTTTCATAAAGTGGAACAATTTTCTTGTTATCATTTCTGCAAAAGTTCCCTTATCATGTGCATTGTCTTTCTTTATTTTTTCATTAAGATTTCATAGCATACTTTTAAGATTTTCCTTTCCTTATGTGGTAATTTTTCCAATGCGCTCAGAATTTTATCCTTATTAGAGATTGACTTTCTTCATATTATTTTTTTTATATTTAAGCACTAGCTACATCATTAACATCCTTCTCACCTTTGATAAATTTTGTCTTTCGCACTTTTCAAGTTCACTTTTGAAAGAACAAATGAATCTAGGAGACCGAAAAACTGAATGAATGATAATTATTGATTTTTTTCAAATTGAACAATGGAATGCCGACTCCTACTAACATGATTTTCCCCTTGTAACGAATTCTGAACGAATTCATTTTCAAAATTTAATAGGCTCTTATAAGCATTAAAAAAAAAAAAAAATGAAAACATGTATGTATATGGTGAGGGCCTGTTAACATCCGCAATTTTTACTTTTCTCAACGAAACTCGGTATATGTCATTAAAATAAATTAATGAAAATCGTTTCCGAAAATTAGCGAAATCTATTGGGAATGCGCTATGAAGGATTTAAAAATCCCTTTAGTGATACAATTATTTTTTCATAACGAATCTAGGTATATAGCATTCAAATAAAACAATAAAAATAATTTCTGGAAATCGGACATTAGCCTCATAATTGAAGCCCATGCACAGATATTAATAATTATACAGTGTGTATTTCTTGAATAAAACTTTTTTTTTTTCAAATTGAACAATGCCTATTGACATTAAGAAAAAAAAAACAAAGCAATTTAAAATGACAGCGTTTTTGTTTGTTTGTTTGTTTGTTTGTTTTTTACACTGATTTAATTTGGTCTTCCTTGCCAATACTCTTGAGATAGGACGTGATGGATGATTGTGTTTACTTACTAATGCTGAAAAAGTTGACATGGAGAATGATGTTCTCTCTTGTAACGTGTATGCTGAAAGGTTTCTCAATAGACATACTTCGCCTGTCTTCATCGATTGTTTCAAAATCGTTGGACTGGATCAAAGGGTTGTGTACATTGGCTGCCCGTTCATCAGATATGACCCCTTTAGACATTTCTGTGTGAGTAAAGGTAAAAGACATGTCTCCAAGGATATTCCGACTACACCAGAAGATATGAAAACGTATTACTGCTCCCTGTTCCGAAACTTCTGCTGAAATACTACAACATGTGCAGCAATCTTTGTATGACAGACTGGAAGCTGGTGTCAACACTTTGAACACAACCTGTGAAGATCAGTTTTCTTAGTTCTTAAGAGTATGCTGACACACAGTACAATAAAAACATACAAGTACAAAATGTAATATATGTTATCTTAATAAACACACACACATTAAGAAAAGTAAACATATGAACATCGTGGCTCAGTAACTAAACAGTTAAATGGAGCAGACAGCTGTACATATTAAAACGTACGTGTTACTATAGCTCGTAAACTACCTGCACTAAAATAGTGCAAAAAACACCATCGACGTTCTAATTTCCTCTTGTTCTATTTTCTTGATGTCAATAGTCATTGTTCCATTCGAAAAATGTAGCGTTTATCCAGAAACATACATTCTAATAATTATTTATATTGTGTATATGGACCTGTCTCTAAACTGTGAAAGCAGCACATCAATAAAAGCTCCCATTTCATTAGCGGGGCAAGTTTTAGGTGATTCCCCCAGTACAAAATGTTTAATCTGGAGGTAGTGATCCTTGATAATATTTTATACATTATATATAATAATCTTATCCCTTATTGTTTTTGTATTCGGTTTTTTTCTCTTTTTTTTCTTCCCCCCCTTTTCAAGTGTTGAGATAGTTTTAGTTATCTTCCATTCTTTTGTGATTTCCTTCATTCTGCAACACATATTAAATATATGTAATAGACATAGTGTGATATTAATCCTCCATTCTTTATTATTTTACTGGAATGTCGCCTGTTAGTGGAATTTTTCCATTTTTCATTATTTTGATTGCATTATGCATTTCTTCTATTGTTATTAAATCTAATTACTGTATCGCCATTTTTCATTTTGCATATCATCTAAAATGTCATTATATAATAATTCTTCGTAATATAGTTCAAATATACACTACAACATACATTATTGTACCTATTATGCACATTCTTAACTGAAATATATATGTTGGACTTGTCATTTGCCTTTCCAATTACAGAGTCAAATTGGCACCATTCTAGTGACCTCATCATCAATTCCTTCGAACAAAAATCAATAAAGCTAATCAAACCGTATTCACTTATACGACAAATAGGTTGCCAGCTAAGAAACATGTGTTGAGATTAGCTTGTACAGTAAATCAAAGGGCAGTGAGTGATATACAGGAACCACTCTCAACTGAACGCGATCCTGACAATATTGTGTGGCCTTCCAACCCAACTCGATTCGCCTAATGCGATGGAACAACACAAACCGATTTACTTCTCCGAAAATTCCCTGTAAGGAAGTGCAAATTCTCTCGCTGCTTGTGGTCTATTAATTTTAACTTTCCAGACTTTTCTTATAAATGACAGAAAGCCGAGTTACCCAAGGCTATATTATTCATTTGAAATATTAACAGTACTGTACAACATTATATAGTTTTTAAAAAGTCTTGAGTTCGAAGCTCACTTGTGCCAGGTGTTGTTCTCCAATTTAAGTCAAAGCGATTGAGACTCAACAAAAATACTATCAATAACTTCCGGAAAATGATCACAGTCGGAATATGTTTAAGTGATGCAGATGTAACGAATCACAAATTTGTAACAGCTGAACAAATATTTCGTAACTCTCGCGGATGAAATACAACCACTCAAGTTTTATATAAGCAGGAGCTGGCAAGCCATCATACCGGGGAGGTCCGAAGCTACAGGGTAACTACCACGAGCGTAAGCTCAACCAACACAGCCAACTCTACAAGAGCGCAAGCTTAGCAAAATGAAACGAGGATAAACGCGCCTTCGGGCAAACACTGGGCCACGGTGTATAAGGTGGCACTAACCCATGTAGCGACCATGACTTCTCTTTTTGTTTGTTTATTTTTATAAAAATAAACACTTTCTCTACAGATTTATTAACTTATAATTTTTACGTCGTTAAACAAGTATTCTTTTAATTTATGTTATTAACCTTTATTTTAACAATAGCCGACCCCTTATAAAAACCTTAGACACATCACTTGAGCTTATGCGTATTTTCATCACACTTATACTTTTCCATAGTAAATCAATTGGACAGAAATTTCATCACTGCCTTTTCTGCCCAGTCTTCGAAACATTACTTCAGATGTCAGCAGAAAACAGAGCTTCAGATAAATGTCTCCACTTTTATCCACTGCGGATACATATACTAACCACCCCGATATTGTGCATTTCACCTGAAATTATAATTTAAATTCTGATAACAGAATTGAATTTTTCATAAAGTAAACAATTTGCTCCTTATCATTTCCGCAAAAAGTTCCCTTATCACGTACATCGCCCTTATTCTTTAACATTTCATAGCATACTTTTAAGTTTTTCCTTTCCTTAGATTGAAATTTTCTATCATGCTCAGATTTTTATCCTTATTTGAGATTGACTTCCTTCATGTGATTTGTCCAGTGTTTTCTTCATATTTAAGCAATAGCTACATCATTAATACCCTATTCACGTTTGCTAAATCTCGCCTTTCACTTGCTTTGACATTTCAATGTTCACTTTTGAAGACATATAAAGAAAAGAACAAATGAAGTCAAGGAGATGGGAAAACTGATTGATAATTATTATTATTATTATTATTATTATTATTACTTTATTTGTTTTTTTTCCGGGTTGAACGTCAACTAGCAACTAACATGATGTTTCATTTTTAGCGAATTCCAAACGAATTCAGTTTCGAATATTAATAGACTCTTATGGGCATAAAAAGACAATGAATATATATGTGTATATATATTCTGGTGAGGGTCTGTTAAAGCTCTAGAGGCGGCAATTTTTTTCCCCCGCATATAACAATAAATTAACAAACTATTCGTCGAGTTCGCTAACCGGCAAAATTCGACTTCCGGGAGTAACTAAACCAAACTAAAACCAAAAGTTAAGCTATAGCAACCGCATTTTTAAATTCTTTTCAACGAAACTCTGTATATGTGATTAAAATAAATTAATAAAAATAGTTTACGAAAATCAGCGAAAAGTGACTATTAGGAATGGGGTATACGAAATTTAAAAACCTCTCTAGTGGAACCAATTATTTTTCACAAGCAATCTAAGTATATACCGTTTAAAAAAATAATAAAAATACCTTCTGGAAATCGGACATTTGGCTCATAATTGCAGCCCATGAACAGATATTAATAATTATTGCAATGTGTATTTCTTGAATAAAACTTTTTTTTTTTCCAATTGGAACAATGCCTAGTGACATTAAGAAAATAAAAGTAGAGCAAAATAGAATTCAATTTTTTTAGCATGCTTCTAATGCAAGTAGTTGTGTGCCTCATTTAAATTTAGTTACTAGGCTACGATGTTCATGTTTTTCACAATTTCTTTCCTTTACGCTGATTTTATTGACTTCCTTGCCAATACTTTCTGATAATTCTTGAGGTAGGACGTGATGGCAGATGGTATTTTCTAATTCTGAAAAAATCGACATGGAGAATGTATTAAAAACGATGTTTTTTTTTAATGTGTATGTTGAAAGATACCCCAATAGACATACTGCACTTCTATTCATCGATTGTTTCAAATTCGTTGGATAGGACGAAGGGGACATGTATGTTGGCCTGCCCGTTCACCAGATTTGACCCCTTTGGACATTTCTGTGTGGCAAAAGCTAGAAGACACGTTTACAAGTATATGCCGACTACATCTGAAAATATGAAACGATGTATTACAGCTGCCTGTTCTGAAACTTTTGCTGAAATGTTACAACATGTGCAGCAGTCTTTGTATGATAAACTGGAAGCCGGTGTCAACACTTTGACACAACCTGTGAAGATCAGTTTTCGTACTTCTTAAGAGTATGCTGACACATAGTGCAATAAAAACACACACACATACAGTAAGAAAGCAAACATACAAACATCGTATCCCAGTAACTGAACATTTAAATAGAGCAGACAACTGTAAACATTTAAAATGTTCATGTTACTATAGCTCGTAAACTATCTGCACTAAAATGGTCCAAAAAAACACCATTGACGTTCTAATTTCCTCTAGTTCCATTTTTATATCAATAATCATGTAATTTTTGGAAAAAGTAGCCTTTTCCCAGAAATATGCCAATTAATAATCATTAATATTTGGGTATGAGCCTCTCTCTACGGTTCAACTCTGTTAAAGCAGCACATCATTAACACCTCCCATTTTAGAAATATTTGCGGTTATTTATCCAGTACAAAATGTTTAATCTGGAGGTAATGATCCTTGGACATATTTTATACATTATATTAAATAGCCTTATCCCCCTATAGTTTTGATATCGTTTCTATTTTCCTTTTCAAATATTGAGATAGTTTCAGCTATCTCCCATTCTTTTCTGATTTTCTTCATTCTGCAACACATATTAAATATACATAATAGACGTGGTTGTAATATCAATCCTCTATACTTTATTAATGCTAGTGTCAGATGTTATTTGTTCCTGCCTGATCTATTTTTCATTCTTTTGATAGCATTGTTCGTTTTTTTCTGTTGTATTTAATCTTTTGTCCTCTCTTTCTGCTCTTCAATTGTGATATCATCTATATTGTGTGTTTATCGTCACGGGTTCCCCAGCTCGTTAACACACGGAAGCCTGGGGTTACGATTTCCGCCTTGAATGATATTCTTTCCAGGTTTTCTTCAGTCTTCATAAATGGCAAATGCCGGGAGGGTGCTCTAAACTTAAGCGTAAAACGCTTCCTTCCTTTAAAAAAAAATTATTTTCCAATTTATCATTGCATCTTATAAAGTATTAATGTCTAGCGCCTTTGGTGCCTTTGCAGTTGAAACTGGCGCTAAACACTATTAAAGTATATACATTGTTGTTAAATAATATTTTTTTGTAATATAGTTCAAATCGAAACTATAACATTAATTTGTCAATCTTGTATTCACTTAACGTATTTTAAAGACGTAATTGAAATAAATATGTTCGCCTTGTCATTTACTTTTCGAATCACAGTGTCAAATTGATACCACTCTAGTGACCGCACTAATTCCCCCAAACGAAAATCAATCAAGCAAAACAAACCGTGTTCACTAATGTGACAAATAGGTTTGCCAGTTAAGAATTGACAAAGGGCAGCGAGTGATCTAAAGGAACCACTGCCACCTGACCGTGATCCTGACAATTTGGTGTGGCCATCCAACCCAACTCGATTCGCTACTGGCAAAGGAACACCACAAACCGGTTCACCTCGCCGAAATTTCCCTGTCAGCGGTTGTACTGCCCAGTGCAATTTCTCTCGCCCCCCTGCGGTCTGTTACTTTCTCACTTCCCGTACTTTTCTTATAAATGACAGAAAACAGAGCTGCCTAGTGCTTTATTATTTATTTGAAATTTTACGGTACTATAAACATGATATATTATACAAGTTTTAAAAAAAGTCTCGAGTTCGAAGCTCACCTGTACCGGTTCTCTCATTTATGTCAAAGCAACTGAGACTAAACCTTTAAATAGCAGAATCCCACAGCCCTATAGGTGTATAGGTTTATTAGAAACCGTCTTTGGGTAAGGTAACGTGTTATTAATCTCTCCAGGTATTTCAATTATCTCGTTTTCTCTGTTGATAATCAAATATCAAATTAGTGCTTTCTCATACAAAATTACATTCAACTACTTCCGAAAAATTATCACAGCCGGAATATGTTTAAGTAACGCAGAGGTAATGCAACACAAATTTGCAACAGTTGAACAACTGCTGAACAAACATTTCGTAACTCTCACGGATGAAACGCAGCCACAGCAAGTACTATATAAGACGGATGGGCAAGAAAGCATGGTCGGGAGGTCCGAGGCTACAGGGCAAGTACCAAGAGCGCAAGTGCAGCTAGCACAGTCAACTGTTCTACTACTAAGAGCGCAAGCTCCCGCCAGTAACACCATCAACATCTTCTGCTTAAAACCCAGCAGAATGACAAGTGCTGCCTTCGCTCTCTAAAAAAAAGAAAAAAAATCACTTGGTCACGGTGTATAAGTTGGCCCCAACCCATGTAGCGACCATGACTTCCCTTTTTCTTTTTTTAAAAATACTATAGTTCACTTAAGGTTTATTAATTTACATTATTTTTTTCTTTCGGTAAAGTAGTACCTTTCACTGCATAGTGTAATTAAACTTTATTTAAACGACCTCTTATCACACTTTCGTTGAACGTATGCATATCTCGTGGAATATTTTCTCATCTTTTAAATGCTTTTATCGCTAAATTTAAGTAAGGACACTTCAGAAGAAAATTTTAAATACACGCCAATTTCCTTAATGTCTTCCCTTTCCAGAGTCTTGGATACATGTATAAAATCCCAATCAATGAATTATTTACAAAAATATAAATTCTTCAGTAAATTCAGTTCTCGTAATAATTTCAATGTGTTATGATGGATTAATAAATACGAACTGAATTATTCAAGAATTAAGTCAGTGGGAAAATGTCTAGATATGTGCCTTATATATTTGAAAATCCTTTGACCACGTAAATCTTCTAAAGTCACATCAATTATACATAACGATATATTATTGATATGATGTTCATAATATTTCAAGAATGATTTAATTACATTTTCGTTAACAACCTCAAACTTATTATTAGAAGTCCTAACGTCAACAAACAACAATGTAGTTCGCGCCAAGAATACTCCTGATTGTCAGTAACACGTCACATAATGAAAACGGGTCACCGGTAATTTTTGAAGTAAGGTTTACTACCTCCTTTATTGCGATTGCCAGATACTTTTCACAGAACTTTGACAACATGTTTAAAATAATTGTTTTCTCACGACCAGTCAAAGGCTTGCCCGGTTTATGCTTTGCAAAATATATCTGCGTAGAAGCTGCAACACTGCCATAATATCAGGCGCAAATGACTTTAAACAACGGTTGATCATGCGAACTGCCTCTTAGAGTCGGAGCGTATTAATTTGCAATTTCGGAATTCAACTACGTTAAGTCAGCAGTAATAAATTAAAGTCACAAGTACAGTAGTATTATTAATTACTGAACCCATCCTCAAATTCTTAACACGAATTATATTCTTTGCTTGCATTGCTACTGTGTGTACTTGACTGCAGACATTTATAATAGTCACGTCGCGTCACGTGACATTTTGATCGGGGTCACTCTGAGGGCGAATAGCTAAAATTACCCCAAAGGACAGGGCGAAGGTAATTATTCAGATCCAATAGCCCAATCTCTTATAAATATTATTAGGGATATTTAGAGTTCGTTATGCAACAAACTGTCACAAGTGCCCGAGGTCATTAAGGCGCGGACTTTGTGAGAGGGGGGAACTGAGGTTTTTCCCAGTTTTTCCTCAAAACATAAATGGAAAATGCCGGGGATGGGTCTAAACTTAGGCCTGGCACGCTTTCTTCCTTAAAAAAATCCTTTCGCAGTTTTATCATTTCATCCCATGTATCATCACCTGTTATAACTCAGTTGTTAAAACGGACGTTAAATGCAAATTTAAAAATCTGGAACAACGCCTAAAATATAAGCAACATACTGCGAAAGACAATATATAAATTGGTATCCCTCCGAGATTATCTGCCCCAGATATTATTCACTTAATTTATTTAGTTGCATATCGAGTTATTCAATATGGAATCATTGCATGGTGTTGCATTACGAAGACTATTTCTATTACAAAGGTGTATTTTAAAATCTGCATACACCAATCTCTGAACTTGTGACAAAATTATTTCTACACAATTCAAACTTGACCAATTTTTTTAAACAGAAATTGTTGATATTTTTTCACAAGAATCGGGACTACTTTTAATTAATCAATCCACCTAAACATGATACGATAAAGCATTGCTTTACCCTACGTAGAGTACCGCTTGGCAACCAAGCCACGCCTCTTTTTACGAACGTAAGCGGAGGAAACCGAGCCGACTTCCCCAGCTATTTGCTATCACTGTTGAACCATAATTTATTATTATTATTATTATTATTATTATTATTATTATTACCATCCTCATAATTTGTTTTCACTTTATAATAGATATTATCTTTTTTAGGAAGGACAAAACATAGAAAAGTTATGCTGTTAACGCATTAGCTCAAATTTTGGTTAGGTTAGGTTAGCTTAAATTAAAAAACAAAATCACAGCTTATACTGTTAAAAGGGCTTATCCCTATCAAATATTTCCTTGACATTTGACATTGTTACACTATAATTTCTATTTGATGCCAATGTATATTGCATGTGATTAACGTCGGTGGTATAGTGGTTACCATACTTGCCTCCTATACCCAAGATTACGGGTTCGAACCCGGCCAGGACCGATGGATTTTTTCGGGGCGTAAAAATCCTAAGTATGACTTCCTTCGGAAGGGAAGTAAAGCCGTGGGTCCCGTATCGTACATTTACGGCACGAAAAAGAACCTCAAGCCTGAATGAGAGGTCTCTGAGCAAAATTTGTCGGTCGTTTCACGCCCTGAGTTGAATGGGACGCTGATGACTTGAGATGTTAAAGAGCGTCCGTAAATAAATCAATCAGTCATGTTTAACTATTAACAGGCATCCTAAAAAGTTTATTTTTTGCATTCTATTGCTTGTTTCTGAGCGTTACGACTCATATCCGCCTGTATTTGTATAACTCTCGAACTAAAGCTGAGGCGTTCGGTTTTCTCCGCTGCCGTTCGTGGAAAGCAGGCGTGACTGGTTGCCAAGCGGTACTCTACTTCCGGGTAAGTGACGCATTGAATGCCGTATGTTGACAAATGTTTTACATGTGCAGAACTAAAGACGGCAGTAACTTTGGACCTAAGTTCTTTAATAATATAGTTATTAGGAACCCAGAATTAAGTATATTAATTAAGTAAATTTAAGAACAAAATTCGACAAATTACTTAGCTGTAGGTTGAAAATGTTCTTTCACGCTAGTGGTGTGTAGGACATAAGGCAAGTTAGAATGAAGAATCAGGACACGGTAACTCGGTTAGAGCACCAACCCGGGAGGCTGAAGATTTCTGGTTCAAATCACGGCCATGCCCAAGATTTTTCAATTCTGATTCTTTATTTCCATTATTCCTGCGTGTTTTAATTAGTTTATTATACTATGTAAGATATTCACACCAGTCGATCAAGGTCTAATGATAATCATAGATCCAAACTCGTAGATCCAGTGTCACGGGTTCGAATCCAGCTAGAGTCGACGGATGTTTGTGGGTGTATAACCCTACGTATAGCGGAAGTAAAGCCATGGGTTCCGTGTCGTAGATTTACGGACGAAAAAAAATCTCTAGCCTGAAAGAAGAAGCTACCGAGCAAAATTTACATCCAATTTCATGCCTTGAATTCAATGAGACGCTGACGACCTGAGACATTAAAGAACGTTCGTTAATAAAGCAAATTAAAGATATGTTACTCCAAGCACCGCTGTTTCGCAAACGTTTCTAAATTTTTTTACTTCGCGCTTATCTTTCTCGCACTTATAGAGTTTTTGTGTGTATTTAGTTTATATACGGAGTACGTCTAGCAAACTGTTTTATTTGCAAATTTTCCATCAGAGTTTTAACAGATAAAAGCTCTTTTAACAGCCGTTCCACTTTGTATGCCATCTTGTATCACGCACAATGTAAAACTTAACTCGCGGACAAACTGCAAAAACTACTCAAAACGCTTCATTTTGCTACTAACACAGCAATCTTATCATTCAATCAGCCGCTGTGACGTCATGCAACAATGTACAGACGTTAAACTGCGCATGCGGGTTTGTTTCTTTAGACATTACCACGGTAACGAAACACAAGATTCAGTTTATCCCTTTACTCTTCTTTTTCACGAAATAGACAGTTATAATGCATTTATTGGTCATGAAAGTGATTACCTAGGTTCTGACACGCTTGATATATGTGTAGTTAAGTCACGCTATTTTATCGCTTGCGGCTGTAAGCACGGCCGGGGAATGATCAGCAAACGAGATTTTCAGATGAATTTATGTCACTCATGTCTCCGATTCTAAGCAAGATTTGAATATTAGGACTTAGGAGTGCAAAGATAAAACGTTTAGTTCTCTCCTGTGGTTTTCTTCATTGCTTTGGTCATCTGACCTGTTGTTTTTAGTATAATTACATAGTATAGGGTACCTTAAACTTAAAAAAAAAATATAGTTTTATTTTCTGATGATATTGCTATATTTTATATGGGTAGCAATAAAACAGAGACTTTAAATAAAATCAAAATGATATTGAAAAACTAATATAATTGTTAATAAACAATCGGCTAACAGTGTAAATAAAAATAAATGCCGTATTTACGCGAACCTAATGCTTCATCGAATGTAATGCGCCCCCCAAATCATTAAAAAAAAAAAAAAAAAAAAAAACGTTTTTTTGCATATTGTTGTATATCTTTCATAAAACGACCAGAACATAGAATTTAAAGTCGACTATTGTAACATCTTGGAGCACGTAGGACAAAATCCATCACTCGTGCTGTTGCCAGGACAGATGAAAAACGTCAAAGAGGAAAAAATTATTTTAGTCACAGGTTGCCCGTTCTTCCTCCTTTCATGTACGCATTCCAAAACTTTTTCTTCAATGTCAAGTTGCCTTCCTTTGCGAGAAAAGTGAATTTCTTCCTATTGGCTTTTCAGTTGTTAATAATGCCAATTTCTATTGCCGCCACAAGCGAACGTTGCTCTCAGCTACAATGAACTCCCTTCCTGCCCTTTTTCAGCATAAAGAATGACTTTACACTTAAAAGTAGCATCATAATATGCTCTTCTCTACCTGCCCTTCATCTCGTGACTATCTACTATGCAAACGCTCTACGCAATAATAACTCGACGTTAAAGTAAGGACGTTTTCTCGTGTCAATCTCATCCGCCTCCTTCCAATCTCGCAAAGCACGAGATTACACAGATGGCAGTGGAAAGAAAGAAACCTCCTCACCTGTGTTTATTGGCCTGAACTTTAGCACAAAACCGTTAAATGTATTGTGAGTAGAAAGTGTTAGTTTGTACTGTGATTAATTGTTTTTGTTAATGGAATATTTGTGTCTTAAAGGCGGTTTTCTTTCTTGTTTCTTTGTGCTTTAGACATTTTTTTTTCCATTTTTCTTTTCCATATTTCAACCGTAATGCTAATCAGTCGGCGTTCTTCACTATTGTTCTACTAAGTAGGCGGGTAAGTCATTGTTAATGATGGCAAATTTCCTTTAGCTCCAGCAGGGGTTAAAAAAAGGGGGTGGGAAACCTTCTGTCGGGAGTATATGAACGAACTATTGTACTGGAGTACCTAATATCTGTGGAAGGCCTACGCTCGTCTCCTTTTCGTTAATATAAATTAATAGGAGATTGTATGCTACTATAAATCATTGTAATCTGGCAAATCTCTTTTGATTTTTACATTGGTCTACAAAAGAAATCTTCTTCTTCTTCGTCTTCTCCCCCTTCTTCTTCTTCTTCTTCTTCTTCTTCTTCTTCTTCTCCCCCTTCTTCTTCTTCTTCTTCTCCCCCTTCTTCTTCTTCTTCTTCTTCTTCTTCTTCCACAAGTACTAAATCAATCGGAAGCTATGTGTTTTTTCCATACTGAGTTCAAATATGCTTTCAGCTTTTTTTTCCATCAGGCTGAATTTTTTATATTATGATTATGATCATATTTTCTCCCCGGAATGTTTCTCTTCATAATCCAGTAGTTGTCGGTCAGTATACTAGGATTCCATTTGTCTTGGTACTCTTTTCCACAGTGGAGATCTCTGATGACAACGCTCATCATGATCATCAGAGACAGCCGTAAGATTTTCTGGGAAGAAGTTTGGGTGGGAGTACAAGAAGTGAATTTTAGAGACATGTTGCATCCCATAGCTTTGTGTGAATTCACAACATCACTCACTATTTCTTTATTGTTGCCAAGAAAACCGTAACACATATTTTTCAATGATTTCCAGGCTGCTTTGTCTGGTGGATGTAACAGTTTCTCAAAAGTGCATCAGCCTTAGTGATGTAAGATCATTAAGACCTTCTTGAGTTACAAAGTACGGTTTTGATGAACAACTTTCTTCGAATGTATCGGATCATTTCTCTGTTTCTTTGGTCTTCAGTGAGAGTTGGGCTGAAGTCAGAATTGTCAAAACCGCCACGGGTGGCCGAGATCGTTAAGACGCGCCAAGACCGTCCCCCCTTACTGGTTGTTTTTTTTTTTTTCCTCCCATGTTTTCCTCAACCCTTAACTTAGGTCTGAAAAGCTTCCTTCGTTAAAAAAAAAATATTCTTTCCCAATATATAATTTCATCTCATTTATCATCAGTGTTCACCACTTGTGGTGCTTCAGTAGTAAAAACGGGCTTTAAACACCACTCAAAAAAAAAAAAAAATTGCCATTCAAGATCACGAAATCTGAACACTTCAGTACAGAGTACTCCTCACTATGTGGCATGGGTCTCACTGCAGAAGCCAAACTGGGATAATTAACTGTATATTTTGTTTTGGATGTAATTCCTATAATGTTAATTAAGCAGAAATAACCACCAGTTGAATTGTTCCCTCAACATTATAGGAACTGCAAATGAGTACCATTTTCCATCCAGTGAGAAGCCTAACACATGATACACAGCATACATTTGGGACCCAGTCTTTATCAAAATCGCCAGCTTTACACCCAAAAGAAAGCTCATAACTATTTTTCACAAGGGGTGTGATATAGCGCCTCTGGGACTTGAAAGCTAGTTCATCACACAGTAGAAGAAATTGTTTGGATGTTTTAAACACATTCTTGGCACATTGAAACTTTTGTACAATTAATAAAATATAACAATAACCCATCAGAAAACACTACATGTGTTCAGGGACTCATTACAATTTCATACTGGCTACTGCCTGCCTGCTTACTATAACAACATAATATTTGCAAGTTTTTTTTTTTTTTGAGTAGTGTTTAACGCCCGTTTTTACTACTGAGGCACCACAGGCGGTATATATATATTTGCAAATGTTAGAACATATTTGAACAAAGTAAATAGAACAAGTTTCAACAATAATCAGTCTGCAGTGTTGCCAAGTTATTCTGAATAAAATTTCCACTCGTATAATTTACAAAAATTATAACCAAGAAAACTTTACACACCGAAGCTTATTATATGTGTATTTAAAACGTACGTGTTACTATAGCTCGTAAACTATCTGCACTAAAATAGTGCAAAAAACACCATTGACGTTCTAATTTCCTCTAGTTCTATTTTCTTGATGTCAATAGTCATTGTTGCATTTGAAAAATGTAGCGTTTTACTATCTAACAATTATTAATATTGTATAAGGACCTCTCTCTAAACTGTGAAAACAGCACATCAATAACACCTCCCATTTCAGAGATATTAGCGATGCAAGTTTTAGGTGATTTAACCAGTGTCAAATGTTTAATCTGGAGTTAATTATCCTTGATTATATTTTATATATTATATATAGTAACCTTATCACCCTATAGTTTTTGCATTCCTTTCCTTTTTTCCTTTTCAAATGTTGAGATAGCTTTAGCTATCTCCCATTCTTTCGTGATTTTCTTCATTCTGCAACACATATTAAATATATGCAATAGACGTAGTTGTGATATTAATCCTCCATTCTTTATTAATTTTACTGAGATGTAGTCTGTTAGTACAATTTATTTATTTTTCATTATTTCGATAGCATTTTGCATTTCTTCTATTGTTTTTTAATCGAATGCCTTATATCCCTATTTTTCATTTTGCATATCATCTAAAATGTCATTATATCATAATTATTTGTAATATAGTTCAAATACACACTACAACGTTAATTTATCACACACAGGATGCATTTTGCACATTCCTAACTTATATATATATATATATGCCTGTCACTTACATTTCCAATCACAGAATCAAATTGGCACCCCTCTGGTGGACTCAGCGATTTCTTCGGACAAAATCTATATAGCAAAACAAACAGTTTGCTTATGTGACAAATAGGTTTGCCAGTTAAGAAACCTGTGTATTAGCTTGTAGTAGTAAATTAAAGGGCAGCGAGTCATCTACAGGAACCACTCAAAACTGATCGTGATCCTGACAGTTTGGTGTGGCCATTCAATCCAACTCGATTCGCTACCGCTGACGGAACACCACAAAACGATTTACTTCTCCGAAATTTCTCTATAAGAGAGTAGCAGTCCTATAGTGTATTATTTTCTTTCTTTCTATACTTTTATAGCAGAAAACACAGCTCCCTGGTGGTTTATGATAGAAAAATATTTTATATATTAACAGTACTGCACAACATTATATATTATACAAAAGTCTTGAGTTCGAAGCTCACCTGTGGGAGGAGTGATTCTCCCCATTTAAGTCAAAGCAATTGAAATTCAACAAAAATACTTTCAACAACTCCCGGATAATTACCGCAGCCGGAATGTGTTTAAGTGATGCAGAAGTAACGAAACACAAATTTGTAACAGTTGAACAAACATTCCGTAACTCTCGCGGATGAAATACAACCACCCAAGTTCTATATAAGCAGGAGCTGGCAGGCAACACATCGGGGAGGTCCGAAGCTACAGGGTAACTACCACGAGCGTTAGCTCAGCCAACACAGCCAACTCTACAAGAGCGCAAGCTCAGTCAATTCTACTAATCAGAGCGGAAGCTCAGCGAAATGTACCGACAAAAGTCGAGCAAAATATGTAACCTCCTGCTTAAAACCCAGGACGATCTACAGTGTCGCCTTCGGGCAAACACTGGGCCACGGTGTATAAGGTGGCACCAACCCATGTAGCGACCATGACTTCTCTTTTTGTTTGTTTTTTAATTTTCTATAAAAAGAAATTCTTTTTCTAAAGATTTATTAATTTACGTCATTAAAGCACTAACCTTTTGATTTGTTACACAAGTAAATTATTTAAAAAATACTCGACCCTTTATCAAAACCTCTGATACACTTCTGTTGAACATATGCCAATATCAAACATTCTTAAAATTTTATATAGTAATGTCCTTACATCAATCTGGTGATAAAAGAATTTAAACAACTTCTCATAAATTTCTTTGCAGCTCAAATTTCGTAACTTTTTCAATATAGATGGTACATTAAGAAAAACGAATTAAATAATTGAAGAAGAAGGAAAACTGTCTAGGTACCTGCCTTGGCTATTTGAAACAGTAAAAAATCATTCTGTTATACAAGCTGAATGTTCTAATAATCAAGAGAGTTGCTGTAAAGTTATTTAAATTTTACCTAACAATGAGGTGTCTTCTTCAAACTAAAGCTAGAAAACTTTCTATTGTAATCTTGACTCCACGTGTTGAAGAACTGAAGGCTGCTTTTATAAACGTTCGGTGTGCTTCAATTTCACTATTTGAAAGTGTTTTAGTAGCTTCAATGCGGACTCTATCCCGGTGCGCCAAGTTCTGGCGAGAGACATGAACTTGAGCGCATTGCGAGCGACAGCCTTGACAAAAAATGTTCACCTTTGACATCCACTTGAAGAAATTTTGTTTAACTTTCTGTCACTCTATGTATAGCGTGTGCTAAGCAAGTAATGTGCATCACTTTCGGTAAAAGCCTCCATTGACGCTCGGTCACAAAAAGTAAGACGTAACCATGTCTGACACCATTTGGCCATAACTAAAACTTAATATTTTTAAAAGGTACGGCAATTGTGGAGTAATGCACAGTTTCCTTTACTTCACTCGTCAGTAGATAACAGAGCTTCAGATAAATATCTCCACTTTTAGCCACATATGATAACCTTCCCGATTTTGTGCATTTCACATGAAATTATAATTTAAATTCTGATAACAAGATTGAAGTTTTTCATAAAGTAGAACAATTTTCCCGTTATCATTTCCGCAAACGTTTCCTTATCACGTTCGTTGACCTGCTTTATCTTCTTCTGTAAGATTTCATAGCATACTTTTAAGTTTTTCCTTTCCTTAGGTGGCATTGATAGAATTAAATTCTTTGGAAATTTTCCATCACGCTCAAATTTTTATCCTTATTTGAGATTGACTGTCTTCATATTATTTGTTCAGGGTTTTCTTTACATTTAAACACTAGCTACATCATTAATATCCTTCTCACGTTTGTTAAATTTTGCCTTTTTCCACTTGCTTCGAGTTTTCAATGTTCACTTTTGAACACATATAAAGAAAAGAACAAATGAAGTCTAGGAGACGGGAAAACTGAATGATAATTATTAATTTTTTTGAGTTTGAACAACAGAATGCCACTTACCTACTAACATGGCTTTCCCATTTAGCGAATTGTCGTTTTATTCAGCATAGAGCATAAATTAACACACGATATGTCGGATTCGCTAATCAGCAAAATTGGACTACTGGGGGTGTGGAGGGTTAAATTAAAGCCCAATTTTAAGCTCTAGCAACCGCAATTTTTACTTTTCTCAAAGAAACTCGGTATATGTCACTAAAATAAATTAAATAACATATTTTCCGAAAATCATCGATAACTGACTATTGAAAATGGGGTATGCAGAATTTAAAAATTCCTTTAGCGGAACATTTATTGTCATAACAATTTAAATAAAATAATAAAAATAATTTCCGGAAATCGAATATTAGGCTCACAATAGCAGCCCATGCACAGATAATGATAATTTTTACAATGTGTATTTCTTGAATAAAACTGCATTTTTTCCTAATGGCACAATGCCTATTGACTTTAAGAAAATAAAACTACAGCTAATGAGAATGTCAGTGCGATTTATTATTATTATTATTATTATTATTATTATTATTATTATTATTATTATTATTTTATTATGACATATTTCAGAGCAAATATTTTACGAACTACAGTCATTTGGAAAGTTCAAATTCATATACTTGCCTGCCCCAGTTAAGTTAAGTTACTAGGTTACGGTGTTCATATGTTACTTTTTTCAATTTGTTTCCTTTACACTAATTTTATTGTGACTTCTTTGCCAGTACTTTGTGATAATTCTTGAGGTAGGACGTGATGCAAGATGTTATTTACTAATGCTGAAAAAGTTCACATGGAGAATGTAGAAGGAATGTTTTTGCTTGTAATGCGTACGCTGAAAGATTTCTCAATAAACGTACCACGCTTGTCTTCATCCGAGTGTTTAAAAATCTATGGATTGGATGAAAGGGTTGTGTACATTGTCTGCCCGTTCATCAGATTTGACCCCTTTAGACATTTCTGTGTAGGGAAAGCTAAAAGACACTGTCTACCAGAACATATCGACTACACCAGAATAAAAGAACACACAAACACAGTAAGTAAGAAAAGTAAACATACGAACATCATAGCTCAGTAACTAAACAGTTAAATGGAGCAGACAAAACGTTCGTATTACTATAGCTCGTATACACACACACACACACACACAAAAAAAAACCGTTCTAATTTCCTCCAGTTCTATTTTCTTGATGTCCATTGTTCCATTTGGAAAATGTAACCTTTTCAAAGAAATGTGCATTTTAATAATTATTAATATTGTGTGCGAACTTCTCTCTACACTTCAACTCTGTGAAAGCAGCACAAAATAATACATCCCATTTTAGAAATATTAGCGGTACTAACTTTAGGTGAATAAAATGTTTAATCTGGAGGTAATTATTCTTGGATATATTTTATCCATTTTATATAGTAACCTTGTCCCGCTATTGTTTAGGTATTTGTTCTTTTTTCCTTTTAAAATATTGAGACAGTTTTAGCTATCTCCCATTATTTCGTGATTTTCTTCATTCTGCAACATGTATTAAATATATGTAATAGACGTAGTTGTGATATTAATCCTCCATTCTTTATGAATTCTACTGGGATGTCGTGTGTTAGAAGAATTTTTCTGTCTTTCATTATTTCGATAGCAATTTGTATTTCTTCTATTGTTATTAAATCTAATGCCCTATATCCCTATTTTTCATTTTGCATGTCATTTATACATTTCGAATCGCACAGTCAAAATGACACCCCTCTAGTGGCCTCAGCGATTCCTTGGAACAAAAATCAATATAGCAAATCAAACTGTTCGCTTATGTGACAAATAGGTGTGCCAGTTAAGAAACATATGTTGAGATTAGCTTGTGGCAGTAAATTAAAGGGCAGCGAGTGATATACAGGAACCACTCTCAACTGACCGTGATCCTGACAGCTTGGTGTGGTCAACCATCCCAACTCGATTCGCTACATGAGACGGAACACCACAAACCGATTTATTTCCCAGACAGCGAGAAGGAGTCCTGTAGTGTATTATTTTCTTACTTTCTCGACTTTTCTTATAAATGGCAGATATCGGAGCTCCCCAGTACTTTAGGATAGAAAAGTATTTGATATATTAACAATGTTGTACAACATTATATATTATACAAACTTCTTAAAGTCTTGTGTTCCAAGCTCGCCTGTGACAGAATTTATGTCAAAGCAACTGAGACCACACAAAACTACTTTCAACAAGTTCCGGAAAATTATCACAGCCGGAATGTGTTTAAGTGATGCAGATGTAACGAAACACAAATTTGTAACAGTTGAACAAACATTTCGTTGCTCTCGCGGATGAAACACAACCACCCAAGTTCTATATAAGCAGGAGCTGGGAAGGCAATTTACCGGGAGGTCCGAAGCTACAGGGTAACTACCACGAGCGTAAGCTTAGCCAACACAGCCAACTCTACTAAGAGCGCAAGCTCAGCCAATACTACTAAATAGAGCGCAAGCTCAGCAATTGAAACGAAAAAAGTCGAGGATAAACGCGCCTTCGGGCAAACACTGGGCCACGGTGTATAAGGTGGCACCAACCCATGTAGCGACCATGACTTCTCTTTTGGTTTGTTTTCCTTATAAAAATAAACACTTTTGGTATATATTTATTAATTTGCATGTTTTACATCGTTAAAGTACAAACCTTTTAATTTATGTTGTGTGTGTGTGCGCGGCGTTTGTTTATCACTCCTGCGGTCGCAATTTTTGTTTTTTTATCAACGAAAGTTGGCAAATAAACGATTCTTCCAGTTCGTTAACCAGCAAAATTGGACCATTGGGGGTTAATCGAAAGCTATTTTTTTTAAAAAAAATTTTAATTCCCTTAGCGGCAGCAATTTTCTATTTCATCAAAAGTTGGCACATTTCTATAAAATAAATTGATAAAAGTAGTTTCCGAAAATCAGAGCAATCAAACTATTAGGATGAGGCTATACCTGCAAACCGAGTGTAGTTTAAAGCGAAATTTAAAAATCGTTCTAGGGGGTGCAATTTATTTTTTTAAAGGAAACTCGTATGTGTCATTTAAACAAAACAATAAAAATAGTTTCTGAAAATTGTTAAAGTCAAATTATTTGAGTGAGCGTTTATCTGAAATTCTGCAATTTAAAAATTGCTCTATCGGCACCATTATTTATTTCTTCAAACAAACAATGTATTTTAGTGTATGGTTTTTACATAATTCTTTTTCCTAATTGCACCTTTTAACAAGCTTCTTTTTTGTCGAAACTCAAAGCTGCTGAACAAAATGCATTTAGTTGAACATGCACGTGTTCTTAAACTTTTGGCAGGGCCTGTAATAGTGATAGATATATGCAGAATATTTTGCAACCCTTTACCGCGAATTAACAGGACTCTACATCGGCACGTATAGCCCATGTCTCTTGCATGCAATTTATAAATATTGGACGATAGAGTCATAACTTACATATCGTACTCTCCTCGGCTCCCCGATTTAACACCGTGCATTTTTTTTTATCTATGGGGGGTGTAAAAGGAAAAAGTAGACGAAACAATTCTATACACACGCTAAATGAACTGAAAAGTAACATTCGTGAAGAAATGTCTTCCATTTCTCAAAGAGAACTGCAGAGGGTGGTGGTTTATTTCATTAGACGATGCCAGAAAATGATGGGAGGCAGTTCCAGCATCTTCCTACTTGACAATGATCAGTAAATGTACCTTTTAAGTGTTTTAAGTTCTTACGCGACAGCTTCGGGCTTTCTGACTCCCGTTCACCGCGGTACCAGTTTGAACCGACCGACAGATCGGCCGTTACCGTGGAGCCCTCCCACGAAGAAAAAATCACCCATTACTTTGGCATAAAACATTTACATATATCTGGTTTTATAATAATACTACATAGTACTAAATACTTTTATGTACAAAGTTATAAACTAAGATTATAGTAAACGTTATTTAATTCTAAACAGCTATTTATTTTATCTATACATTTATGTACACATTTCATTATTAAATGCTTTAAAGGTATTGTATTTTATAACTTTTTGCTGAATTTTCAAATTTTTTATTTAATTTTATGATTTTTGGTTATGTATTCTACTCTTTAGGTGTTTTTAAAAGAAAGACTTCACGCCATATTTTGTTGTTTTAGTTGGGTTTTTTTATTCAGAATTTTGTTTTAGTTGGGTTTTTTTATTCAGAATTTTGTTAATGTCAGATATGGTAGATCACAAACTATTTATCTCTTCTGTGCAGAATCTCTTAACACTGGTCAACATAATTTTTTTCCCAAGAAAACTAAATATTGATTCCAGTGCACTTTTATATTCTGAATTCAAATATGTAATCATAATTTTTCTATTATGTGTGGTTTTTTCTGTCAATCATTTTTGTACAGGGTTGTTCTAAATGATTGTTGGGGGTTCGTGATTTTTGTTTAGAAAACGTGGAAACCATACCATTGTTATTTTTGCAGTAACGGTTAGACAAACTGTCAAAGTTTTGTTTTGCATCAACCGTAGTGACATCGGTTACCACCAGATGGCAGTAACAGCAGTGTTTAACAAAATGGTGGTTAGCGGTAAGGAGAAAGCTTTTTGTATTCTTGAATATCATCAACACCCGATCCGTTACCATAGTCCAGCACCATTTTCGGACAAAATACGGGAGAAGCCTCCTTCCAACACCTTTATTCGCAGATGGTACGCACAATTTGTGGATACAGGTTGTTTGTGCAAAGGGAAAAGCAGAGGCGTCCCGCTGTGTCAGAAGCGGATGTGAATCGGATTAGGGACGTTTATCTCCGTAGTCCTAAGAAATCAACTATGAGATGTAGCAGGGAATTGCAAGTTCCTCAAACCGCAGTATGGCGTGTGTTACGAAGGCGCCTAAAGGTAAAGTCATATCGCCTACAATTGCTTTAAGTTCTAACTGTTAATGACCAAGTCCTACGTTTCAACTTTTGCATGGCACTGCAGGAACGTTTTGTAGTAACAGCAGTGTTTAACAAAATGGTGGCTAGCGGTAAGGAGAAAGCTTTTTGTATTCTTGAATATCATCAACACCCGATCCGTTACCATAGTCCAGCACCATTTTCGGACAAAATACGGGAGAAGCCTCCTTCCAACACCTTTATTCGCAGATGGTACGCACAATTTGTGGATACAGGTTGTTTGTGCAAAGGGAAAAGCAGAGGGCGTCCCGCTGTGTCAGAAGCGGATGTGAATCGGATTAGGGACGTTTATCTCCGTAGTCCTAAGAAATCAACTATGAGATGTAGCAGGGAACTGCAAGTTCCTCAAACCGCAGTATGGCGTGTGTTACGAAGGTGCCTAAAGGTAAAGTCATATCGCCTACAATTGCTTTAAGTTCTAACTGTTAATGACCAAGTCCTACGTTTCAACTTTTGCATGGCACTGCAGGAACGTTTTGAAGAAGATGATGGTTTTCTTAACAAATTAGTTTTCAGTGACGAAGCTACTTTTCATGAGAATGGAAAGGTGAACAAGCAAAACGTTCGCATTTGGAGTACAACGAACCCCCCATTGTTATGTGGAACATGTGCGAGACTCCTCTAAGGTGAATGTGTTCTGTGCCGTTTCAAACACGAAGGTCTACGGCCCGTTCTTCTTCAATGTACAGACATTGACAGTGCTGACTTACCTGAACATGCTGTTACCCCAGTTGAGTGACGACAGGGACGATTACGTTCGCAACAGGATGGTGCACCACCTCATTTCCACAGGGAGGTCAGAGCATTTTTAAACCAAGAGCTTCCACAACGATGGATGGGACGTGGAACGGAAGGTGATATGATGCCCCTACCCTTTCCATCACGTTCACCAAGCGATTTCTTCCTGTGGGATATGTTAAAGATCAAGCATTTGTTCCTTCTCTACCGGTGGATATTCAGGAAATGAAGCAGCGCATCCGAGCTGCCTTCGAAACCATCACCGTTGCCATGTTGACTCATGTGTGGGAAGAGATGGACTATCGAGTAGATGTGTGTAGAGTTACAAAAGGAGCACATATCCATCATTTGTAATGTAAGTAAAAAAAAAGACTTTATGATTTACAGTGCACAATAAAACAAGATTCATATTCCACTGCACTGTGAGTTATGAATGTTTGTATCCCTGACAATCATTTAGAATACCTCTGTATCTACAGTTGTCTACTCCATTTAATCACTAAGAAAACTTCACAGGTTGTTTTCAAAGTGTTGACACGAGCTTCCAGTTTATCATACAAAGATTACTGCGCATGTTGTAGCATTTCAGCAAAAGTTTCGTAGGTCCTAGTGGTGTAGTGATTACCATACTTGCCTCCTAAACCAAGATCGCGGGTTCGAACCCGGCCAGGACCAATGGATTTTTCGGAAGTAAAAATCCTAAGTATGGCTTCCTTCGGAAGGGAAGTAAAGCCGTGGGTCCCGTGTCGTACATTTACGGCATGAAAAAGAACCTCAAGCCTGAAAGAGAGGCCTCTGAGCAAAATTTGTCTGCCGTTTCACGCCCCGAGTTGAAAGGGATGCTGATAACCTGAGCTGTTAAGGAGCGTCCATAAATAAATAAAAAAAAAAAAGTTTCGGAACAGGCAGCAGTAATACGTCGTTTCATATCTTCTGGTGTAGTCGGCATATCCTTCCTTACTCGTGCTTTTTAGCTTTCCCCACACAGAAAATGTCTAAACGGGTCAAATCTGATGAACGGGCAGCCAATGTACACAACCCTTTGATCCAATCCAACGATTTTGAAACAATCGATTAAGACAAGCGAAGTATGTCTATTGAGAAACCTTTCAGCATACACATTACAAGAGAGAACATCATTCTCCATGTCAACTTTTTCAGCATTAGTAAGTAAATACACCCTGGCAGACAAGATTAGGTATTTAAACTTTGCAAATTACTATTATTAAAACAATTGCACTAGAATATGGAAAATAATAATAATAATAATAATAATAATAATAATAATAATAATAATAATAATAATAATAATACTGTCATTCTAATATGATCTGGTTTTATTTTCTTAATGTCAACAGACATTGATCCATTTGAAAAAAAAATGTATTTTTATTCAAGAAATACATATTGTAATAATTATTAATATCTGTGCCTGAACTGCAATTGATAACCTTAATGTCCGATTTACAGAAATTATGTTTATTGTTTTATTTGAATGGTATATATCTACATTCGTTATGAAAAAAGAATTGTACGGCTAAAGGGACTTTTAAATTCTTCATACCCCTTTCTAATAGATTTCGCTAATTTTCGGAAACTATTTTCATCAATTTATTTTAGTGCCATATACCGAGTTTCGTTGAGAAAAGTAAAAATTGCGGTCGCTAGTGCTTAAATTTTTGCTTTAATTTAGCCCCCCACCCTAAGCAGTCCAGTTTTGCTGGTTAGGAACTCGACGAATGGTTTGTTAATTTATTGTTATATGTCGAGTTTTGTTGAGAAAAAACAAAAATTGCGGCCGCTAGAGCTTTAACAGACCCACGCAATATACATACATATTTTTCCATTTTTTTTTATTGAGTTGGTTAAAAATTGAGACTGAATTCGTTCGGGATTCTCCTCAAAGTGAAAATCGTATTAGTAGGTTTGTTTGCCATTCACTTGTTCAACCTGAAAAAAATCAATAATTATCATTCAATTTTCCCGTCTCCTAGACTTTTTGTATTCTCAACGGCGGCTTTTAACGAAAATGATACACATTACTTGCTAAACACACGCTATGCATAGAGTGGCGGAGAAAGTTTGGGGGGGGGGGGACTCTTCAAGTGAACACTTTTGTGAAGGCTGCCGCTCGCAATGTGCTTAAGTTCATGACTCCCACCAGAACTTGGCGCACTGGGATAGATTCGCCAATTGACAATTTTGATATAGTGAAATTGAAGGAACCTGACGTGTATAAATGCAGACTTCAGATTTTTAACACTTGGAGACAAATTTGCGATAGATAGTTTCGAAAGTTTTCTAGCTTTAGTTTGAAGAAGAGACGTGATTGTTAGATGCAATGTATATAACTTTACAGCAACTCCCTTGATGATTAGAGTATCGAGGGGCTTATGTAACAAAATGATGTTTTACGGTGTCAAATAGCCAAGGCAGGTACCCAGACAGTTTTCCTCCTTAGTTCTTCAACAATTTACCTCGTTTTCATTAATGCACCATCTATATTGAAAAATTTAGGAAATTTGAACTGAAATTTACTCAAAAATTTATATTATATTTATAAATGCTTCGAAGACTGTGGAAAGAGAAGGCAGTAAGGAAATTTATGAGTAGTTGTTTAAATTCTTTTATCACAGATTGATGTAAGGGCACTACTATATAAAATTTTAAGAATGTTTAAAATTGGCATGCGTTCAACAGAAGTGTATCAGAGGTTTTGATAAAGGATGGGATATTGTTTAAATAGTTTCATTATGTAACAAATCAAAAGGTTACTGCTTTAATGACGTAAAAATTATAAATTAATAAATCTTTAGAAAAAAAGAAATGTCAAGTCAAAAGAGAAGTCATGGTCGCTACATGGGTTGGTGCCACCTTATACACCGTGGCCGGGTGTTTAGACACTGTAGATCGTCCTGGGTTTTAAACAGGAGATTACATATTGACCGACTGTTGTCGGTACATAGCTTCTGCTCTGATTAGCAGTATTGACAGAGCTTGCGCTCTAGTAGAGTTGGCTGTGTTGGCTGAGCTTACGCTCGTAATGGTTACCCTGTAGCTTCGGACCTCCCCGACAAGTTGCCTTGCCAGCTCTTGCTTATATAAAACTTGGGCGGTTGTGTTTCATCCGCGAGAGTTACGAAATATTTGTTCAACTGTTACAAATTTGTGTTTCGTTACTTCTGCATCACTTAAATATATTTGGACTGTGATCATTTTTCTGAAGTTGTTGATAATATTTTTGTTCGCTCTCAGTTGCTTTGACATAAATGGGAGGACCACACTTGCCGCAGATGAAATTCGAACACAAGACTTTTTAAAACTTGTTTAATATATAATGTTGTGCAGTACTGCTAATATATCAAATACTTTTCTATTCTAAAGCACTGGGGAACTTTTCTTATAAATAGCAGAAAACAAAGTGTAGGAAGTGAGAAAACAATACACTACAGGAGAATTTGCACTCTCTTACAGAGAAATTTCTGGGAAGTAAATCGGTTTGTGATGTTCTATCGCATGTAGCGAATCGAGTTGGGTTGGTTGACCACACCAAATTGTCAAGATCGCGATCAGTTGGAAGTGGTTCCTGTAGATCACTCGCTGCCGTTTAATTTACTGCCATAAGCTAATCCCAACACATTTTTCTTAACTGAAAAACCTATTTGTCACATAAGTGAACAGTTTGTTTTGCTATTCTGATTTTTGTTGGAAGGAATCCCTGAGTTCACTAGAGGGATGCCAATTTGACCGTGTGATTAGAAATGTAAATGACAAGGCAATTATTTATACTTTAGTTAGGAATGTGCATCTTAGGTCTAGTAAATGATAAAAAATAATGTTGTACATTACAAAGAATTATTATATAATGATATTTTAGATGATATGCAAAATGAAGAATAGAGATATAGGGCCTTAGACTTAATAACAATAGAAGAAATGCAAAATGCTATCAAAATAATGAATAATGGATAAATTCCACTAACAGACTACATCCCAGTAAAAGTAATAAAGAATGGACGATTAATATCACAACTACGTCTATTGCATATATTTAATATGTGTCGCAGAATGAAGAAAATAAGAAAAGAATGAGAGATAGCTGAAACTATCTCAACATTTGAAAAGGGGGGGGGGGAAGAAAAAAGAAAAAAAGAAAGGAATCCTACAAAAACTATAGGGAGATAAGGTTGTTCAATATGCTGTATAAAATATAATCAAGGTTCACTACCTCCAGATTAAACATTTTGCACTGGGGGAATCATCTAAAACTTGGTCCGCTAATATTTCTGAAATGGGAGGTGTTATTGATGTGCTGCTTTCACAGAGTTTAAGTTTAGAGAGAGGTCCATACACAAATATTGCTAATTATTAGAGCGTATATTTCTACGCTACATTTTACAAATGGAACAATGGCTATTGACATCAAGAAAATAGAACTGGGGGAAATTAGATGGTCAATGGCGTATTGCACGGTTTTAGTGCAGGTAATGTACTTGCTTTAGTAACATGAACATTTTAAATATCTGCAGTTATCTGCCCCATGTTGCTGTTTAGTTACTGGGCTACCCTGTTTGTATTTTTATTATTCTTACTGTGTCTGTTGTTTCTTTCTTTCTGAATTTCCAAGAAAATGCATATTACATTTTGTACTTGTGTGTTTTATTGTACTATCTATGTGTCAGAATACTCTTAAGAAATACGGAAACTGGTCTACACAGGTGTTGTTCAAAGTGTTGACACCACCTTCCAATCTGTCATACAAATATTACTGCACATGTTGTAGCATTTCAGCAAATGTTTCGGAACAGGCAGCAGTAATACGTTTTCATGTCGTCTGGTATAGTCGGCAATCCTTGTAGACTATAGTTCCTAAAGTAATTGGTCGGTCCTGGTAGTGTAGTGATAACCATACTTCTAAACCAAGTTCGCGAATTCAAACCCGGCCAGGATCTATTTTTTTCGGGCGTGAAAATCCTAAGTATGGCTTTCTTCGGAAGGGAAGTAAAGCCGTGGGTCCCATGTCGTACATTTACGGCACGAAAAAGAACTTCAAGCCTGAAACAGAGACCTCTGAGCAAAATTTATCGGCCATTTCAAACCCGGAATTGAATCGGACGCTGATGACCTGAGATGTTAAAGAGCGTCCTTAAATAAAACGAATCATTGCTAAAGTAATTGCACTAGAATTATGCAAATAAATAAATAAATAAATAAATAAATGAATACTCATCTTCTAATTTGCTCTGGTTCTATTCTGTTAATGTCAACAGGCATTGTTACATTTTGATAAAATAATATAGTTTTATTCAGGAAATATACATAGTAATAATTATTAATACCTGTGCAAAGTGCTGCAATTATGAGTCTAATGTTCGATTCCGAGAAATTATTTTATTGTTTTATTTAAATGATTATGAAAAAATAATTGTTCCACTAAAGGGTTTTTAAATTCTGCATACCCCATTCCTAATAGATTTCGCTGATTTTCGGAAACTATTTTCAATAATTTATTTTAACAACATATACCGAGTTTCACTGCGAAAAGTAAAAATTGCGTTCCTAGAGCTTAAAATTTTGGTTTAATTAAACCCCCACCTCCAGCAGTCCAATTATGCTGGTTAGAGAACTCGACGAATGGTTTTTAATTTATTGTTATATGCCGAGTTTCGTTGAGAAAAAACAAAAATTGCGGCCGCTAGAGTTTTAACAGACCGACACCATATACATACAATTTTTTAATTTTATTTTGTTTATGTGTATAAGTTAGAGTCGATTAAGATTTGAAACTGAATTCGTTGGGAATTCGCTAAAAATGGAAAATCGTGTTAGTGGCTAGTGGGCATTCAATTGTTTAACCTGAAAAAAATCAATAATTATCATTCAGTTTTCTCGTTTTTTAGACTTTATTTGTTTTTTCCTTTATATTTCTTCAAAAGTGAAAATGGAAAATGCAAATCAAGTGGGATAGGAAAAATTTAACACCAAAAGAATTTAATTCTATCAATATCCTTTTAAGGAAAGGAAAAGCCTAAAACAATGCTATGAAATCTTAAAGAAGAAGATAAAGAAGGGCAATGCACGTGATAAGGAAACGTTTGCGGAAATGATAACGAGCAAATTGTTCTACTTTATGAAAAATTCAATCCTGTTATCCGAATTTAAATTATAATTTCAAGTGAAATGCACAAAATCGGGACGGTTATCATATTTGGCTAAAAGAGGAGACATTTATCTGAAGCTGTTTTCTGCTGATGAGTGAAGTAAAGGAAACTGTGCATTACCCCACAATTGCCGTACCTTTTAAAAATATTAAGTTTTAGTTATGGCCAAATGGTGTCAGACAGTTACGTCTCACTTTTGTGACCGGCCTACATTGTCAGTGGGGGCTTTTACCGAAAATGATGCACATTACTTGCTTAGCACACGCTATAGATAGAGTAGCTGAGAAAGTTAAACAAAATTTCTTCAAGTGGATGCTCAAAGATTAACATTTTTTGTCAAGGCTCGCAATGTGCTCAAATTCATGTCTCACACCAGAGCTTGGCACATCTTGATAGATTTGGAAATTGACACTTTTCAAGTGTAGAAATTGAAGCACATCTGACGTTTATGAAGGCAGACTTCAGTTCTTTAACACCTGGAGTTAAGTTTGCAGTAGATAGTTCGAAAGTTTTCTAGCTTTACTTTGAAGCATAAAGTTGATTGTTAGGTACAGTTTGAATTGAATTTATTTCTACTTAATGCACAAAGTTTCCACAATACTCTTACAATCACTCAGTCATACAAATGCAAAGTACAAGGGACCTCTATCTATCTGACCCAGGCCATTTTAAATGTACCCCTCACAATTACAAGTGTTACAATATTTCATTATATATGAATGCCTTAATCTAAGTTCTAAATAGACATAATACCAAATGATTCATTTCCATTACATCAGACCCCAGTCCCCAGTTCATCAGCGCAATGTACTGGAATTCCGGAGGACCCGGCTCTGACCCAACTCCAGGTACCAAAATCATATCTAACTTACTCTCTCTATAACATTATTTTGTTAACTATATATTATTATTTGTGTGAGTTTTCTTCTTCTCTCTTCACTGTGCATTTCCACTTCTGTTTAACTTTAAATAAATAATGATCCTCACTCCAGCATTCATTTATGAATATTCTCTTTGTTATTCTATTATCCCTTTAAATTTTACCTTAATGAGTTCGTTCCTCCAGTTTTCAATTTTCTTACAATCAAACACTAAGCCTTCTTTCCCTCCATGAAATGGGCGTTCCCCTTGCGTGACACCTCTTTCACCTTTTAACTCCCGCATTCTGCTCTCGTCCATGTTATACCCTCTCTTTCCTTCTTATTTGTTTTATCTATATAAATTTCTTTTTTCCATGCCCATGTGACTTAACATAAAATTCCAGTGATGTCTTCCCAGTTCAATTACTAAATACTTTTTGTATCTCTATATCTTCAAAACGTCTTCTCGCCTCTTTCCATAAACCTCTAACATTTGTATCTTTTTCCTTCATATATACCTTAATCCATTGCTCTCTGAAATATTTTTTAAACTAATCAACCACCTCTTAGTTAACAGTGATTCTTGATATATCAAACGTTTCTTTCCTAGATTATCTTCATTTAGGTGTAGAATTCTCTGCCAATATTTTAAAACCCTCTCCATAATTAAACCCTTTCCAATAGTTCTTCCCACTTCTATTTGGACAACTTCTTTTACAGCTGCAATTGTCAGACCGAGAATTTCTTTGCAAAATAAACGGTGTACTTTATCCACAGCTTCCCAAGAATTTTCCATTCCCAAATTTCGATACCACAGAGCATTCGTGCTTTGACTGTTGTATTATATATTCTTTCCAGTCATTTGATTTCCGATCGTGGTGGTATTGTAAAAATACATCTTTTTATAATTACATAGCTGCTTTCGTTTTTGAAAATACTAATATGTTTTGCTTTTTCCATTTCCCCCCTCCATCCATTTTTATACCTATATAAATGCAATCAAGTACTACCTTATAATCCTTGTTTAGCGCTTCCAATTTTCATGTTTACTCAACCTTCCTTCTTTCTTGCATATTAGAATTTGTGCGTTATCTTGGTTCACCTTAAAGGTCCCATTCTGAGCAATATTTATCTATTTCTTGCAGGGATTTGTATAGGCCCATTATTGTAATCGAGCCAACTACTAAATCGTTTGCAAATAATAAACCAGGAATCCGGATGCTGTTTATAGCTGGCATAAATTGTTTTTTTTTTCCCTTATATTTTGCAATATATCGTCAATATATAAATTAAAACAGAATTGGACTTAACGTACATCCTTGTTTTAACCCCTCTTATGTCTTACTTCTTTGGTGATTAACCCTTTCTTATATCTTATTCAAAAATTATTCTCCTTAGAATTTTAAAATTCCTATCATGTGTCCACTGACACCTTTATTTGCAAGTTTATACCACAATGATTACAATTCAATTTGATCGAAGACTTTTTCCAAATCTACAAAAACCAAGTATAATTTCCCTCCCTCCCTCTCTCTCTCTCTCTCTCTCTCTCTCTCTCTCTCTCTCTCTCTTAATATTTACCTATTAAAGATTTCATATGAATATATTATCTCTGAGGTTCTTCTTCCTTTACGAAATCCCATTTGCTATTCAGATAGTTTGCCACATTCACCTATCCATTTTGTAATCTACTTGCCAAAATACCTGTCATTTTTTTTCCACATTAAATAATAAAGTCACACCTCTATAACTGTTGGGTTTATTTATGCTGCCTTTGCCTTTGTATGTTGGGTGTATAATTGCTTTTCTCCATTTCTGTGGAATGTATGTTTTCATTTTTATTAAATTAAATATGTTTGTCCGTACTCCCATTCTGTCTCCATTATAGAAATTTTGTTTGTATACCACCTATTCCAGTTGCTTTGTTTATTTTCAACAGTTTGACGTTTTTTATTATTTCCTCGTTTTTTGTTTCACTGTTCAACATTTCTACAAAATTAGTATTAATTCCTATAATACTCCCAGCTCTCATATACCCCCATATTTCGTAAAGTTTTGTAAAATAATATAACCATTCTTCCTGGGGCATATTGGATGCGCTGATATATTTCTTGTATGTTGATTTTACAACCTTCCATATTTTACTTGTGCTTTCATTATTTCTTTAGATACCTCATCTCCTATCTCTCTCCATTTTACTAATCTTTGTTTCACTATTAGGTACAATTTAAATTACTTTACAGCAACTCCCTTGATTATTAGAATATCGAGCTTATCTAAAAGTATGATAATTTACGTTGTCAAATAGCTAAGGCAGGTACCCAGACAGTTTTCCTCCTTAGTAAGCAACGATTTAATTCGTTTTTATTAATACACCATCTATATTGAAAATGTTACGAAAGTTGAGCTGATATTTACTCATCAACTTGTATTATTTTTATAAATAATGTACATTGTATACATGTTTCGAAGACTTGGAAAGAGAAGGCATAAGGAAATTTATGAATAGTTGTTTAACTTCTGTTATCACCAGATTTACGTAAGGGCGCTACTATAAAACGTTTAAGAATGATGGAAATACGCATAAGCTCACAAGTGATGTGTGAAAGGTTTTGATAAAATATAAATCGTTTAAATATAAATAAATCACCAGATTTACGTAAGGGCGCTACTATAAAACGTTTAAGAATGATGGAAATACGCATAAGCTCACAAGTGATGTGTGAAAAGTTTTGATAAAATATAAATCGTTTAAATATAAATAAATTAGAAAAAGTATTTCTTTTTCTTTTTATAAAGAGAAAAAACAAACAAAAAGAGAAGTCATGGTCGCTACATGGGTTGGTGCCACCTTACACCGTGGCCCAGTGTTTGCCCGAAGGCGCGTTTATTCTCGACTTTTGTCGTTACATTTTGCTGAGCTTGCGCTCTATTTAGTAGTATTGACTGAGCTTACGCCCTTGTAGAGTTGGCTGTGTTGGCTGAGCTTACGCTCGTGATAGTTACCCTGTAGCTTCGGACCTCCCCGGTAAGTTGCCTTCCCAGCTCCTGCTTATATAGAACTTGGGCGGTTGTATTTCATCCGCGAGAGTTACGGAATGTTTGTTCAACTGTTACAAATTTGTGTTTCGTTACTTCTGCATCATTTAAACATATTCTGGCAGTGATCATTTTCCGGAACTTTTTCAAAGTATTTTTGTTGGGTCTCAGTTGCTTTGACATAAATTCTGCCACAGGCGAGCTTGGAACACAAGACTTTAAGAAGCTTGTATAATATATAATGTTGTACAACACTGTTAATATATCAAATACTTTTCTATCCTAAAGCACTGGGGAGCTCCGATATCTGTCATTTATAAGAAAAGTCGAGAAAGTAAGAAAACAAAAGAATACAGGAGAATTTGCACTCCATTACAAAGAAATTTCTGGGAAGTTATCGCATGTAGCGAATCGAGTTGGGATGGTTGACCACACCAAATTGTCAAGATCGCGATCAGTTGGGAGTGGTTCCCGTATATCACTCGCTGTTCTTTAATTTACTGCCACAAGCTAATCTCAACACGTTTCTTAACTGGTAAACCTATTTGTCACATAAGCGAACAGTTTGATTTGCTATATTGATTTTTGTTCCAAGGAATCGCTGAGGCCACTAGAGGGGTGTCATTTTGACTGTGTGATTCGAAATGTATAAATGACATGCAAAATGAAAAATAGGGATATAGGGCATTAGATTTAATAACAATAGAAGAAATACAAATTGCTATCGAAATAATGAAAGACAGAAAAATTCTTCTAACACACGACATCCCAGTAGAATTCATAAAGAATGGAGGATTAATAACACAACTACGTCCATTACATATATTTAATACATGTTACAGAATGAAAAAAATCACGAAATAATGGGAGATAGCTAAAACTGTCTCAATATTTGAAAAGGGGGGGGGGGAAAGAAAAAGAAAAAGAAACGAACTATATATAATGTACTCGTATAAAATATATCCAAGGATAATTACCTCCAGATTAAACATTTTATTCACCTAAAATTTGTACTGCTAATATTTATGAAATGGGATGTATTATTTTTGTGCTGCTTTCACAGAGTTGAACTGTAGAGAGAGGTTCATAATAATTATTAATAATTATTAGAATGCATATTTCTCTGAAAAGACATTTTTCAAATGGAACAATTGACACCAAGAAAATAAAACTAGAAGAAATTAAAACGTCAGTGGTGTTTTTTTCACCATTTTAGTGCAAGTAGTATACGAGCTATAGTAATACGAACGTTTTGTCTGCTCCATTTAACTGTTTAGTTACTGGGCTATGATGTTCGGATGTTTACTTTTCTTACTTACTGTGTTTGTGTGTTCTTTTATTCTGGTGTAGTAGATATGTCCTGGTAGACATGTCTTTTAGCTTTCCGCACACAGAAATGTCTAAAGGGGTCAAATCTGATGAACGGGCAGACAATGTACACAACCCTTTCATCCAATCCAACGATTTTGAAACAATAGATGAAGACAAGCGTGGTACGTTTATTGAGAAATCTTTCAGCATACGCATTACAAGCAAAAACATTCCTTCTACATTCTCCATGTCAACTTTTTCAGCATTAGTAAATAACATCTTGCATCACGTCCTACCTCAAGAATTATCATAAAGTACTGGCAAGGAAGTCCCAATAAAATTAGCGTAAAGGAAACAAATTGAAAAAAGTAACATGAACATCGTAGCCTAGTAACTGAACTGGGGCGGGCAAGTATAGATATTTGAACTTTCCAAATGACTGTAGTTCGTAAAATATTTGCTCTGAAATATGCCAAAATAATAATAATAATAATAATAATAATAATAATAACAACAATAATAACAATAACAATAACACTGACATTCTCATTAGCTGTAGTTTTATATTTTTAATGTCAATAGGCATTGTTCCATTTGGGGAAAAAAATGCAGTTTTATTCAAGAAATACACATTGTAAAAATTATCATTATCTGTGCATGGGCTGCTATTGTGAGCCTAATATTCGATTTCCGGAAATTATTTTTATTATTTTATTTAAATTGTTATGACAATAAATGTTCCGGTAAAGGGATTTTTATATTCTGCATACCTCATTTTCAATAGTCAGATTTGGATGATTTTCGGAAAATATGTTATTTAATTTATTTTAGTGACATATACCGAGTTTCTTTGAGAAAAGTAAAAATTGCGGTTGCTAGAGCTTAAAATTTGGCTTTAATTTAACCCCCCACACCCCAGTAGTTCAATTTTGCTGATTAGCGAATCCGATATATCGTTTGTTAATTTATGCTCTATGCTGAATAAAACGACAATTCGCTAAATGGGAAAGCCATGTTAGTAGGTAAGTGGCATTCTGTTGTTCAACCTGAAAAAAATCAATAATTATCATTCAGTTTTCCCATCTCCTAGACTTCATTTGTTCTTTACTTTATGTGTTCAAAAGTGAACATTGAAAACTCAAAGCAAGTGGAAAAAGGCAAAATTTAACAAACGTGAGAAGATAATTAATGATGTAGCTGGTGCTTAAATGTAAAGAAAACCTTGAACAAATAATATGAAGACAGTCAATATTAAATAAGGATAAAAATTTGAGCGTGATGGAAAATTTCCAAAGAATTTAATTCTATCAATGCCCTAAGGAAAGGAAAAACTTAAAAGTATGCTATGAAATCTTAAAGAAGAAGATAAAGCAGGTCAACGAACATGATAAGGAAACGTATGCGGAAATGATAACGAGCAAATTGTTCTCCTTTATGAAAAACTTCAATCTTGTTATCAGAATTTAAATTATAATTTCATGTGAAATGCACAAAATCGGGAAGGTTATCATATGTGGCTAAAAGTGGAGATATTTATCTGAAGCTCTGTTACCTGCTGACGAGTGAAGTAAAGGATACTGTGCATTACTCCACAATTGCCGTACCTTTTAAAATATTAAGTTTTAGTTATGGCCAAATGGTGTCAGACATGGTTACGTCTTGCATTTTGTGACCGACATACATTGTCAATGGATGCTTTTACCGAAAGTGATGCACATTACTTGCTTAGCACACGCTATACATAGAGTGACTGACTGAGAAAGTTAAAGAAAATTTCTTCAAGTGGATGTCAAAGATGAACATTTTTTGTCAAGGCTGTCGCCCGCAATGCGCTCAAGTTCATGGTCTCGCCAGAACTTGGCGCACCTTGATAGATTCCGCAATTGAAGCTACTAAGACACTTTCAAATAGTGAAATTGAAGCACACCGAACGTTTATAAAGGCAGCCTTCTGTTCTTCAACACGTGGAGTCAAGTTTACAATAGAAAATTTTCTAGCTCTAGTTTGAAGAAGACACCTCATTGTTAGGTACAGTTTAAATAACTTAACAGCAACTCCCTTCATTATTAGAACATTCAGCTTATATAACAGAATGATGTTTTATGGTGTCAAATAGCCAAGGCAGGTACCTAGACAGTTTTCCTTCTTCTTCAATTATTTAATTCGTTTTTCTTAATTTACCATCTATATTGAAAAGGTTAGGAAATTTGAGCTGATATTTAATCAACAATTTATGTTATATTTATAAATGTTTCGAAGACTGTGGAAAGAGAAGGCAGTAAGGAAATTTATGAGTAGTTTAAATTCTGTTATCACCAGATTTACGTAAGGGCGCTACTATAAAACGTTTAAGAATGATGGAAATACGCATAAGCTCACAAGTGATGTGTGAAAGGTTTTGATAAAATATAAATTGTTTAAATATAAATAAATTAGAAAAAGTATTTCTTTTTATAAAGAGAAAAAACAAACAAAAAGAGAAGTCATGGTCGCTACATGGGTTGGTGCCACCTTACACCGTGGCCCAGTGTTTGCCCGAAGGCGCGTTTATCCTCGACTTTTGTCGTTACATTTAGCTGAGCTTGCGCTCTATTTAGTAGTATTGACTGAGCTTACGCCCTTGTAGAGTTGGCTGTGTTGGCTGAGCTTACGCTCGTGATGGTTACCCTGTAGCTTCGGACCTCCGCGATAAGTTGTCTAGCCGGCTCCTGCTTATATAGAACTTGGGTGGTTGTATTTCATCCGCGAGAGTTACGGAATGTTTGTTCAACTGTTACAAATTTGTGTGTACTTACATCTGCATGACTTAAACATATTCCGGCTATGATAAATATCCGGAAGTGATTTAATTTTTTTTTTTTTGGGGGGGGTTTCAGTTGCTTTGACTTATATGGGAGGAAAAACACCAGGATCAGAACTTCGAAGTCAAGATTTTTTAAAAACTTGTATAATATATAATGTTGTACAACACTTTTAATATATCAAAAAATGTTCTATTCTAAAACTCTGGGGAGCTCCGTTTTCTGTCATTTATAACAAAAGTTTGGGAAATTAGAACGTAATGTACTATAAGTAGCGAGAGAATTTGCAGTGTGTGAGAGAATACGTCCAGTGAATTATAAATTAATGTTCTAGTGTGTATTTAAACTATATTACAAAGAATTATTATATAATGGCATTTTAAATGATACGCAAAATGAAAAAAGGGATATATGGCATAAGATTTAATAACAATATAAGAAATGGAAACTGCTATCGAAATAATGAAAAATAGATAAATTCCACTAACAGACGTCATCCCAGTAGACTTAATAAAGTATAGAGGATTAATATCACAAGTACGTCTCATGGCTAAAACTATCTCAATATTTATTTTAAAAGGAAAAAAGAAACGAATACTAAAACTATAGGGGTTATTAGGTTAAGGTTATTATATATAATGTATAAAATATATTCAAGGATCGTTACCTCCAGATTAAACATTTTGTACTGGGTGAATCATCTAAAAATTGCTCCGCTAATATTTCTGCTATGGGAGGTGTGCTGTTTTCACAGAGTTGAAGTGCAAATTATACACAAATATTATAATTATTAGAACGTATATTTCTACGCTACATATTTCTAATGGTAAAATGACTACTGACATCAAGAAAGTAGAACTAGAGGGAATTAAAACGTCAATGGTGTCTTCTGCGCGATTCTAGTGTAGGTAGTTTACTAGCTATAGCAATATGAGCATTTTTAATATTTACAGTTGTTTGCTCTATTTAACTGTTTAGTTACTAGGCTATAATGTTCGTATATTTACTTTTCTTACCATGCGTGTGTTTATTTCTGAATTTCCATGAAAACACTTATTATATTTTGTACTTGTATGTTTTTTTTTTGCACCATGTGTCATCATACTCTTAAGAACTAAGAAAACTGGTCTTCACAGGTTGTGTTCAAAGTGCTGACACCGCTTCCAGTCTGTCATACAAAGATTGCTGCACATGTTGTAGCATTTCAGCAAAAGTTTCACAAACAGGTAGCAGTAATACGATGAAGACAACAGTAGTATGTCTATTGGGATATCTTTCAGCGTACACATTAAAGAAAGAACATCATTCTTTCTGCTTTATGACCGCCACGGGTGGCCGAGGTCGTTAAGTCTCGGACTCGTGAGCGGGAGGTCTGGGTTCGAATACCGCCAGGACCGTCCTTCCTGACTGAGGTTTTTTCCAGGTTTTCCTCAGTCCTCATAAATGGCAAATGCCGGGGAGGCACCCTAAACTTAGGCCTGGAATGATTCCTTCCATAAAATCCTTTCCCAATATATCATTTCATCTCATGTATCATCAGTATCCATCGCCTTTGGTGCCTCTGTAGCAAAAACGGGCGTTAAACACTGTTCATGTTCATTCTGCTTTATGTCCACTTTTTCCGCATTAGTAAGTGCCGTCTGCCATCACGTCTTACTTAAGAACTATCGTGCAGTGCTAGCAAGAAAATCCAAATAAAATCGGTGTAAAAGAAATGAACGTATGAACATCGTTGCCTAGTAACTGAGCAGTAAATGGGCAAATAAATATAGGTATTTAAAATATTAATGTTGCGATAGCATGGGAACTACTGGTCACTATAATCGCGAAAAAAATACACTTGACATTCTAATTTACTCTAGTTTTATTATTTTTATGTCAACAGGCACTGTTCTAATTGAAAAATGTAATTCAAGAAATATATAATCTAATAATTATTAACATCTTATGTATGGGCTACAATTGTGGGCCTCTTCGAACTTCAATTCTGTAAAAGCAGCACCTCCCATCTCAGAAATATTTGCGGCCTAAGTTTTAGTTAATTACCCGATATAATGTAATACTCAGTGAGGAACACAGACAGCTAGATAATCAACAAAAGATACTTTCACTATTTCACTGCCCTGGTATTTTCATTTCTCATACTTAATTGTAAACTGGTTCATTTTTAAAAGTGATAGTTATGGTTCTGTTGATGTTGACGATCATTGCCCCATTTGTTGCATAGCTCTCTAACTGGTGAACCCTTTCTGTAGACTCTCAAAGATAATGAGCAGATTAATAAATCGAAGAACTGGAAAATTTGTGTCGTTTGTTTCTGGAACGTTCAACTCCTCCGAAAATAATGTACCCGTGATGTAATCAATAAATAACAAAAGCAATAGATTAAACAAACTATATCCCTGCCTTACTCCCCTTGGCGCTCCCACAATCTCATATTTTGGTGCAGATAGATACAGAATCTAACATTTGTATATATTGCCAATATAATTTTATTCGAAATAGCTTTACGTTATAGTTTCTCCCATAATGCCATTCTTCCTACATTGTCCAATTCTACAACGCTACAATACAGAGGGTGACAAAAATGTATACACACTTCAAGCAACGAAAAAACTGTGTTAACATAACAAAACTGAATTCACACAAACAGAAAATGATGAGCACTAATCATCTTAGACTTTTACAGTTACAAAAGTTGCTCAAAATGTCCATCATCGGCGTCGTTACATTTCTGAGTACGTTGAACTACTGATTGAGCAAAGTTTGTGAAAGTGTCCTCAGCGATTGGAGCACATGTCGTTTCAATTTCTTCCCGAAGTGCTGCCAGTGTAGCTGGTTTTTTTTTACGGTAGACGACATCCTTAAGAGTTCCCTATAGTTAGAAGTCCAACGGCAGTTCTGTTCTGTACACACGTCTCCATTGCCTTTGAACTTCAACAACATTCTCGGTTTTCCAATACACTTCAAAATTTCTTTCCGCTGTTCAAACGATAATCTTGGCTTCATTTTGCTGTAGCAACGCTATCATAATGTAATGTGAGTCACATCTGTTTACAGAACATCATTACTGTTGTTTTTCGGTTCAACTTTGAAATATATTAAATAGATATCTACTGTGAAAGTGTGTACACAGTTTTTGGCACCGTCGGTGTAAGTTTTCTCTGGTATACCGATTCTATGGAAGCCCAATTCTTGGACCTTTTTAATATCCACCTGTTTTTATCCATGCAATTAAGACGGGGACTCGTCAGCAGGAGCGGGAGAGAGCGGGCGGCACCCTAGATTTAGGCCCGAAACTTTTCCTTCCTTATAAAAAATCACAATTTATCATTTCATTATCATCAGTGTCCACCCCTGTGAAGCCTCAATAGTTACAACGGGCTTTAAACAGTTATTTTTTTTTAAAAAAAACATGTAATATCTTCTCTTTCTTTTTTACTTCATCAATATATATCTTCCTTTCCCGAGTATTTTTATTGCATTATCATTTAAGGGGGTATTATCATTTCCAGGAGAGATTATAATTTCGCACCTTAGGCGTCTCGTGTCTCTAAATGATTCTAGCCTACAGGAAGACTGAATGTCCGCTGTCGTAGTCCCTATTCAAAAGGATGATATTAAAAAGATACTAAAAAAAACTACAGTCTTACATCTGTAGCATGCAAAGCTATGGAACGTTTGATAGTTTTTTTTTTTTTTTTAATGGTGTTTAACACCCGATTTTACTACTGTGGCCCCAGATGCAGTTTATAAGTTAATCTATTCGCAGTGTCCTTAATTACAAAGACTGGTCCTACCACGTCAACAGGTTTCACGGCATGACCAAATTGTTCCATTAGTTCAGGACCTAGAGATAAATGTAGAAGAATTTATGCAATAATGACTAATTTTTGAAAGCTTTTGGTTTAGTATCGCATGACTTATTAGACAAATTGAGTGGACTATAAATACAGGGTGGGCGAGAAGTAATTTTATGTGACTTAATAGTGGTTTGTTAAGGGCAGAACGTAACCTGTAATGACCCGGCGTGTCACAGTGCTGGAGAGAGCAGATGGTGGCGGGCAGCGCATGGACGTAGCACAACATACCATCAAGAATTGCCATTGCAAACTGATGAACACAGGATCTGCGGCTGGTACTCGTAGAAGTGATTGTCCCTCGACATCCAGCTCAGGGTAACATGTACGGGATACGAGGGCAGGTCCATAAGTTTCCGGCCTAACCAATTTCTAGTTATGATAAAGACAAAAACAATATTTCACTTTTCAATATAGTTACTCTTTATTGCAACACACTTCTCACATCTTTGAATTAACACTTCAATCCCTCCTAAAAAAATAGTCGAAGTCTTGTCTTTATGCAATTATATCTGAACACATGTGATTTCGAGTACTACCAGGCTCTAGGACCAGGGGTCGTAACACAGAGGTCTGTGCCACCCAGTGGTTTTTTGCATTGGGACGATACCTAGTTTCCAAAAACGACCCGCCTTTCGGCTGCAGGCGATTGCGTCGCCCGCTGAGCGAAGGTTACAGCTGCCACCATTTACTTAACAGATAAGGTATGACATGAAATAAGCATTTTGTGAAGGCGATAATCGGGGCCGTAAACTTATGAACCTACCTAGCATTCCCCAAAAGCTAACACGACAATCCGTTTGTGAAAATGGTCTTTCTCGCCGCGCAATCAGTAATATTCTGAAAAAAGAATTCGATTTTTTTCCGTGGAAGCTGCATTACTGTAAAGATACTGTCGCCGGAAGATTGTAATCTGGTTGATATGGAAACTGACCCTAGTTGTTCAGGAACATTGTTTAAAGAGACGAAGCCAATTCGGAGGGTTTGGTAATCGCCACAGCTGTCACTACTGGGCACCGCAGGACCCGGGGGTCACAATTGAAGTCTCAAAGCCGTCCCAAGGTCACAGTGTGGTGTGGCATAACATTCAACAAAGTTCGTTCATTCTTCGAGGTACCATGAACGCAGAACGGTACCGACCCATGCTGGAAAATGAAGTTTAGCCAATTGTGGAGACCTGAAATACATCAATAACCTCACTTTCTTGCAAGACGGTACCCCTTGCACTCAACTTTCGTGATTGGCTTGAGCAACATTTTCCAGGACGTTGGTCGCTATGACCTGCACGGAGTCCCGATCTCATTCCATATGACTTCTTACTGTGGACGCGGGTTCGAACCCGGCCAGGATCGATGGATTTTTTCGGGCGTAAAAATCCTAAGTATGGTTTCCTTTGGAAGGGAAGTAAAGCCGTGGGTCCCGTGTCGTACATTTACGGCACGAAAAAGAACCTCAAGCCTGAAAGACAGGCCTCTGAGCAAAATTTGTCGGCCGTTTCATGCCCTAAGTTGAATGGGACGCTGATGACCTGAGATGTTAAAGAGCGTCCATAAATAAATCAATAAAAAAAAATTCTTACTGTGGGGGTGGGAAAGGGAGGAGGTGTACCGCACCAAATCAAAAACTTTGGATGAACTGGAGGATCGTATTTGCCATGTCCTCACTAAGATATCACAGGAATACCTGCCCAAATCATCGAAGATATCGCCCAAAGGTCATAAAATACTGTTGCAAAAACCGGTGCTTATGTGGCGTTTTAAGTGTAACTGCATAGGATTTCTACATGTTACACTTCGCAACAAAACTTGTATCGCTAAAACACACCAATCATTAAAAAAAAGTTATAAACACATTACAATAGGAAGTTACTTCTCACCTACCCTGTAGATAGTCCCATTCTTCCAGATACGAGTACGTGAGATTTTACTGCAGGTTACTAATCAATAAAACAAGGCACGTACATTTCTCAATTTATTTTACATAGAAACACATACAAACAGGTAGGAGGGGCAAAACGTGGTCGGTTATTATAGAGCTGTTAATGTGGCTTGGCGCCGTGGAATGTGATCTCGGGCTTGGCGTAACCTCCTGCTCTCTTAACGACTGCGATGAAACCGTTGTGCTTGTCGGCGCTGTACTCTACAACCCGGGTAGAGCCGTCCGCTTCCTTCAGGCTGTAGGACCCCTTAACAACATCTCCGTCACGAGTCTCCCACTGGTTCTTCACATCACCGCTGTGAGGATCGTATACGGCATAGTCGAACTTATACTTTGGGTAGGCCTGAAAACAAGAAACGTATTAATATTTTGATTGGCTGTTTACATAAAGGCGAAATTTCAAATGACATCCCTACCTTTTTGATGCCCAAATTTATAGAAAGGATAAACTATCACATTCTTTGTTTATTTATTGTTGCCTGGTAACTTGCGCTTGATGTTGTTTGAATTTGAACAGAAAAGTAGTATGAGTATAAGCTGGGGTTGCAGACAGGACATTTTAAAGCATCATATTCTATACAAAATAATATCTTAAGAATTGAATAGTTTCCATCGCTCCTGAGCACTTATACAAATACTTAGAGCGGCAAGTATTTCCAGATTGGCAAAGGTTGGAATTGCCTTGCACGAAGAAGATTATCCAAAGAAATGAAGGATCTATGGAGTTTGGTGGGTGCGTTATAAAAGGCTCCTATTTTTAGCTTTTCATTGTGGTTAGAGCACACAATGGCGTTGACTGTTTGACCACTTGGCAGTAACTCACGATACGCAATGCACTAAACACAGAGCATATTCTTCCTTTGTTGCAGTGGTGGTTTCGGTTATTTGAAGCTACATTCATGAATTGCCACCCGGTTAGGGCAACGTTTTGGAGTGTTGTAGATAATTCACGGCTCATCGCATATCAGCAACTTTGGTTTTTGTTGATGTGACAACTCTTGCCGCCTTCTGTCATTGTTAGCTGGTACGGAACCCAGTAACCGATTTCTATCTTTTTCATAGCTGATGGAGATGAAGCTGTATGATTACTGCAATCACATTGAATTGTTGTTGCACGTGCTCACAAACCTGGCTGTTATTCGCTTCAACAATCACTAAGAGAACTTCATTTAAATGGTGTTTATCTTCCTGTCTATGGTCCAACAGTACCTCAGTTTAAATGCATGTAACATATTAGCTCGTAATGATCTTACCATGATAACCTGAGATGTTAAAGAGTGTCCATAAATAAATAAAAAAGTTTAATGATATTAGGAGTGTTCGTGTTTGATTGCGCTTCTGGGAATATTTACTAGGAAGAATTGAACCTACTGGCTTAGCATTTTCACTCTCGATAACAATCTGTTCCCCTACTTAACTTTATTTGTTGAGCCTTTAATTGTTGCCATATAATAATTGGTTTCCCCTGGTCACTTAATCGAAATAGGACCGGTGCTGTGTGGAGTGCCGATGCCTCTTACACTTGGAGTAAGTTGTGTCTTGTCACGCTGTCTCGGGTACCCTTCGGGGCTGGCCGTTGTCGCTCAATGATTTCCTCATCTCATTCCGAGCTTCCCCTGGTTGATTACGTTTATTTATGAACGCTCTCTAATATCCCAGGTCAGTGTCCCATTCAATTCAGGGCGTGAAAAGGCCGATAACCTTTGCTTCTTTCAGACTTGAGGTTCTTTTAAGTGCCGTAAATCTACGATACGGAATCCACAACTTTACTTCCCTTCAAAGGAAGCCATACTTAGGATATTTACTCCCGACAAAATTCATCGACTCCGGTAAAAAACAGATTTCTGAAAATCGTGTATTTTGTTTTCCGCACTTTACAACAGTTTTATCATATGATACCCGTAGGGGGGGGGGAAGAAGAATTTCATAAAGAAATATGAGTGGTGTTCTAAAAAATTACTACATAAAAGAAGCAATTATCTGAGAGTAAATTTCACTGCACAAATACCACTTGGATTTGTTAAATTTTCTGTACTCATTTTCTTGACAGCATTTTATCACTTAAGAACCTGAAATAATAAAGGATCACGCAATTTGCTTTAATATCAGTATTAATTATCATTCCGCTGAACACTTTTTAGTTTTTAATACTTTTGCAGCAGTATAAAAGTATGGATTTGGAATTTCTGGAGTCCTTTTTTATTTTAAAATTTTGAATAGATGTTCTCGGTTTGTGTACAATTATGCCATCTCTTTATTTGTGCAGAGCCATCTGAAGGAGAATGCAGGTAATACAGCCATTTTCGTGACATGTACACTCCGAATTCATCTCGTAAAATATTCTATTTAGTCCAGATATTGAAGCGAACAATAACTTTATATACCGTTTTTTTTTTTTTTTTTGAGTAGTGTTTAACGCCCGTTTTTACTACTGAGGCACCACAGGCGGTGGACACTGATGATACATGAGATGAAATGATAAACTGGGAAAGGATATTTTTTTTTTTTTTAAGGAAGGAAGCGTTCCAGGCCTAAGTTTTTAGGTACCTCCCCGGCATTTGCCAGTTATGAAGACTGGGGAAAACCTGGAAAAAACTCCAGTCAGGGAGGACGGTCCTGGCGGGATTCGAACCGCAGACCTCCCGCTCACGAGTCATACCGTTTCTCGAAGGTAAAGTCTGTAAATGCTGTGTAATATAATTTGTCATGAATATGTAGCATATGAGTATTTAACATTTTTAAAATGTATACGTTTAAGTTTCCCAACACACAAACAATCGATGTACCATCGATTAATTAAATTGTTCTCTTGATTATAATTGTTATTAATAAACCCTTTGTGGCTTGTTGAAATTGTTTTCAAGAAGTCTGTGGAATAAAATTGCAATTGATATAATTAAGGCAACAATAACTCCTAGTTTATTAGGAATGGATTTAGTAATATTTAGCATTTTGAAATAAGAATGCATATATAAAACGTTTTGCTTTATTATTCCTAACATTTTATATTCAAACTTACTTCGCATTTTGAAATTAAAGATTTCGATTAAAACAATGATATACTTGAATGAAAATAAAAGCGTATAAACAGTTTACAATTTTCAAAGCAGTTACGATTTCTTTTAAATTTTCCATAGTTCTCCTGGTACCTCATTAAGGTCCCTAAACTGTAATAATAATGGATATGAAAGCAGGAAGTGACATCTTCCGGACAACCCAATCACTATCCGTTGAAAGTGAAAGCTTTCCAAGGCCTCCATTACCTTATCAGCGATGCATACAAATTATAACGGTGGCCTAGTATATGGAGCGGAGAAGAAAACATATCATTATCATTATCAAGGGTATCATTTTCAGGTGCTAGAAGAGCATGTAGTTCAACCAGAGTTTGTCTGTCACGGTGTCTAGACCAGAAGAAAGAAGCTCTATTGAAGTTGCAATTTGCTGCTGGGGTAATTTGCTGCTGCTAACAGTAGTTATTATGAGACAATAGAAAGAATGCTGTAATATTAAACAAAATCTAAAATAAATAATACTTTTCGGGAAAGTATTTTATCGAATTTAGAAGAAATGTAGCTATTGCAGTTGTGCGCACGAAATTAATTTTAAAAATGTGTCGATGTGTGTCTGTCAATCTGTTAACGCTCTAGCGGCCGCAATTTTTGTTTTTTCTTAACGAAACTCGGCATATAACCGTCAATAATCACCAAACGATTTATTGAACCATTGGGGGTGTAAGGGAGTTAACCTAAAGCGAAAATATAAAAGTGACTTTATCGGCACCAATATATATATTGCAACGAACTCTGTATATACCATTTTAATAAAACAAGAAAAATATTTTCTGAAAATCAGGGAAATTGAACCATTAACGGAAATTTAAAGAATGGTTTAAAGCGAAATTTAAAAATTCGCTCTAGCGGCCGCAATTTTTGTTTTTATCAACGAAAATCGCTATAGACTATTGAAATAAAATAAGAAATACAGTTTCTGAAAATCAGTAAAATCATATTATTCGGAATGGAAGTTTACCTGAAACCCATCAATTTAAAAATCGCTCTAGGGGCAACAATGTTTTTTCTCAACAAAACTCGTATATTCCGTTTAATAAAATAAAATAGTTTTTCAAAAATTAGGTAAATCGGGCCATTAGGAGTGGGGATATACCTGAAAATTGTAATTTAAAAAGCACTCTAGCGTTTAATTTTCTCTCATCTGTATCAAAATAAAAGCACAGATTAATTCAGCACATAAACTGTATTTATAACGATGCATATTTTTTATATTTAACAAATGAATGTTGTGAAGATAGCAAATGTGAAATATTAATCTAATATGTGTGTGAGAATTATATTGTATGAAAGAGCGCTTTGTAATAACATTTAGAAAATATTTGTGTTACATGTTTTTAATACAATAACATTTAAATTAAATTTCAAAGGCACTGAAAATCTATGGAACTTTGGAGTATATATTGTTGATTGTGTATACTTGTTTAGTACATTGTAATTGTTTTTAATGAGTAACATGTTTTTGTTTTATTGCCACATGAACTTCTAAAATACACAAGTTCAAGTCGAAATTTTCAGTTATTTCTCTCTATTTTAGTGAATCAAGGGCTCAGTTCATAAACACTTAAAATGTTTAAAAACCCACACAATATAGCTTTGTTTATGAATGGTCATACATTTCATTTAATTAATAACATACCATTAATTTTAATAATAATAATAATAATAATAATAATAATAATAATAATAATAATAATGATGATGATGATGATGATAATAATAATATGGTTACCATTTTGTTCCTCTAATATTGTACAATGATGCCATAAATTATTTCGTTTCATTAATTAACAAGGATATAATTTGGATTTTATATTTACTTTCAAATTTATTCAACTTGCTGAGGAATTCGTTTAGTTTACGCAGGTTCTCCGTGACGAATTGTTTATTTTTGATACCAGGCAGCACTAGGAATGAGAAAACATGGTTCGTCATAGCAAATTAACTCCTTTCAAGCAGCACACATGGGCTCATTCTCAACCGGGAATATTTGGACCTTTTTCCTTAACTGAAAAGGTGGTTTATCAAGCTATTGCGGGCATCCTTTGGAAGTAAGCAAGAACGTTATAAAGTGGACTATTATTTGAAATTATGCATACTAATAAAACTGTGTTTGAAAATATATTTTCCCTTTTAGAGTGCCATTATCATGAAATACTTTTTATCTAAATGAAAGCATGTCATGTTCACGATCGATTTAATAATCTTATATCATAAATTAATTCAATTTGTATATTGAGATTTAAACTAAGGAAATAAAAATTGAATTGATAATTTATAACTTATAAGTGTTTTATGTTTATGAATGAAGAAATTATAACATAAGAGAGGGAAAAAATATAAAATTTGATGTTTTAGAACAATAGTCTGAGAATACTGAGAATAAATTTTTATTTTCAGTAGTTATAGAATGTTTCATAACATTTCCTGAAGCGTATTGTGTTGGTGAGGAATATATTGAGAGATCCATTTGCATTGAACGTTGTTGCATAATAAATAATGCAAAAAAACTATTATTGTAAATTATTGCTAAATGCTCCTGTTTATCTTGAGGTTTTTCGAAACACTGAACACAAGCATGTTATTTTTAATAGGTGAAGAAACGGGCTCTTCTAACAATGTTTTTACTAAGCAAGGTATTATAAACTGGAGCAAAGCAGGGTAATCAATTAATTAAATATCATATGAAACAGTCATTTGTGTATAGTTTTGCTGAATTGGTCAATATTCAATATTCAATATACAGAAAATGTGTTTTTTCAAAACCTGTTTACATATCTAAAGTACCTATACTTAACTTAACCTTCTATGTTAAGTGGAACACAAATTCGCTTCCCCCTTGATTTTAAAAGAAAACCGGTTTTTCTTAAAAGCTGCGAACGAACTGAAGAATGCTGTACGCCCCTCTAAAGTCTGTGCAACTTTCTGAGACATTGTTCCTGATTTAAGAGGGGTTTCAAATCGTAATAAAAACCCCTCAGCTCCATTGTGCTACACTGAACTATTGGCACAAGTGTTCCTTTCAGCTTACATTGTTGAAGTCACTCGGGTAGTAGCTGGCAGAAGTTTTGTTAATATGCAGACAAAAGTATCGGATACTATATGATATATACCTTTAAACGTTTTTATGAACCCTTTATTCAGATCCGAAAACTTTCAAAAGTGTACCTAGTACCTGAGGCTATTGCAGTATTATAGTGATGAATATCTCTTTTCTTTTTTGGAGAAATTATAAAATTATGCTTAAAAGTGTATGATTACTTTGATTTTAAATTAATGAAGAAATACGTGTACTCACATGTTCATCGATGGATTGGTGGTCATAACCATCGCCCAGGTATCCGGGGTAGCCGTTCACTACTGTGGCAAAAACAGCCAAGATGGCAAAAGCTGCGATCACCTGCAACATCCCACAGTGAAAAGAGATTTAAAATTAGTTAATTATTTATTTTCTCTACCTAATTATTTTGAGGGAAATGTAAATGTAACCGTTATTTATCATGCAGCTAGCAATTAATGCTTTTTATATAAGAAGTAGCCCGGCTGTAATGGTTGGATTGCATTTGGGAATTCCCAATTTCAAATCCCTTGGAGACAATCATCCTGATGTTGGGCATTTTAAAGATTTCTGCTTAGGGTAATGCTGGGATAGAACTTTTCATTTCACGAATTTTCCGCTCTCCCATTTTATATAATTTCATTCCTCAGTCTTCCTAAATAGCAAATACCACAGAAGTACCCTAAACTTAGTTCTGGAATGTTAAAAAAAAATCCTTTTTTAGTTTATCATTTCATCTCGTATACCAGTGTTCATCCCCTGTGATGCCTCAACAGTTAAAACAGGGATTAAACACAAAAAAAAAAGAAGAAGAAAAACAAAACGAATTAGTGTCAAGGGAGATAGTTGAAAAATAAAAATAATTTCAAAAAACTTTGTCGTAATTTTGCTCTTCGTTTCAAGAAATTTTCAAATTGCCGTCATATTTTTGTGTTTATACAGCAAAAGACGAGTGCTTTTTATGAAATTTGATATATCTTGATGTAATAGTTTACATGCAAAAATTCGCTAAATTATGAATTTTTTAACATATCTCGCAAACTCCTCAAACCTCCTTAAAACTCCTTAATATAAACCTGAATAATAGCTCACTTTAAAGTTAATGCAGTGATTTGTATAACATAGCTATTATTTTACAGAATTAGATGAAAACCCCGTTTATATATATTTATATAATATCCCAATAAAATTGGTAAAAATACCAAAATTGAAAAACTGAACATTATGAAGACAAATAACTATAGTTTTTAAATTTGTGCTCCAAGGTTAAAAAATAACAAACTTTTCATATCTGAATTCAAAGTCGCTTCGCATGACATATTATTCTATGAACGTAAACTAGCGAGACCCACGCGTTCCAAATATAATTTTTTTTAAGCAAAATCAAAATAACTGACATAATTATATTTTTTGTCATAGAGACAGAGAGAGCAATCAGCCGATATGTCTGTTTCTACTGCTTTCTATGGAGAAGTTACTTAAATATAAAGTATTATTTGTGTCCCTGTTGAAATGTTATATCAAATATAGCACACAGACACACAGCTATAGAGTGTATATCATGAGCTATATACATTTTTACAAATACTTGTCATTAGTTTTTCGGTTTGCATCCTTCGAAGTTATTGATTTTATATAAATGTATCACATTAAAATAAGAAAACTGATAGACTTAAAGGAAAAAGTCTTTCACATAATCATATATTTCTTAAACCGCTTTACATATAATTTTACGACAATATTAATGTGTAAAGTTCCTTGTAATCCAATTTCATATGGAGTAACCCTTACAGGAATCGAACCTGTGGCTCCAATTTAGTGAAAATTTACAGTTATTCTTATTGCACCTTTTACAGTACATTATATTTTGTGCTTTGCACTTTAAATACAGTTAAATACAGAACATTACGGCTTTGTTAAATGATTACCATGCTATTACATATAAAAAAGATGAAATATTAGATGCTAATTTAAGATTAGTTTTATCATAATCTCAAATAGCGCACCTTTACCATTTTCTATGTGTAAAGGCATTAGACTAAAACTTACAACTAGCAGAAATACTGCTGTTTTGGCGTTACCAAAGCCTGCTGTAAAAGAGAGTTGCATGTTTAGCATTGATAATACTCTATGGATACTTCAGGGAGTTGGCAACACTGAATTTCATGTATACGTTACCTGGAATTGTTGCATTGTTGTGTTTGAAGTTTCTCGTGTTAGAGAAGCAGTGGAACTGATAATGTTTACAAAACAAAACAAGGTTTATATAGTGAGTTCAGTATCAGGAACAACTCGGAACGGTCTAATGATGTGCCCAAAGTTACGGAGCATGAACAATATAGGATACACTCGCCTCTTCTCTCTTTAACAACTGTTATACAATACTGCAATAATAGTGTTTCTTACATAATGTCCATGTTTGGTCAACGGAGTTGACTTGGACATATACAATAGTAAAAGTAAGTGATGCAAAAGTATTTGCAATGTGTGCTATGCTTTAGAATTGAACTTAAATTCTAGGTTAGGAATATAATGTTAAACTAACACCAAGTTCACTACTCAGACCCCGAAGCAGAAAAAATCTGAAATTGTTTACATTATATTTCTCGTATGTAAACGAAATATCAATTCGGCTAACATAAAATCATCCATTTACAAGAAATAGTTAATCAACTACCGCCCATTACCATTTGCTGCAATGCAATAAGTAATTAAATAATAATAATAGTAATAATAATAATAATAATAATAATAATAATAATAATGATGATGATGATGATGATGATGATGATGATGATGATGATTATAACATCAAAACCATGCATAAAATGATATTAAGCAGATTTGCTGCAGTGCAAAATTAATGGATCATTTATATACACATGCATACAGATTGGTAAAGCCATACAAATATAAACTGGTTAGCTATTTATATCTAATTACAATGCTCTCTACAAACAGAACAAACAATTTTAATGTTCGAGAAAAAGTTGCAGCTCATATTAAGAGCTCTGTTGAATATGTAATTTGATTTGCATAAGAAAGTTTCAATTGTTCTAATACAACATTTATTTTATCAGTTTTCTCTATATCCAAATCATGATCTAGTGCTAAGCTTTCCTTGACAATGTTTATAAATGAAGCCACTCTTTCAATGAGCGAGATATATTATTATTATTATTATTATTATTATTATTATTATTATTATTATTATTATTATTATTAGCAAGGCAACTCACCAAATTATCTGATTTGCTTCATCTGTTATATTTTAGCTCTTTACTTTCACTGTGTTCCAAGTTCGAACTACTGAACTTCTCCACAAGCAAGCGCAAATCTTTATTAAATACACTAACTTCAAAATTACTGAGTAACTTAAACCTAATCGACATAGCTGGGACAGCATTACATTTATCATAATCTATTTTAATGAAAAGGGCAAAGTTTTCCTTGGCAATAGTTATAAACGGTCATAACCGCCGTTTGTTAACCACGATTGCAAAGAAGTCGAAACATTCTGCTTCCAAATCTTTCCTTTTTTTTTTTTTTTTTTTTTTTTTTTTATTTTTACCAAGCCTCACTGTATTGGGGTAAATTTTGGGATAAACATCATTAGTTCATTTTGGAATCAAATTAGTTGACCATTTTGCAAAGGGAAAATGTCTTCCCCAACCGAAAATTTTGGTTCGAAACGTTTAATATAGATTACATTTTTATCATTAACTTCTAAATCTGCACTGTGTATACTTTTTATTTACTTCTCCATTAATAATTGATCTTTAGAAAATTTTATATGGTAGTATGCAGTACACTGTCATAATTAGAGGTGGAACAAGGCACACAACAAAGGAAATCCATGCTGTATTAAACACTTTCTATTACACAAGTTTCTAGTGTAATTTCGCTAAATAAATAATAACTTAATTAAAAGTAAAAGAATTAACACGCTACTGTTAATTTACTTCCAACTATTTACCATTGTAGTAAAAAACCAGTAACTGCAATGAAAAAACAAAGTCATGCGCTTAATAGCAGCAACATGGATGAAGCTCTATCGCCGCCATTTTGTATACTATCTGTATAAGCATCATGGTCGAGGATTGCAGTCGGTCTTGAATAAACCACCCTAAAATAATGCAGATATGTGATTAATCGATCGCTATACCGCACGGCAGAGAAATAAGAGAAAAAATTATAGTAAGGGGAGAAGAGAGAGATACGACAATGAGAAATATGAAATATTGAATTACAAATATGCTAAATGAAAGCTCAGAAAGTGATAAAAAAAAGTGCCAAGTTCAAATGAAAATAAGGTTTTCAGAATGTGAAAGAAGCTAAAAAGAGGGGGGGGGGGAGTTGTAAAAGAAGGAGAAAATTAGAAAATTTTAAGACACCTACAATTTTGTTCCCCTTATACAGTGGTGATATTGAGGGGAAACGAGTTGGTTACGTTTACCCCCTCTTGTTACCTTTGTTTAGTGAAGTAATATATATGGAGGTAAGGAAGAGTAATGGGAGGATTCAGTGGTGGACTGTGAAAATATTAATTATACACATTTTATAAATACAATACTTTATCAATCAATTATGATAAACGTGGTTTATAAGTATTAATTGTTATTTAGTAATTTAATTCGATTTTCAATGCTTCTTAACAACTAACTTATCAATATTGAGTTATAGATGGGTTAAACATAAAAAATACATACGAAAAATGAATTATATAATATTAAAAGTCCACTTACATTCTCTCTGTATCAAATTCGGAATGCAGGTTTTCCAGAACTTGTTAATATTTGTCTGATGTTTAGAATGCAACATTTGAAACCAGTTTCAAAAGAGGAAAATGATGTAAGTCTGCATTCTGAGGCCGTGGAACCCATACTTTTAATTTGGTTTTAAGGTGTTAACGGCACCCACCATGCCGATTATGGAAAAATCTTTCCCTTGTAAAATGATAGTAAGCTGATTTAGATGATCGCATAGATCTGTTACGAAAACAAGATCGTTGCATAATTGCGGGATAACAATAAAAAAGTACCAACGTCCCCACGGATACTAAACCGGTGAAACATCCATCCCCTACTTGGCGGAAGTTAAACCCTCATAAGAATTCTTTAAATTGCCTGTGCTATAGATAGTGAGCTATAATCAAATGTACAGTTTTTACTGCCATTGACATGACATTGTTCAATGTAGCAAAGCTTCTCTATATATGATAACGTATAGTGTATCATTTTAATCTTGTTAGAAATTTAATTTTCAGCTAAATGAGATTTTAATCTTCCCATGTAACCATTAATTTAATGGGGCACTATCTGTTGCAACTGACAGTGATATTTCCCATGGTAAGTCATAATTACAAACTATCGTACATAGAGGGTAGGTCCATAAGTTTCCGGTCTAACAATTTTCTAGGTATGATAAAGACAAAACTATATTTCACTTTTCAATATAGTTACCCTTTATTGCAATACACCTCTCACATCTTTGAATTAACATTTCAACCCCCCCCCCCACTAGTCAGAAGTCTTGTCTGCAAAATGGGCATAAACAGCATCCATCACTTCTTCGTCATACTTAAATTTCCTTCCTCGAAGATCCTTCTTGGATTTTAAGAATAGAAAATAGTCACTGGAAGCTAGATCTAGGCTGTAGGGTGGATGGTCGATCTCCTTGAAGCAACATTTCTTCACAGCTTCCTTTGCAGCAAGAATTGCGTGCACAGGCGCGTTGTCGTGAAGAAGGCGCACACCACCACTCAGTTTTTCAAGACTTTTCTCTTTGATAGAAGCACGTAGTCTGTGCAGTAGGCCAGCATAGTACTCCCCATTTACTGTGGTGTTCTCCTTGAAGCAAATGAAGAGTATTTCTTTTCACACTCCCAAAAGATTGTGGCCATGATCTTCTTAGTTGACTGAGTGACCTGGGCCTTTAGAGGCGGTGCTTCGCCAGGTTTACGCCACCCCATTAGTTCTCTTTTGGAACAAGGGATCATAGAAGAGGGTCATAGTTTCATCTCCTGTAACAATGGTTTGTTTCTCTCTCGATGCTACGGCAGAGCTCCAAAAATGCGACAAATAATGACTCGTTGCTCCTTTTGGACTGAGGAAAGAAATCTAATTACTCATCTTGCACTAACCTTATTCATGTTTAAATGCTCATGAATAATTCGAAGGACTGTTATTTTAGAAATGCCCAACCTTGCTGCTATTTCTGTAACTTTGAGCCGTCTTCCATAATTTCTCCTTCCACAAGAGCGATGTTTTCAGGAGTGAGCACCTCCAAGGGCCGACCTGCACTCTCATCATTTTGTCTCGACCCATTCGAAAAAGTTTTGCACATTCTTTTACGGTAGAATATGAGGGGGGTGCTTCCCCATATACACCGGCCAATCGCTGTTTAATTTCATTTGGAGCTCGAAACTCCATTTTGAATACGTTACAATCTTCTACAAATAGCCTTCTTTATGCAACTATATCTGAACAAGTGAACACAGCGGAGCGGAAGTTACAGGTTCAATTATTTACTAAACAGATAAGGTATGACATCAGATAAGGCTTTTGTGAAGGCGATAATACTTATCGGCGAGGCCGGAAACTTATACATGTCTAACCATGTTCTATTGTTTGTTTCTTAATCACAACTGCAGTATTTCTTGTTGACCTTTGTGTATATAAAAAGTTATTCAATTATTTTAGCTGTTATGTTGTTTTATAATTACACACCAAGAGCGTTCCACAAGAAATGAAAATGTTTTCCTCTCTTAGGGTGTATTTTATTTCGGTTTAGGTATACTATAATATTCCTCGATTCTTTGGCTATTCTTGCTATTTTTACGACTTAGGTCTTTTCCAGGTTTTCCTTAGTCCTAATAAATGACAAATGTAGTAGTAGGGAGGGAAGTAGTAAACTTAGGTCTGGAACGTTTCCTTCCTTAAAAAAAATCCTTTCCCAATTTATCATTTCATCTCGTGTATCGTCAGTGTCCACCGCATACGGTGCCTTAACAGTATAAATGGCGTTAAACACTATACAGAGTCGGAATGCGCGCTTTTCAGGTCTGTTTCCCAGTCATTTATGTACAGCGTCTATGACTTCCTTATTGTTAATCATGGTAGTTTAGTGGTAACCATACTTGCCTCGTAGACCCAAGATCACAAGTTCAATCCCAGTCAGGGTCGATGGGGTTCTTTCGGTTGTAAAAATGTTAAGTGTGCCTTCCTTCGGAAAGGAAGGGAAGCAAAGCCGTGGTTCCCAATGCATAGATTTACGGCACTAAAAGAACTTCAAATCTGAAAGAAGAGGTTTGCAAGCAAAATTTGTCGGCCATTTCATGCTGAATTGAATAGGACGTTGATGATCTAAAATGTTAAAGAGCGTTCGTAAAATAAACGAAATAAATAAAAATAAACTTCCTTGTCATCATCAAATTCCCTGCAGATTGCATCATTTACGGACTGGGGTAATGAAAACCATAAGGTGTAGGATCAAAGTTATAGGGTGGATGACTAACGTCACACCAACAAAACATTATAAACTCTTGAACAGATTATGTTCCATGCAGTTGATGCGAGTAGTTGGTTAAGGAAGGCATCGATACCTGTGAGTTTAAAATATATTGTTTGTACTTTTCCCTTCTGTGCTGTATGCAAAGTATGACGTGTACGAAGCTAAGTTAAATGTAAACCGGACTTGTTTTTATGTAATTCATTAAAACCAAATTCTATAAAAATGGAATATATCTCATCTTTCTACATAATTCCACAAACATTTTTTTTTTCATTGGATAGGAAACTGTTGATCTTATCGAAGAAAGGATGGGTTTGGATTTCCAGCCATTTACGCACGAATGCTTCTTGTAACGGTTCCGACATACTGTAATCGCAAGGCAATATGTCTGGTCTATAGGGAAAGTGTTCCAATTCTGTGCAGTGGATTTCTTTGTGTTTTTCCTTTGTCAAAGCAACTGCATGCGAATGGACGTTGTCTTGGAGAAGAACTTTCGAATGGGTAGTTGACATTTATTTCGCCGATAGACACATTTTACCCCAACAAGAAGCTGGCAGGAAAAAAAAAAAAAAAACTTCATTGATCGTTCGGCGACCACGCAGAAAATTAATTGAAAATTCCATGTAAGCCCAGAAAACTGGCAGTTCTTTCATTAGTTTTATTTATGGATGCTCAAGTCGTTAGCGTCCCATTCAATTCAAAGGGTGAAACACCTGATTTTGCTCAGAGGTCTCTTCTTTCAGGCTTGAGGTTACTTTACGTGCCGTGAATCTACGACATCGGAGCCACGGCTTTACTTCCCTTCCGGATAAAACCTTACTTAGGATTTTTACGCCCAAAAATCATCGATCCTGGTTCCTACTGAACAAGCGAATAGGCGAGATTTTGCTTTGACAGTAGCGCATTCCCATTTTCCCTTCACTCCTCGCTTGCTTCGGCTCCGGAGTATAGTGGTGTATCCATGATTCTCGTAGGTTACGATTCCATGTAGAAACATTTCTCCTTGATCACAGTAGAAGCCTTTGACACATTCCCATGAGTATCCTTTGGATCCTCAGCTGGAATTCAAGAAACCCACCTTGCCGACACTTTTGGATAATATAAGTAATCTGAACTGATGAATTAAACAATTCGAAAGTATTCCAACCTTAGAAGCTATTTCAGAAATCGTCAAACTCCGGTCTCACACGATAACGTCTTGAACGACCCGAATTTTTGTTTCCGTTACGCTTATCGGTGGTCGACGTTGGTGAGTTTCATTTTCCATATTTGCTCGTCTTCTGTGAAACTTTCATGCCACTCATATTCTTGTGTCTTATCCCCAAATTGTGTTCTCAGTCTTTTCAAGATTTCGGACCCGCTTAAAAAAATTATGAAAATTAACGCGTTACGCAATGGAGCGTGTACCTCTTGCTCAGACATGATGTTACCGACAAACGCAACAGCTGTGAGAGGAAAACCGATTTCTTCTACACACATGCGTAACGTTTCAAAGGCCTACCTTGTTCCGTACTATGCATGAGCTGTGGAATAAAAATTCCCACTTATTTTTGAGTTACCCTCATAGCTTTTCGCTGTGATAGGTACACCTTTTTGACTATCTCTCGTCACTGTTGTGAAGTGTTCCATTTATGAAATTGAGTTCTCTATTCTTAAAGATTTAATGCATAAAGGATATGTTAGGAACTTATAGTTGAACGGTACATATTTAAAAATTATAGGAACTGTTCTGATTTAACTGTCAAAGTTCATAGAATCTACTGTGCTCTCAGGGAAACTTATTTTATTGTTATAATTTCATTTTATTGCTCTGTCGTTGTTTGGGATTAGATAACCTATAGCAGAAATAAAAAAAAAAGTTCATAATGTAGTTGATGTAGGCTATGAAGCTGCTTTTGTTTTTCGTAACATTTACTCTCACTTACACCAGAAAGGTAAAATCTCTCTAAGTTAAAGCAGGATGATTTCTACTCTCTAATTGGAGTGTTAATTATTTTACGTGTTAATTACGGAAGCTAAGTATACAATTTACAGAGGCATTTCCTTTTTCACACAGCATTCTGCTACCTAAAAGTGTTCATTGATTATTTACAAAGATTAATGGATTATAATACAATGGCAAAAGCTTCTTGCCTAGCTTAAGGTTTCTGGAACAATGAAGATAAATAACGTTAATTAATTATGTAACAGAAAGATAATTTCGTTGAATGGTACAAGGGTTTTAACCTTTTTTCCAGTAGATCTCAAGGTAGTAGTAGTAGTAGTAGTAGTAGTAGTAGTAGTAGTAGTAGTAGTAGTAGTAGTAGTAGTAGTAGTAGTAGTAGTAGCAGTAGCAGTAGCAGTAGCAGTAGCAGTAGCAGTAGCAGTAGCAGTAGCAGTAGTTAGTAGTAGTTAGTAGTAGTTAGTAGTTAGTAGTAGTTAGTAGTAGTTAGTAGTAGTTTGTAGTTAATAGTAGTAGTAGTAGTAGTAGTAGTAGTAGTAGTAGTAGTAGTAGTAGTAGTAGTAGTAGTAGTAGTAGTAGCAGTAGCAGTAGCAGTAGCAGTAGTAGTAGCGTATTTATTTGCAAAACATGTTTGTTACAAACACCACTCATCCATTTAGAGGAGTTCCTGGTACCACATGTGCTTTTGCAATACAGTAAAAAAATCATGAAATTGCACAATCCGATATTTAACTCTTAAGGGACAGTTATATATGTATATATATATTAATCAAAATAAAGTAAATAAATGAATGAAAACCCGAAGTGATAGAAATGAATTCAATACATAAAACAAAAGCAAATAAAATATTCCAAAATAAATAACATATCGTCACAGGAAATATATATATATATATATATATATATATGTGTGTGTGTGTGTGTGTGTGTGTGTGTGGGTGTGTGTGGGTGTAAATCTTTCCAAAATAGTGCAAATAACGTTCACCTATCCTCCTTCCCGATCGTATGCCTTTTCCGATCTGAGTTGTTCCACTTTGTGTAAAAATTTAGCTACTCCCTCCTCCTCCTTCCTTTCTGCCAGCAAAGTCCAGCACTGCCACTGTCCTATCCCCACGTTAACAAACGGGGCCGGTAGTTACTCTTTCTCCGCACATATAGGGCAGATTCTCTTACCCCCTCTCTCTGTTACTTTAGTCATCCGCCATGCGTCTAACTTAAACCAAGCGAACCCCTAATTGCAGAGTCTCACCCCTGTTTGGATGTAACGCTCCATCCCCTACCCGACTTTCAGCTCCGATTGTATCTCCAACGTAATTTTTCTGTACACTCCGAAAAAGTCAGATGCCTATTAATGCCCCTCAGGCGCTTCTGATTTTCCTCAAAGTTACTTCCCGCCTTCCTATTTCCCTACCCTGCAATCCAAATGTTGTTTCATTCCTGTAGTTTCCATATTCCTTTTTAATTTTCCAACTCAGATCCTATTTCTCGTCATTCTCAGCTGCTTCTGTAGCAGATCGTCTAATTTTTATCGGATCTCGGTGAACAATTCCTATCCAGTACTTCACTGCTCGGATCCGGCATTCTATAATCTCGCTATAGGCACCAAATTCCCTAAGAATTCCGCAATTTTCTGCATCCCGCCTCGCTCCTAAAGTACCTTTCAGAAAACTTGCAGCTTTAATTTGCTGTTGTTAAACGCTTATTTAAGAAATTATAGAACTAATTACTAACAGATTTTTTCATCAATTTTTAAAAAAGTAGACTATAACCACCTTAAAGTAGCACTATTCTGCTTAAAGACGAATTTGATATCAACAAAGAATACAGCTTTGTAACTTATAAATGAGTTCAGTTATTATTGTTACGAGGGCGGATTGATAATTTTAGTAAATTTCGATGAGCTGGCGGAAAAGTTTGTTAAGCAGAATTCGTGCAACGGTTTTGTTCAAATTTTCATACAAATGTAACGGGCATTTATTTGTTGACAGCTATCTTAAGTGATCGGAGTAACAATTTTGATAGAAATGAAAATTGGCGAGTATCGTCCAGTGATAAAAAAACCAAACTTTTTTTATTTAAAGTGGGCTGCGGCCCAGATACAAACTGAGCTGCTGGGAGTTCATGTTTCTGATGCCTCCCACGAAGGCGTTTCTGCAATTTGGGGATGGAGGGGGATCACATGGGGCTAAATTTGCACTGTAGGGAAGGTGAGCGTTACACTTCACCTTGTTTTTATCAAATACTCAGCAACAGCAACAGCTTGTTGCACGGAAATTTAGTCATTTGCTTGTGATATGGCCTAAAAAGTTTATAGGACATCACTGTTATATTACCATAATTTTCTCAACAAAAATAACAGCTTTTTACGTTTTTTGGGTGTTGCTGTAGATGGAGCTTTTCCATGCAGAGCTTTGTTGTTTTTCTGTCAGGATCGGAATGATGTAGCCAAGTTTCATAGGCAGTGATTACCTTTGGAAGAAACTCCCCATCTTTCTGTAGCATCATCTTCAACTGCATTCAAACCTGCACTCGAACTTCCTTTTGCTCGGGAATCAGCAGTTTTGGAATCCACCGTGCACAAACACATCTCAAGTGCAACTCTTCAGTTACCAACGTGGGAGTGGCCTACAAATAAATTTTGTCTCTCTCACAATGACAGCAGTGGTGTTATGTTTTCTTTCGTTAGAGCACAACTGGAGGGTCAGGTCAAACTACCTTTGAAATTGATTGCCTCTCTTCTTTAAACATCATAAACCATCTTCGAGCTATGCTGTAGTGAACAAAAAATTCTCCATAGGGCTCTTGTAACTTTGCATAGGCCACAGCTGAAGATTTGTTGAAGCGAAAGCAGAATTTCACCGCAGTATATTGTTCGTCGCATATCAACTCATTTTTACTGTAACTTTGACATATTTCACAGACGGGAATCGGAAATGACAACAAAGAAACTAGTATGCATGCACATTTGGATTAAGCTAACAATTTTTTTTAAAGTTAAGTTTGAGCAAAGAAATTATCTATGTTAAAAATTATCATTCTTTACTGAACAGCCCTGATATATAATCTATTTTGTAGCGTTCATTAAATTATGTTGATTTCCCGATCCTTATAGACGTCCTTTCTTTTAAGGAATGACGATCTGTATTTGTAGATCTTGCTGTTGATGAAAACGATTTAATGGTGTAATTATTGCTATTTTATGATAGTTTTATGCAACTAGTGTCATAGTGTAGCATTTTATTAACGGTTTTGACCAACAGTAAAAACTGTTAGTGCACCGCATATAAAAATATTTTTTGCTTCAATTCAGAGTCATAAGATGGCAACATTGTAAATCTAAGAATCAAATTACCTTGTTTGTTTTTAATATCTATCCTCAACTGTTTGTTATACTGCGTATGTTTTATTAGCACTTTCGATTGTTTGTTTATCTGAGAATTTGAAACAAAGGACGTCAGTTTGTAAGATGGCGTAGTTAAGCAATGCAGAGTATCTTAAAGGTTACTAATTTACTGTGAAACGCATCATAACAAGACTGCAGGAACACAGATCTATCATGAAAGATTCTCAGAGGAAGAGAAGAACGTCCTATCCTAGAACGTAAGTTGGGAGTAGTTCTGTTAAATTGTCTGATCTCAAACTCAAACTGTATATATTGTGAATGTCTAACGTCTTTTGTGAATAGTTCCTTAATGTTTACGTAAATCCGCCGGGGGAACCTTTCGTTCGTCGTTAAGGTAGCCGCAGGTGCTAAAAGTTTATTAGTTGCGCAGTTGTGCAAAATAAAAGAGCGATTATCTCGGCAATTGATAGGGCTTTAGAAAAACGTGTTAAATAAATATCCTCAAAATAACACATTCTTTCTCAAGCTAAAAAGGAAAGACATAGGTCCCCTTTCGCTTTGAATCAATATTTATGAGTAATGTTTGAGAATAGATCGTCTTATTAGGTGCTCCCCCCCCCCCCCTCAGAGGGTGTACCGGTTGCAGAAAGGTTCGTAGGTGTAAAACTGCTGGAGTCAAATCACAGTTTATGTATGTGTACGGAGATATTCAAAACAGTGCAAAATGACTGTTGCTGGAGTATCCGAAGATAAACTAATAAACTTCCCGGTAGCTGTAGTAAGTTCTAAATAAGCGCGGCGATATTACCCACAATTCCATGAAAAGAACTGTTTGTGGCGTCTTAGGATAATTTCAGGACAATGAATCGTAAAATAATACATTTGAGTTAACAAAGGAAAATCATGGAGTTAATAATTGGTATAAAAAGATAAGTTGCTGCCACCAGGCTGTACCTACTACACCAGTCTGTTATCCTTTATATGTCATTCTATTTCTAAGTGCTGACATACGAATTTATTGCTAACTGCGCGCTACTCTGGCATGATTATTACGCCTGTATTCTCTGGAACAGCCGAATTTGTCAGAACGAATTTTGCTGCGCTTGCAAAGGTTTCATAGCGGTTGCTTCCTCAGCAACTTGGATGCGTGAGCTGGCGAGCATTGCCAACTTGCTAAATATAAGTTTTGAGATTTCGTTTAGCTACATTTTTAAATGTTGCGTTTACTGGTATAGTGATTTTGCCATTTGTTTTATAGTCTATAACTACAAAAATAAAACCTTTTGGATTGTTAGTGTATTACTTTACTATTACTTTTAGCTCTGGCTATATTGAAGCGATTGGTACCACTGTTTGTAGCCTCGGTTTTGTATGAAGCCATTCCGGTGCATTATTGCATTTACATAAAATGACGTACAAACAGTAAATTCTGCATAGTACATGAATATATTTTTTATATAAGTTCATTATCCTATTAAACCCTATCTGTACTACCTCTGATGAATTGTATTTTATGTTAAAATATAGCAATTTTTACTTTATCATCCTTTTGTTTTGTATCAGCAGTCTGAAACAGTAAGTAAATGATTGTTTATATCAATATATGTAGTGAATACTCAACATTGTTTTCAAATTAAACTGCATATGTGGAGGTACGACTGTACCAACTTTTTATGTCAAAACCGCCACTGGGTAATTTGCATTAATCTGCTTCACTTTGTTAGAAACAAGCGCTTTATCTTACAAACATTTTCTTTCGTGTTGAAGGTAATTATGTGTATTCGCGAATTTCCGTGGAGAAATTCGTTCAAATATATAAATGTATTTTGATAATTTATGACAAGTATTTTGAGTATCTACAATATCAGCTTAAGTATTATCCCATTTAAACAAATTAAAAAATGCAGGCATCAACTCCATGCACTTCAGCAAACTACCACCCTGCAAAACCAGCCATCAATGGCACCTACAACTGTTGATCGCAATCACGGCATCAACGGCTTCTATAGGAGCAACCAAATACCTCAAAAGAGTATGTGATCCACACTTTGTTCAAGTGATTTTTGCTCATGTGCAATCATGTGGCATCATTGGTTACGTGTTATTACACTATGGTGCTTGCTTAATCTCCCACTTCTGTTATAATTTGAAAGCCACCTTCCCTACATAATGAGAGGGGGAAAAAACTTGTATAAATGAATAAGGCCACCTATTCTCAGACATTACATAATTATGCATGAACTTGTACTATTTCATTCATGCGACGTCATTTTAAAATCGACCAATGAAACGAAACAAAATTTTGAATTTTGGCCAATCACAGTCATATTACGGAGTATGAACGGATGGTGTTTAACGCTTTTTTTTATGCTACAGAGGCACGACAGGCGGTGACACTGATGATACATGAGATGAATTGATAAATTGGGAAAGGATTTTTTTTTCAAGGAAGGAAACGTTCTAGGTCTAAGTTTAGGGTAGATACCTCCCCAACATTTGCCACTTATAAGGACTGAGGAAAACCTGGAAAAAACCTCAGTCAGGGAGGACGATCCTGGCGGGATTCGAACCCCAGAACTCCCGCTCACGTGCTCGTGCCCTAACGATCTCGGCCACCCTTGGCGGTATATTACGGAGTGAAATTATCGGAAAAAAATATATATCAAATCTGTTTTATCACGCGACGTGCATTTGTGTTGTGGTCAGTGTAACCAACTCTATACCTTCACTATATAATTCCCGAACACGCATCACTGACCACTTTTGCTACAGGCGGTGTGAAACTATTGATAGAAAAAAAAAAACATGGACGATCGACAGTCATAACGAAATGGAGGGTTCTTCAAAGCGTTTTGGTAATGCGGCAAATGTGCAAATTGATCTTTTCATTAGGAATTCCAAACCACAGAATAAAAAAAAAATATAGAGACATTATATGTTTTTTTTTCTCCCCCCTCAGTATCAGAAAATCGAACGGCCGTTTTTGTAATAGTCGACTTTTATCCATTTCAGTCTTACGGTTTCTGAATAGAACAGATATTCATAAGTACAACCTTTTTTAATATTCTGTGCGCGAATTTCAAGTTATATCACTCTTATTCTTATTATTCTATTCATGAAATAGTGCTAAATCCGTAGGACTAGAGAAATCTTCTCTGTTGCTTACTGACAATCAGCATTCTTCTGTCGCAAGATTGCTTGAAAAGATAAAGTACAAATGTACTATTATTACAATATTGTAAGTCAAGTTTAGAGGAATAATATTTAAACTCTTATTTTATTCATGAAACAGTCCTAATAAATATCACTGGAGGGTTTGAGCTCTTCACTCACTACATTCGTGAATTGATCGGTAATCTCAGACGCTCTCGTGATATTACTTGTGATAATTAAATAATAAGTACAGTTTAAAACATTAATAAAAGCTTTATTGTAACAGAAAACCGAGGAAAGACTATAATACAAAAGCATAACTAATGAGACTCATGAACACATATTACTGCAATACAGGTCATTTTAATAAACTTAAAAATAATGGAATTTAAAAGCAGCAAACATTGTAAACAGGGTTTACGAAACAACTAAACAGTGACGTCACTATGAAATATCACAGACTGTTATTCAATAAATTCAAGATGCACATTATTACTTCGTTATGCTTTTACAAATGTTTTTATTTTTAACAAGTAACAGTTATTTAATGCTATAACATATAAATCACATTTAACCTGAGCTAAATCAATATTTACATCTGTGAGCATGTGATAAATAACAATACGTTTTAAAACAGTAACAATACATATTAAACCTGAGCGGGAAAATTTGTGTATAACAATGATAAACATTGTGAAAACAATGCATGACTAGGTGAGCGTTACATTAACTCTGTACATTTAGTTATTTCGTTTATAAGTAAGGAATTTTTGTATTTTCTTGCTTTTTTAAAAAACAGTAAGTAATGGTTGATTTTTTTAAATATATACTTTTTGCAAACAGTAAAAGCGTGTGTAATTTCGTAATTTGATGTAAATCTCAAAATTTACTAATTTAAAAAGAAGTGTTAACATAATTCCGATTTAACAGATGTCAGTGCAAATGCAAAAGATGTTTTCCAGATTCGCGCCACATTCTCATAGCCCGGTTTCTTTAACAATCGACGAGTTTAAAATCCTCCGGAATGTTCCACATGCTGATGGTTGCTAGAAGGGTGGTAAGCGTGCCCGGTCCTCTTGACGACGGCGTTGAAACCATTGTGCTTGTCGGCCGTGTACTCCACGACGCGCATGGTGCCGTCGGCGTCCACTAGGCTATAGGAACCTTTGACAACATCCCCGTCTCTGATCTCCCATTGGTTCTTCACATCTCCGGTGTGTGGGTCATGTACAGCATAGTCGAACTTATACTTGGGGTGCGCCTGCAATACAGACTGACATCGGTATAGGCGTCAAGAAACTATAGTAATGGTCCAAATGATAGAAAAGTATCGAAGTATATCTTAACAGTCAAATAGGTCACAAATAATGCAACGTACACTGACATTGGTATAGGCGTCAAGAAACTATAGAAGTAATCCAAGTGATAGAGGAGTATCAAAAGTTATCGTAACAGTTAAATGGGGCACAAATAATAGAACACAGATTGACGTCGGTATAGGCGCCAAGAAACTATAGAAGTGGTCGAAGTGATAGAGAAGTATCAGTCAAATGGGGCACAAATAATAGAACACAGACTGACATCGGCATGGGCGTCAAGAAACTATAGAAGTGATCCTAGTAACAGAGGAGTATCGAACTTTACAGTAACAATCAAATAGGGTACAAATAATGCAACAGTTTTTGTTAATACAGACTTTACGAAGTTTAAACTTTGCATTATCATGCTTAAATTATACATTTTAGTGTTTTTTTTTTAAAACTTCCAATTTCCACTAATTTAACACATAATAATCCTTAACAACAACAGCAATCCTGCTGTAAACAAATCCAGAGATTAAAACACATTTGAGCATTATACAACTTTTTTCTTGATTTTTTAAAAAATATACAATATTTATTAAAAATCATAAACCCCATTGCATCGAATAGGTTAAACAATTGTAGAAAGCATTCCCTACCTTCTTTTTGATAAACTATGATAAACTTTACACTTTTGTAAACTCCCTGTACTATAACTAGTCGATGGCTTAGAAAGTTATATGAGTTAACTCAAAGAGTTTCATAAATTAATGTATAATCACCCTTGCATCAAGTAGAAATAATGCAATTCTAGCTTTATTTAACATTTTTTAATAATCTTGTATTTTTAATATTTTTATATTACTAATATTTTAGACTTTTACAAAGCCTGAATAACTATAATTTTGATTTAATTAATTTTAATTTTTGACCCAATTTATCGAAGCGGAAACAGTTTCTAACATTGTGTAAGAAACAGAGAAGTTGGAACTAACCGTGTGCGTTGGAAAAAACAAATAACCTTATAGGTGCCAAATAATTGCATATTCCGTTGCTCCATTAAAATAGGTTGCGAAGTTATGGAACAATATTCTGTACTTTTACTTTTTTCCCCTTGCTGAAATTGTAGTTATAGATTAATAATAATAATAATAATAATAATAATAATAATAATCATCATCGTGAATTCTCAAGAATTAGGGCAAGGCCTGTTATGGATTCTCTTAAATAAAACGTTAGTGCCTCTTGCAGTTTGTTATTTTAATACATTTTCTGATGAGTGAATTTGTCATCATAAAATCTCATATGCAAAGAATATAGTTAAAAGTAAACGAACATTACATCTGTTTATTCCAGTGCTTAAACTACTACCAGATTTCCAGAACATGTCCTCACCGCTTGCACGGGGTTTTGCGTCTCGGCCAAGGCTGGCTCCCCTCCGCACTCACTTCCGCCTACCTGTTCTTGAACTTCCGAGCAATTTGTAAGTTTATAAGCTGCATTTTTGTAGATAATACTTTTCCCTTACCAGAGAATTGTTGCTTTCAAGATGATTATATAATGTGTTATACATTACTTTTACAAATATTCTTGAGAAAGCTGATAAAAGAGTTATGTGTCTGTAATTGCAAGCCTGGTGATTTCTCTCATTTTTAACAAAGGTTTTAACAATAGAGTACTTAGTCTTTCTAGAAAAAATTTCAAATGACAGAGATTCTTTACATTAATAACTGAGTGATAACTTATCGATGAGCATGCTTTTAAAATGTTACTAGTAATTTCAGCCTATACTGATGAACATTGATTTTAAGTGATTTGATAATTTTAGTTATTTCTAATGGTGGTGTCCTGGTTAATGTTAAATTCTGGAATGTTTGGAATTTTATTCTAAAGGGTAGCATGCCTAAATATTTCCGGAAGCCAAAGCCTGTGGACAACCTGCTTATTATGAAATTACACTTTGCTTAACAAGATCGCATTTTAGTTTAGCGAAAGCACACACGTTATTTACTCACATGATAATCGACTACTTCCTTGGTGATGTGATGCTCAGGAAGACCTGGTCTGCTTTCTACCAGAGCCGCCACTACTGCAACAACAACCATGACCTGCAACAATGTATAAATATCATTTCTGAATCAGAGCACAGGTACAGTCCGCCTGCAGCAATCTTTCATGCAGTATATACGCAATTATTAATTCCATTGTTTTGTATTTTTAAATCAAATTTAAACTTCAGGGTATACACAAATGATTATAGTGGTTTTAAACGTATAGTTTTTCTCTGTGGTATGCAACATAATTTTAATTATAGTTTAAATTGAAGAGTAACTGTGGAAGTTTCAATTCTACATACGCAGATTTTGTTTTGTAGCCATGGTGACGAAATAAAACAAAACAACTCGCGTACAAAACCTTTTTATGTCTTTGAAATCGCGATGTATAATGGAGTCCATAGGCCGCATAGGCAAAGATTTGGTGTTAACGCCCCTTCTGGTAACAACATTCTTATATTGTAATACAATCAAACCCAAACGACGGGATGTATCTGTAAAGGGAAGAGTACATGTGTCAGATGAGAATGTGTAGAGAGTCAGAACAGTTTTTGCGCATAGTTTAAAAAATCTGAGTAGCGGGCAACTCGAGAACTAGCAATTCCAACAGTGACAGTGTGGAAGATGTTAAGAAAACATCTGCAACAGAGACCATATCGTCTACATTGCTAAAGGCCCCTACATAAAGGTAAAATTTCGCTATGTCATGGTCCGGACGCCTTGGCCTCCGATGTCCTCAGATCTGACCCTCCTGTGAATTTTTCTTGTGAGGGCACATAAAGATCGTGTATGCGTGCCACCGCTGTATGAGTTGAGACGGAGGATTATTGCAGCAGTTGGGTCAGTACACCAGACATCAGTGTGGCAAGAAATGAACTACCGGCTGGACGTATGGTTAATAGTTAATTTAAAAATCCGAGCCAGAAATGTATGAATAATTAAGAGAGGCAGTTCTAGCATTCTTTTATTGATAATAATGAATAAATATACCTTTTATGTGTTTAAGTGTTAATAACTTACGCTATAATCATAGCTACGAGCTTTATGACTCCCGTTCACACCGGTGCCAAGGAAAATTAATCCATTAAAATCCTATACCATCTATCTCATTTCTATTTATTTGAACACACCGAGAATTCATATAAAGGAAAAAGCAAGCCCAGAATTAGTTGTGTAACAAAACAAAACCCAGTCTATAAACACCTTGAGTGTTTAAGCCCGTTTGTACTACTGAGGCACCACAGGCTGTGGGCACTGTTGATACATGACATGAAGTGATAAATTCGGAAAGGACTATTTTTTAAGGAAGAAAGCGTTTCAGGCCTAAGTTTAGGGACCTCCCCGGCATTTGCCATTTATGAATGAGGAAAACCTGGAAAAACCTCAGTCAGGGAGGCGGGTCCTGGTGGGATTCGAACCCCAGACCTTCCGCTCACGAGTCCCCGCCTCAACGACCTCGGCAACCCTTGGCGGTGGATTATAGGAGTAAGTTCAAGAAATATACAGATATGATTGTGAACAAAATTAATATTAAAAGTGATAGAATACAAGGGTCATTATTTATTACAGATATTAACACAGTCAGTTCATTGTGACGGTAAGAGCTGTAATGTATAGGGATGTATACGTTTAAATAATGCCTGAATATTCGACAAAACATATACAGTGTGCCATTAATACGTTACAGTTCTTCAGTACAGATACACATATTGCTGTCCTGAAAAATGTCTGGAAAAGTATAAAAAAATTAATTAAACATATTCTAGTTCAAATACAAAAAAGTTTCTCTATGAAGAAGGTTATTGAAAGTCCATAGCTTCAAGTGCGATCTTTTAAGTATCCGTAGCAGTTTGAGGAGTGTGTGAGCCATACCTGCAGGGTGAACATCTTGAAGTGAAGTATTTCCTAGGAGCTGTTGCTGCCGAAAGTCCTGAAATGTGAATGATGTCTCTAATTGGAGATGCAGCCGTATTTATACGGTGCTCTTGAAATGTAACGATCAAACTGATAATGTCTGCACGCTACTTGGAGCGTGGGACCGTGATGGAACGTTTTCACTTCTTTCATCGCCTCCTGGGGAAAGTCTCGGCAATAAATATGTCGTGTGTGTTGTTAGGGATACTTATAGGTAGACACACATCGCAACTTGAAGCCTGCTGTAACTGCCTTGGGTGCTATTATGGGAGTCAATACAGTTTTTCAGAGAAGTAAATTCTTCTGTGTTTGGATTTAGAACAAATGTTGAGGCGCTATTTATCATAAGCATTTTTAAAAATTTAAGCGATGGCATATCTATGGATAAGGAGGGCATATGCCATTATAACATTCTTTTACATTCCTGAGATAATGCAACTAAAAAAAATATGCTGGAAACATTTACCGAAAAAAGTGCTAACATTTTAAATCTCTGGTGTAATCGTAATGCAAGCAATATTGCTATCGACATTAACCGCTTTATGCCTGTATTAATTTTTGGCACATACAGTGGTAATTTTTACAAATATTGTCTCACTTAATTTCACTAAAACTAGAATGATGATAATGTACTAACAACGGAGACGAACATTCCGTATTTGGTGTGCTCCTCTCAGGTCCTTATTACAGTCCCATTCTCCTACATGTAGCTTTGATTAGTGCTGTGAAATCTTCCTGACCGATATTGTCCCGTTCTCTCTGGGCCCTGTTCCACAGAATTAAGGTATAATAGATTACAATTGTATGGATTTATAACTTGTCGTTATTAGAAGAATTCTGTTTCAAAAATATTTCTGCTATACTTGTACTTACAAGTTAACAGATGATTGTTTGTTGTTTTGTTTCACAGAAATATTGGTATTATTCGTGCCCTTGTAGCTTGTATAGATTTCTCTATATGAGATGTGCTCTAAAGGTTCTCGGCCTGATTCTAAGATGTCGTGAAGAGGTCAAATTACTATGATAGTTGTTAAATATTGTCCGATATTGTAAGTTTCAGACGCGAAAGTGTAATCATTTGTTTGTGACGGTAGTGTAAACATTTTCTACAAAATAGATAACACTGAGCAATGAAAAAGTATTTCGTTTTGAAGAGTTTAATCCCAACGGAATTACAAAAGGTGTTAGATTTCACATTAAAATATTTCTTCTACTTTGTGTTCGATGGCTAAAAAGTGCGCTGCTGAATTCAAGCGTATTGTACTTCCATTCAAAATGATGAGCGCCCAAGATGTCCCAAAACTGCTACGACCGACAAGATAGCGATAAAGTTCACAATGCCGTACTCAATGATTGCCGATTGAAGGTACAGAAGTTGCCTGAAATTGCAAAGACCTCGATAGGTCGTATCCACTACATTGTACACGAAGCTTTGGTCATGAGAAATTTACGCTCGATGGGTGCTGCATTTGTTACAATGGACCAAAAAAACGCATTGAATGAACCTTTAGCAAGAGCCTTTAGACTTGTTTAAATGCAATTCCAGCGAGTTCCTCCGACATTTCACCATGGTAGATGTAATGAATTCATCAGAGACGAAGGAGCAGTTCAAACAGTGGGTGGCAAAAGGTGAAAATGCACCAAAGAAAGCAAAAAGGGTTCCACCGGCAGAAAAAGTAAGGCTACGGTTTTCTAGGGTTTTCATGGTGTGGTGCTCATAGGCAACCCACAGTAGTACAGAACCATCACCGGGGAGTTTTTCACCTCAGTACCGTACCAAATAAAGGATGCTTTTCAGCTAAACGTCCATACCTTGAGATAAAGAAAGTTCTCTTTCATCACGAAAATGCGCCTTCACATACGTCTGAGATTGTTGCTGCAAAATTGCATGACCTTCGCTTCCAAGTGCTTCCACATCCACCATATTCGCTGGATTTGGCTCCCAGCGATTACTTTTTGTCCCCAAACCGGAAGAAATGACTGGGTGTACGAAGATTCACATCAAATGATGGGGTTAAAGCTGAGACAGGCGCTTATTTTTCACAATTGTACAAATCTTATTAAAAGGTTGGAAAGTCGTATTGATTTATGGAGCGACTATGGAAAAATTAAAGAAAGGAAAAAATTTCTCTAAATCTTAATATTTCTTAGTGAGGCCAAGAACTTTTAGAACGCCCCTATTAACTGTAGGAATGTTGGTAACTTTAAATATTAGGGCAAGTTTTAGTACCTTTTTTGTAATTAGTTGACCAAAATATGCGAAGTATTAACCAAAGTGTTGATTATGAGAGTAGAAATAAATACATATTGATTTGTCTTCTAGCCATAGAAGAATTCAACGAGTTTGAAATATAGCGATTTCAAGTGTGACTTTAACTTAGTATTTTATCCTTTTGAAAGCTTTTACAATTGATGTTAATTTGTTACATTGTTAATAGTGTTACTAATTTTTCTTTTATATTACATGTATATAAAAATAATTCAGTTTTTAAGTATGATGAAAGTATAATGAAAAAGTTAAATATGACAAGATATGCGTCAAATTCTTCAGTTTTTAATGGCTTTCATACTTTCGCTGTTCCTTTTGATTAGATGTTATAGTTTGTGACTATCTCTGTCTTCCTGTTTGTTTCACGTACATTTCATCTGTAAACATACTCTTGAAGGTGTCTTTTATAGAAAATATTTTGTAGTGCGTGTTGGATCAGCACTTTTGTCGCAAGAGATACATTATGCCATTCATTTACATCTTTACCACGTAGAATACTTGCAGGAGATGCAAGCACCTCAGTTTTTGTCAGGTGTCATTTTCATCGCTACTATTATCATTCCTCCCGCTTTCAACTTCAATATCACTACATGCATCAATAGCATGTTAGCAGCAGTATCTTTCTTACTTGGAATCCATTTACTTGTTGAACCTTCTGCACTGAAATCTGTGGCTTCATTCTGTTTTGAATCAACGCTAGACAACAACTATCTAATAGTCTCTTTTTTCTTGTCATACTTTAATCTGCTGTAGAGAGTTCTCGAACACCTTCCATGACCACCACAGTTGAGGTTTGCTGTAGCAAAGCTTGCACGAAAATTATTAATTAATTCATGAATGTTGCGCACCTACTAGCAACCAATGATTGGAAACACATTGTCGTAACGATTTTGTGCATTCTCGCAGCTGAGTGTTGCTAAATACAATTTGTATAGCAATAAGATAGAACAAAGTGTGGTTTTTTGTATGTGGACGTAACGGTTAACTTTATTTGTTGTTCATTTAAATGCTATCAGAGCTTAAAATTGAATCATTGCGGAGGGGAAAAAAAAAAAAAAAAAAAAAAGATAGTATTTTTGGTCGTCTATATACTTTTTATTAGATCGATCTTTTTTGCCATTTAGTGTAGTTTATTGCAGAATTATACAGGAAAATGTCAAATAGTTAAGATAGGAAATTGTCCAAAACAATATTAAGTAGCATAAATATGCTTCTTTACTGATGAATAATACCAGTTCTGCTCACTTTTTTATTACATATATGATCTGCCTCTGCGGGAGTCGGTTTTAGGTAGTTAAGATGGAAGAATTAAAAAAATATATATACTAGTTGTTTATTATTTGAACAATAAAAATACAATTGCTTCCCTGAAACATGAGAAAAAAAATTTTAGAAGCCTTTTTTTTTTAATTAAGCTTTTAGATGCACAATTTATCTAAATAAACCAGAACTATTTATCATTATCTGCGATAGCAATTCTAGCAAAATTGAAAAAAAAAAAATGCCCAAAAGGCCCTTTCCTAACCTAATCTAATCTAACCTTTTTGTCTTTGTTAATGAAACTTCATTTCTGACATTTGTTATGGTAGGATCAATTTAAGAATCTTCTTGAATCTGTTGATGGATGTTTCCATATTTGAATTGATTTGTGTTTTACAGCCGAATTTGTCGAGTTTATTGCTGCAAACTTTCATTTATTTGTCATAGAGGTGATTAAAACAATTGACTGCTTTTGTTGTTCAAAGAGATTGTTAGCATAACGTTATCACAAAGAAAATAACACCCTTCAGATTACAAATCAAACATCCCTTTGGATTCTCCAGATTTTCTGCTTGATCTTGGAATGTTGGAAATCTCAAGATATTCCTATCCACTTCCCGAGACGGGTGTCCTCAAGATGTTCACTGGAGAAACATGACGAATTCTCTAATCGGAAGAGATGAAACTACTGGATAAGGTGGAAAGAAACGAGGTGAGTTTAGTCACTATCTTTTATTTTCATAAGGCTGAGGCCATTGACCCGTCTCTTCCGCTCTAACAATGTAATAATAATTACACAAAGTTTCAGTGGCTGTCACTTAAATAAACAGTAACAAGGACAAGGCTGGTACAACGCGAGGATAAATAAATGTACACGAAATATCCGTAACTCGGACACGTATGGTTCAATAAAAAATTGTCAAATTTAACGAGGTGTCCATGATAAAGAGAAACCGGTTTTCATAGCATAGTATATCCCGTAATGAAAGCAATTTTTGTTTTGATAGTAAAACACATTATTTATTTAAAAATGTTAATATTATTAAGTCGATATGAAGCACAAACGCTGTCATTAAACATGAGCCAAAGGTTCTCCACAACTTTGTTGGCACACCTTCACTCTGTTGTGATCGCCGTAGTGAGAGGGGTAAATGTTTGACACTGCAAATTATCTGTCAGCTTCAGCTCTTGTTCGACCTTGAAAGGTTGCATATGCAGATCTTTTGTTGAAATTCGCTGTAAACTGCTTCTCGGAATGGCAGCCAATTAGCAACGCTCTGTCTGACAAAGGCAACATTCTCTACCGATCGATGAAAATGTTCAGTGGTTTGATATTCTCTGTCCATTCTGTATCTTCAAATTTCCTTACACTGTTGAACGTTAGGCGCATTTCGTCTACCAAAAAGTACACGAAGTCTTCGAGCGGTCTCTGCATAACATTCACCGTACTTAAAAATGCACTTTCGTGTATCGCTCCATTTTACACAAAAATGACAATCGTTAATCGCAATAAAAATAGATGACAGTCTGTTAAATTTCAAATCCGGCAACCTGACAAATAGAGGCGTTCATTATGGAACACCTTATACATACATCTGTACACGTTTAAAAGAAATAACACATGTATTATACGCTAATGCGGAATAAAAGTAAAATAAAAACTATTACTATAGTATGAAAAGTATGTAATTATTATAAATGTTAAAACATATAAAAATTACAACATGTTGTATTCACTGCCTATTAAAAAATGTGTTAACAGTCGTTTTATTACTTTTTGACAATGCCCATTGTCTGTCAATAATGTGTTCTAGTTCAAATAAAACTCAAGTGCTTAGGATAGCATTGGAGGGATGCTGATTGACCTGTAGTCTTTAGGAGATTGCAGCTTTTAATTTTAGAAAGTGTTTTATGAATGCCTGTTTCCATTACCTGGGATAAGATGATGTCATGAGTAAGGCGTTGAAGATGCGAATCTCAGTCGGCAGTATTATGTGAAATGTTTTGTTTATTAGAGTTATATTAACATGATCTGGACCCTGTGCCTTAGTTCGTATAGGCTTTAATGTCTGTTTCCGGATGTATGAAAGTATCTCGCTCAAGTATCCCGGAAAGCAGTTTTCATATGATGTGTTCCTTGTCGGTTTTGTTTAGATCTGAGGGGACTTTTGTAAAGTGGTCATTTAGTGAGAGGGTCGTTCTATATACCTGGGGTGAAGTCTTGCCCATTCCCATTGTTTGAATGCCTCGCCAGCTGTTGGTTCAATGTCTTATTTTGACATTACTCATGGCTTGGTTTGTCCTTTACTTATAGCTGTCTAAATGGATTTGCATCGTGTTTCGTCTCATCTACAGGTACTGTATGCATGATCTCTGAGAGGCAGTGTATCCGGTTTGCTGAAGAATTCTGCTGCTTCTTATGTGAATGGGACGGTAGGGATAGGAAGTGATTAACACACACACACACACACACACACACAAGCCTAAACGTGAATCCTGGACATAAAAATGTGTCAAATGCCCCATTAGTGAATCCCAAAGTGGGGTTTATGAAACATTTTGTAAAACGATAGGTAAATGTTTCAATCTGAAATGTAAATTTTCCAGAATTAGGGATGCAAATTTGAAGGAAAGAATTTTTATAGGGTCGCAAGTTAGATGGCTGATGGCTGATGCATGCGCTGGAAAAAGCAGCGATAAAATCGTTAAAAAAAAATATGTGTTGTGGTTTTCAAGAAAACTATAGTGAAATAGTGAGTGATCTTGTGAACACACGCAAAATATTCGATGCAATATATCTTTAACAATTAAATCCTTGAACTCCCATCTAGAGATCTTCCCAGAAAGTCTTGGGGTTGTCTCTGATGATCATGTTGAGCGTTTTTATCATCAGATGGAAAAGAGGCACTAAGGTAGACAAAGTCCTAGCATGCTAGAGCTGGACCATGGAAAGAGACATCCCAGAGGTAAAATTTGGTCGAAAATTATCATATTCAAGATTTTAAAACTTTAAAAGTGTGCCACAAAAAAGCAGTCTTATCTGATAGCAATACAGGGGTGAACAGACATGATTATTGCGGTTTTAAACCTATATATTTTTCTCTGCGGTGTACAATATAATTTTGAATCATAGTTTAATTGAAGAGTAACTGTGCAAGTTCAATTCTACATGTTCAGATTTTGTTTTGTAGCCATGGTAACGAAATAAACAAAATAAGACAACAGGCGCGCAAAAACCTTTTAATGTCTTGGAAATTGCGAAACATAAGGGTGTATAGACGAAGATTTAGTCTTACGCCCCTTCTGGTAAGAACATTCCTATATTGTGATACAATCAGGTCCAAACGACAGGAAAAGAAAGAATCCCGGACGACCGCGTGTGTCAGATGGGAATGTGTAGAGAGAACAGTTTTCGCGCCAGTTCTAAAACATCTGAGGAGCGAGAAGCTCGAGAACTAACAATTCCAACAAGGAAGTGTTAAGAAAACATCTACAACAGAGATCACATCGTCTGCTGTTGCTAAAGGCCCCTACATAAAGGCAAAATTTCCCCATCTTTGGATTGGTTGTCGTGGTTCGGACGCCTTGGCTTTTCTCCGTGGGCCTCCGAGGTCCCCAGAACTGACCCTCCTGTGAATTATTCTTGTAGGGTTACAAATAAGACGTGCCAGCGCTATCTACAGACCTAGCTGAGTTGAGACGAAGGATTATTGCAGCAGTTGAGTCAGTTACACCAGACGTGCTAACATCATGTGGCAAGAAATGAACTACCGGTCGTGTTACAAATGGATCCCATAATGAATACTTGTAATTTGTGTTATGGTAACTTCCACAGTTTTTCTTCAATATAATTCAAACTTATATTGTATACCACAGAGAAAAAATATAAATTTAAAACCTCTATAATCATTTGCTATATTCTGTATTTTGACTTAGATGGAAAATACATATAGATTCAGTTAAATAAGTTTATTTATTTATTTATTTTTGCATACTAGTGTTATTGCTTGGAAACACTTAAATTCACTTGTTTGTAATTTTATTACTAGTAATCTAAAAAACAGGTTAAACTGAGCACATATTTTGTGAATTCTACGTAAAGAGTAGGAGGAGACAGAACATTTATGTCATGCCCAACAGCCAAAATGTATTTATTGATGTCGCATCTCAGCTTTTGTTAGACGCAGAAAAGCCGAATAACATTCTGTATTGCGTTATACGGGCATACTAAGGAAATAGCATGTGCGATCGAATAAATTTGTAATAGCAGAGACTGTGGATGAAGTGCTACATTTTTTCTGAATAAACAAAGTGACTCCGAACTCTACTGACCAACAAGTTGTTCAGATCCGCATTAATTTCGGCAGGAGTCATATACACTAGGTCCCAGAAGAAAAGTGGTGGATTGTAGCACGATGCCCGCCAATCTCCTGGGATGCTGGAGCGTGTGCAACAGTCCATGAGGCATCGCTGTGAACTTTGTTGTGATCATGGAGATCAAAATTTTGAGCATTTACTTCAAACAGTGTAATTTGGTTTTTTCATGTCATTTTTTGTAATGTTTCATCGTCTATCCTTAAAAAGAAATAATTGCAATTGTCAGTAGGTGATGAGTAGTTGATTAATTGGTGGCGGAACGTAATGTAACTACGCTGTAATTGCCATTAGATGAACCAAGTCCGGTGGCAGTTCGGCATTCATTACAATAGGGAAACAGCAGTTGCAAGATGGTGATGCCTCTGAGTGAGCGAAAGGTGTATGGAATCAAAGAATATTCATAAAAAGTGCTTCCCGTCTATGGTGAGAAGTGCCTGTCACGTCAAACAGTTAATAATTGGGGTGCAGAAATTCTCTGAAGGGCAGACGCATATGGAAGATGAACATCGCGTCGACCAGCCAAAGGAGATTGCTACAGAGGCGAACTTATAACGAGCTGGAGATTTAATTAGAATAGAGAGAAGCATAACCATAGACACTATAGCCGCTGCTATTGGTTGTTCACACGGCATGACCTACCTCATAATGCGTGACAGGTTAGGCTTTCACAAAATCTGAGCACGATGGTGACGCACGTGCTATCGTTGCAACACAAAATGCAGTTAATCTGGCATTACAGCATCTCAATCCCTACCACGATATGCTAGCCTTAATTGTCACAGTCCTGGGTTCACCATTACCAACCCTAGATAAACGCGAAAAGCGGTGAAAACAGCCACGTCTCTTGCGGTAAAAGAAGAAGAACGAAAAAAATTAAACTAATACTCTGCTGGGAAAGTGATGCTCACAGTCCTCTGGTATCAAGAAGGCTCATCGCATTGCAGCCTCAGGGACAAACCGTAAATGCCAACTTCTACTGTAATATCCTCAGAAAAGTTCCTATGACTATTTCTACGGAAGCGACCAGGGACCTTACCAAAAGCGCCGTCATGCTGCCAACAAGACTAATGATAAATCGCAAAATCTCAAGTGGGAAGTCCTCGAGCATCCTCCGTACAGCCGCGATACTGCTCCAACTTCCATTAGCTCAGGACTCTTAAATATCATCTTTCGGGTGGACATTTTCTCGACATTGAAACTGTAGAAAGGAAAGCCAGTGCTGATTCCGACTGCAGCCGAAAGAATTTTATACTGCGAGATCTCAGGGGCTTGTGAAACAATGGGATAAGTGCTTAATGTATAGAGCGTTTATGTTGAAAAATTAAAGTATGTTTCAAATCGGTACTTTTTGTTTGTTTAAGTTCTACGTGCATTTGTACCTCATTTATTGTGTAGTTTATTGTTTCGTAAAAGAAGTGAAGATAAATTGTGTTTAATGATGGTGTCGTGTGGTCTCAAGTTTTGGATAAGCGAAACCTCCTAACCAGTAAGATTTAATAGACAGCTGTTTCATACGAGTGTCTGCTGGAAGAAAAACGTGTCAGTTTTGTAACTGCTCCACTGTGCTTTTAGTTTTACCAAGAATATTTAAACCTATTACAAATCATCACAAGATCGATACAAGTTTATATACTGTATACTTTGCAAGATAATATTAATCGATCGGCGTGGTTCGCACTTGGGAGGTTGGGATTCAATTCCCTTGCGACCGGCCTTCCTAACCATGAGATTTTTCATGGTTTTCCCTGGTCACTTAGGCAATTGCAGGGATGGATATTTTTCACAAATTTTCCACTTTCCTACTTCATATCATATCATAGCATATCACCAGTAATAGGATCGGGGGCGTCAGGCAAGGTGGGCTGGTACCTTGCGGTGCGCGCAGGGAAATTCCTGTCCTCGCGTCTGTTTTATTTTTATTTTTTTTCCAATCTATTTATTGTAGCAGCTGTAATTTTTTTCACTAGCCGCTTCAAGATAAAGATATTATTAAAATTAATTTTGAAGTAATAGATGTGCAGTGACACTTTTTGACGTCTGGTCTGTTTTCATATGATCGTCACTCACAGTTACTTCTGCAGGGTAGAGAGAGGTTCTGGCTGCACTTAGCGACAGGTGTCTCGAGAACACAATGAGATAATATCTAGGGACGCGGTTCCATATTTCTCTCTTCTCAGCCGGAAAACTGCTGCATTGTTATTCGCCTCCCAGAACGCTAGAAAGCGCACGAGATTATGGAAATTGTTGCATATGTGCTGGCTGAACTTTCACTTCGATACAGATTTTTTCCATCAGTTCTATTACTGGCAACAAAACACGTGCATATATTTTGCCACGACAGTCTTTTTAAGCAATCGTCTAGCACAGAGGTTTTCATCTGCGGTACGCGTACCATTGGTGGTGCGTGAGCTACTGCCAGACGATATGTAAACATTTTAGCAAACAAGATAAATTAACATTTCGTTTACAAACAACAAATATTGCACTGTTCTACTATAATTAAAGGGAAACATCAGATTTTACATTATCATAAAAAACGTTTATATGATACTGTACAAAAATAACACGAAAGTTCCATTTTAATCCTGCGAGGCTACAACTCGAATACATTTAATTTGACAGCAATGGGATACATTTTGTGGTTTGTTTAGCGGCGATATGCATTTACAGTTAAGAAAGCAGCGGAGTTACATTATTGTTGTTGAATGCGAGATTGCATTTCTAAATTGTCAGATTTTTAAGTAGTTTGTGCCAGTGCAGAAGAAGTAAACCAGAACTTGGATAAGAGTTTCATTAAAGGACTCTGCTCGAAAAGCTCAAAAGAAGAAATCAGTGTAAGCGGGGTAAATAATTTCACTCTGCCAGAAAACACCATTTCTAATGCTAAGTATCCAACAGATGACTAACTTCATTGTACAAGATAGCAACATAATATCTCATACACAATACGTAAGTGCAATATAAGCTATTTATCATACAGTTTCATACATATTGGAGTTGGAGAGGAAACCATCCCAATACCGCGGTGGGTGATTTGTCATGAAACACTTTCAAATCATTCGACGAAACGTCATTTTGACACCAAGCAGTGATTTGAGACACAAACCCTTGGAATGTTTTCAGAGAAAACTATCAGATTTGCATCAAGGAAAAAATAAATATATCATTTGCAGGACCTAACATGAAGGCATCTTATGATGTCAGTTTAAGAGTAGCAAGAAAGTAAACCCTCACACGATCGGAGAGTTATTAATATTACCAGCAGCTATAGATATGGATAAAATAATGCAGCAAAATAACTTGAAATGATTAACTTGAAATGATCATCCAGGACACCATATCCCAAAGAGTTTCGGATTTGTCTGCTTCTTTGTGAATATTAAGGGGCATCTTGGGAGTTGCATCTCAGTGTTCAATGTATAATTCTCTGAAAGAAACTGAATTCAGAATTTTGGATTAAAAACATGATTTCTATTGCTGACACCTTACCAGAAATGTTAAAACTCCTTCCGAGAAAGAATAATTGATCGAACTATCATGTGACGGAAGTCAAGCAAATGATCAAGAAGATGGATTTAACAGACTTCTGGATTATCGAATGATCTCAGAAAAAGCTGTAAAAATTTTGTTGGTGTTTGTGACTGCTTGCCTTTGTGAATGTGGACTTTCTTCTCCAATTTACATTAAAAACAAGTACAGAAGTCAGTTGAAACCAAACATCAAATAACTGTTTTTAGCTACTTAACAAGAACAATCTTCGCACTGACACAAAAGTATGAGTCAGAAATTAGCTAAATTTGTAAAGTTAATAGCTGTTACTGATTGCACGTTCTGAGTTCTGGAGTACCAGTATCAGAAATATATGTTTGTCTAAATCTAATTTTACATACTACCTACAAGATATACCTAAGCATTGGTATAAATGTAGAGAAATGCCTATTTTGACCTCTATACCACAAAATTATGCATTTTCCTCACAAAATTTGCTTACTGGTACATCTAATATCCTGTGTTTTCTGAAAAAGGTTGAGAATCCCTGGTCTGTAATATCAGCTGTTTTCAAAGAATGCGAACGGCAGATCGGCTGCACTGTACCTGCCTCATTTTAGAGTTCGATTATCCACACTCAAAATTAATACGTCATTAAAAATATAGATATTAACAATTTGCTATAATATGAGAAGAAAGAAAGAATTGTTCATAGTAATGATGAAAAAACTCACGTTAGTCTCTGTGACTGCCAGGGAAAGTGATGACGTCACTAGAGGAGAAGTTCTCATCTTCATCGGAAGTACTACCGACGTTGATCAAAAACAGAACTACAATGGTGTCAGTGAGCCAGAATGCTAGAACAGTCACGAGTCGTCCTAAGGGCGGATGTTAATCGCCACGGTCCCTAGCCTCACCTGCGCTTTACTTGTGTAGTATTTCATAGGTTCATTATTTGCTTGTTTTGTTTCAATTTTTGGTTTTGAGGTTCAATAGTGGTGATTTCTGCAGGTTGTGCAAGGTAATTGTCATTGGATACCTGGTTGACATGTTAAATTCTCAGAGCCTACTGAACCAGCTGCCAAGTGAAAATGCCACTGCATACCCAGCCTTACTAAGGCAAGAAATTAACATAGCCTATCTCGTTTACCAAGTGGCTCAAGGCGTCTTTTGGGATCCGATAAGAAGGGCGTTTTCTGGTGGCCCTATGGTCATATTGTCCCAGAAGGCTCTCTAGAGGTTGGGATGGTGGGGGAGCTTCTCGCGTATCTCAAGGATGTACGGAATTCCGGATAGCTGCTGAAGGATGTGTGAGGGAAACATACAGTCTGTGTCACATGAATCGTCCGAAGGGCATTGTTCTAGGCACACTGGACCTCGCAGCCGTTTGATTGCATGATATTTACGCAGTTTTTGGTACCAGCATGGTCTGGCTTTATTTTCTCTTTGGAGTATGGAATGAAAGTGGATCGCTTGTCCAGGAGATCACTCTGTGTCGTAACCTGAGGCGATGCTGGTCTTAGCTAGGAGGACCCATTTCTCACTTCTCTCTCCGATGGCTCATAGCTTTCGTTGTAGTGGCAGGTAGCAAATTGAAGGTTTTTATTTTGTATCATCATTTTAAAACCTGGCAAGGATCCTGTTTGCCCCGCCAGTTACAAGTCCATTAGTCTACTCTCAACTGTCTCAAAAATGGTAGGTCTTAATGCACCTCTCCGCTCAATTCGAGGAGAGGAACCTCCTATCGGACCATCAGTTACTGGACACTCCACTGCACTTTACTGATGGCTAGTTTTCTTCGACATCGTAAATTTCGTAGGAAAGGGGAGAGGAAAAGGTCAGCTCACCATAGCATCTCTGTCTATTGCGGAGTTTGTTTCAAATGTGATGAAAATTGGGTAAATCATTTGGATACTGATAGCAAACAGCAAAGCTCTATGTGGTCACCAATATTTACCTCAAAAAAAAAAAAAAAAAAAAAAAAGCATACGTGGTAGCTTCTGCTGGGAAAGTTACGGTCATCTCATTATTGGATATTCAAGGAATGGTTTACCAGCATGTCGTACTTACACACACAGCTGGGCAATACTATAGAGATGTCGTGAAAACTCTGCAAGTCATATCACACATCAAAAGACCACACGATAATGCATGGCAACATGCTAAATATCTCCATAAATCCATGTAAAGCATGTTCCTCACCCTCCCTATATTCCAGATTTAGCCCTCTGTGTATTTTTAACCAATTTTCGCTAATTGAAGAAATACCGTGGGAGGTATTTTCCATCATCAGAAGCAGTGGTAAAGGTGAAACATACTTTCCAGCATGTTTTTAAAGGCTGGCAGAAATGCTGGGACAGGTGCATTGCATCCAATGGGGACTATTTAGAAATATCATCAAAAGTATGAGGGCGAGTTAAGTCATGTTGTTAAAATTTATGATTGTATGAACAGCCCTCGTATGTTTGTATTTACTAAACTGCAGTAAGGATCGCATCCTTAGTCTGGTAGTTAGCGTTGTTGACTGCTGGCTGGGAGGACCCAGGTTCGGTACTCAGTACCTGCTTAGGAATTATTCTTAGTTAAGGAGATCTGGAGCGGGGTCTACCCAGTCTCTTAAGGTGACTAACCACGTGATAGGCGACCGGCGAGATACCGGCTTGCTGATCACATGCAACCCTGCAATGCTGCTCTATATGAATGAAAAAGCAGAGGTCGCTGCGGCAGGCCATGGCCCGATCTCGAGTAGAAGAAATTGAAGAAAGGCTAATTATTTTTTTGGTATGACAAAAACTCGTTTGGGATGGACACAATAAGTTTTGCTTACAATGTGATTTGTATATTTTCTTGTATGTCTTATATTTTTAAGGTAACAGTTATAACACGACATAATGTTTTAACACAACAGATATATATTCTAAGGCAATCTTTCAGCTAATCTAACATTGCAACTTTTGGTAAATTTTATAATTTTTTTAACGTTTTTAGAAAATCTAGAGCAGGGAATTTTATCCCCAGTACTGGTGTTAGGGAATAAATGTCTTTAATAGTAATATACACTTAATTTAATTAGAATTGAATTCGTTAAGTGTGCATTCAGCTTTGTTAGCGCTTTTAAAATTTATTTCTAATTGTAGCTTTGTACTTTCATGTTTTATATGAGAAATATAAACCATTTGGTGTGGGAAATACATTTAACATCTCTATGCTGTGCTGAATGCGGTGCAAATATAATAAACATCTTTACAAAACACATACGTACATTCTGCTAAGCTCACGTCGTAAGCTTCTAAAAGTTACATTTACATTTTATTAACATTTCAACATTTAAATGTTGTTGCATTCATATGTATTTAGTGAATGAACATTTTTCAGTTTCGTTGTTTTGAAACGAAAAGCGTGCACGACTGGAGTTATTAATGCAGCCAGCGAGGCTGGAGATCAGTAGTAAGCGTAGTTTGGGTAGTGACCGTGCTGTGCGCCATGGTATGCGTCAAGATAGCCTGTCGCATCATAGGCGTCATAATCTGGAATCACTTGAACTGCTTGCTGCTTTTTGGGGCCAACAGCCACTGAAATGAAAAAAAGCATTTACATCATTCTGATTTGTTCATTTCCAATCTCGAAAACATAGGTGGGAATTTAAAAGAAATGTGACATTTATGAGGTGCGTGAGGATCGTTAATTTAAAAAGAGATAGACTCTATATTTACAGTAGACTGTTGAAATAAATGTTTCTATGAGGTACCCGGAGCTACGAAAACAAGAAAAAATGGTATCTTCAGATATGACTATTCTTCTTAATTGAATGCATTTCAATAGGTTTAAATACAAAGATACATCATGTTCATTTTAAAGTAGTTTGCGTATATGTAAGTTTTACTGATGAGGTATTTAGATACATAAAAATGGGAAATAGGCAATCTAAAAAGCAATAACAGTTTAAATAACTGGGTTTAAAATAGTCGCTCTAATTTGACGCTATCTTTAAATTAATGAATAGTTCAACTTGGGAGAAAATGGTTACTTCGATTTTTTAAGTGCTTTTTCTGCATGTGAACGCTAGTGGCACCTCATGTTTTATCTGTGAGAGAAGTGCTTCTTTGGATATACAGATAAATCATAGCCTAAACAACTAATTATTGACTATATACTGCATGTATTTAGTGCTACCTGATAACTGCTACGGATTGCCGAGGTCGATAAGGCACGGACTTGTGAGCGGGAGATCTGGGGCGCAATTCCCGCCAGGATCGTCCTCCGTGCCTCTCTCTGTGTGTGTGTGTTTTTTTTTTTTTTTTTTTCAGATTTTCCTTTGTACACATATATTGAAAATGCGGGGAGGTAGCCTAAATTTATTCCTGGCATGTTACTTTTCTTTCCCAATTTATCATTTCATTCCATGTATCATTAATAGAGTCCTGGTTTTTATTTAATATCATCCTAAAGTATGTATATAAATGTGTAATAAAATCTTAAAGTATGTTATGTATATTCCGATTTCCACCTGTGAGAAGTGTGCAAGTTGAGACATGTTCAGTTCCGCCTACAGAAAAATGGAAGGACACGCGACGAATAATATGCTGTTATGAAATTCTGCTTTCGACTCAACTGACGTGTGTACAGTGTTACAGGTCTACGGAGATTCTCCCCTATAGCACAGAATGCAGATGGTTTACAATGTTTAAAGAGGAAAGGTAATCCGTTTTAAAGGAAAGTAGATATGAGGCTGCAATTTATGTTCTAGAAAATGTTATAATCGCTGCTGTCATTGTTAAGGAGGATCGTCGAATAATACTTATAATACTTTCAGAAATTCTGAAAATTTCACTGGGTGCCACACACATACCTTGCACATGAGAGGTGTTTGTGCACGGTGGGTTCTGCTGATTCCCGAACAAAAGGACTCCTGCGTGCCGGTTTGCATGCAGTTGAAGATATGTTAGAATATGCGAAGTTTCTTTTGAAGGTAATCAACCATTGCTGGTGAATCTTGGTAACACAATTTCAATGACTTATGGTTTTTCTCGATTGGAAAGAAACATACCAGATGAATATTACAGAAACTATTTCGTAAATTCGGAGAAAGTTACAGTATGGGTAGCTGTGTCCTTCCAAGGCATCATTAGTCCATACCTCATTAAGACTGCACGTGGAAACAAAATTAACGTCACGTCAGCAAGTTATTGAACGTTTTAAGGAGGGATTTCGTCACATTTTCTGTACTGAACAACCTTGATATGCATTAGCAAGTGTTTCAACAAGCTGGGGCGACAATCCATGTTTAACAGCTGTTTCCTGCTCGACTGATTGCTAGACACTTAGATTTGCCACATCCTTCATAAAGTCCTGCTGTGTTTTCGTGTGGGATACTAAAAGAACAATGCTTCATAACATTCCTCGTCGTCTAGACCATTTTCGTAAAAACATTTCTGCACAGTATAACAGGACCATTTCATTTATGTGACGTCGTCATAAAATCGACCAATGAAATGAAACACATTTTGAGTATTAACCAATTGCATCAGATATCGCAGTGAAATTATCGTAAAGTTTTACCAATTTATCGTCTGGTCAATGAAGCCAATTCTATACCCCCACTATAATTCCTGAGCACGCATAACTTAATGTGTATTTACTCAAATAATTGTTTTAGCATATTCATCCAAACAGTTTGAAATAATTTTGTAAAGTATGTAATAATATCTACCTAAACCACCATACATTTTTAATAAACATGTTATTTATAATATTTACATGTTATTTATAATACATGTTTATTAAATTCAGTTGGTATTAGTAGCGATAGTTGGTAGCGATTGCAATAGGACGTTCCTCTATTTCAGTCTCAGTTCTGAATTCATAAGTAATACTTTTTATATTATTTTTAATATTATGTGCGCGAGTTTCAAATATAAATTGCTTTTATTCTTATTCTAGTCATGAAATAGTATTTGGCTCTTCTGTATTGGCATTACTGAAATAGACATTCGTCTGTTGCAAGATGACTTGGAAAGGTTAATTATTCATAATACAATTATTACAATTTTGTAAAGCAAGTTTAGAGAAATTATATTGAAAAGCTTATTTTGTTCGTGAAATAACCCTAATGAACATCAGTCACCAAGTTCTTGAATTTATCAGCAATCTCAGACCCTCTTGTGATATTTGTATGGAACAAATAACAGAACACACAGTTGTGCGATAAGTAATCGTTGTGAAAAAATGTTACCAATCCACCCCGCATAAGAGACAAAAAGATAAATGGCATGATGATAGGAGAATAAAACAGATTAGGGAAATCTGCAGGTCGAGAGGGGAAGAGAAGAAAAAGTACTGGCTTACCGACGGGAGCAGCAACAGGAGCCGGTGCGGCAACAGGGGCCGGGGCGTATGCCACTGGACGATGTACCAGCGTGGGGGCGGCGGCAACAACAGCCGGGAGAGGCTTCACCAGGGTGACGATGGGCTTGACGACGGTAGCGTGCACCCCTGGACCGCTCTTGCTGACGACTGCGTTGAAGCCGTTAATGGGGTCCGCAGTGTAATCCACGGTACGGATGCTGCCATCAGGCTCCACCAGGCTGTATTGACCCTTGACCACGTCACCCTCCCTCTGTTCTGACTGCTGCTTCACGTCCCCAGTGCGCTGATCGTTCACGCCGTAGTTAAAAGCGTAACGGGGATGAGCCTGCAACACAAAAACCAATCCTTGATAATGCATAATGACCGCCTCCGTGGTCAAGTGGGAGCGTTTGCGACTGGAGGCCCTGGATTCGAATTCTGGCCAGATCAAGCTGTAGGAGTAAAGCTTTTTTTTTTTCCGGAGTTTTTCCTACCCTGACAAGATGAAGACCAGATAGCTCAGGCACCAAGTACTCTGAGCTCATTTGCGTCATCATTAATTATTTAATTTCATTCATCCCTACAGACTTACACCTATAGTCGCCAGAAGACCAATGCAATCGAAGCGACAGTGAATAATTTAAAAAATAAAAAGAAAGAAAGAAAGAAAGAACAAGAAAAAATAAAAACGAACATTTGAAATTCTGTGCCTAAAGAAGTCAGATGCATTACGCACCGAAAAATAATTTCCATATATAATGTACGTTCTTCATTCAATAGACTGATTACATGGTTTTTCATTTCATTATGTTTCTGAATTTAAGTACCACCGCTTTCTGAATACACATGTCCAGATTGTCATGCTAAATTTAATAACTTACGAGCAAGAATTTATGGTAAGAATTACTAGCAGCAGTAGCAATAATGTGTATTTGTTTCTATTTCTATATAAACATATTTGTACAACATCGTTCGTATGAACCATTCTTTTCATTACTCAGACACTGATAGAAAAAAAAATAATAACTTTCATTCCTAATCAAATAAGGTATATAATTATTATCACCTAAGCAGAAACACATACATACGAGCAAACACACACACACACACACATTCAGACTCAAAGAGCCCGTCTACTCCAACAAAACTCTCCTGATTCCACGCATTTTACATAGAAAAGAACTAAGTTTTGCCCAGAAGTCTTCGTGTGCAAACAGATCCCAACATGCTAACCTATCCCTATTGCACCTAGCAAACTTAGCTTCAAGCGCAGGTTTCATAATCGGATAGTCGGAATGAGCTGCCAATTTTGTCCCCACAAAAAGCACATATTCTCTGTTCAGTGTCACCCATGGCTCCAGTCTGATCCAAGCTAGACCGCAATTATATTGAAAACACTTTGGATATATATGCACAGCTCTGCCCCATTTGATTGTGAGTTCGTTGCCTAAACTAAGTGATATTTTCTCTTGACATTCTGTCTCTATATTCTGTTGGTTAAATTTCCTAAGTCTCTCTCTCTCTCTCTCTCTCTCTCTCTCTCTCTCTCTCTTGTGCCTTCCCCCCTTTGCCCGTACTCATCGCAATGCTTTCTAAAGTTCTTTTAATTTTCGCTGCCCAGTACCTTATTCCAATCTAATCTGATGTAGGTAGCATAAAGCCCTTAAAGTTGTGCGAACCTCTATTAGTCTATTGACGCTCTAGCTGCTGCAACTTTTCTTTTTTCTCAAAGAAATTCAGCATATAACCATCAATCAACAAACGATTCATCGAAGAGTTCGTTAACCACAAAATTGGACAACTGGGGGTGAGAGTTAACCTAAAACGAAAATTTAAAAATCATTCTAGTGGCATCAATATTGATTTTTTCGCAGCGAAACTCGGTATATGCTTGAAATAAAATAATAAAATAGTTACTGAAAATAAGTGAAATCAGACTATTAGAAGTGGGGGTATACCTTAAAATCGAAATATAAAGAGAGGAGTTAACAAAGCGAAAATCTAAAAATCCCCCTACTAGGGAACTGAGAGTTGAAATAGCCATGGAAACGTTGACTGCAACCGTGTTTTTCTTTCACTATTGAAGGTTCTGCTAATTAAAGAGCTGAGAACAAATAAATATATAACAAAATTCTCAATATATATTTTTTGGGGTGAACATGTCATTTAATTTTTATAACTTTTTTTCATTTCGATATTGAGATACTTTAAGTGGTTTTTAAAATGTGTAAATAATTGCAAAAAATTCCTTTACGATCCAAAAATGGCCAAAATATGTTTTAAACATTTAATAAGGCTACAGAAATCAAAATAAGCCAAAAAAAAAACAAAAACAAAAACAAAAAATGAAAACTTACCCTACCGATTCCAAATGTGCAAACGTTTATTTCTATCTTACTCTTAAATATATTCACCCAGATACAAAAGTCATTTTGCCTAACTTCCGGGTTCTGGTAAAGATCAACCATGTTTCGACATAGGAAAATAAATGTCATAAAAAGAAGTTTCATGACAAGCAACTTAATACTCACATAATAATCAATAACCGCATGATGTAGTGGCACATATCCCGGCCTGGCAAGGACTATTCTTGTCAAAATGGCGCCCACCAAAACCGCCGTCTGCAACAGAAAACAAAATGGCAGCACCAAGTTCTGATTTCGCGCTGGCCAAAGAACCGCTTCAATCCCTGAGCCCTCTTATATTCTAATCTTTCTTCTTTCTTCTGGCAGGTTTGAATAGATTTAAATTCATATTACTATATATTATATTGCAATAAAGTGTATTGATATATTCCTTAAATGTTCTGTTTCAATGTTTAACAACTTGTTTTTATCGGCCTGTATTTCCATAGTTACGCCACTTGTGCAATGAGCACGCCAATTGTTAAACTGAAATGCCTTTTATTAAATAAAAACCAGAAATCTACAATTATAAATGAAAAATATTTAATTTCATTACAATTCGCTCTCTATATAATATTTATACCTCCTTTTACTTAAATTTGTTCAATAGTCTTATTTGCAGTTATTATTAACCACAGTTGACATTTTAAATATTGCACAAAATTCACTAATTTTTCTGACTTTTTGAAATGCTGTTCCTAAATACTATTGTACAAGCTGATTTAAGTTCACATACCTATAGATATATTCAGTTTCTTTAAAAGCCATTAAAGGAATTAAACGAAAATAACACATAATATACTGTTTACTTCATTGCGTAACGCACGTTAAGATAGTTCTGGGGTATGTACTGTTGATTGAAGAACATATCCCCTCCCTCCATTCTTCGACATCATTTTAGCGTCACTCATTATACCCTTGCTCATTGCAACTCATGCATCTACTTTTTCAGGTAGTGAAGGTGCTATTTGGTGCCAATATAGGACCACTTTCACTTGAAGTTAAGACTCAGGTTTTCAATATACCTACACCAAAGAAATTGTTTCAGAACACATGTGCAATGAAAAACTTTGTGCTAAACAAAGCAGCACATCGATATAAAGAGCTGGTGATATTCAGCAATAAAAAAAAAAAAAAAAAAGACGAAGTGACCAATCCCAAACCTCGATATAGTGAATTGCAATTTATGTTTCTTTAACTGCAAGCCAAGATTATTATGTTGGTAAAACCTAGATCTACGCCTATAAATAAGATATTCAAAGGAGATTTGCCATCATTACAGTGATTTACCAGCTCCTATCAATTTAGTTTATGAAAATGAGGTGAGCGTAGGCCGTAGGGCCGTAGCGAGCCGCAGCAAATCACTGGATCCACCGGTTTCCAGGGTTTACCCTGGCGTTATGGTTAGTGCGTGTGTATATATGAATCAATTGCGAATTTCAATAAGCCATCGTGTGGTAAAAAGTGAGAAATTCAGTTGAATAACATATTGCAGCCAGAAAGTTACCTAGGAAAACGCATAGGTTACAGATCATTAACAAAATGTTAATAATACATGCAATATTTACACTTTTACAAACGGCCACGCAAACACAGAAAAATACCTATTCCGCTTTCTTCCGTTCGGGACTGGAGCTCTAGCACCTTCGAGAATATAACTACGGCTAAGGGTACGTATAATTGGAGCGCTACCGTTCAACCCCTCTTGAACATTAGAAGGAGCAGGTAAACGCAGCTATTAAATTTCAATGAAAATACCAACACTTGTTTATTTTACAGCATAAATCATGTTTAACGGTACAAAGAAAGTATGTATTAAGCTAGATAAGGGAACCAAATGTCTCGCATCTTCTACCGAGTTATGCAATTCAAGGATAGATTAGACCCATGATATTTTCTTTAGCGTAAGCTGGAGTGTGTTGACCTGCTTGGAAGAGTCAGCAACGAAATCGTAAGCTGATGATGATTTATTATGCCATAATATGCAATATCTAACGCAAAGCTCACTCCGCCGATGTTTCATTTGCCCCAGAGCTTGCAGTTGTTCATTAAGAAATAAAGCTTTGATGTCTTCTTGTTCTATTGCAGTTTCTAATGCTGGTTTTACTAATTATGGTATAATTTCGGCTCGGTTCTTTATTTTTGATCTCAAAATATTTACTTTTCAGTCTGCGATTGCTCCGTTTTAATGACAGGGTTTGTAGGGGTTTATATGCAAGAGCAGCTGATTGAAATTTATTTTCATCAGCGGTGTTCTCTTCGGTTGTTCTTTTAATAGCAGCGCCTAGACATTTAACTATTTTATTGTTGTCATGACTTGCGCCACAATTGTCAGGCAATGCAGACACTAGATGGCGGTAGTAAGTAAAGTGCGTAGCTAAAGTACATGCTCGTCTGTTGTCAAATACAGAAAGACGTGGTTAATATGAGAGGCGACTATCATGGACAAAGGTGCACTGCTAGATTTTTATGGAAGGAAGGCACCAAAACTACAAAAATTCTATAGACGTTTAACTGCGATATGTGTTTAAGAAGTTCTTGCTAGAAGACCGTTTACAACTGGTTTCATCACCACAAACATTGAGTACTGGTCGTCCATCAACATTGAGGCTGTGTCTGAAGTGGTTATGACTGATGGACGCTTACCTTTGATGAACTGGATAGGCAGACAGACTCGGCCGCGCAACCCTGCATGCAACTATTCACGACGCTTTGAATATAACAATGGTGTAAGCACATTCGGTTCCATGGTGCTTGACACGGCCACAGAAGGGACTAAAAGGTTGAAGTCTGTCGTCGGTTACTGGACGCATAATGAAGATCCGGAATTTTTGGAGACGCTGGTGACTGGTGACACCACCACACACCAAAGAAGAAAGTCCACTGCATGCAATGAAAACGTCCAGGGAATGCCCAGCCTAAGAAAGTTTGTGCTTCTCCATCTTCAGGCAAGCAGATGATCACCGTCTTTTGGGACACTTCAGGCTTTGTCAAGAAACGACTGTGTACTTGGATACTCTCACACGGACTAGACACAGAATTCAGCAACGGCGAAAGAGGAAATGGTTGACAGAAGTGTTCCTCAAACATGAAATGCGCGGCCCCACACTAGCAACAATACGACCGCACTAGGGTTTATTGTGTCGCCACGATATTAACCAAATATCGCGCCATCTTATTGTGCCTTGCTTGACAACATGAAGGACTCGCTGAGAGGTAAAAAATTCTGCAACAACGAGGAATTTCAGGCAGCTGTCCATGAGTGATGGATTAATACTCCTAAAAATGGTCTCACAACGACATAATGAAATTACGATTCGGTGCATTGACGTTGGTGGGGAGTATATTGAGAGACTGCATGTGCGCTGAACCATATAAGATACAAAAACTAATTGTATCCGAACGTCCTTCGTACAAGGAAACTAACGGACTTCACATAATCATATATCTCATAAGCCTCTTTATAAATATTTTTTCAAAGCTACACTAGTTTGCAATGCTCCTTAATGTCCAATTTGCCCCGTATTAAATTCCACTTTAAAACGAGGATCTGTTCCAGAGACACTCTCACCAGCACTGGTGACTCACCTGTAAGAGAGTCATGTTATCTTCACACGCGCACCAACACTCCTGTGAACATTTTTCATGACGCACTAAGTTTTTATACGTCCTAGTGAAACGCTTTGAGGAAATGACCCTCTTCTGGAGGCCAACCAAGGTTATGCTAGGATTGCATTGTCTTTATCTCCCACATGGCATCACTGCTGGAGACGTTGCGTTAACCCCTTACTCCCTCCCGTGACCTCCTTCTCAGCGCAGAACAGAACCCCTGATCCGTAACGCAATAAACAGAAGCATTGCGTACAGCTTCCCATTGTACATGTATAGTACTGCCTGGGTGACAATGACCCTTCCTCCGTTTCATAAGCTAGTCATTGCCTTGTAACATTAGCTAATAATAAGGCTACATAAAACAACAATATTTATACTTGATAAATTATATTTTAAGATGAACGCTATGAAACCGGAACTTTAGCAACACTGTTCTGTTCGGGGCATAATGCAGTCCTTCACATTTCTCTAGAGTTGAAAAATGTTTCTTGCCTTTGCATTCAAGCACAGTCCTTTGCTCAGGTTTACAAAGGTAAATGAAACAAACAAACAAACAAAAAGAATTAATGACATTCCTTGATCACAGAAAGATGAGTTTGGCAACAATGCTGAGTTGTAAAATGTCCAGTTTCGACTTTTCATGACACTTTTGAAACGAATAGAATGGATTCTTGGGCTAGTAGTTTTATTTTTACCCCAATTTTCTGCATACGTTTCTTAAACGCGAATGCACTTTTCTTAGCAATGCTGCAACATTTCTACAGCTTCCAGGAAGAGGATTGTCCGTCGTTTGCAAAGCACTGTGCTACAGCCTCCACGGCTTAATCTAATGCAACTTTTCTCGCTCGAAGATTTTCTTTCAGTTTTGCGAAAAGCTTTAAGTTGCTGGGTACTGGCGTTAGAGAGTAAGCACCAACCAGGGTGACTCAGGTGTCTTGGGACCCACCTATCGAAAACGTACCGCCATGGGAAATGTTTAACTTGTCTGCAAGTCTGTCAATTGTTATTCGTCGGTCTTCGCGGGCAATGACGCCAGCTGTGCTAATCATGGTTTCGTTTACTGCTGTTGCTGGAGCACCTGGACCGCCTTGCTTTGTTGTTGATACACGGCCCTTCTTCAATTTCTTGAACCTTCGAAGTGCTGTGGACTGTGGCAGAACATCATCACCATATGCCTGCTGCAACAATGTGGAAGATTTCTGCAGACGAAAGCAAAACTTCAACACAGCATATTGCTCTTCACGAATCAGCTCCATTTTGTATGTAGGCGACTGGCGAACTGACTTAGTTACTCGTCCCTGTGTACAGACGCATGCGCGAGCGAACTTCTGTTTTTGTGCACAAATCAGGGCTGATCCGTTTTCATCATTCAATATTGTTTCAACAATTTTTCTTTGCTGTACGAGATAAAAATAAATAATAACTCAGCCTTTTTGGACTAGCCCTTGTAGAATAACCGAAATTGAGGCATAAGACAATTCTACATAAGGTAGAATTGTTATTTCAGAAATTAGACATATCATACCGGTGTGATATAAAGATGAGCTAAAGACTAACACATATAAAAATTGTGGCTAAAACTTTAAAACAATTTTGTATTAAATGTACGAGTTTAAAACAACCAAAGCGGTAGTTTTTCTATAGAGGTACATACATGTAAGAAAATACACCTTTTAAGAAAATTGTGATTAAAAAAAATGTTAAAAATGCACTCGTTGCTTCTCGTAATCTAAAACGTGGCAGACTCTTTATTACAGAATAGTTAACAGCAAAAGCAAAATTTCCTCTAGCGAATGGTAAAAACGAGAACCTTCTAGCTAAATTCATTCAAAAGCTGCATAATTTTGAAGTGAAAGAATATAAAATCCAAATTATAACTTTATTAACTAATTAAATAAGTTACGGCATTATTTTGTGTTAATTAGCATGACAAAATAAATTTAGCTAATGAAGTAACTATAATATATTTCTCAACTATATTTGTCTGCCCCCCTTCAAAGTACCTTGAAAATTAATATAGTGAACTTATTCTAATTTTCAAAAGTAAAGGGAACAAAATTGGAATTCTTGCAACCCATACGTAAATAAAACAAAAACATGTTACAAATAAAAAAAACAATTGCAATATATTAAGCAAATATACACATTGAACAACAGCTTTGAAATTTAATTTAAATTTTATTGTAGTAGTAAAAGTAAGTAATGCAAATGTTTTCTGTAGGTTATTACAAAGCGCTCTTACATAAAAATATATTTTCTCACACATAGATTAATATTTCCAGTTGCTATCTTCAGGACGATGCTTTTGTGGAATGTAAAACACATGCAAGAGCACTTTTTAAATTTTGGCTTTCAGGTATACCCCACTTCTATGTGCCGAGTTTTGTTGTGATAAAATAAATATTGGTGCCGCTAGAGCGATTTTAAATTTTGGGTTTCATGTAAACGGAACTTTTAATAATCTGATTTCACATCTTTTCAGGCAGTATTTTTTTTTTTTTTTTATTTTATTTCAATGGTGTATCCCGAAATTCGTCGAAAAAAACAAAAACAAAAACAAAGAAAAATTGTTGTTGCTAAAGCGATTTTTAAATTTCCCTTTAGGTTAATCCCCATCTCCCCAACGATTAAAAATTTCTGGTTTACGAACCCAATGAATCGTTTAGTAATGGATTGTTATATTCTGAGCTTCGTTGAGAAAAAAACAAAAATAGCGGTCTCTATAGCTTTGACAAACGCGCACGCACGCGCGCGTACACACACACACACACACACTATCATTATTGGTGCCTATTAAGTTGGTCGACGGAGATTTGAACAAAGTTTTCAACAAATATTTTCATGGATACAAATACAATAGCTACATTCTTTCGGAATTCGTTAAAAACTACTTCTAGGCTTTAAAAAGTTGGAAATTCATTTTAATTCATTTTTTTTAAAAATGTTAAAAATTCAAATGTTTGCCTACAAAATCGCCTTAATGATGGCGCAAATTGAGCTCAAAGTTCTTGGGGTTTTAAAGTATCTGGCATTCACTTTCTCAGGATAAGGAAAATTTCCGAAATAAAATCCGTACCCAAATAAGTTGACCTAACCGGAAATGGATCCAGCACCTCGGAATTAATCATTCCATCGCATGTTTCACATCCGCATACCGAACACCGCCAACCTAACTCGTCTGAACAAGGACATAAATTTAGGGGAATCATTGGTCAGGGAAGTTCGTGGGAAGTAATTTTCTAACCCAGCGAACCGGGGAAGCATCCCAGTATTCGAACCTGGGACCTCCCGAATGCAAACTTAGCGCTCGATAATTGTTAATGGCACTTTTGCTACATTTCTTAAAAACTCATCTTTGAAAATCGCTGCCTTGTTCATCCACTTCTGTCACAAAGTCATGATCCCCGCTTAATATTCTTGAGAACAGAGTAAAAGCTAAACACCAGTTAATTACCATTAACGTTAATAATAATTAATTAGCGAAGAACAGCATTCTCATGTTTTCTCTTAGTGCTGCAACTTAAACTTTCGATTTCGTTGAAGTTGACTTCCTCTCACACCTTGGAAATTCACACGCTATGGAGAAGCGTGCATCAGTAATGACTTTAGAAACAGTGACAAACTTCGGACAGACACTTTTTATAAAATTCAATATATAAAGCAACCACAATAAAAGTTCAACTTGCTAAACGATATGAATATGTCAAAATGAATATTATTGTTAGAAATAACAGTATAGAAGAAATATATTGTCACAAAATTTAGAAATTTGGATATATAAACCTTTAGATTGGTCATCACCTTTGTAATGTTGCATTGTGGTTATTTTGACCAGCTATAGAGCAGCGCAACAATGGCTATTGTGATTGAATAAATGTCATATTGTTGAAGCGTGCTCGCGTACTTACAGATTAATTATTATAAAGCGGCGCAGGAAATGGGTCGGCTATAATTTCATTCAGGAAAAGAGGGCCGTGCATGTAAAACTTTTGGGAACCGTTGTTGTAGAGTATAAGAATATATTTATTTTTTAAAAATGTGACGTCCATTGTTCATATTTTACGTCCCGTTTCATTTTGAATCTCCGATTTATGTTCATTAATAAATTAAAGACAATCAATTCAATAATGAAACCATAAACATAAAGCAAGCCGTGTGCGAAATAGTTAAAAAAAAAAAAAACGAGAAAAAGCAAACCTTGATCGCTATATTGGATACATGCCACTTTATACGTCCTGGCTCCGTGATCTTTCTAAAAGCTTGCTACATTACGCTGCTGTAATACCTGAAAATGTGCTCAAGTATTGCCCTGTAATTTCCGATCTCCGCACTAGTTGCGTTCCGTACCACTTTATATGTTACGAGGACATTCAAAAAGTTTTGCAAATGTCACCTTAAAAGTCCAAGCTGAGGACTGAATTCTAAAACTTACCCTGAGAATCCTTCAAAATACACTTCATCTCTCTCCACGCACAGTTGTAAACAGTGCAGCCACTTGTCAGAATCACTACGGTACTCGGATTGAGATACTGTTAACAGAGCTGACTCTATTAACTTGAGCAAGGTCCTGCACTCGTTTGAAAGGTTTTCCAGCAATCAATATTTTACTCGAGGAAACAACAAGAAGTCGCACGGCTTTAGGGTGGATGATCAAGAAACTGGACTTTGTCTACATCCAGTTTCCTTGAATATGCAGCTGTGAGGAGACGCATTGTCATGCAAAAGCAACAGCCTTGAAGTTCCTCTCTTTGGACGTCGCCGCCCCAGCTCTTCAAATAAAGGTTCCAAAATATAAGTGCCATCGTATTCTCCATTTCATCTGACATACAATCAACCTCCTCCTTCATGGTTGATGAAAAATGCGAGCATTCGCTTTCCAGAACGAAAATCTTGTGGAAGAACAACTGGTCTTGGGTCATTCTCAATTACCCATACGCAGTTCTGAGATTTATTTGGGGTGGCATAGTAATAAAACCAATATCCATCACTAGTGTGTGTATGTGAAACGTTTAGAACCATTTGGTGAAAACATACTCAGCACTTTACTTGCCCATTTCTTTCTCCTCCTCTTCTTCTTCTTCTTCTTCTTCTTCTTCTTCTTCTTCTTCTTCTTCTTCTTCTTCTTCTTCTTCTTCTTCTTCTTCTTCTTCTTCATTGGTCATATGGGGGATATGGCCCAAATTTTTCGCAGCTTTAAATGTTCATGTAGTACACCTTCAATGCTGCCAACAATGGACTCACTCCATATTAGCATTTCAACAATAACGTAGATTTTCCTCCACCAAGTTCCTCTCTCTTTGAGCTGTTCGCTCTTTCACAACTTCGCGAGGTTAATCTCCATCCAAAATATTTCAAAGTCTATCGTCCTTCTTCAACCATCTTGCAATTGTATCAAATGAACACACTTGATCAGCATGAACAGCTACCAAGTCCTCGTACATTTTGCTCCCTATTTCGCCTGCTTATAGCGTGTGAAAATGTAGAATTTAAAGTTTTCTTTAGAAACATTCATCATTTTTCACCAACTATTGACGCAGGACTGAACTCAACAGACTATATGATAGTGACTATGCAAGTTTAAACTTGCACTTATGCATATTTTGATGGTTTAAGGTTCATTGTTGTCAGCTGTATTAGTTACATTTTTGTAGTCATTGTTGTTCAACAATGGTAAGGCTGATTGCAAATATTTGGAATACCCCTTGTATACTACGTGCAGTATTCCGTTCATGAACGTTACGGAATATTGTTCAACTTTTATAAATTTGTGAATGTCATACTAAACCTATTGGAACTAAAAAGTATTTTATAACGTTTTAATATACTTTGCACATTAAATATATAAATACAGAGCTGCCGATCTTTTAAGTTGCCTATAAATTGTCACTAGACACGTGTATTCAAGCAAGTACATTTTCTCCCTTGATGAAATGTAAATAAAATAAGAATATTCATATCTTCCATCATAAAATGTGTTGTTTTATAGTGCCATGCCTTAGTTTCGTGTTTAATATATGTGTACATACTTTTATAACTTAAAACAACAAAATAAAAGTATACCTTTTTCTTCTCCTTTTTCATCATTTTCATTGAGGGACTGAATTACGTTTAGAATTACTGAGAGCTAGGCAAGACATTAAATATGTCACTGCACTTCAAAACTTGACCAGGTCTGTTTCTTTACATTCGGAGCGTTAAAGGGGATAATACTTTATGTATATGTATCAACTGTGTCGAAGTTGAAAGGTTTACTGTACCAGCGTGTCTGCAACTTTTCCCCGCCCTTCTCAACCAGGGACAGTACTAACAATGGTGTCACTTCCGCAACTAATTATTGCAGACTTCCTCGTAGTCGCTGAAACCAAATTCGCTCACATTGTTGCAGCATAATGCATTGTGGCTTTTTTAAAATAGTGTTTAACGCCCGTTTTAATTACTGAGGTATCAAGGCGGTGGACACTGATATATGAAATGAAATTATAAATTAGGAAAGGATTGTTTTTTAAAGGAAGGAAGCGTTCCAGGTTTAAGTTTAGGGTACCTCCCCGGCATTTGCCATTTATGAGGACTGAGGGAAACTGGAAAAAACCTCAATCAGGAGGACGGTCCTCATACCTCCTGCTCACGAATCCGCTCCTTAACGACCTCGGCCACGCGTGGCGGTGCACAATACTGTAGCAGATGCATACCTATGGGGGGGGGGTTTAGTTGCTAACCGCAAAGAAAATATTTGTATTTTAAGCTTTAATTACTTTTATTGTTGTCATATTATTCATATTGTCGCAAGAAATCGACTTTTGGCGGCAATGGTTGAGTTATAGTAGGAACATTATAAACCGAAGGTGACGTTAAGCCAGATATAATCCTGTTTTATAATTCCACCAAAGCAGAGTGGGTAGTGTTGACAATTGCGTATGTACATACTCTTGTCGTCGACAGAGGCGGATATACCAATAGAACCATTAGGCAAAGACCTAGAGGCAGGAATTTTAGGAGGCGTATATTTTGCAGCCTATTTTTAATTCTATCAATGCATTGTGTTTTTATTTGCACTTAAATGTGGACAAACACAATGAAATACTTTTAAATTAAGGACAACAATGGGCAATACAATATTACAATTAACTTGCGGTTGGTTTCTGAGGCTGAATCTATTAATGAGCTTAATAGAAAAAAAAAAAAAAAAAAATAGACCGAATTTAAATCATTTTTCACCTATTTTATGTGCCTAAAATATCAATTCTTCATGTCTAAAATTCCGATGTTTACTTATGAATAAGGTTAATGTTGTAAATTATTACAAAAAGAACGGCAGTCCATGTTTCTAAATGATGACATTACTTTTTCAGCCGAAGTCATATCTGCGCTCTACTGTCTGAGAAGACACTGAACGCCTTGTCCATCTTAACAGCTATAAGATCAATGAGTTTGCTACCTTCAAAGACAAACTTCTGTGAGTGGTGAATTTCTTCTTCCTGCTTCTCATTTTTAAGTTGTCTAGTTTAAATGTGTAGTTTTATCTTTAATCACTAGCTTATAGCATTTCCGCGGTTATTTTAAAATTGTATATGTAGGTATTAAAACTAATGACAGGAGGGAAAGTGCTTATTGCCACAAAAATGTTAAATCCGCCACTGGCTCGTTGAGAAATGTGGCGATGGCGGTTCGATTCAATCTGATTCACTTTGTAGTATGTACTAGGGGATTTATATGAGTTCTTCGCCTGACCAAGAAAACACAAGATTTAAGAGATTGTGATAAAAGAGAACTTTCTTTTTTGCAAGGTGTGGACACAGCCTGAATAGCATCCTTCAGTGGTGAAGCGTAGTACTCCCCGGTGATGATTCTTCCCTTCTGGTTGTAGTCTACGAGCATCACTGCATGAGAATGCCAGAAAACCGTAGCCACGACTTTGCAGATGGAACCGTTTTTGCTTTTAGATCGATTCAAACCGCCACTGGCCATCGCGGCATTCCTCAACGAGCCAGTGGCGTTTGTATCGTAAATATATAAAAACACGTTATTCTCCATCCAAAATATATACTTAAATGTTATAAGTAAAATCTTCCGTAAAGTCAAGGGTTGGGCCAAAGCTAAACTCTACAGTGCTCTGTCTATTCAATTTTTGGTCGTCCCAGATCACGTTTAAAGAGGAAGATATGAATCCGTTGTAAAGGTTTCTCCAATTCTCCTGATAATTTTGAATTTCATCTACTGTATTTTCTAGTTCTAATTTCATCGCTTCTGATTTTGTATCTTAATTCTACCCCCAAGCTAATCTCACTTCAACTGCTTCTTATATTCATTTTATTTCGCTCCCGTATTTCAATATTAGTTCTGATACATTTTTCTGTAAAGACCACTGGCATAAAGAGTTAACCCCTAGAACTGCTGCTAGAGCGTTTTTAAATTATGGGTTTCAGATAATTCCCTCGCTCCTAATGACCCGATTTGCCTGCTTTTCAGAAACAATTTTTCTTATTCTATTTAAATGGCATATACGGAGTTTCGTTGCGAAAAAACACATTAAAGCCACTAGAGCAATTTTTAAATTTTGGAGTGCATGCAACCCCCCCCCCTCCTAAAGCCCCGATACCCTGAATTTTCAGAAATGGTTTTTAAGTTTCGTTACGAAAAATCATATATTAATGCAACTAGAGGAATATTTATATTTTGGTTTCAGGTAAACCCCGCCTCCCAATAGTTCAACTTCCCTGATTTTCAGAAATAAATTTTGATACTTTGTTTTAATGGCATATATCGAGTTTCCTTTAAAAACATTTAAAATTGCAGCCACTACAGCGATTTTTAAATTTCGCATTAATCCCCAAAAGTTTTTCAGGTATACCCCCATTCCGAGTGGTCCAATTGCCATGATTTTCGAAAATTACTTTTATAAAATTATTTGAAAGAACTGAGTTTCGTTAAGATAAAAAAATTGTGGCTGCTGCAGTGATTTTCTTTTTTTAATTTTCGTATTGGATTAGCCCCCATTCCCAATGGTCCAATATTACTGGTTAACGAACTCGACGAATCGTTTGCTAATTGCTGCCTATGTGCCGAATTTCGTTGAGAAAAAACAAAATTTGCAACCGCTAGGAGAAACGGATATATAATATATTATATATACATATTTTCGAAATATTTTTTAAAAAAATGTTAAGTGTCTAGTAGATATGATCGATGTAGATTTGGATAGATTAATAAGAAATACTTCCATTGGTACAATCAAAATTTGAGGGTGACTTTAGTAATAATGAGCATGTACTATGCAAAATTCAACACTTGTGGCTTTGATTTAATTACTGCTGACTTAATGAAATTGAATTTCGAAGTCGCAAATTGTTGCGCTCCAACTCCCAAGATGCAGCTCGCCAAATTCAACGGTTGTTTAAACAAGGCAAGGCGTAAGCAGTTTGCGCTTGGCTAACGCTAATGAATGCTGCTGTTTCTACGGAAATACATTATGCAAAGCATAAACGAGGCAAACCTTTGACTGGTGGCGAAAAAGCAATCACTTTTTAAGTTGTGCAAAAAATATCCAGCATTAGCAATAAGGGAGGTAATAAACCTAACCTCAGAAATTACCGGTGCTCTCTTGGCATTACGTCGCTTATACTTGTCATGTGTCGGGAGTATTCTTGACACTAATTGTGGAAGGATATATTGTGTGTTTGTGGATGTTAGGATCATTTTAAGTTTGAATAGCTCTCAAAAAAGCATACATATTACAGCTGTACACTAGCGCTAAATGGGAATCTTAGCACACAGTTTTTGAGTAAATGAACAGTCTAAGTGAAATTAGCGATCAGCCTGAGATCTTTCAAAAAGTGAGAAATTGAATGCTTCGTCGGCGTGATTTCTGTACTGAAGTTGAAGGCCGGAATTTTGAGCATCTCTTATGATGTTATGCTGAAGATTTGCTTAAGCTTGCAGTTGCAGTAACTAACTTCGCATTACGGTGTCGTTCTTATTATTAACGAAGAATGACAAAAGGAGTGAAGAAAATATGCAACAGTACAATATAATTATAAATTCGTGCGTTTAATTTGTAAAGTTCTCCAAAAGCGCTAAATGGAAGCCGGATGGAGAGAAGCAAATGGTAATGGCCTATTTGAAGGCATATCTCCGGTATTAGCACAGAGCCCACTGAAAGATGAAGGCTCCTTTTTTTAGAAAGGATAATTATCCATATTAAGGCCACTCTTATCGTTGGTTTTTTTTCCCCGGGATTATTTCTCAACTTGCCATTTAAGCTTTAAACGTTTGTCTATTTATTAGAGAGTTCCGAAAGAATGTAGTAGCCATTTCGGTTGTACACATGAAAAGATTTTATTTTTAATTTCGTAAAATCTCCATCGATCCTACGTTCTAGACACAAAAAATGAATGCTTGAATACTTATATATACAGGATAGTGTGTGTGTATGTGTGTCTGTTAACGCTCTAGCGATCGCAATTTCTTTCTTCTCAACAAAACTCGGCATACAATCATCTATTAACAAACGATTCATCGATTTCCTTAACCAGGAAAGTTGGACCATTGGGGATGGGATATAGCCCAAAGCGAAAATTTAAAAATAGCTCTAGCGGTCGCAATTTTTTATTTTTCTCAACGAAGCTCAATATATGCCATTAAAATAAAACAATAAAAATAATTTGCAAAATTCAGCGAAATCGAACTATTAGGACTAGCAGTTTACCTGAAATCCAAAATTCTAGCGTTTAATTTTCTCTGTATTATCTCAAAATAAAAGGATAAATTATTTCAGCACATAAACTGTATTTTTAACGACGCACATGTTTTATATTTAACAAAAGTATTGTAGTGAAGATAGCAAATGTTAAATATTAATCTAATATGTATATGAGAATTATATTTGTATGTAAGAGCGCTTCAGAAAACGATAGCGTTATATGATTTTACTACAATAACATTTAAATTGAATTTCAAAGCTAATTAAAATAAATTAATCTTTCCATTGTTTATTGTTGATTGTGTATATTTGCTTAGTATATGTAATTGTTTTTACAGAGTAACATGCTTTTGTTTTACTGACACATATGAACATCTTAAATACGCAATGTAACTGGAAACTTTCTGTTATTTCTCTCTATTTTAGTGAATGTAAAGATGATATCAAGGGCTCTGTTCATAAACATGGTTACATTTAAAAATGTTTAAAAACACCCACACAGTATAATCTTATCTTTAGTGGTCATTTATTTCATCTGATTAAGAGTACATTATTAATTTTGTGGTTTAATCTCAACGACAACAATAATAATAATTCCAAAAATGTGGTTTATCTTTTGTAATATTATGGAATGCAGGAGTTATAAATTTTGTTTCCATTACTTTTAAAAATAGAGTTAATTTCACTATAATTATTTATTTCCAAGTGATTTTGAAGGGAAAACATAGACATACCTAGTTAGATAATGCATTATAGCTAATTAATATAATATAGGGAGCTGGAGAGATGACTAGTTAGAGGAATGTGGTGATAACGCAATAGTGTCAAGAGCACTGCATTGTTCATGGATAACGGACGTACCTTAAACATTAATTTAACAGCGCCTGCGTTTAGAAAATACTGACCACTTACAGGATTAAGTTAATATGCCTAACATTTCCTAACTTGATAACGAATTAATAAAATATAAAATATATGGATACTTATTTTATGAATTTTCTATCTGTCCTGCTTATTCTGTCATGTAGAAGAGTGTCAAGATTATACATATATATCTTCATTTTCCTCAATGGAGCCAGTTGAGTCATCGTTTCACTTGTTTCTTCTCCCAAATGTACTGAAACTGTCAATGAAGTCCTTCAGTAACCCCGTTCTTTTCTCTACTTTTTACAAATGATTGCATTACCCCAATCGTCTTCAAGAGTGAAAGAAGAAAATGTACATGTTTCAGTAATGCTTGTGTATTTATTTCTGCACTAACATTTTTCTCTCTTAGCAAGATTTTCACTTTGGACCAGCGAGCTCAATGAAATTCAGTTCACACATGTATGGAGGCAATCGTGCTATGTACCTAAGTAAATATTTCGTCAATCCAAAACGTTTTTTTTCTGGCCGTTTATGCACCTCTATCAATATGTAGAGTTCAGATTTTCTCACGTCTGTCGAACAAAGAATGTTATTATTTTGCAGCCATGGTATCATTTCTTGTTTCACGCCATACTTCAAAGTTCAAAGGGAGCTTGTTTTCCTGAACGTTGGGAAGATACTGAAAGTTAATCCAAAGCACAAAGGTTCTGAAATTTATTTGGCCATGATAATCTTACGAACTCTTGCCTGCTTGAAAAATTAAAAATGGATTTTTCGCAAACTCCATTTCGGATCCTGTATGAGCGACTATGAAACGGCTTCCGGAATTTCGCCTCGTAAATACGCCTTGCTTTACCAGCATTTCCAAATTGTTAGATTATTGTCCACCCAAGTCATCAAAATTTACAATTGAGCGACTCTATTCTCTAAGTGTTGCTTTCAGATATTTGCAGCTCCACGCATCATATGCCGTTTACACTTTTCTCAACCGTCACTAAGTACAGTTTTCTTTTATTGCAACGCATCCATTATTTGCATATATACACGATATTAATGAACTGCTTCGAAATAGTTTCAGAAAGTGTAGAGATGTCGTAGAAAAACAATTCCAGATGGGCAATGTACAGTCCACAACTAAACATAACGCAGTTATATGTTGTTATAAATTTTTGCATCAGATGGTAATAACTCGCTGTTAAGTCAAGCGGGGGGGATAGTTTAGAATGTCTTTAAAACTGCCTTGTGAGCATAGAAATAGCGAATAGCGATTTTCCGCAGCTCGTTACCAGCGTTTTCAAGATTTAATGCCATATAAATCCCTCAAATGTCGAACTAAACATGTGACAGTACGACACTGAACATCTATTAACTGCCTCTTTGAATTACGTAGTTTACTCTAGAAGGAGCTCTTTACTTGTGTGGCGTAATGCAAGAGCAAAAAACTGATGTTCCGCACACCGCGGTTACAGTTCTTGGCATGGCGTTGATTTTTTTTTTTTTCATTAAATATGAAATGTTGCGATATGCAAACTAAAAATTATGAAATTTACTTAATGCTTTTAAGTTTTATTCTCTTTCTCAACAATGAATATATTACCAACATACAGTGGCTAATAAACTTACTACTAACATAATGCATGAAACTAACGTAACACACATCCAAAACACGATTCTGGTTAGTAAGCACAACAACAACAACAACCACAAAGTTTCTAATTATATGAATTGATATGTTGATATTTTGATATGTTAAGATTTAACTGAAATATCAACTTAAAACGTAAGCTAAAAGCTGCATTATTAGGACAATCAGAAAATAAACAAAATAAAAAAGTGATGAACGAGAGTCGAACTCAAAAACAAATGACCATCTCTTACTCGAAAGCTAATGTCATAACCATTACGCCAGAGTAATACGTTCAGAAATCGCCCTTCATTATCGCCTGTTATGCTTTCGAAGTGCATCTTCATAAGTCAGTGGCGTACTGGCTCTTCAGAAACTTATAGTCATAGCTTCGAAAGTTGAACAGTTAGGCCTATGTTTACTATCTCAAATTGATTGTTTACGACATCTCTACACTCTCTGAAATTATTTCGGTGTACTCATACATCCACCCGTTTGTGCGTAATTTTTTACTTGGCAGATAAAGCCGGTCTCTCCCCGCAATCTCTCCAGCTCCCGGCACTACTTGTTTTACTAGTTGCTTGCTAGTTATAAATGTTGTTGTAACGGAAGTTATCTATATATCTGGATTTACCGTATTCTTGCTATCGGCGCACATTTTAAGTTTTCCTTGCTCTGATTTTTACTACATATGACAAAGGGTTTTATAAAGTAAAATTAAGTTACTAATACCCACAAATACGGTTTACAAAGGCAGTTAAAAATGTCTGTATCTCCCTGATTCTGCGGTTTATGCCCCACCTCAAAAATATACTTTATATCACTACAGGAGTTAGGACATCTTTATTTTCATTAGTTAGCTATTGCTTTCTAGTGTTTCGTTAGGAAATAGTATATACATAAAAAGAGCCATGTTAAACAAAATATGCTTTATTCCACAAACAAAAATTGTACAGTATTTTATTTAAATAATGAAAATTAGTTATGACATCTCACATCTGACTGATGAGAAAGCTTGGAAGAATAAGATTTTTCACATGACGACATCTCTCAGACCTGGATGAAGTTGATGAATTGTTTCGTATTCTGTAGAGACAGGTCAATCAGGAGTTTACTTGCCGTGGTGGTAGCCCAGGTGGTGCACTGGAGCAGGGTGAATGGCATGACCGTGCTTGCTCACGACGGCGTTGAAACCGTTGATGCCATCGGCGGTGTAGTCAACCACGCGGAGAGTGCCGTCGGGCTCGACAAGGCTGTATTGACCCTTGACGATGTCGCCGTCACGATGCTCGGCCTGAGTCTTCACATCGCCGGTGTGGGGGTCAGTTACGCCGTAGTTGTAGGTGTACTTGGGGTGAGCCTGCAGAAGAAACCGTTCAGTTAAATTCTCTGGGTGGTTAGCTGGTTTAAATATACATACAAATAGTGGTGAAAGTTATGATAATGATGAGAGTAAGAATTATCTATAAGTCCATAAGTTTTCGGCCTCGCCGATAAGGATTATCGCCTTCACAAAACCCTTGTTTGGTGTCATACCTTATCTGTTAAGTAAATATTGCAGCTGTAACTTCTGCTCCGCTGTGTTCAGTTTTTCACATATAGTTGCATAAAGAAGCCCATGTGACATTTTCAAAATGGAGCGTCTACCTGTTATTAAGTTCTTCACCACAGAACGACTTACTCCAGATGAAATTAAACAGCAATTGGAGGGTGTATATGGGGTAGCACTCCCCTCATATTCTACCATAAAAGAATGGGCCAAACGTTTTCGAATGGTTCGAATGGTAGACTTCTTTCCTCAGTCCAAAAGCAGCAGCGAGTTATCTGTTGTCAGACATTTTTGGAGCTTTGCCCTGGAAACGAGAGAGAAGTTCTGCAAACCATCGTTACAGGAGATGAAACTATGGTCTGTGATCACTTGTCTTAAATAGAATCAATGAAGTGATGTAAACCTGGCTAAGGACCGCCTCTAAAGGCCAAGGTCACTCAGTCAACCAAGAAGATCATGGCCACAATCTTTTGGGACTATGAAAGAATACTCTTCATTGACTTCAAAGAGAGAAACACCACAGTAAATGGGGAGTACTATGCTGACCTACTGCACAGACTACGTGCTTCCATAAAAGAGAAAAGGCGAGAAAGGCTGAGTGATGATGTGCGCCTTCTTCACGACAACGCTCCTGTGCACACATCTCTTGTTGCATAGGAAGCTGTGAAGAAACGTGGCTTCAAGCAGATCGACCATCCACCCTTCAGCCCAGATCCAGCTCACAGTGACTATTTCCTCTTGTCAAAACTCAAGAAGGACCTTCATGGAAGGAAATATAAGTGTGATGAAGAAGTGATGGATGCTGTTTATGCTCATTTTTCAGACAAGACTTCTGACTATTTTTTTGGGCGGGGGGATTGAAATGTTAATTCAAAGATGTGAGAAGTGTATTGCAATAAAGGGTGACTGTACTGAAAAGTGAAATATAGTTTTTGTCTCTATCATACTTATAAAATGGTTAGGTCGGAAACTTATGGACCTACCCTCGTATGATTGCCAAACAATATAAAGAAATAAATAAACATAAATGAATTATGAAATAAATGACCGAGTGCAATTGAAAAGCTGGATTCTTCTGCCAGCTCTTGATTAATGAAATAGGTCTTTATATTCGTATGGACGGTCGCTTGAATATTGACAAATGCATAATAATATATTTTAATTATCATTATTTTTTAGAAAATATATAAGGACCGTTTAGCACAAATGACTGATCAGCTTTGTACATTAAAAATGTGAATTTATTACTAAGGAGTGGACGTAACCTAATTCAAGGTATGACAAACAGCTGTTCCTCTACCTGACTCTTATATGTCATCACTTGTAACGTTTTACTAATACTTTATTAGTGCTATACTTTCTTTCGTGGAATACAAAGCTACAAACGTTATCGTCTGGACCGCCGCGCATGGTCACATCATTCTGTTCCATAGAGATGCACTTAATGTTAGGCATTTTGAATGTTTGATTATAAGTTTAAATCCAGTTAGTTACCTACGAATACTTTCACCGCTTGTAGATGACTCCGTTACATTTAAACTTCAAGGGAAAAACTGAGATCTCGATACAGCTATTAAAGTGACGATAAGGAAGAAAGCTTTCCAAGTCCTTCATATTCCGAGACCTACATTGGAAAAATATTTCAGTCGTAAAAGCAGACACTGTGAAATGTCTCCATAAAATGGGTTGAAAAACCTGTTCTACAGAAGTCGCAGAGAATTGTTTGGTTAAATGTAGCTTAAAGATAGAATTCTTTTGATATCGTGAGAAATAATTTGAAACATTTTGTTACGCAAGATTTTGGAGGATGCATTTACAGCATGGAACGGTCCTAGCTATCGTTCAACTAAAATTGCGTACTTGATAGGATAGAAACAAATAACCAGTTTATTATCTGCTGAAGGGAGTTCACTAATAGAAAACACAGAAACATTTAATACTTGCAAAATGCAGTGATAACAACAGTGGCGGATTGTGATACCAAAAAAAAAAATAGTTATATAAGAGACAGTGAGATAAGTTTAATATGATATATACCCAAGTATTTAGCACTTTTCTCTCTTTATGGTTTCATAAAGTGCGATCAGGAGTGCTTTCCACCTCAGCGCTCAGTTTTTCTTATGAACTATAGTTTGCCCCACCATGGAGGAGGTAGTAACCCTGCTTGCTTACTTGTTAACCTTGCTGGCTGTCGTAATCATAACGCAGCTGTTCCCAAGCATGTGATTTGTTGTTCGTTTCTTAATTCGATAGTATTATGCCTAGTGTGTTTACAACTGCACGCGTGTCTTTATGTACGATTCGTATGTGTTAATTCAGTGATGAAAAAATCACACCAATTTTTTTAGCATACAGTTGATTCTATTACTTATATGAATACCATGCTAACCAGTTATTTTTCAGAGAATTAACCGACAGGGAGCGTGATCATGCTGGTTTTAACAGGACTCTGCCACTGCTCACACTGCGAATAATTCCATGAGAGCAATTCCCTAAGGCAATTTAATCCTTAATCATTAAAATAAATGTATAAATTATTTAATTCACAATGTGTTTCCACAAGACAGAGTTATTAGTAGGGATTTGTGACTCCCTCGGTCCCCCGATTTAACTGCCTGCGATTATTATCTCTGAGGTAAATTAAAAAATGCCGTGCACAAGACGAACCCGCACACCATACAAGAACTCAAAGATAATATTCGTAAGAAAATGTCCGGACTTATCAAAATGAACTACAGCGAATAATGAATAATTTCCTAAAGAGATGCCAAAAACGTGTGGAGAATGAAGGCGTGCAGTTTCTTGATGATTTGGCACTAACGAGTCTTTGTGTATTGTTGTACAATTGTTTTGTATTATTTTTTTACTTTCCCACTAATCATCGAGACCTGCCTGGCCAGCTACTCGGCTAAAACGAGTGGCGCGCTAACACATATGGAAAACGCTCCGGGGGGAAAGCAAACCTGATCGCACGATACAACTCCCAACATCGTTTCCACTCTTCTGGAAGAGTTTGCAGTCCTCTTTGTACCTTATCACATTCTGCTTAACTTACACAATCTAAAATCTCCTATAACCATGTCATAGAGAACTAGATGTGGGCCCTATGGAGGGTGGGCGACATGTTTACGCAAGCACATTAAGATATATTCTGACTGACTGTTTCTACAAATGAATATTGTAAGTATTGCTGAGTTGTCTGTACTCACGTAGTAGTCGATGGCATGGGGGGCAGCAACAGCAACGGCGGCAGGAGCTACTACGGCGTGGGATACAGCGGGAGCTGCCACGGCGTATCCTAGAGCAGCGTGGGGGGCGATGCCGTACCCTAGAGCTGCATGACCAAGAGCTCCGTAGGCAGGTACAATACCAGCCTCGGCCACAGCCAGTGCTGCCACACACACAACTGCTACAATCTGTAATAATAGATAGGACGTAGAATTAGCTCTAGCGACTGTGTGTGAGAACTGAAGCAACCAGAGGAAGATCCCTGAACATGCTGTGATAGAGAGGGGGCGACCTTAACTTGCTGAAAAACTTATAACAATTTTTACTGGAAGCCGGGCCGGATGGCTTTGCGCTTGGGAGGAGCCCAGCTTCCTCCGTAACAGAAAATTATGACACTAAAGGATGTTAAAAATTTACCTGAGGAGGGGGGGGGGCGTCGAGATGACCTTAAAAGACCTTCCAGATAAGAGTTAATTCTTGCGTTCACCGTTTATCAGTGAAGTGAACTCTAAATATACCTTACCTTGGCAGTGTTCCCAATAGAAAATCGAACCAATTCCCTACTTGCTATATAAATACTGTATCTACAAATTCTATGTGTTCTAATATTTCTGGCAAAAATATTTCAGCAAGGTTTTTAAAGTGGTAAGCTATCAGTGAAAAGAATAATGGATTGGGTTGGATTGTTAAAGTCGGTGGAGGATATTTCGGTAATTCAGCCTAGCTCAAAAGCTGGTCGTTTGTGCCTTCACTCTCAGTGCGGATACCTCCGGGGGCTGTGAGGCAGGGACTGAGATGGGGGTTACTAAATTGTTTCCAAATAGATCACCCCGACACTTCCAAGGAATACGAGCTCCTCAGAAGTGTCGTCTCCATACCAGATGCCGGAGCGGAAAGCAAGAAATTATGTCTCAGCTGATAGAAATGGATTTTGAAACCTAATAGATCTTAGTTGCCAGCATGCATTTAAAGAAAAGTTTGATGCAGGAGGGAGTAACTGAAGAGTGCGTAACAAGAACTTGAATCGTTGTTGTTGTAAACGCTACTTTGATGCATCTAAGTGCATTCATTTTTCAGTACTGAGTTACTTTTATAGAGAGTTGCAATGCAAAAGTTTGATTTTTTTTTTACATGTTTTTAAAAAATCTAATTTGTATAAATGTCCGGCTTTCTTGAATTATATGATATATTTTTTGTGATACATTTTTGAAAATGCATCTGCATATATTAAACAACTTCGGGTTTTGAGAACATATACTTGAAAATTATATAACTTTGGAACCAATTGATCTAGAAGGTTCTGGTTTTTATATTCGCTAGTAGAAATTTTAATTTTGCTCTTGGTTATTATTCTGACATATCAGTCCTGACTAAGGTGTATGCATATTATTGGTTCCTTTGGAACTATGAGCGATTTTTTTAACAAATTTTTCTTTGATTACAATTTTCTCAAAATTACATTTTCCTAAATGTATGTCCTTCACTTGGGGGTTCAATCCCGACCAAGGTCGATGGATTTTTTTGGATGTAAAAATCCTAAGTTTGGCTTCCTTCGGAAGGAAGTAAAGTCGTGGGTCCCGTGTCGTACATTTACGGCACGATAAAGAACCTCAAGCCTGAAAGAAGAGGCCTCTGAGCAAAATTTGTCGGCCGTTTCACGCCCTGAATTGAATGGGACGCTGATGACCTGAGATGTTAAAGAGTGTCCGTAAATAAATCTGCAGATACCTCTGGGGGGGGGGGGGGGGAGGAAGATGAAGACTGCACGAATTGTCTTGCAATTTTCATTGGTGTTTCTAGATATATCATGAAAGCACTGCAGCAGAATTATTAAGAACATTTCATAACCTAGGAAGTATGGACGGTCTTGGGTAAAACCGTTGGCAATAAAAGGACTTTAAACTTTCCAAGTCTTGTTGCAATACATAAATTCCATTAAATTTATTTCAATACACAGCTAAAAAGTGTCAAAATAAACTATCCAAATTTCAATGTTGTGTCCATAACAGTAAGAACGCAAAGTTATGTAATTTAAAATTAGTAAGATGTGCTTTTATGACTTCCCTTAAGCCTATGCATGAGGCCTTGCGCTACTGAAAAATGAGAAAGAGGTCAATTTTTCCTGGTTTTAGATGCTGGTACTTTTACAACCGTGCACTTCATGAAGATCGGACACCAGGCGCGCATAAAGACAATGCTTCCCCCCCCCTACTTTTAATTCCTGATGCTACTAGCTTCAAAAATGTTTGTTAGGTAGAATGTATAATTCCAGCGAGTACCTCTCTAACTTGATATGAAAAAAGTGCTCTAAAGAAATATTTGTATCAAAGAAAAGGGTAGAGTTGGCTGTAGTTGAAGCAGTTGATGAACTCAATGTAGAGTGCAGCAGGGGCAAAGCGTCCACTAAGACCGTAATGCTGAGTCTACCAAAAATTACTCTGCTGGCTTGTATATGTTAAATGAAATATTTGCTTATTTAAACTAGTGCTCTGTCTATGATGTAGATAGCCGATCAACAATAATACTATCGAAAGCTCACAATAGTGATTTTCTATGTCAATGTCAGGGAGAGGTGAGGGGGTCATAATGGAGTATTCGTGTAGGCTAACCCAAGAGATTGTCCTTTTCTTTGATAGAACCTGAAGCCCAACAGAAGTACTACAATGCAGACGGTATCAATAAAGTATATAATTTCTATATTTTTAGTTTTATTATAGTAATATGGACTTATGTAATTGTTTTATTTTAGTTGTAAATACTAAATGATACTATGATTGATTATTTTAACTCATTCTTAAACTCTATTAATTCTATGTTAGTTTACGCAGGATCTCGATCCGTATTGTAGGTTAGTTGATAACTATTCATTTATAACTGTTTCCCCCCCTATTTCTACTAAGTGTGCTCCTAAATTACATAGAAAGAGAAATATTAACGATTCATTAATTTCAGGATCATTTGCTGTATACACCGGGAGAGCTTTCGTGATGGATGAGTAACACCTCTCCATCAAGTAGCTTCACTCATGAAGCTGGATGAACCCCGTTCTAAGTAGGTACCGGGAATCGACTCCGGCCACCCGGCCAATAGTCAGCAACGCTAATCACTAAACTAAAGAGATGGTCACAACATACAGGATATATGTGACATAAAAAATATTCAAATCTGATAGTAACTTAGAAGTTACCTAATTCAATACATAGGTAATTTATAGTATTATTTATTTATTTTATTTGCGGACGCTCTTTAACATCTCAGGCCGTCAGCGTCCCATTCAATTCAGGGCGTGAAACTACCGATTAATTTTGCTCAGATGCCTCTTCTTTCAGATTAAAGTTTCATTTACTTGCCGTAAATTTAAGACACGGAACCCATGGCATTACTTCCATTCCGAAGAAAGTCACACTTAGGATTTTTCCTGGCCGAGATTGAACCCGCGATCTTAGGTTACGAGGCAAGTACAGTTATCACTAGAGCACCAGGACAGACTGGCATATAGTAAATCAGCAATATGTCCCATTATTAAATACTCTTATAACTATATAAAAATTAAGTATATAGCACGTTGGTAATTTAACTGTGCTAAACAGGTTAAAAATGAATCATCTGTTATTCTAACTCCATCACAAAGTCCAGGCTATTCAGGTCCCAGATGCCTAACTTAGTGACTTTAAACATTATTTTAGTCGAAATTAACGCCTCAAGCTGAGGAAGGCAAATTCATCCTTCACTCACCTTAGCGAAAGCCATTGTATCCTACTTCTGCTGCTGGTGTCGCTCCTTGGTAGGCCGATACCTGAACTGCTGTTGTGTGCCAGCCCATACTCTTTTATATGGTACCCTTTACCGTTTTCAAGGTCCTGACAGCGACCTTTGTTCCGTCACAAAAAGTGGTCACCTAGTGCAAAGCAGGAAAACGCCCCTGGTCATCAGAGGCGGGAGAACGGACTTGGTACACGGTGTTCATTCATTTGCCTGGACAAGGATACGACCAAGGGTCCTGCCTGCTACACAATTTAATTTCACTTTCACCAGACCTTGAAAACCGGGTGTGTCTGTTCTAAGTATGGATAGATCTGGGGACGTGGTGTTCCGGTTTCGTCTCTAGGTAATCTCTCGAGACAATTGAACATTGGCAAGCATTATGCCAAACATTAAACCTCCGAGGTGTTCTCCCTAAAAAAAGAGGGCAATTCCAATAATTGGGGATACTAACAACAAATCACTAAGAGTCTATTTCAAAAAAAGTATATTTTGACATTTCCTTGTAAATATATACTTCCTATTAACTTTTATGTTAAAAGTCAAGATAGCAAATGCTTAATATCAATGCTAAACAAAAAGCAACTCTTCATATACCTTTGCTAATTTATTTGCTACTATAACCGCGTAAGAATATTTAATGTTTTCTCAAATTATATCAAATTATTATAATTATTATTGTTATTAACTGGTGACTTGAAAACTACAAACCTGCTGTTACGGAATATCTAGTAACTAGGCTTATTATTCTGTAGAAGAATTTATAAATGATCAATGATTTTATTCTTTGATAACATTTCACAATATTTTGCAAAATATCAGTGGTATCTCGAATGTGAAGCGGAAAATATCGGATTTAAGACCCTAAACACTCATTGATAGAAGTTTTTTTAATTATATTAATTTAATAAATTCATTTTCATATGTTTCTATGTTATGTAAAGGCTATAGTGCTCAATATAAAGCCACAAACATTTAATGGTAACAGATATTTAGTTATGTTAATTTAAGAAGTTCATTCGCCTGTGTTATTAAGTAAGATAAAGGTTATAATATTCGATTTAAAACCCAAAATATTCATTGATAATATGTTTGTAATCATATAACTTTCATAAGTTCTTTTGCACATGATTTTATGTTAGGTAAATGGTTTAATTTTCAACTCCAATAACAAATATTCCTTGGTAATATTTTTTAAATCATATAAATCTTAGTAAGCCAATTTGTATAGAATCCTGAGTCAGATAAGGGTCATTACAATGTATGCATTTATGTTTGTTTGTTGGCCTTTATGACAATATCTAATAATATAAATGTAACGGTTCAAAGGACCACACACATAGCCAAGAATATGAAAAGATTAACTACAGATGAAAAAATTGGAATATAAAGAGAATCAACCAATGGCAAGCGTAACAACATTAACAATGTGTGCCAAGAATGAAACACGAGACATGCAGCTTTGTTGAGACTGAATAGAAATTAACGATTTTCATTCGTTTTATGTTGAAAATAATGCACTGTAATTAATATTAATATTACAATCCTTGTAATAAGTGACGGTTTATGTTTCAAAATGTTTAGTTAGTTATGCTCTGTATTCCGTAGAGAGAAGTTGTGCATTATGTTCCTTTAGAAGAAATTTTCGTTCATACTCCGTAAAGAGAAGCTACATTTAACATTACGTAAAGATAAGTGGCTACTAATATTTCGTGGGAAGAAGTTACAAAATTATTAGTCGTGGTGAATAATAGGAGTCACGAGTTCGAGTTAGTACCCGTATGGAAATATATTATGTGATTTATACCAGGACAAAGACAAAATAAAATATATATTAGTGATAAAGACAATTTACGCGGAGTGTCAAATAAAAGCAAATAGATTATCGTCGGTATTACCAACCATGAAAGGAAGACTGCCATAAAGCATAGTTGAGGGAAATATCAATTCTGTCACGTCTGTCTCGTATTCAATCTACATCTAATATTCTTACAGCATATTTTAACTAGAAAAGTGTGCTGTTGTGTGTTAATGACAAGACATTAATTAATTCCGTAGATTACTATCTATTGTGATTTTGTTATACTTAAAGTCTCACTGCTTTCATCCCTGAAGTATCAATCTGAAAATCCAGCTGTTATATTAAACAGTGAACTAGGTGAGTATATAGCGGTGGTAGTTAGGAACGACGTCTATGACGACACACCCAGGTACCTGTGAAAATTAGGCACTCATCGTCTACGGCATCGTCATTTAGATACAATTATAAATTTGGCGCCCACCGTGTCGGCGTCGTCGCCCCATTTTATTTCCATTACAAATTTTAGACCTATTTCTGATTCCAAAAATTACACCAATGTTTTTACTATCAGCTCTTGTATTTTAAATGCAGCACAATGTCCTATACCACTCTTCATTTTGGTCGCCTACCTCCACGGGTGGCCGAGGTCGTTAAGGTGCGGACTCGTGAGAGGGAAGTCTGGGGTTGGAATCCCGTCAGAACCGTCCTGTTTTCCAGGTTTTCCTCAGTCCTCATGAGTGGCAAATTCCTGAGAGATACCCTAAACTTAGGCCTGAAACGTTTCCTTTCTTAAAAGATATTCTTTCCTAATATATCATTTCATCTCATGTATCATCCAGTGCCCATCGCCTGCGATGTCTCAGTAGTACAAATGGGCGTTAAACACCAATAGGGGGAGGGGGCTTTATCGCCCGTCAAAAATCAGAATATTCCAATGAAGTGAATTAATCTATCTGCTTTTAGAATGAAAAAAAGTAGATCACGCAGCAGCTGCGTAAACTAAGCGAACTCCTCAGCAAGTACATTAACTTTAAAGAAAAATATAAAATACAAATTGTGGCATTATTAATTAATTAAATACTTTATGACATTAATTAGCACGACAAATTTAAAGATAATTAATAAAAGAAAAATTAATTACTATACTTAATTGAATCTGTCTGTTTTTTCCCCCTTTATAATCACTTGAAAATAAATGTGTATATTGAAATTACTCTAATTTTCAAAAGTAATGGAACGAATTTAGAATTCTTGTAATCTATAAGTATTAAAAAATAGAAAGCACATTTTTATAATTATTTTAATATCATTGAGATTAAACGACAAATATTAATGGTATACTATTATTTAAATGAAATATATAACCACTAGACAAAGCTATACTGTGTGGGTATTTTTAAACATTTTTAAATGTAATCATGTTTATGAACTTGATATTATCTTTGTATTCTCTAAAATAGAGAGAAATAACAGAAAGTTTAGAGTTAGATTCCGTATTTAAGATGTTTATATGTTTCAATAAAACAAAAACCTGTTACTATTTAAAAACAATTGCAACGAACTAAACAAATAAAAGCAATCGAAAGTTACATTGATTTTCATTGACTTTGAAATTTAATTGAAATGTTATTGTAGTAAAAACATGCAACGAAAAGCTTTTCTGAATGTTATTACAGATTGCTCTTACATGTAAACATACTTTTCAAACATATTAATTTAATATTTCATACACATTTGCTAACTTCACGACGATGCTTTGGTTAAATATAAAACATGCATCGTTATAAATACAGTTTATATGCTGGGCTAATTTGTCCTTTTATATTGAAACATTAGGGAGAAAATTACATGCTAAAGCGCCTTTTAAGTTTCGCTTTTCAGATATACACCTGTCGGTTTGATTTCGCTTATTTTCAGAAATTGTTTTCTAATTTTATTTAAATGGTATGTACCAAGTTTTGTTGTGAAAAATATTGGTACCTCTAGAGCGATTTTTAAATTTTGTTTTCCAGACAAATCCCTACTCTTAATAGCCTGATTTTGCTTATTTTCGGAAACGGTTTTCATTAATTTATTTTAATTGCATATACCGATTTTAGTTGAGAAAAAACAAAATATGCGGCCGCTAGATCCATTTTTCAACTTTCGCTTTAGGTAAACCCCCTCTCCATTGGAGCAATTTTGCTAGTTAACAAACTCGACAACTTGTTTGCTAATTGGTTGTTATATGACGAGTTTCGTTGAGAAAAAGCAAAAATAGCGGACGCTAGAGCATTAACAGACACACACATATACACACATATATTTTTTCATTGCCATTTTCGGTGCCCAATAAGTGGGATCGATGGAGGTTTTAAGAAGTTTTTCAAAAATCTTTTCATGGATAAACCGCAATTCCTACCAAATTTACTAAAAACTAGTATCACGTGTATATTACACATTACCAACAAAATATTGTAAAATTAAATTTTAGCACCAGAAGTTATGACAGTAAAAGTTATGATCATTTTTATTGAACAATCCTCATATATTAACTATGTAGAGAATGCAAAACTTAACGTGTTCTACGCTCAAAGTTGTTGATTTGTTTTATTTACGGGCTCTATTTAACATCTCAGGTCATCAGCGTCCCATTCATATCATGACGTAAAACGGCCGATAAATTTTCGCTACAGGTCTCTTCTTTCAGGCATGAAGTTCCTTTACGTGCCGTAAATCTACGAGACACGTCCCGTCTCCCCAACTGCTTAACTTTCCTTCCGAAGGAAGCCATACTTAAGGTTTTTACGTTCTAAAATCTGTGGACCCTGGCCGGGTTTGAACTCGCGATCTTGGCTCTACAAGGTAATTATGCTTAATGTTTAGTTCGATGGAACGTATTAGAAATTATCGTTCACTGTCACACGCTATTTGCTTGTGTATATAATAACTATCCTATCATAGCTGTATAGGGCTTTCATTTTAGAACAAGTCTCAATAATAAAATAAATTTAATTTTAAAATTTAGATATTGAGGGGATAGTTTTAAACCAATGTTGATAAATTTTAGATTTCATCACCTCACCCTTAGTAATCCCTAATTTGAAGTTTCCAATGCCACCCCTACCTTTTGATGAGAATGCAATTTATCATTTGTTTCTTTATCGTTGTCTGTCAATTTTATCTGTTGTTATTGTTATTTGAATTTAGACGGAATAATAAAGTGATTTTTTTTTTCCAATTACGGGCCATCTGAGCTCCTCTGCTTACTAAAGAAGTTTCACAACCAAAAAAGCGTACGGTAGAATTTTTATTTTAGAATTTATATTCTTATTGAAAGCTTAAAATGATACTATTTAAAACTGGAGCTGCAAGCAGTAACCTATGCTATAAGAGATGTTGAATTGATGCCCCTTAGCGGCAATAAATTGCCGGAATTTGCATAGGAAATTCCTATTATCTCATCTCACTTTTCTTCCGTAAGAGTAGGCTGTTCGTAACAAGTTATTTGTCATTGAGAGATCCTGTCTCTCGTAACTTTCTAATAAGTTGGGGAGCAATTTTTCAATCTGGAACATTATTGTTGCTGATATTTTTTCTTGCGAGCCGCCTTACCATTTCTCCGCTAGAATCCATTTTTACATAAAACTCGTTCCTCAAAATTATATTTCAGTAGTGGCGTAACTAACGAAGAACAATTAGAACCGAATGAAAGTGCCAAATAACAATTGAACGCACACAACCTCTATCCACAACCAAACTAACTACAAGGGATTATCTGTACAAGCATTCATTCATTATACGGGCTATTCCCAATATATAGTCTCGTTATGCCCGACCGAGCTAAAATAATCTCGTTGTACTTACAGCCAGTAAGCTTTTAATATAATGTTGGGTTTAGTGATAAATTGTTTCGAAATGCTGTACCCTACAAGAACAATATGTAAGATAATTATTCAGGAGTTCCGAAATAGACTGTGTTGCTGTAATGAGAATAATTGTAATTTAATTGAGATTCTTTTAATTTTTTATTTTATGTATTTTTTCATTCTGTAATTATTTGATTTATATTTTAACTATGTCCATATTCATTTCAACAGTAATGGCCGTTCATGATGGCTAGGAACGATAGAAAATAATGTGATAAAAATGTAATCCCCTTTATACGTAAAAGGTAGGGGCGCTATTAGAAATTTCAAAGTGGAAAACGGGCTGAAGGTAGGGGGGAACATTGGCTTTAAACTTCTTCTGCACCATTTAATTTGACATGTTTTATTTCAAATACATCTATTTTAAACATGTAGTTGTTCAGACTGGTAGGTCTTGAAATAAAATCTCTGAAGAAAAAAAAAAATGTATGAGGAGGTAGGGTGGGGTCGGTTTGTGATATTCAAAGTTGATGCACACATAAGGAGTTTAATAATGTTGTTGAGTATCTACTGCACAGTTTGATATACACAATTGTATCTCTCACTGTTTTAGACAACTTATTACAAAAATAAACAACTTTTAAAAAAGTATACTGACATACACAAAGTTTACTATTTGTACGTCATTTTATGTAAATGTAATAATGCACAGGAGTGGCGGTAGAGAAAACCGAAGCTACAAGCAGTAGTGCTACACCAATCGCTTCAATATAGTCAGAGCTAAATAACAAATAAAATAATACATTAATTATCCAAAAGATTTATTTTTGTACCTACAGGCTGTAAAACAAGTAGTTTAAACACTATACTAGTAAATTTAAAATTAAAAAAATTGCTGTAGCTAAAAGAAGTTTAAAAAAATTATATTTAGCAATTTTGTAATCCTCGCTGGCTCGCGCATCTTTCTGAGTTCCTATGGAAGCGGGGCAGCCGCCAATCAACGATACACACTTCTCCCCTCCCTCGATGCTGCCCACAGTCCTATTCTGTTTTGACTGTACTTGCTATCTCGGAGCAAAAAGCAAGCGCCTACGTTGCCATGGCAATCACTATGAAACAGGTAGCAATGGCAGTCAAATTCATTCTGACGGAATTGGGCTGTACCAATGGATACAGGTGTAAACATCATACCAAAGCACAGCGCTGTTGCCAATAAATTCGCATATCAGCACTCAGAAATAGTTTAAATTTTAGTTGAAAACGAAAAACCACGAAATTTATAATTTCATATATACTGGATTGGTGCAGCTGGAATGTACCTGCTGCACCTGAAAAGCCGGCCCTATTTGCTACCAAGTATTTTTATTGTATTGTCATAGGTTAATTATTTCCTTAAGTTCATACACATTTATAAGTTCTATCCTATTCAAAAATACTTTTCTTTGTTATCATACAAAGTGTGTCCACAATCTTAACCAACATTATCTTGCTGTCAAATTTTTTACACTAAACACCGAGAAATTTATCGTCATGGCATGCTATCTCACACAAAATTTTAAATATGCTTGTGCATTTGTTAATATCATAGCCTTGTTACGTTGTAAAGTTGACTCACCAATAATGAGGATAAGAGGAAAACATTCAACAATCAATATATTATACAGGGTGTAACAAAACTTTGGGGAAAAATTCCTTACATGTAGAGGGTGCAATTATGAACATAGGTCCGGAATGCTTTAATTCCTTGTTAGAGCCCTTTGTCTACAAATCCGCTTACATGGTATGATATGAAAGCTAGAATGCCAGCACAGCTGTCCTGTGGCAATAACCCCACAACAGAACTGTTGCTAAATATATAAAAAGCTAAACACTCGCTTTTACCACTAGTTAAATGGGATGGTAGTGTTGAAATTCCTCTTAGTTCAAAGGTACACTGTTGTTGTGGTCATTCTGTGTCACGTGGTCTGCTTGTTATGCTACTCACTTCATTGCTTGAAGCAGCACCGAGCACGTAGTGACGGTTCTGTGTGTTTACGGTCCTCGTTCCAGGTAGAGTAAAATGAGTTTTTTTTTTTTTTTTAAATTTTATTGTGCAATGCTTATGTCCTGATACGATAACTTGATTCTATTACAAATTAATTTTTATTTATTCCTCTGACATTAACAGTATAATTTAAATTACAATTTGAGTGTTATCTTCTTCTTCACCTTCTTGTTCTTGAACTGACTCTTCTTGTATATATCTTTCTTGCTTTCTGTGATTCTCTGGGATCTTCCAGGAGAATATACGATTTCTGACCGTTGGATTTTCTCTCTTATTTGATTTTTGTTGTTTATATACTCTTCAGTCATTTTACATGATACTTTATTTGTTAAACGATTCAATACTCTAAAGTCATCTTTATCTCTCATGATGTTCCAAAAGTATTTCCCTGCATTAGCCATTTTACCTCAGCCACAATTGACTGATATTAAGGGCATAGGAATGAGACATGTTCCAGGGTATCGATCACGTTACAAATCGTACATGTTTTGTAATTTAAACTTTGCAAATATAAATAATATGGACGGTATCCAGTTACATTGTGAACTAAACCCTTACTGGGTTGAATATATTTGCATTGTAATTTTTCTTTAATGTATAGGAAGATTTCATACACCCTTCTACCTTCTTTTATTTCATCCCATTCTTGTTGCCATATTTATAATAGATAATCTTTAACTTCTTTTTTTTATTTTTACAAATTTGCCAATAATTTACATTATTTGTTTTTTGTTTTCTTTTTTAAGTCAATAAGAACCTGTTCTTAAGCGAATTAAATAGTCAATTGCCCATATACACGAGATTACTGATAGTCCCATTGTAGGAGATGCGAAAAATTACCCTGTACATTTTCTTTGGGAGCTCCTTAAAGTGCATGTAAAATATATCTCGCCTCCCCCCCCCCCCAGAATCCTCCTCCATAGTTTAATATGATTGCAAAAATGCTATTGTGATAGATTATTGTCAGCTTTTATATTGAAATATTTCTGTCCAATATTGGCCATCTTAAACATAGCTTTTTCTGCTCTAGTTCCTGTATATTCCACATGCTTCTATCCAAATAGATACCAAGATATTTTATATTAGTATTGTTAAATTTAATAATCGGGTTTCGGTTTAAGTTTCCTTTTAAATCATTGTATGATATTTTTTTGAATGGTGTTTAACGCCCGATGAAATGATATATTGGGAAAGAATTGTTTAAGGGAGGAACGTTCCAGGCCTAAGTTTAGGGTACCTCTCCGGCATTTGCCATTCACGAGGACTGAGGAAAAGTTGGGAAAAACCTCAGTCAGGGAGCACGGTCCTGGCGGGATTCGAACCTCAGACCTTCCGCCTTAACGACCTGGCCACCCGTGGAGGTGATGATGATTCGTAAGGAGCTATTTTCAGCTTTACTCTTAAAGTAAAATGAGGTATTAAAATGCGGAATTGGCAGATGCTCATATGATCTATGTTAGCCGAAAATATAGTCTTCGTGCTCGTATTCTGCAAGGCTGTCAGACAATACGAGATACTCTTGGGATATATCAGCTCACCAGGGAGGGCATTTTGAGCATAGGTGTAGAAAAAGGAATTTAACAAGGAAATAAAGCAATTTCGGACCCATACTTTTTTTTTTATTCCGTGTGGAATGTTTCCCCAAAGTTTTGACACACACTTTTGGTACACCTGTATTTAATGCTTTGTTTTAGGCGATAATTATGCCAGTAGTTTTAATTATTTAATTTAAAAGCCAGACACAGTCAAAACAAGTAGATTAAAACCCATTAATGGGACATGCAGAACTTCGTTCTTCCCACTTACTGAACTTCACTTTTTATTAAAGAAGCGAGACTGATTAAATAGTAATTATATGCTTCGATTCACAATCACCTCACTCAAGGATTGTTAATAGGGCCATACTGTGAATAAATATCATTAGTTATCTCTGAGGTTGATATTTAATAGACATAAATCGTAACTCTGTGATTTCACGCTAGAAAATATTGAAAGCATGGAAATCGGTATCCTTGGCGAAATATTTCTTAACCTTGCTTCTTAAGGACTGCTCTTTTAAAGGATAAAAATCAGGACTGTTCGCCATTTTATCACCCAAAATATTCATGTGATGGTTTCATTCACAAATCACTGATCAATTTTGCATAAGAATGCTTTGAATTTCAAGCAAACGCTGTAAACAAATAACTTTTTATCATTGCCGAAATCCTCGCAACTGACGTCTCCTCTTTCCTTATAGATGACCAAAAATGTCACTGTTTCAGACCAGACATTTCAAAGCATCACTTTCTGAGCAAAATAATACGGAGGGTTGCCCCAGTTAAGCTCGGACGAGTTTGAATCGCTCTTCCACTCCTTCCAGAAGACCGCCACTGGTGGCCGAGGTCGTTAAGGGGCAAACTCGTAAGTGGAGGTCTGGGGTTCGAATCCCTCCAGGACCGTCCTCCAAGACTGAGGTTATTTCCAGGTTTTCCTCAGTCCTCATGAGTGGCAAATGCCAGGAGGTGCCCTATGCTTAGGCCTGGAACGTTTCCTTTCTTAAAAAATTCTTTCCTAATATATAATTTTGTTTCATATATCATCAATGTCCATCGCCTGTGGTGCCTCAGTAGTAAAAACGGGTGTTAAACACTATTAAAAAAACACTCCTTCCAGTACGACATGCTTATGTGTGATATCGTGTCAGTTTATCAGTATGTGCCTGCAGTCCTGATCCAAATATTATTCCGTAATGGCTTCCAAGCTCGCTGATTTGTTGGGTGCATGTTGGGCTTTCCGACCTACTTGCAAAGCATTTTATGTTGGTTTAACTTCTACTGTTGTTTCGCTCCGTATAAAAACCAAGTCTCCCTTGCCCGTTGTCCAACATGTCCTGTTTCACTGTAAGGATTTTGATGATACTTTTAATTTAACGCTTATTGATATGTTACCGACTCTTATGTCCCATTCACAATGAAAATTTAACGTGAACTAATAAAATAAGACGAAACGCGTAAATTTTATAGTATGTAGGCATTTACAATGAAAGACACAAACGTAAGAATTGGCCAATTAAAGAAATAAAAAAACAAGCGAAGATCAACTAACAGCTGACTGAAAATGGCTGCTTCTGGGCGGACAGCGATACCGTTTATGCACCTACAAAGTGCAGTAACTAATTTACTTGGAGTAATAAATTTATAAAGTCGATCACACCGGCGAAGAGGATGGACAATCATACAAGCATCTTTTTTACTCAAATGGAACAACAGTCTATTCACGTGGCTGACATACATTAACTACGCGTCGAACGAACATCGAAACGCACAGACTTTTCAAATGACCTTCATGAGCTACTTTCTAGGTTTTAAAGTTATAGTTGACTTGAACTAGTTTTATTATTATTATTATTTTTATGGGGTATTGGCTACCATGACCAATGGTAACAGGCTTGCTATAATAACTACTGCATAACATTTTTAATTGCACAGCTCTCCAGAGTTTCATTTAAGGAGGTTGTCAGGAATTATTAATGCAACTTGCAACATATTTTCTTGATCTGAAAGGAAAATAATTATGCTGTGGCAAACCTGGTTTTTACATGAGTCGACCTCAGTTTGGTATCAAGGCTGCGTTCCTGACCGTGGGAAAGGTAAAGCGTGATGGGCGCTATATACCCCTAAGGCGTTCATCACTCCGTTACCTGAGGGCTCATAAGGTGCACAGTCGCGTGGTGTGGTATTAATTCTTTCACTTGACAGTGAACTGACGAGTCAAGGAGACATCGACAAGCCATGCGCATAAATTGCTTCCTGAGAAAATGGCAGGTTAAAGAGCTGATGTCTAGTTTGACAGCCTTGGTTGCACTGTTGCGTTTCTTATAAACAGTTTAATGATAGACAAGTGCTATTTCTGACGGCTAGTAGGGTCAAGGAGGGTGAACACAAACTGCAAAAATTCAGATCCTTAAGTACTACAGCAAGGTGTGCGTGTCGTCGTAGTAGCAAGGTTTCTTTTGAGGTACACCGACCGCATGAGCGCAACCGGATAGTTAGTATTTTCATTTTTACTGAAAGCACGAAAATATATTGCGTCTTAATTGATAATAATAATTACTAATTTGTGACACAAAAGATGTTGAAAATGATGCCTCTCATCGGCAGTACATTGCCAGCATCTGCGGTGTGGAACACTTTCTAGTCATCGACAATTTCTGTTTCTCACAACTTTTTAATAAGTTGATGAAAATTCTCTGTAACTGGAACACAGTTGCAGGATATTTAGTTCCGAATCACTTTACTACTTCTCTGCAAGAATCCGTTTTCACATTCGTATCGTACATAAAAGTCCTTCGAGACTATATGTAGTAGCATAACTAATAAAGAATAATTAGCACACAATTTACACACAATGAAAGCATTGAGTAACCACTCGCTGACAAAGCCTCCTTCAGACTAACTACAAGCTGCTACCTGCATATGAAATATAGATTATTAATACTTTTTTCTCCCAGCATGCATCCACGTTCTGTTACAAAAGTAATAACGAACGGAATATTTTGATATTTTAATGGTGTTTAACGCCAGATTTTACTGCTGAGGCATCACAAATGGCGAACACTGGTGAAATGTTATACGAAATTATAAATTCGTTCCGCAGCCCTAATTTATCCACAGAATTTAACACTTCTTTATTTGCTACCCATTCCTCTAAGAACGTCATATATATATATGTGTGTGTGTGTGTGTGTGTGTGTGTGTGTGTGTGTTATCTTGTAAGGTTTGTAAAACATTTTACATTGATTTAACTTCTACTATTGTTTCTCTCCATACAATCATAGACGTTCTGTTAAAACCAAGTCTCCCTTGCCGGTATCCAACATGCCTTATCTCACTGTAAGGATTTTTATGATGCATTTAATTGAGCAATTATTGATGCGTTGCTGACTCATGGGTTGAAAATTAACTCAGAGATAAAGAAATGGCAGCTATATTTTTACATAAAGCGCGTATACCATCAGGTTTAAATCTTACCTATTAATATATAATTTTTATTAATTTATTTATTTATTTGCTTTGTCTCTCCCTTTTATTGCTAGCTTTAATTCTTCCCAGGCTTTGCATTACCTTCGATATTGAATATTTATTTTTATCTCTTCACTTGTCTTCTGCTTTTGTTGGAGATATATCGAAAATTCTGAAAATGTTTAAGTGTTTTATCTATTACTAGTTCTTGTTATTTTAGTTATATAGGTATATATACGTATATAAATAAAGAGAGAAAGAGAGAGAGTGATGCTGGGCAAAATAGGCAATCCTTACTTCTTGGTTAGTGTTAACTGTGTCACTAAGCCCTCTCCCACTGTCGATACATCTAATATATACATATATAAATATATACATGTATAATAAAAATGAAAAATAATGAGCCCTATTAACAATGTAACTAAAATAATAATAACTAGGAAAGCAGAAAAGAATAAAACACTAAGAAAAAGTCACAGATGTAATAACTGCTTGATTTTTATCACCTTCACTTGTCATCTTGCCATAGAAGAGCTCAATTGTTTTATATATATGGTAAGTTCTGTAGTTCATTTCTTGAAACTTTATCAATTTTTCATATTCATAAATATGATGAAAGTCGGTAGATTATATTGTCTTCTTTTCTCTATTAATTGCTGCATTGCGTCCTTTTCTGAGCCCACGTTGTTCCTCCCCTAATAGTATATTCTTGTTTATTTCATTTATTCTTCGGGTTATTATTTTAAAGTATAATTTATAAACCTAATTGAGTAAGCAAATTCTTCGATAATTATTACAATCACTTCGGTCTCCTTTTACTATTTCTTTGTATCATTCTTTAGGTATTTTATAAATGCTGCAACGTACATTCAAAATTTGCAGAAAGCGCAATTTATTTCTATTGGTGCAAATTTGATTAATTCTGTGACTGAATTGTCGTCTCCAGGAGATTTTTTATTCTTAATTTTTTTTTTTAATTTCTTCTGCCTGCCCTTGTGTCTTTAACATACGGAATTAACCTCTTATTTGTTAATGTGTCATCAATATCGATTTGCTCTCTTATATACTTGTGTATTTCTTTGTGAAAGAAAATTATATTAGTTATTTAAGTTAATTATATATCAAAATTCTTTAATGTTTTATCATTTTCATTGAACCCTTGTTCTCCACTTGTCTCTAGTATTTTTCCAATTGGATAGTTATCTATTCTGGCGTTAAAATCTCCATCCATTAGTGTTAATAAGTTTACAGATAGTACTTATATGAGTTTGCATTGATTCATAAATACCAGGCTTGCTTCTTTTTTCCCCTTCTTTTGGGGCATATACCCCTATGACTGACAGGTATTCTCTGGGGGTTTTGATTTTTATATTTATATTTCCATCATTATTAAAAATGTAGTTATATATTCGAGTTTTCCATTCTTTCTTAAACAATATAGCTACTCTGAGTTTTGAGAGACACCACTATAAAAGATTATTTAATTTTTTAATTCGTTATTTCCTTTTGGTTTCTGTGAGAATACAAATAAGTATTCCTTGTTTATTCCTTCTGGCAGGAGGAAGCATGGGCGACCGAGAGCATAATGGAAATCTTGTGTAGCCCAAATGATGAAAAGACATAATCTGCAGGAGGAAGACTGGCAAAGTCCTGAAGATTGGCAACATGGAATACAGCATAACTGACTAGTGGACCCTCAAAGGTAAAAAATGTACTAATAATATTATCATTACAATAAATAAAGCTCAAAATTAGCTATTAAAGAAAACTTTGGCTAGTCACTTGGAACCCCCAGGGGATCGGTGAACCACAGCTTGGGAAACACTGCCATAGAAGAATAGTAAGAAGAAGATATTTTGAACGGTTATTTTAACAGTTGCAAAAAGAAACTTCTGAGCAATAGGATAATTCTAGATATCTGTTATATTCTTTCGAATTAGATTTCTTTCAGGTTCATTCAATTTCCTTTTTCTCCTTTTCCTTAGTTCATTGTCTCAAAACGTCAAATAGTTTTGTACATTTATCACTATAAATAAGCAACTAATTTTAATTACAAAATATTCTGGTATTATAAGCCTTTACAAAGTGCAAGTAATGAGCTGTTACCTTGCCTTAAGTCGTTTGTCATTCTACGTAAATGCAAACCACATCAAGTTATTTCACAAAAAGATCTCTTTCTCCTCAGCAGTTCGTCCGATATTTCTAGCGCATACAACGATAAAATCTTAGCAAGCGACTTTCAACTGTTAGCTATGAATATAAAACTGTGCATTTTTTTCCCCATTTTCATGTGTCACATTCGTGCTCTAATATTGCACAAAAGGAATGGCGTTGTTCACTTGTTTTGCACGACTGCACCCCTCTATACCCAGGGTGAACATATATGTCCGTACATGACTAACCTCTTGGCAATTATTGTAGCAACCTTTCTCTTTCAACCACATGCAAAAAGAAATGTGGCGTAATATCTCTCGCAAACCTCTCTCTACGATTAGACAATTGTGGCTTTTTGAAGAGGAAGAAAAAAAAAAAAAAAAGTAAAGGCCACTATAATTGCCACTCTTGTTCCCTTATACAGAGTGATATAAAAAAGACCCATACCGAAACGCGTGCTTATTGAAGTGGAGAAAAAGAGAGGCAACCTTCAAAATCATCGTCACGACTTGGATTTCGTTACGTTCAGTTTAGTTTACTGGTTCGTCCTTGGGGAAGGACGGCTGAGTTACCATACACTGAAATGTGTATAATGCCTTCTAGAAAAGTCAAATTGGTAAATTAACCCTCAAAAGGAGAAACGACTGCTACTACATAACTGGAAATATATCTTACATAAACAGAGATACAAATATATACCAGACAGAGTAGTAAATGAATGTGTACAATGAGGGACATAAACTTCTTGAGAATATAAAACAGAAACTGATGATTTCTACATCGACAACTTTGCCTTACAGTTACGTCTTCACAAGTTCCGTTATAATTCCCGACTTGTATTTACTTTCTTTTCTTTTTTACAGTATTGTTTAACGTCCGTTTTTACTTCTATGGAGGGCGTTCAAAAAGTTTTGCGAGTTGGAGGATTCTCTCCTGGGAAGACCCAATGACTGTCACTTAGTTTCTGGATCATACTCGTATATAACGTTCATCACCTTTTATGATGTTAAATGTATTTGCTTATCTTCCTCTATAAAATGTTTTTATCATTTCCTCTTTCCAATAGGCACGTGCGTTTTTCTGCTCATTTGTGACGTGGTGGGGGATCCAACGACTACAGAGCTTCCTAACGTGGTTTTTCTTTGAAGATTGCTTACACTGCTGCCGATGCAATATTTAGGGGTTTTGTATCTCATAATATGTGCAATGGCGATCTTCCTGCGACATACACTCTGCTTTCATCGGCTGTTGCTGCAGCGAGGCCGTCCTGCGCTGTGTTCATCTGCGAGGGAATCCCTTCCTCTTCTAAAATCAGTAAACCGTCGATAAATAGTAGATAGCGAAAGTCAAATATTCCCAAATGCAGGGCCAATCTTTCAAAACGACTTTAAAGTCGTAGTAAATCATAGTGCGAAATGCTCTCGCTTGAGATCCATCCTAGCGTCTGGTGTGGCAACTGTAGCTATGCTCATGCCACACATTGTTGGAGCGCGCTCAGGTGCACATATTGCTATTTAAACTTTAATCTAAAGTTAGGAAAATCTGCTTTGGTTTGTCGTGATTCCTTGTAGTGTATTCTCAAAAAAATTTATCGTGTCTCTCGTATCTTAACATTTTTCTAAGTTAGGTTATCTACAAACTATTCACACAATTTCAAAGAAGGGAAATACATATTGTCCTTTAAGTTTATATGTAGATGTTTCTGGAAGCTACTGCCTATAAAGAATGTCTGCCAAATTTACCATTGGCAACAGGGGCAGCCCCTGTCAGAAGGGTAGCTTTTTTTTTTTTTTTTTTTTTTTTTTTTGAGGATGTAAAATCAGTTTGTATTTTCTTACTTCTAATATATATATATATAAAATTAGTGTTATTAAATTAATATTGCTAAAAGTTGAAGAATACAACATAATTATTTCTTTTAAATGATAAACACTTTTCTAATCAATGATGCAGTGTGTATCAAAGAAGCACGAGCAACATCCCAGAACAAACAATGTGCTGCAGGATTTGATTTATATCTGCAGTTGGTTGCAAAGCTACTATCACAGGTGAATTTATTCATTGTACATTATTGAGGAGTTTCAAAGTTGCAAACATTGTGTGCACAAGAGTGTGGTTTAGCCTCACCTCACACTGCCGAGGAAATGAGTGATGGGCGCTTTAGATCGAGCAGTGCACGCTACTGTTCGTCGAGTTTTCCACACCGTGAACGAATGTCGGGTGGCTCTTGTTCAGGAATGGAATGCGACTCAGCAAATTTACACCAAAATTTCAAGACCAGGATGAGAGCTGTAATTTGAACCAGGGAGTGGAAACAGCCTTTACTAAACATGTAAGAATGCTGTGTTGTTCCAATACGGTATTACTTTGAGAGTAAATATTTAAATGAATGAATGAACAGTGTTTAACGCCCGTTTTTGCTACAGAGGCACCACAGGCGATAGACACTGATGACATATGGGATGAAATGATAAATTGGGAAAGGGTTTATTTTTAAGAAAGGAATCGTTCCAGGCCTAAGTTTAGGGTACCTCCCCGGCATTTGCCATTTATGAGGACTGAGGAAAACCTGGAAAAAACCTCAGTCAGGAAGGGCGGTCCTGGCGGGATTCGAACCCAGACCTCCCGCTCACTAGTCCGCGCCTTAACGACCTCGGCCACCCGTTGCGGTATAAATATTTAAAGATAAAACATAGATTATTAAACATTGAAATTTATTTGAAATGGTAACGAAAAAGTAAAATGTTAATAAAGGGTTAAAACAAATGTGCATTGAATGTATTACGGTACATACAAAATGCTTTACAATACTAAACGCCTCTTTACTGCAACAGCCACAGTACACTTACATCTATAAATGTGCTGTAAATGCACTTATTGTACTTTTTACTGGAGCCATAATGCAGACAGTAGTAACTCTAAACACATGCACAATAATTTGAAAATTGCTTGTGGTTTTCCCTTCTTTCACTACCAAACTCAACAGCTGCAATTAAATATCTTAAAGAGGAGTATGAATTATTGTAGCAGGGAAGGAGTAAAAATTGTACTTGAGAACACTGGTTGAAATATCCCAACAGTTTGTAAAACTGTCTGTAAATATGCTTACAAACTTAATAATACATATAAATTAATAAAGACACACAATCATATTAAGCAACAAATGATTTACAAGACGACACAATTACGATAACATCTTAAAACTTGGTACTGCTATGATGATTACCTCTTTCAATCTCTTTCATAGCATTATATTGCAAACCTCTTAAAACTCCTTTTCATATTCTTGAATTTCAATCTAAATTTAATTTTATTTATAAAACGATAAAGGTTAGATATGTACAGATCTATTCTAAATTACACTTGTACACTGAAACAAGAAACCTCAACTTATCCCGTGTTTATATGAACAATTATTTATAATTTAAACGAGTCAGTCCATTATTGCGACAATGTAGACATTTCAGCTGTAGAAGCCACGTTCATACACATGGAATTGCAAAAAGGAGAAGCCAACCTAAAAAAAAAAAATGCCGGACAAGATAAAATGATGGAAAAGTGAGGACATATCCTCCTTTTGTCGGAAGGATGGTAACCCTAAATAATGATGTTAATTACATCATCAAATCGTAAAATTCATTTTATATCCACTATATGTAATTAAAATATTTACATTAAAGATTCTATTCTAAATATATGCACCTAAGTACGTTCAATAATTTATTTTCTACTAAATTGGAACGGTAAACTGTTGCTCCGAGTTTGGAATAAGCAGCAAGTTACTTAAGCCTTCAGCTCTTTTGTTCGTAGTAGATAATTCTTAAAAGACATACAGGAGAGAGATGTGCAAAAACTAAAGATGCCTTTAATAAAGTTCATGTGATTAAACCAATATTTGTATACCAGCTTTCTGGGCGTTTCATTCTTCTTCTCCGTTTCTAAAGTTGGCACTATTAGTGGAAACTCCGGCTATCGAGTGTTATCCACAGATTTAAGGTACAAATAAACGACTCTCGTCCGCGTTTGTAAGAAAGGTTTACCTCATTAATACTAACGAAGGGGAAAGTCGGACAGATTCCGGAAACATATTTTTCTTCTACTCGGAATTACGGGTAGGTGATTCCCGCTTTCGTCACACATTCTGCCATTGTTCAGCGAGATTTCACTGTTTCAAAACATCTTGACGTGGGAGAAAATCTGACATGTTTCGTTTGTGTTATTATGACCTGTCTATTAAGTTAATTATGCTAGCAGAGAAAGACATTTCACTTTGCACCTTCACGCTTCCTGCAGTTTTAATCACTACTTCAGAATCATGCACTTCTCAGGCGTCGTGTAGCAACAATATTATTTTGTAACGACGTTGTACTTCCGTAAGATTTAGTTGATACACATGTTCTGCTTTGCCATTATTTTCTTTACTAGTTTGTTTACATCAACTGTTTCTTCCCAGAGTTTGCGCCACGAGTGGTTTGGGGTATTGTTGACGAAAATTGTCTGAGAATAGCGGCTGTAAATATTGCCCGCGATAAACAAGAAAAATTCCTAGAAGAAACCTACAGTTTCATATATTTAACTGTAACAATGGAATGGTCATTATAAAAATTATTCTAAAAGATTTTGTAATAGAGTAGGTGCTTGCAGTGATCAATTGGTAAACCACTAGTAGCCTGTAGGTAGGTCCATAAGTTTCCGGCCTAACCATTTTCTAGCTATGATAAAGACAAAAACTATATTTCACTTTTCAATATAGTTACCGTTTATTGCATTGCACTTCTCATATCTGTGGATTAACATTTCAATCACTCCCCCCTAAATGGTATCTCCCCGGTATTTGCCATTTATAAAGACTGAGAAAAACTGGGGGGGAAACTCAATTAGAGACGGTCCTGACGGGAAACGAACCCATACCTCCCATTCACAAATCTTAATGACCTTAACTGTCAGTGTCGGTTCAGACGCGCTGGAAAATAGGCTAAAAGGGATATTGTCACTCGGGGCATGCGCAATGATTCAGCTAAAACACCGGTTACGTAACTAGGATACCGCGGGCAGGTCCCGTTTGGAATGGTCTTCAAGCCCAATAATCGTGGCCTTCAATAAGGTGACTTATCACTTAATTAGTTGAGGTCCCCGGGGTGCAAATTCCTAGCATACGGGGCTTTTCAGGGTCGTACGAATCGTTCCATCGTCAATTTTTGTACCACCACACCTACAATGTCCAATTGCTAAATAACAACACTAATGATATATTCTTTTTTAGGAAAAATAATATTATTTTCAATGCAATACATTTAACCTGGAGCAAGGTGCCGAATTCTGGAATGTATTAGTAGAGGGGGAGGGCAACATCCTGTGAGATTTGTAAATATAAGCTTCAGGTACACGAAATACATAGAGTTTGCGAAATTTCACCTCGATGTGGCTAAAATTAAGTGTGCGTTAATAGACAGATGTAAACAAAGTATGTATGTAGTAAAATGAAATATGTGCATTTGTTCAATAACTCTATTATTAGATTATATTTAATACATGTAGATGTACAAATTAATACAATAAAAACAGTTTAAGAAACAAAAAATAACAAGTATCTATTTTCACGACAGCCCAGCGAACGTGTTACGGCAACTTATTTCTTCTACGGAACTTACTGAGAGCCAAAGATGTGAGTAAGTTCTACCCCTGCGATGACCTAAAGTACAAGGGGCATTCAAAAAGTTTTGACAGTAATGTCTACAAAATGTAATAAACTGGCAAAATATGCATTAGTGCATATGCACTATCGTATATTCTGTTGAGTTCAGTCCTGTATCAACAGCTCATGAAAAATCACGAACATTTCTAAAGAAAACTTTACATTCTACATTTTCACACGCTATAAGCAGGTGAAAGAGCGAAAAAAATCACGAGGACTTGTAGTTGTTCATGGCGATCAAGTTTGTTCATTTGTTACCATAGCAAGAAGGATTTGATCATTTGAAGAACGGCAAGGGATTTTGATAGATAACCCTCGCTCTGGCCGGCTTCGGGAAGCTGTCTGTGTACGAGAGCACATTTCAAAGAGTGAGGAACTTGATGGAGAAAAATCGACATATTACTAGTGTTGGCAGCACTGACAATATACTCCATTATTATTTAAATCTGCGAAAAATCTGTGCAAAATGGGCTCCACATTCCCTAACCAATGAAGAGAAGAAGAGGAGAAAGGAATGTGCAAAGAAACTGCCGAGCATGTTTCCATCAAATGGTTCTAAACGTTTGACAGATACATGCACTAGTGATGAAAGTTGATTTGATTATTATACCATCCCAAATAAAGCTCAGAACTGCATATGAGTAATTGAGAATGACCCAAGACCAGTTCTTCGACAAGATTTTCGTTCTTGAAAGAGAATGTTCACTGTTTTCTTCAACTATGAAGCACCATTGGTGGTTGACTGTATGCCAGAAGGAATGATATTGAATAGAGAACTATGGTATTAATGAGCCATTATTTGAAGAACTGAGACGGCGGCGTCCAACGTCGGGAACTTTGCTTTTGCACGACAATGCATCTCCTCACAGAACAGCTGAAATTTTAAGGAAATTGGAAGTCGCCAAGTCCAGTTTCATGACCAACCACCCTGCAGCCCTGACCTTGCACCGTGCGACTTCTGGTTGTTTTCTCGAGTGAAATCTTACATTTCTGGAAGGTAAGTGCTCAATCCTTAAATTCAGTTTTGTTAATAATATCTTATTTGGAGTACCGTAGTGCTTTAGACAGGTGGTTGCACCGTCTACAACTGTGTGGAGAGAGGTGGAGAGTACTTCGAAGGATTGTGGGGATAAGTTTTAGAATTCGTCCTTAGCTTGAACTTTAAGGTGTCACTTGAAAAACTTTTTGAATACCCCTTGTGCATTTACAGCGTTCGAAGACTGGAGAATGATCTTTCAACTGTACACATTGACATCGGAACAAATTTGGTTAAATCCATTATACTTTCGGGCGCACAGCTATTACTTTTCAGAAACTGTACAAGGAGAAAAAGTTATTTAGGTACTTCTTGGTAATTTTTTATTCCAAAATGTACATCATCAAGTTGCTGTATATATCTTTACCGGTAGCAAAACTGTGAGAAGCACTTCCAAAATCCAATATTTTTGGAGTGCACTTTGGCATGATTCCCGCAATTCTTGTAAGTGTAGAGATTGGATACTTTTTATATCTTCACAAAATGTGCCATAAGTGGATCTGATATGCGAGAGGATATTTCCCAGGCGCTAAACTATAAATTGCTTCCTGAAAACTTGAGTTTTCTTTTTCTATGGGACAGTGTTAGCGCTACAAGTGACTATGTTATATAGTATTGTTGAAAGGCATGTATTGCGCATTCGGGTGGGATTACCTGAAGGTGCATTTTACGCCAGGATTGTCCTGATCCTTTCAACAACTATTCACATACTATTTTTATACTACCGTACTACCATACTATGTAATATTGTAACGTATTTTTAATTTATTATAATCCATTTTAATTTAAAAAAATAACGAGAACTAGAAATATCGAATCGATTAGTTTTTGTTCATATGTATTTGTATTAGTGCATTGTTAGTTGACTTTATTGAAACTTTAGTAGCTCGATGACATGAAGGTTGATTGAAAATTATAATGGAATTTGACGAAAGTGATAAAGATTTTGAAGGAACCCGGGGCGGTTGAAGCGGCCACTATGTAAGGGATTATTTGCTGCCTGAGAAATCTAAAAAATCTTGATTTATTCATAGCTTGGTGCAAAAAGAAAAATGTCAGGATAATCAGTGAGAATATTATGTTAGCCTATTTTCTGGAAAAATCGAAGTCAATGAAATCTTCAACATTATGGTCTATTTATTCCATGTTAAAGTCTTCATTATATCTGAGTCATAGTGTTGATATGTTGAAGTTTGGCAATTTGATCGTCTTCTTGAAAAGAAAATCTGTTGGATATGTAGCAGAAAGTCAAGCGTTTTCACAAGAAGAACAAAAGTAAATTTTTGGTGGAAGGTCCTGATGTAGAATATTTAGATGTAAAGGTTGGTGTCATAATGGGCGTCGCAGAGATGAACTTGTGAAGACGGGACCGACCGTATAGAAGATAAAGAAAATATACTCGTCGTATCATTTCCGAAAACCAAAACACGCCAGGTGAGAAGGTTTACTGTTGCGGATGGAAAGGAAAAGTGGGTGAGCATTTATCGAAGCTTGTTTCTCTGCGTCCGAAACATGTTGCACATTTGTGAATTACAGAAATGGAATGTGTACAATCAGTCAATTTGTATTAATACAATAATATGAAACTAGACAACCCTCTAGTTGAACTGGACATTGTTTTCGGAGAACCTCGGCCACATTATTTGTGGATGCTGCTGGAGGAGATGTACCGAAATTAAAGAAACAGGTGGTTGGAGATCATCGGCGGTTGTAGAGCGATATGTGAACAACTCCTTGAATAGTAAGGTCGAAATCTGCGCAAGAATTATTGGAAAGGACGAGTTACCTGATGAAAACAGCAATAATGATGACACTTTCGCAGCAGTGAGGGGATGTCAGGAATACATGAAGAATTGTGCACGCCCAATTACGAAGAATGTTTTGTTTCAGATCCTACTATTGTTAATAATTAATTTTACCCAGTGTATATAAGTATTCATATTAACAACAGGATATTTGTATTGCTTCAATAATTTCGTAAGTTTATTCTATTAAATTGTGTGATATAGAAAGACTGCAACTTTCAGTAGTAATTTATAAAATAGTGGTGCTAGGTTACTTTGCAGGTATAATCTTCAATTGTTTGTTCGAGTGCCACTAGATCGCTACTTTTAGTTTTAAAATTAGGTAGGCGTTAATTACATTACGATAGATATAAAATATGTGTAACACACAAAACACACACACACACACACACAAGTAGAAATTAAATGAATACATTTGAAGACAAAAAAAATTTGCTTTAGAACCTGCATCTGCTACTGACAGTTCAACAACAAACTGAAACAGTTGCTCATAATAAGAATGAAATAATGATAATGATGAAAAGGAAACCATCCATCTGTTTGAACAAAATGGCCTTGTAACTTATTGGAAAATGAACGTCTTTTAGGTGAATTCCTCACAAGCAAATTTATATAGTTTATCAAATTTAGCATATTTAATCTAAAAATGAAAGATATGTTTATATAATCGTTATTCTCTATGCGAAAAATTGGAAGGGGGGCAGGCCCCTCCGGCCCCCAGGAGTTGACGCCTATGACCTCGAGCCAAGCCATACTGAGCTTTTTGTTATCCTCAGTTGCGTTGGCAAATGCCGGGTTCCTTTCTTCTTTACCATGAAAGGCAAAGAGTATCTTTAGAATAAAAAATAAAAAGACATGAGACAAGTTACAGTAGGCTACTGCACAGGTAAAGACATCTTACTCTTTGCCCCCCCCCCAAAAAAAAAATTGAACACTACCTGATAAAAAAAAAAAAACTCACAGACGCGCTTTTAAAGCTTTATTAAACAGTACTTTTAAAAATATCAAAAACAGTTCTTTTGCATAAATATTTGTAAAACATAATATACTCTCTTAACTAACTACAGAACGAGTTTCATTCATGCCGAAATACACATGCGTTTCCGGGAACTTGTGCCTATCCGCGAGGTAAATGAGTGGTGTTTATGTTACGCAGTTTCGACATTCGCGTGGCAAGGTTACAGAATGCCCTGGGAAAAGACAAGGTGGCGTAAGTCAAGTGCCCTTCACCGGCTTGTTAACGAAAGTGCGTGGGCTGTTTTGTTTACTGTCACGGAACACAATGCCTTTCTACAGGTAAACATTAATGTCTAAAGGATTTATCATACTTACATTTTTCAGCATTGCAACCAACGTTCCGCATATGCATCAGCGAAAGTAAATGCTGCTATATATGGTAAGATCGTGGTCGCGATTGTGACCGAAAATGTTCTGTCACTTTCAAGCGAGACATTTCAGAGCATCATATTCTGAACATAATACGAGAGTGTTAAAAAAAAAAAAAAAAAAAAGTAACAGCAAATTCACTGTATTACACCAAATGAACACTCCAGACATTTGAAACTCCCGCCAAGTGAAGATGTGTGCTTTGACAAGGTGCTGACACTTGTCAACAGATGTTGTGGCCTGGACCCTGTTTCACAAAAGTATGATTTAATACATTACAAGTGTACGGACTGGTAACTTGTAGTTATTAGTAAAATTCTGTTCCACAAAGATTTCTGCCGCACTTGTACTTTACTACTCCATACTTACAAATGTACAAGCGATTTTTCGTTGTTCTGTTCCACAGAAGTATAGTATTGGTCGCGCACTGGTAGTTCGTATAAATTTCTCTTTAAGTGTAGCAATATTAGTAACTTCAAATACTAGCACAAAATTTATTATCTTTTTAATAATTTTGAGAGCCAGTTGGCCCAAATGTGCTAAGTATTAGCGAAAGTGATGACGAAGTCATAGAAGCGGTGCATTCTTGGTGGAAGACACAACCAAAAACTTTTTTTTTTCTGATGAATAAAAAAGTTGGTTCAAAGTGTGAGGAAGTATTGAAAAGTAGAGCAATTATGTTGAAAAAAAATATTATTTATATCTCTAATTGAAATATATTTTGCTGTTACTTTTTAAACACCCTCTAATTAATCTTTAATATTAAGATCGCCATCTCTATGGAGTGTTTTTTGATAATGTGATGGAAGTTTAGGAATTCCATTGTGAGACAACTTCTAAGAACGGGAAGCAAAAAATCCATCCAGTGTAGTTTTCAGATCGGTAAAGGTTCAGAATTGCTGTTCTCAGAGGTGATTATCAAAAAGAAAGGAAAAAAGAATGATAATCTGATGGTGCAATGACTGGAGAATATGGTGGGAGCATTAGAATCATTTTAAAAAGCACACGAAGAACTTCAATATATTGAAGTGAAAAAAAAATTATAAAAATTAAATGGCATGTTCACCTCACAAATAAATCTATTGAGAACCTTGTTATATATAATAAAAATAAAGCAACACTATTAAAAATGTAACAAGTTAACAGTAATTATAAAAGCAGAAAAATATAAAAACACTAAGAGAAAGTCACACTTGTAATCGCTATATTTCGAACTGCTTGAGTTTTTCTATGGCAAGAAGACAAGTGAAGGTGATAAAAGTAAATATTGAGTATCGAAGGTAACGATAAACTGAAAGTATGTTCTCATTTTTTGACACCCTCGATATTATGGAAAATCAAAAATTCATTTCTCTTACTTTGATGCCTGCAGCAATTTTCATATTTGGTCCTTAGAAAATGTGTCTTGATCAGGAACTTCACGGAATATAAATATTCGAGATTTACATTATTTTGTTATTAGATATTATATTTCAAAGTTTCGTAGAATTAACAGCTTTACAGGCATCGACAGATGTACGCAAAAGAAAATAAATCTCAAAACCTGATATTTAAAATTTCCATTCAATTTTAATTGTTTCTGAACTTCATTCCTGCTGCCCTTATCTATATGCATATTATGCAATGTACGAAATCAAGTTGGCATTACGTTTGCGTTTGACTGTGGAAGTTTATTATTTCTATTTATGTTATCATCCCAAAATTTTAGTAGTTATAATTATTTTAAATACAACTTCGCGTGGAAACAACAACTTTTTAGTGAAAGGCAGTCAATTACGTGTTGCTTTTAAAGATTAGCAAATACTAATCGTGATAATGCATAACCTTCGAGTTAAGCATACTTTATCTGTAAAGTTGAAAACACTGATGTAAGGAAGCTTAGCGCTTGCCCGCAAGAAGCGCTTGAAGGCTGGAGGACGTGCTTGAAAACTTGCCCCTTTGGACAACATGTGACAAAAGCTTGGGAACCAGGTGTTCCTCTCGAATGAGGGAAATAGGGGGGAAGACACAGCTGATCGTGGTAGCCTGCCATATGCCTACAGCATGAATGGAGCGCTTGACGCCGCTCCGGCAGGGATGCGGGTTGAAATGTTTACATCCCATGGCGGTACGATGATGATGATTCCTAAGTAAAATACATAAATGCAAAAGTATATGAAGGCAAATTACAGCTAAGGTTGATCGCTTTCACGAGTCGCTACTGCAACCTCTTCAAGTCACATCTGGACGTTTTAGGAAGGGAAGCGAAACACGATCTCCCACTGGGGGTCTAAAAATAAGCTTAGTGCTTTTGCGCGTGAGAGGCCGGGTTATCGAAACCTCAGGGGTAAATGGTGTATATCACAGCGAAACGGCGTCCGTAGTACAGCGATAATGTTGAAAATTGTTAGTAAGTGACTGTCATCGTTATCGATCAACAAAAAGTGAGAAACAGACGCGTATCAGCTATCGTCGCCTAGCAACGTAAGCTTTCTGGATAATCTGCTATGGTAAGATGAACTGCTGTAAACAAGCATATTTACTACTATAATTACAATTGTATCTTTCATTACAGTCTATGGTGATGTACGTATGTCATTATGGCGATTGGGAACGCCGCTCCCGGAGAAACAGTTTCTAAGGAGATGACAAATGAAGCTGACAGTAAACAAGAAAAAAAGACCAAGGTGGCGCCAGGAAGTTCTGGTGGTAAGTGTGAAAAAGATAATATTGTTTTCATTCTGATTAAATAGTCCAGAAGGGTTTTCCTTGCACGTAAATATAATTTGTAACTGAAACCAGGAGATTTGAAATATCCCTGTTAATTTAGTCACTAATTGTTTAAGAGGGTTGACATTTTGCCGGAAAACCAAACCTTTCTCCAAGAAATCCTTCCTAATGTTTGTTTCATTTCTAGCGGTTTTTTTCCCCCTTCTATAAGTCGTTTTCAAGCCTCTTTTATGTGCGCTAAATTGTCGACTTTTCCTCCACACCCTTAAAAATCCCCGAAACTTCCGCCCAAAAATCGGGTGAAAATAAAAAATATTAAGACTAATAAACTAAAGTTACCGTACCAGTAACAAAAATTTTGTACATTTTCATGCGACAAGCCTACACATCCTTTCACTATCCCATTTCAGAAATAAATAAATAACGACAATATTTGAGAAATAAAATAACACAACATTAAACTCACTTTATTTTGTAGTTACACTTTGTTTACATTTGCATTACTCTCCTGAACATCGGTTTTACTTATCAGATTGTAAAATTGTTTTTAATAAATCATCTTTATTCATGAGGTAATGGTGAAATGCAATGCCCTGTCTTTAAAATTGTATGATAACATTAAATTTGATTGTATAGAGGTCACTTTAAGCCTATTCCTTTCATCAATCCATAGCCTATTCATTTAGGAAAAAATCCTTTAAGCATTGGCATTATGTCTCAGTGAACAGAAGCAAATCTGAGCCAAGCAAGTCTGAATATTGTTCAGAATTCTTAACACTTTTAAAAAATTTAATTCATTTATCAGAGACTAAAGAAGAGCTAAAGCTGTCATTTGGCTCCAGCTCTTGGGAGACAATAAAAGTGATCGAATGAATGCCAGAGTGTCATCCACTTTGCAACCACATTTCAGCAAATACTTCAACTGTATTTCACCTCCCAAAATGGAACTTTTCTAACAAAATCAAATTAAATGCACAAAAATCTGCAAAACAACTCAACCAACATCTAAGATAATTCACATACGTTACATAAAAATTACTTACTACACCATGAAACTCTGGAATAATTTATCATCTATCTTATCATCTAGGGTATTTTTTATTGAAAGAGGAAGAAATATTTGATCTCTTCTTGTGTTAGGTTTGCTACAAGAAAGTCTAATACATTAACAACCTCACTTACAGATACAAACTGTTTTTATTTTCAAAATGCCTTGTTGAAACAAAAGGGATTGTGGCTGTAAAAAATGGAAGTAATCTTTCACAAGAGAGTTTTCAAAAGTCTAGGTTAGCAGTCAGTTGATAAAAAAATAGGTTTCAACCTCTCAAAGTGACAATTTTTTCAACAATATGAAACATACCTAACCATCTTGTCTTTGAAAATTTAAAATATCTTGTAAAGATATGCTCACATAATCACAAAATCCTTTTAATTTATGAATCCCCACTGTATTAACAAAATGCTCCAGCATGCAATTATTGTGCACAATGTGAGTTGGTCAATATTCGCCACATTCTAATGATTTTCTAACTATTTTTTTAAATATCCACATTTTCTTATTGAACAGATTAACAAGCACAAAGAAGAGAATACAAACTTCAACAGCACAGATAAAGCAAAGAATGGCAAAGTATAAATGAAATGGTAGCATATTTCAACATCTGTTGATTCAGAATCAAGCACACATAAAGGAGAAATCAAGCTTCTTATGACTCTGGAAACAGGTTTACAAACTCTCTGCTTTCTGCGATAATGAAATCGTTCTTCATCACTCTTTGCCAGAGTGAGTTAATAAAACTATTTCTGATTGAATTTGAAAGTTGCATAGAAAAAATATATATGCATAGAGAGGAACTTTAATTTTACCCAGTATTATTAAAATTCAGGACATTTGCAGGAAATTAAAAATTCAGGCAGGATATCCTTTTTTGAAGCTAAAATTCAGAATAATTTCACCTTTTCAAGATGTATGGCAGCCCTAGATATAATATATTTTAATGTCCCAAGTATGCTTGTAATATGTACTTTTTGGTTCATAAATATTTTGCCTGTTCAACTACAAAATACTTATGCTATAAAATTAATTACATAGAATATGATTTATCATTAAAATTTTACTGCTCTCTTTATAGATCTGTACTTTCTATTTTTGTATTTTAATGCATCTCTCATTAATTTTGAATACTTATTGCTAAACTTTACAGCATTTTCTATAAAAATGATTAAAATTCCGTTAAAATTTTAAGACCATTGTATAAATAGGCAATGAAAAACATTAATATTTAATTAAAGAAAATATTTTTGAATTAGTTACCTTCAATAAAAAGTTGCTTTTTCCTTTGGGTAATATATATTAAAGCAGTTGTTTTTTAAATATATTTTGAATATTTTTACAATGGAACTTTTATAAAAATGTTCAATTTTTTATTGAAAGTAACTAATTCAAAAATACTTTCTTTAATTAAATATTAATGTTTTTCATTGTCTATTTATACAATGGTCTTAATAATATTAACTTAATGGAATTTTAATTATTTTTATAGAAAATTCTGTAAAGTTTTGCAATAAGTATTCAAAATCAATGAGAAATGCGTTAAGAACAAATCAAAGTGTTACACATAAGAATGCATTGGAGTCATATCTGATGAAGTTATTTAAAGGGATGAATTTATTTAAGTAAAACATAATTTCTAAAACAAAATATATGTAAACATTCTTGTCAATATTCATTTCACAGACATTATATAATAAATTTCTTCAGTACCATAAGGCATGCTTTAGGTTATATACATATCTTTAGGTATTTCAAAAGAAACATATGATTGGAATTTTTATATATATATAAAATATAGAATTTTTATATATATATAAAAATGCTCAGAATGTCAATGTACATTTTGGGAAACATTTATAAAAAAAACAACATATTTTTATGATCATTTTATGGAAGTTGTATTATCAATAATATTTTTAAATGATAAGCTTATACTTTTTATCATAGCTTTTAAAAAGAATATATTAAAATGTTTATCCATCAATATTTCACTTGTTTAAATGAATTTTTATATCTTCATAATTTTTTTTAAAATTCTGAACAATACAAATAAAAAATAGCATTTTATTACATTACTATTCACTAATTTTAATTTAGCTTAAAACAATTCATAATTTCTTTACTAATATAACAAATATTTCTGTAAATAAATTAAAGTTTAAGCATTAATTTTATAATTAATCAGTTTGAAATTTTACTATTTACAATTTGACAATGGCTAAGATATAATGCAAACTGCTTTTTTTATAAATTAGAAATGTTAATTGGAATTTGTACAGTAAAGTTAATCATATAATTAAGATCATTGGATGATTGAGTTAAACTACACACTCTTGTTGCTCCACATGTTTATGATATGCAATAAGATGATGCAAAAAAAGGGTTCGTGAAACTAGTACTATATATTACAAACAAGTAAATAGAGCAATAAGAGTGGGTAGTTCGATCAATCATACAATAATCATAATTATACCTTTTTATGTTTTCACTTACTTCAGTGCTATTTATTTAGACTTGTTTTATATATATATATATCACTTGTCTTCTTGCCATAGAAGAACTCTAGTAATCAAAATATAGCGATTACAAGTGTGACTTTCTCTTAGTGTTTTATCCTTTTTTTTCATATATATATATATATACTGTCATCTCAAATCATCAAAATTTCAGTTCAATAATTTTCTTTTAAAATTTAACTGATCAATGAATAATTTTGTTAACACCATAAAATACACTTTGATAATTTCTTCAAATTATCAATACAAAATATCTTTCTCTAAACTACTGTCTAAGTATCCTGTATAGTTTTCTGGGATTTAATTATCTATCTTAATCTAACATTAATAGAAAACCATAGAAAATAGAGCTGTTTGTAATGACACTATCTTTGTCATATCTTAATAATACAAAAAAAAAAAAAAAAAAAAAAAAACTTGATTAATAAAAACTTTATGCCTGCAGATTGTTAATTTTTTGCAAGCTAGACATGATCATTTTTTAAACAGCTGTTTCTACCTGTGCAGAGCATTTCCAGTGTCCAAAATGTGAGAAACATTTTGGGAACCTCCAGATACTACAACTTCACCTGAGAGTTCACAATTCCAATGGAGAGGCTGATCAGGAGGTGCTACTGAATGGTAAAGGAATGTGTTTGGAAGCCAGAAATGGTTGCTTACAAAGTGTACCTCAAAGTAAGTCTGGGTATTAAAAATATGTTTCTAAATTGCAGTTGAGCAGGTCTAATTGTTATATATCAGAACCTGCTCAGCATTTAAAGTATTGTCTTGATACTGTCTAGTTTTATTTTCTTCTTTGAATTTAAGTTGGTTATATGAAGCATGTTACTATTCAAGTGAATATTCTTATTGCAGACAAAAAGCTAATAGGGCTGACCAAGGTTCGTTTAGAGGACTGCCTTCGATGTGATGCATGCTCCTGTATATACCTAGACAAGAGTGATTACAACAAGCATATGAAGAACTTTCATCGCCATGATTCTCCTAAGAAACACAGGTAGTTAAATGTAAAAATATTTTGAGGAACTATTCATCACATTTCTTCACAAGACAGAATAATATAAGGGCTCAGGAAAATTATAATTCATTGTTTAACATCCTTCTCATTTTCTGAAGATGGCTTGTCAGCTTCTGTTGTCCACATTAATTTAGATACAGCAAGGTCCTAATTAATTGCATGTGTTCTCAAAGTGAATAAGAGCATTTAGGCTGTTTTGCTATCCAAGAGAAGCACACTGTTGCCAAATAAAAAAAACATCAGCATTGGGATGGGAGGGGGGCAAATCCCTTCAGATGCTTTAGAATCAGCTTTTGAATTCCAACACTTGATCTATTTATTTATTGCTCATAGACTTAAGCTATTACAAGTAGGTAATGAGTATTGACATTTATAAAAGTACAGGAAGATAATGATACAATATAATAAAAAGAAAATTATGTAAAACACAAGTAGCAATGGTGTAGAAACATTATATGGTAGATGAAGAATTATAGTCCAAATATATATGTATGAGGGTCATACTGAAAGTAATGAGCAACAATTTTTAAATCTCTTAATATTAAACTTTTTAGATAACCCAAGTGTGTCATTGTAATCTATAGACTTTTCTCTCACTTTTCCATAGTCTCCATTTCTTTGCACACATTTTTTCCATCATTCTACAAGTATGAAAATACCCATACGATAGAGCTCCATTCCAGCTGCACGAAGAAACTGACGCACTGCTTTCTGAATATTCTTCACCATCTCTTAGTGTTGGCCTCACATCTGTTCCTTAACAGAGCCAAAAAGATGGTAATTGGACGGTGCCAAGTCGGGACTGTAAGGAGGACATGAAAAAGTTTCCCACCCAAATGTTCTGATCTTCTCCATTGTGACACAGGCAGTGTGAGGACAGGTATTATCCTGTTGTATGGTGATTTTCTTTCCAGGGCACTTATTGCGCAGCTTCCAAAGTGTCTAGTTATAGCGGGCAGCATTTATGCTTTGTCCAGGTTCAAGAAAATCAACCAGAATGCAACCCTGTGCATCCGAGAAGATGCTACCCATAACCTTCCCAGCAGATTGCCCTGTCTTCACTTTCTTCTTTGATGGTGAATCCAAATGGTGCCATTCCATACTCTGGCATTCTGTTTCAGGCTCGCGATGATGGAACCAGCTTTCATTGCCTGTCACAATACTCATCAGAAAAATCATCACCTTCATTTTGAAATCTCTGAAAATGATTTTGGCTGATGGTTATTCTCTGAAGTTTTTGGTCTTCGATCAATAAATGTGGGACCCAATGGGCACATACTTTTCGATAACCTAAACTTTTTATCATTTCTTGCACTGTAATATGTCCTACAGCAAACTTTGCAGTGATTTCATCCACAGTGATATGCCTATCTTCTCTAGTGAGCTCATCAACTCTTTCCTTGTTGCGTTCCGTAGAGGCAGTTCTTGGGCAACTGCTATGAGGCTCTCCATGGATACTTGTTTTCCCATCTTTGAAATGTTTCACCTAAGTCCTAACACTGCTAGCACCCATGGACACATCTCCATAGGCATGTTGAAGTCTGAGATGAATTTCAGCAGCAGATTTTCGCTCTTTAACAAGGAATTCAATTACAATACGCTGTAGAATTGATGTCCGCCATTTTGGAAATACTGCCTGCTGTTATGTGATAGAAGCTAATGACATCACAATATAGCTACATGTGGTGTAAAGTCTGTAGATTATGATCCTACAGTCCTTTTTGTTACATTGTTGGAATTTGAATTTCAATGGGTTGCTCACGACTTTCAGTATGACCCTTGTAGTTACAGATTAATGTATAATATACAAGTTTAAAATATTGAGATATGGAATGCATATGCAATTTTGTGAACACCTTTTTATACACTCCCTTTATTAAGTATTTACATTTCATCTACTCTATGAAAACTTTTTTCCTTTCAAACATCTCTTGAGTCTGTTTCTAAAATTTCCCCTCCTGGCCAATTTTATACTTTGAGATAGTTTGTTAAAGAATGTTGCAATATTATTAAATGAATATCTTATTAGCTCCACTTGCTTGTTTGTATTTAGACATGTTTTACAGACCACTGTCCACATCCTCAGCTAACTGTCGACTGCTGGATAATTCACAGTATTCATTTGGGGATGTATATTCTGCTCTGGTGGAGGTGTATGAATTTATAATGAATTTAAGTTTTCATCCCCTGAAATGTTGAAGTTCATCAATTTGTTTCTGTATTTATTATGAATGTATATTTTCTCCCATGTTGCTAGCCCTGTGTGTCCCTGTACTGACTTTAATAATTTTGCTTTTTTCACTATGTCATGGTGGTCTGTCCAGAAATGACTTGCCACTGCTGATTTTTTGTTTGTTTTTCTTTGTTTTTTCAATACAGTATTTTTGGGTTCTGCACATTTTATTGGTAAATATCTGCTTTTTTCTCCAGTGGAATATTTTCATTACCATTCTGGATATATTTAACATTAAATCTATTTATTGGTGCCAATATAATATTAAACTCTTTTAGAATATGAACTTGGATAATTTCACAGGTAACTAACTATTCTAAGATGGATGATTGATATAAGATACACTAACCTTGGAGACTTGAACTGCACCTTCCATAACTTCAAAAAGGAAATTTAAGAATGTATACAATTAAAAGAGATAAGCAGACTAATTTCAGCAGCTATGTGTTTTGAATCATTGCAAAGTATAATGAATTAGTTACCTACTTACATACAATATAAATGAAATAAGAAAACTATAACATACAATTCAGATCAGAAATACAGAAATAGTTTTACAGTGGATCCTGAGCCATGTGGAATTAAAGGGGAATGAGATTGCTGATACTTTAGCAAAAACAGGAGGCACCATAAAATTAAAACCATTTTTTGAACTAGAACTTCCTTTTAAATTGAAACTTGTAAAATGATTAATAACCGAACAAAGGGGGGGGGGGGAAATGTAAGGAAAATCCATATGAATATCTAAAGACTTTCATACATCTTTTATTGAAATGAAGAAAATTAGTTGCCTATTATTGGGAATGATTGCCTGTCAGAACATCTGTTTAGGATGTAATTAGTCAAGGACAGCTACTACTGCCCATTTTGTAAAGACATGAATACTATCCTAAACAAAGAATATCTACTGAAATAGACCAATTTGATAGTATCAAACAAATGAAAAATAATGTTGAAGCTCTTTATTGGGAAGTTAGGAATAAATGATAAATATCAGCATCCTCAATGGTTGCTAGTGACCAACTGCCAACCAACATTTTTAAACCTGTGTCTAAAACATAACAACTTGCCCAAATAAGAGCTAAGTCCAAATTTCAAAATATTCTTAAAGATTTTAATATTAGATTGGCATAAATAAACAGATTTAATGATAAAATACAAATGATATGTTAAAATATAATAAGATATCAAGACAGCATAATATTCTACATATACACTTATAAAACCAATAATAAAAAATGTTTCGTGAGATTTGAACCCAGAAGCTTACACAGAAGAGCAATGCCTTCTAAACTGCTTGGTCATTGCTACTCCACTCTACTCTCTCTTTCCAGATGCTTATGATTATGACTCTTATAGGCACACTGCAGTATGCACTCAATCATTGCATACTCTTGTAAGTGCTTATGAGTGTCCCTGAAGTTTTTTGATCAATGCATAGAATGTGACAATGACTAATTTTTTTTTGTCAAAGGGTTTTACATGTGTTTTTTTACAAAATAGGATATTCTACAAGTATTAGTAGGCTGCACCTCTCTGTCAGGGAGCATCTGGAGATATACCTATTAATCATGAATATTATTGAAACTTATAATATTTTAAGCAAATAATGTTGAGACTATTATATGGTGCTTGAATTGCTTCTGATGGCTTTTGTTCAAGGCAGAAGAAAGGATGCAGATCATGTTGCAAACATTGCAATTGCAAAGGAAACCATCAACATCAAAATTTGCAAAAGGAACGAGGAAATAACAATCTTTTTCACTATTCTCTCAAGGTAGGTACTGTTTACTTTCCAAGCAAATTATATAAATTTGTAAGCAGTAAGACAGAACCCATTTGGATTGCCATGTTGCAGGATCGCTGGAGCAAGATGGTGTCCAGAAGACTAACACCAGAGGAAATTAGACAAAATGTAAAAGATGATCCAGATTTTGATCCTATGGCTCCACAAGAGGTGGTAGATTACAGCCATTTGTTAAGTCAAGTTGAAGTTAAAATCAAAACTGAGCCAGTGGATGATCCAGAATATGGACAAGCATGAGTCTCCTGCCTGGCTAAAGTGGATGCCACTGAACAGCTGGAAGGTACCTACAGCAATTGCAGGGTGATAGGTTTGGACCAGTACTTAATTCCAAAGATCAAACAAGACTCCTGAAAGCTGTTATACCTGTACAAAAATGATGCCATTAGCGAGAAATAGACTGAATAACTTTACTATATTAACTGTTCTCAGAAATTCCTAGACTAGGTCTAAAGTACATATCTGATTAAACCATTTTTCTTATGACCATTTAAATCATACTCTGGGTTGCTCCTGGATACCAATAAACAGAAAGGGACATTTAAATTGGCTGGAAATGTAAATTTTCCATGTTGTAGGAAAGTATTAATATTTCCTTTATTTTTAAAATATTTTAATAAAGCAGAAAAGGAATTAAGAATGTTTCATGTGTAATACACTGACTCTTTCAAATAACAAGAGTCATGTTCTTAATTATCTAGTGAGTCGATTTGATAATCTTATGCTCCACTTACTGTGAATTATGCAAAACTAGTTTCGCAGGCTTTTGCCTGCATCCTCAGTTGCAAGTCGACTAGACAAGAGTCATGATTTATAAAATCTTAAAATCCATTAAAATATGGGGAAGATTGTTATAACTAATTTTCTTTCTTGGACTCAATGCAGATTCCTTTTCTTTCACAGTGTATTTCATCAGGCTTAGGCAGCTTATCAAATGAAACAAAACTCCATTGATTCTTCTGAATATATTTTGAAAGCCAGAAAGTTTATTATATGGGTATATCTGACCTTCAGTGCTCCAGGTCTTACTCAAAGCATTATTTATCTCACATATACAATCATTTTTTTGTCTTCTCCTCTTCCATAAGGAGCTATGTATTTCAAGCAGCTATTGTTTAGACTTGTTAAATTTATTATGTTTCCAAACCACAAATAAACTTCAAATAAGATAAAATGCACTTAGAGTGCATTGGGATGGAAATAAGATGGAAATTACGTTGAAAGGACTATATAAAAACCAACAGAGTCAAATTTAGCATACATAGTTTTGATCTTTGTGAAAATAATATGCAACATGTCTGCAATAGTTGCATTTATACTAATAAAGGGACTGACAATACGGGAGACAAAGATATGCAGTTATCTTGCTCCACGGTAATGCACCCCATGGAACCTGTTCTACATCAGGGTGGAACTGTGTGTTTAGATAACTGGTATAGCTCACCAAAATTATTCATTTCCTTATATAACAGAATGACAAATGTGATTGTAACAGTACATTTAAATCATATTGGGTTACCAAAGAATGTAAATTCTCAGGCACTAAAGAGAGAATGGAAGTGCATCAATTCTCACCATTGATATATATCTTGGCAAGATAGAAGAGTGATCACACCATTATATAATTGTAGCTCTAAAATATAGGAGACCTCTATAAGATTTCTCTACTCTGAGATGTTTATTCCTACCATTTGCTGAACTATTTTGAAGTGTAATCATAATTAACCATCATAATAGATTACATAATTGATAAATCAAAGGTTCTCTTGCTTTTCACATGAAATGTTCATTTATATTTTGTGACTATTTTTATATGAATGCTTTCCACAACCCTCTGGCGTTATTTAAATATCATTTCTATGACCTTAGAAGGGTATTTAAATATGACATGAATGGGTTAAGAACTGAGGGAAAACTTTTGAAAAAATTTCTAAGGAAACTAACCCAATGAGAAAATCAACTGCCTGCTGCATGGGAAATGCAATGCCACTACTAGTGTACATTGTTGATCTCCCAAGTACCTGGAAGTTTCTGCATGCCATAAGTTAGTTAGGTTGGCAGTTTTGCATTTTATGAGAAACTTCAAAATATAATTTTAAAACATAATGCAAAATGTTTGTGAACAAAAAATAAATCATAACTATAGAGTTATTTGTTATGCACATGATGGTGCATAGAGTTAAAAAAATTTCAAACACTGAACTTTACAGGTTTTTTATTTAGAAATATCCTTTGTAATATCATTTTATTGAATGACAAAACAATTGCATTACATAATTTCTGGCATTATACTAATATCTATAGATTTTTTTTAAATCTTGCAAAAACATAATGAAAATATTCACATTTTTGTACAGTGACTTAACAGCATTAAAAAAGTATATAAACATTAGCATGCATTTTCACATAGAATAATAGGTTAGTTTTATATATTTATTGATAATTTATTGAATAAATACTGTAATATTTTGTATGCATTATCCAGTCTTGTACTAGTCATATTTTTACACCACTTTGAGTGCCACAAATTTACTCTAGTCTTGTGTCGATTAGAGATTAAAAATCTTCAAGATTGACATAAAAATGGAAAATCGTAAAATTATGTTTTACATGAAATTAATTTATTATGATTGTTATGGTGAGTGTGTGTGAGTTTGTCTGTGAAATAGGAGAGGATGAGGAAATGGTGCCACCTTAAGGGAAATTCATTATATGCTTGCATCAATAAATAAAATTTTAAATGCTATTTAGAATGATAGATTAGCAAAATTAAATACCTGCTATTATTATTTATTTTCCAAAATGTTAGGAATTAATGAAAATGAAGCAAATAGTGGAATTACTCTGCTCATAAGGGTAATTGCATCACTATCCCAAATAATGAAATTATTACATGTACTTAGAATTAAATATAGTATGTTTTACCTAAAATACACCTATTTTAACCCTCGCCTTATCTTAAATAAGGCATGTTCATTATTTAGAATGATTATCTTTAAAATGAACAAAAATACACTTATCATCAGCTGTTTCATAGCCACTGCATTCAGTATGGGTTTGTTTCATTTGAGCACAAGTACAATGGTACCATAATTCATTTTTTTTTCTGAATTTTTTGCAAATAAGACATATACTGATGTCACCCAAATTCACAGAACTTTACAAATCTCATTTTCATCAACTTTATTGTCGAGTAATGAGGATTCAAAGCATATGTTTCTTATACAAAATGTTTTGCCTAATTACTTCTGATGGATTTTTTTCTTAGATATATTATTTTATTCTTGGCAACATCTGTCATTTCTTTGTTTCTTCTGTGTTCTTTCTTTGGAGTAAATGTGAGTATTTCTGAATGATGTTTGTACAATTTCTTCTAATTTGCTCATATTCTTAGGTAGGATAGCAAAGGTGATATATCTTGAATGCTGACTTTCTTTCTCTAGGAGGTAGGTTGCTTGATAGAATTTATTTCTTGTGATTTGAAGTCAGTGATTGGGCTCAGTAGATATATAATTCATATCAACAGGTTTTCCTGTAAGAATAGTAATTCAAATGCTGTCGTCTCCAGCCGTCATAATCCTATGAGGTTTGTGCACATTACTAATTCCAGTTTCATCCACATTGTAGATTCTGGATGCAGGAACATTTATTTTAGCCTTTACTGTTTCAATATGTCTGTAAAATACATTTACTTCAGCTTTATCAAACCCTTCAATTTTATTTAGACTCTAACCATCAGGCTTCCTGAGGCTAATTTAAAAGAGCCATAGATCAGTCTACTCCTGTCATCCTTGTATTGTAATTGAATTTGTGGGGGCTATCATTTGCTTCTGCTAATTCAAATGCCATTTGAAGAAGCAGTACATTATCAGTTTATAAAAAAAATAAAAAAATAAATAAAAATAAATAACTTTACACATTGTTAGTATGTGGTCAGCAATCTCTTTTCCTTTATCAGGAGAAATCATCAGCTTCCTACCCATGATTGGTTTGCTAAAGTTATCCTTCTCTATCCTACCTTTAAGATTATCCTTGGTATATTGTATTTCTTGATTGAATTCCTCTCTACAGTAGTTATCACATTCTTAAGATCACCTTCTGCCATTTGGTCTTGTCTCTTGCACTTTTTCTATTCCTTAGCATCTGCAAATTGATGAACAAAGATCAGACAACAAAAACTCTAGCCTGGGGGAATGCAGCCATGGATGTGGTATCATTGCCCCAAACAGTATGATCAGATTTTCAGCCAGTATCCATCTAACCTCTACACCTAATATTAAAAGTTGCTACCTAAATTACTCCTTAATGATATTTCCCAAATAATTTGTAATATTAAAAATTGTTAAAGAAGTATGTTATGAGAATACTTATCTCAGTTTCCTTTGGTCCCAAAGATAGATGAAAATCAAATTTATGAGATATTCCTCAACTAACATCACATATAGCCAAAGATACCAATGCTCAGTGTTTCAAGTTTTATTCACTAGAGTTCACATGTGTTCAGCAGTGTCTCAAATGTGTACAACTCAAAAAATTTGAAGTGGTGGAATAACCCAGGGTGGCAACATTACCCCACTCTCCCCTAAACAAAAGGAGAGTTTTTTTTGGTACTATAAATTTCAGGGAAAAATCAGGTATATCTGTGCCAATATTCTGCCATAGTTGTAATAGTCTTAAATTGCCTAAATTTCTATATAACATTTAGTCATACATATTGAAGTATAAATGAGACACTTTTGAAAATATGAAATGCTATTGCAGTAATTTTTAATAAAGAATTTAAATATATGTATGCTTTATTATTTTATATCTAATCCTGTTCATTTCTTCCTGGCTTTTCATGTATCAGTGTCTGCTTTAGATTTCAGTGCTCAAGTGTTCAAAATCAGGCAGTAAATTGTGTATTTTGGGAGAAAAGGTAAGTATCGATGCAATATATGTGCTAGGGACATTCAGAAAATTTTGCAAGTGCCTTCCCAAAATCCATGTTATCAGCTTTGTTGAAGGAATTTATCTTAAAATCCTTCAAAGTACTCTGTACTTGTTCCAACCACTTATCAAAGGTGCTGCAGTACTCCAAATGAGGTATTTTTTATTTATTTATATATACAGAATGTCCCAATGAGCTAGCAGCTCTAAGGAGGGATTGTCCTTTACAAAAATGTTAAATAATTAATCAGTGTAAAAATAAACTTAAATCTTAAAAGTAGTTGGCATGCATTACAAAATTAATCAATCGGATATAAGAATTATCTTTATCCTAGAATTGAATAAGTTAATTTATTAAGGTGTTTAAACTGTTTTTTTTTAAAATTAAATTAAAAGTAATTCCAAGACCTCTTAATAACTAAAGGAAGGTAGTTAATAGGTTTGGCAGCACTATGTAATATCTTTAACACATATTTTATAAAGTTTACACATTCTGTAGAAAATTGTCAGTATAACTGAGTTTGTAGCTTTTACAAGGTCGCTTACCCATTGATTCCAGCATTGGCAATGTTCACTGAGGGGAACAACCAGAAGTTGCAAATTTTACCAGCTCTGTGAGCAGATACATTATTGTGCAGCCTTAAAGTCTTGTTTTTGGATGTTGCCACCTTAGTTCCTTGAATAAAAGATTCAACACTTGAGTATGATAGCATAATATATTTGTTGTCATTCCTCCTGGCAAGTACCTCAACCATTTATGGTTTTTCATAGTTGAAGACAATTTGCTTCTGAAAATTAAAATATTCAAGAGCAACTACTTTCATACAGTTTCAGTTCTGAGTATTGTTTGAAGTGATGTAGTAACAACAGTAGATATAGGAGTTTCTGGAAAGAAGTAAGGAATAGAATTTAAGATATTGAGAAACAAGAAATTTTTGTGAGCTATACAGAAAAGAATTTATTGAGAATTTGTCAAGGGATAGAAAAGAGTTTTGGGGAGGGAGAAGTACCTAGAAATTTGTGATAAATTGAGGAGGAAAGGGTTCGTTTGGGCCAGAGAAGGAGTAAGGAATTTAAGAGGACTGAGAAATATCTATGGGAATGAATGTTCCATGTGTGGTGAACCTGATAATGAGTATAATATAGCATATTATATTTGAGCAAACAAAGTGGTGGAGACTTCAGGTATGGAAAGAGAAATGAAATAAATTTGAGTGAAAATTTTAATAAGGAATATTTTAGGAATTAAAGGAGATTAAAATATAAAAATGATGGAAGAGTATATGGCAAAGTTAGGGATAAATGGTGGAGGAAGAGTAAAAGTAATACAGGAGAAGGAAATGTAGTAATAGAAGATTAATAAAAATTTGATTATTAGAATAAGTAATGAAAGTCATGAAATTGATTATGGTTTAATCTCCAATACACCAACAGCCTGAAGTTATGATGCATTGGGACTGGAAACAGTTAAGGTAGGTAACTATTGAGTAGGCTGTAAGATGCTGGGTATTTATCTATTCTATAATTTAAAATACACATTTTATAATATGATTTGGTGCTATATAAATAAATATACTGTGATCCGTTTGTCCAGCCATCATTTCGAGTAACGGTGGTTCAGTGAGCAACTGAAGATGGGAGAGATCCTCCCAAAATGCGTCTTACTTTTGTGTAAGTGAATGGAGTTTAGTGTAAAAAATGAATACCTAAGTTTAGGTTAAATATACTGTTGGTTACAATATGATTAAAAGCTAGTAATTTTCAGGTTGTATTTAGTTATTTTTTATTAAGAGGTTGGTTAGCATGGAGCCTGGTTCCTTGCATATTTCAGTAGGCTACTACTGACAAACTGTGGACTAGGTTTTGAAATTAATAATGAATGAATTTTATTTCAGCAAACTACATTACAATTAAATTTACATAAACAAAAATATATCTAAGAATTTAGCCATATCAAAACAAAGATTTCCCCACACCTTAACCACCATTATAGTATGGTAAAGAACCCCTACAATAAATCACCATTTTCTCAACTGTGTATGCCCTCAAGCTCCTTCCTTGTACATTTCCACCACTTATCCATTATTTTTCCTAAGAATTCCCCAATCTTGTTTATTATATCTGACAATATTTTAATTGCCTCTATATCTTGTAGTTATCTCATATTTCATCCCACATACCATTCTTCCACCTTTTTATCATTTCACATTCTATTAGACAATGGAACACATTATCCACTTACGTAATACATCCTATTCTTCCGAATTGACCACAATTATAAGTCAAAAGAAGTTTCATCTTCTAAGCTAGCCCAAATCTCTTTTTTCTCTATATCTTCTACTCTCTCTCTCTCTCTCTCCCTCCCTCCTTTCCAAAATCCACTGATCTTTCACCCATTTGCCACACATCCCCCATTCCAATTTCTTCTAATAGTTCCCACCTCCCCAAACCAGTGCTCTTTTCCCAGTATCTCTTTGGTATGTAAAACATTCTTTTTGTACATTGTTATTATCTAGTTTTAAACATCTTTGCCAATATTTGAAGATCCTCTTTACTATTATACCTTTCCTTTCTACTCTTCCTAGTTCTGCAAAACTTATTTCCTTCGGCGACTTTTTGGTAACTCCAGAACTTCTCTAAAAAACATTCTATGTACCACATCAACCTTTGTCCACCCCTTTGACACCCTCCAAATTTCTAATGCATATATCATCTTTGACTTAACCACTGCCTCATATAGTCTTTCTAGCCATGAAATTAATAATATTATTTGGTTATTTGTGAAATAATGGAAATATGAAAATTTTAATTGTAATACTGTTTGTGTTTGTTGGAAATAAATCCATTCATTCATTCAATAAAAATAACTTTCATCACCAGTGAAAGTATCTGTCAGCCATTGAGGACTGTTTGTTGGAAACATTCTGAGAATTGAAGCTGTGAATTTTATTACAGCATAAGTAATTAAGGTCCATTATGATATAAGCATCTAACTGAGCTTTGTCATTTGACATTCAAACCAACACAAGTTCCCAGCATTTTCCATATGTTACTGACATATTGAGTTTCGTAAACTCATAAGTCTATTTAAAGCAGCAAATAGCACAAGTTTCTAATTAATTATAATGAATTGTATTACATCTACCATATACAACATTTATCCATGTCTTGTGACGGAATTTTGCTCAAATATAGCTAAATAAAAGTAAGTAGGATGCCATAAATTCAGCTGACTGAATAGGCATAATGCATATAAAGTTGAATAGTATAATTAAGGATTTTTAACACATTTTTTCTAAAGTTAAGAAACCCCCTTCCTGTTGCTAAAAGAAAAATGGAAAATCTTATCATATCTATCTGCTGAACCCTTGTCTTTTGCTCTTCAGCAGTTTCCTGCTGGAATATACAGAAGACTAAAGACTTAGTTACACCTAAAAGTATTCCACCTTAACCCAAACCAAGGAAATATGAGATCAAAAATAAAAAAATACAATTAGAAAGCTACAAATTACACACTGCTAGAAACATTATTTATAAGTTGCCGGCATATTTCCACATTCATCAATAGAGAATAACTCTTTTAAGTTGTTGCCTGTATTGATGAAGTAATTTAAATCTATATTTCCTGAATCATCATCCAATAAGTCCTCACCCCCACTTTAGTTATTCTTATTCATTATTAACAAATTCCTGAAATTTATAACAACTTGCCTTTCTTATCCATTTGTCTGTTAATGTAGCCAAGTATTTTAACATTTTTATGTTATTTCCTCTTGCTATATTTTAATATTCTTTGCCATAATAGCTATTCCCTCTATTATGCATTTCATATCTTTTATTTCCATCTTTTAGTCTCTTCACAATATAACAAATAATAAAAGCAGTTATCTATTTCTCCACACATGGGACAAATATCATAGATTTCCACTAACTCTCATACCTCTTAAATTTATTACTCCTGTTCTAGCCCATACAAATCACTCTCTACACATTTCATTACATAAATCATATATTTTTCTCTCCATTCTTATTTCATATTTGATATCTTAAAGATTTTTATCACTCAGGCTACCAAATATCTCTTTCCTACCTATATCTTTTAATCTAAGTCATATCTTTCCAAAAATCTCTAGTATTATATTTTTCTCCCATACTTCACCCATTCCAATTCTTTGTAAAATTTTCATCATTTGAACAACCCAAGATCCTTTCCACATGCATTTCTCCTGTGTATTAAAACATTCTTTTATATTATTTAAATTGTATTTGGGAAGCTATGTAGACAATGGAGTGGCAATATATCCTATTAGAATTTATTATTTATTAAATAGTTCATACTAACTCCACCAACTTATACAACATTAGGACATGTTTTCCGAGCAATGGATACTATCTTCAGCTATTGGCTGGATCCATGAGTGGAAAATTAAAATTCAATAACTATTTTCTATTTTTCAGGATGAAAACTTTTTCCCAAGTAGATAACTCTATTGGGTTCTGAAGTTTTTTCAGCAGCTTAACCTCTGGCTTAATTTTATGATTATGGGTTCAAAAATGAGCTGCCATTGCTGATTTATCTTTTTGTTTAAAATGAATATTCCTAAAGCATTCTTTTTTCCAAATTTCTAAATTTCTCTTTGATTTTCTGATGTATTTATTATTACAATCTACACATTGAAATTTGTGATTTCTGTTCTATTGGTATGATGTCTTTTACTGTGGAACCTAGTATACTTTTTATATTATATTTGTTCTTTGGGGCTAACTTTATGCCATGTTCTTTGAATATTCTGTTGAATTTGTTGCGGTAAGTTGGATGATATGTGAAACTTTTGGTTTGTATCTTTCCTTGATGAACTTCAGTGTGAAAACCTCTTTTATAGATTTTTGTCTTTTAAGTTTACTAATAATTTTTATTAGTAGTAAATTTGTCTCTTGAAACCATTGCTGTGTTAATTATCTGTTGCTATTCTGTTTTGTACTCTGTATCTGTGAATGGGATGTTAATTATTCTGCATGTCAATCTGTACATCATAACATATTTGTGTGTGATGGGGTTATGACTCATCTTTATGTAATTTTCTCAGTGTGTGTATGTGTGTCTTTAATATTAATTCCAAAGTTCAGTATGACTGCATTTCTTATAATTTTTGTATCTAGAAATGGGAGCCACCATTTTATGTAATTTTCTCAGTGTGTGTATGTGTGTCTTTAATATTAATTCCAAAGTTCAGTATGACTGCATTTCTTATAATTTTTGTATCTAGAAATGGGAGCCACCATTTTTCGCCTCTTCCATTGTAAACTGTATAGATTTATGCTGTAAATTAAGGAGTTTCTAATAGGAATTTTTTTATATATTCCACAGTTCTTTCCACTCTCCTGCCCTTAGTTGTAAACCTATCTAATTCCATCAAAGCTACCCATTAATGATGCTCTAGGTATATCCTAGAACTTTCTTATGCATTTTTTTCATTCCTCACCTGCAATTAAAACTTTTACCCAAATAAAATCTTGTTTGCCACCATAGCAAGCACTATTTATATTCTTTCTAGCCAATTTATTTTTATTTCCAGCATTTTCCTTAAACAAGTTCCTATTACTTAAATGTAAAATTGGAACTTAATAGGAACAAGTTCCTATTACTCGCACAGCCAACTTTCCCTCTGCTTGTTCCATTCCCCATTAGAACTCAATTTAATCCCTAAATAATTGCTTCAATTGCTCTCTTGAGCATTATATTAGATACAGATCCAGCTACCAAATCATCCGCAAAAAGTAAACCTGAAATTACTATATTGTTAATTATTGGCAAATGCAAATTTTATTTATCTCTTCTAAAATATTACATATAATTATATAAAACTGGACTTAACTTAACATCTCTATCTCCCTCCCTGTTTGTATGCATTCTGTCACTTTGTCCCTATAATGTTTAATACCAAATTGATTCTGATAATATAACTTTTGTAACACACTTATAAAATTCCTACTGATTCGTTTTATTTTTGAATTTCAACCATAGAGCATTTTTGTTTATAGTGTTTGTTTATTTATTTATTTGTTTATACTGACAGAGTTAAGGTCTTAGGACCTTTTCTTTCACTCAGCCAGTGTTACATACATACATACATACATACATACATACATACATACATACATACATACATACATACATACATACATACATACATACATACATACATACATACATACATACATACATACATACATACATACATACATACATACATACATACATACATACATACATACATACATACATACATACATACATACATACATACATACATACATACATACATACATACATACATACATACATACATACATACATACATACATACATACATACATACATACATACATACATACATACATACATACATACATACATACATACATACATACATACATACATACATACATACATACATACATACATACATACATACATACATACATACATACATACATACATACATACATACATACATACATACATACATACATACATACATACATACATACATACATACATACATACATACATACATACATACATACATACATACATACATACATACATACATACATACATACATACATACATACATACATACATACATACATACATACATACATACATACATACATACATACATACATACATACATACATACATACATACATACATACATACATACATACATACATACATACATACATACATACATACATACATACATACATACATACATACATACATACATACATACATACATACATACATACATACATACATACATACATACATACATACATACATACATACATACATACATACATACATACATACATACATACATACATACATACATACATACATACATACATACATACATACATACATACATACATACATACATACATACATACATACATACATACATACATACATACATACATACATACATACATACATACATACATACATACATACATACATACATACATACATACATACATACATACATACATACATACATACATACATACATACATACATACATACATACATACATACATACATACATACATACATACATACATACATACATACATACATACATACATACATACATACATACATACATACATACATACATACATACATACATACATACATACATACATACATACATACATACATACATACATACATACATACATACATACATACATACATACATACATACATACATACATACATACATACATACATACATACATACATACATACATACATACATACATACATACATACATACATACATACATACATACATACATACATACATACATACATACATACATACATACATACATACATACATACATACATACATACATACATACATACATACATACATACATACATACATACATACATACATACATACATACATACATACATACATACATACATACATACATACATACATACATACATACATACATACATACATACATACATACATACATACATACATACATACATACATACATACATACATACATACATACATACATACATACATACATACATACATACATACATACATACATACATACATACATACATACATACATACATACATACATACATACATACATACATACATACATACATACATACATACATACATACATACATACATACATACATACATACATACATACATACATACATACATACATACATACATACATACATACATACATACATACATACATACATACATACATACATACATACATACATACATACATACATACATACATACATACATACATACATACATACATACATACATACATACATACATACATACATACATACATACATACATACATACATACATACATACATACATACATACATACATACATACATACATACATACATACATACATACATACATACATACATACATACATACATACATACATACATACATACATACATACATACATACATACATACATACATACATACATACATACATACATACATACATACATACATACATACATACATACATACATACATACATACATACATACATACATACATACATACATACATACATACATACATACATACATACATACAATTACAACATTAGTTAAAAACTAAGCAAAGAGAAATGGATAATAGTAACTATAAACACAATACATCAATTTCAGTCATTGTGAATACAAATCATATTTAGCAGTTACATAAAAATTAAGTGAAATAGATGGAAACATATGGCTACTGAAATGAGCATAAGATAATATTTTATTTTACAGCTGAAATCTTATATAGCCAGTTGTTAGTTAAGTACTTTTTTTTTAATTTTGATTTTTAAACATGTGTATATATAAAGTACAGATTTAGATAAAAAAATTAAATATAATCATAATTGTTGGAAAGTATTTACAAATTCTTCATTAAATGAAAACAGTGTTGTAATAATAATTCTTTCACTTTCCATTTAAATATAACTTCTGAGGTTTAACATTATCAGGTAGCTTGTTGTATAATTCCAGAATGTCTTATGCTTTTGCTTAATAATGAAGTATTATGTGTAATTATACTCAGTGTATGGCTGTTTCTTGTGTAATAGCTATGTTTTTCATAGTTAGTCCAAAAGTATACCAGGTGTTTTCTAACAAATGTCACACTTCTAATATATATAAGCAAGGAAGTGGTAATATGTGCAGTTTTCAGAATAAATTGTTACAAGAATTCTTTTGTTTCTTCCCCATTATTATTCTAATTGGAAAATTATGTTTCCTTTATTACAGCTACCCCAAAATATCATATAAAATTTGAATAAGCTGTTAAAATATGCAAAGTATAGATTTCTCAAAGTATTCAGGTTTGCATTATTTTTAATAGATCTAAATATAAAACAAAGCTGACTTAAGTTAGATGCCTGTATTGTAAGCTGTCTCTAGGTCAATAAGTTTCTATCACAAAGATGTCAGTTGTTCTCTCTTTTCTAAAACCTGCATGGAATGCTGAAATTTTGTTTTCTTTCTCTGCTCATTCCTGTAGTCTAATGCCTAAATTTTTTTTAAATTTTGCAGGTAATTTCATCATATCCTGATTAATTTTTTTGCTTTATAATAATTGATTATTTTGCTCATTTCTAATGGTTTTGTCTTGTTAATGTTAAATTCTGGAATGTTATTAAAAGTAAGCCTTTAATAAACAGGATGTTACGAACTACACCAAAATAATTTCAGAGTGTAGATGTCTTATACAAGTCATTTGAGAAATGCAATGTATGGCATTTCTGTTCAAATTTTGAAGCTATGGCTATAAATTTCTAAAGTGGCATTTTGCCACTGGCTAATAATGATGCCCCTCGAAAGCATAACACACGATAACGAAGGAAGGTTTTTGAAGTATCACTCTGAAGCATACCACCATGGGTGGCCGAGGTGGTTAAGGGGCGGACTTGTGAGCGGTAGGTCTGGGGTTCGAATCTCGCCAGAGCCGTCCTCCTTGACTGAGGTTTTATTCCAGGTTTTGGTTTTCCTTAGTCCGTATTAATGGCAAATTCCTGGGAGGTATCCTAAACTTAGGCCTGGAACGATTCCTTCCTTAAAAATAAAGCCTTTTCCAATATATCATTTCATCTCATGTGTCATTAGTGTCCGTCGCTTGTGGTGCATCCGTAGCAAAAACGGGTGTTAAACACCAGTCATTATTTTTTACTTTGGTGCAATAGTTATGACATTAGCTTTCGAGTAAGAGGCGGTCGTTTGTTTTTGAGTTCGAGTCTCGCATGTGTCCCCCCCCTTCTTTTCTTTTCTTTCTTTCCTTCCCCCCTGACTATGACCTAAATAATACAGCTTTTAGCCTACGTTTTAAGTCAATATTTCAATTTATACGCTTAAATCTTAATATTCAATTCATTAATTACAACCCTTGTAGTTATTGTACTTATCAATTAGAATCGTGTCCTGAGTATATGTTAAGTATATCAAGTTTTAGGCATCATGTTTTAGCAAGCTTATTATCCATGTATGTTGGTAATACATTCATTGTTGAGAAAAATTAAAACTTGAAATCATTAAGTAAATTTCAACCATAATTCTTTAGTATGCGTATCGCAGCACTTCATATTAAATTTAAAAAAATGACGTCATGATAAAATTGAACCAGTGGCCTACGAAACATCAGCTTTAGCTTTATGCATTACGCCACATTAACAGTTAAAGAGCTTCATTAGGAATGACAATACAAGAAGGCCATTTATTGATGTTCAGTGTCGCACTGTCAAATGATTAGTTCGAGATTTGAGGGATTTTCATGGCACCGAATCTTGGAAATGAGCTGCGGAAAATCGACAGTTCTTTGCCTGCAAGGCAGTTTAAAGACATTCTAAACTAATTTTTTTTAACCCGGCTTGACTTTAACTCCTACTTATCAGCATCTTATGCCTAAATGCTTAACACCATAAAAATGCGTTGTTTAGTTATGGACCATACTTTGCCTATCTCAAATTGCTTGTTTACGACATCTCTACACTTTCTAAAATTATTTCGCATGTTTCATTAATACTATATATAAATGGTAACAATAAATGTCGCGGTTCATTCCTTGTGAAAAAGTTACCAGAATGCACAACTAATAAAAATGATGTAGGCTAAATGGAATAAATAATTGTCATAAGGTGCTGGGTTCGAATATATATGCATTATACGATTTCATCAATATAAACAGTGGCGGTAATATGTATAAGCTGTCATTTATCAGCGTTCATTGATGTTTTGTGCTCTATAATAGTATATATATTTATTTTTGAAAGTAGTACCTCGGCAATATAAGCCAAAATTTATTTTACAGATAGAAGATATGTTGTCACACGTATGTAGAATTTATTTTACTAAAAGAATAAATATTTTTCATCACGGATGCATTTCTTAGGTTGTCATCTTGGCTTGGATATTTCCCTGCCTGTTTGATCAACAGCTTTGTGGCAACCACAGCATTCGATAAATCTGTCACTGTGGCCAACTAAACTGGGTGGATGCGAAAATTGGAGATAACATGGAGTAGGAAAACAATCGTCAAGTGTCAGTTTCATAAACAAGCATGTCACAGATTGCCATCTTTAGTTATTTTGGATATTGATATGGGAGAATGGTTATATTAAGGATTGTAGCTGCATATTTGCTTATTGTGATCGTAGACGGTAAGTAATGTGAAAACATATCAAAGTTATAGAATGGCTTCTGTCCTTGGCGATATGTCAAGTTATCAATTTGCAATTTTTTTCTTATTTTTAAACCGTTAAATAAAACCATTTTGCATATTGCAACCTGTTCAGCTAATTTCATGTATAATATATTTCATTAACACATGTCAATGGTTCCTCGGAAGAGTTGTAGGTTCGTACATCTGTCAATCAGCTGTTACGTTCTGTCGATGACTAACAGCCTTTAGATATTGCTGAGAAATGAATGAAATCAATAATAAAAATTAGAAATTCGCTACTCTTTTCTTTAAAATGGAGTATTTAACAAGACATTAGCCTAATGTGGGAAAATTACGGAGCACAATGAGTGCATATAATCAAATCAAATCATTAATTCATCTGTAAAAATGAAATACATGATATTAGATACGTCAGGTTATGGAAAAAATAAAATAGAATTAAGAGACAACATAATGATTTAAAAATTAACATTTTACAAAAAAAAATAAATAAATAAATAAATTTAAAAATTATTATTTAGTTATAGTTTGTAGATAAGGTTATAGGTATGTGTGCAACAGACTGATATTTAATTTTAAATCTTATTTTATTTAAAAAGTAAATAAATGCCTGTATTTTTTTTCTAGCAGTAGAGATTCTACAGCAATCTTAAAATTTTTAGGCATTTAATATGTATCAAAGTATGTGGCAGTTTGTTGTGTAATTTAGTACAATTATATAATGGGCTATGTATTGTGACTTATGCTGCTTAACTGATGATTGTTTCTTGTGTTATGGTTGTGTCTGTCTTTGTTCAACTGAAATGCTGGTAGATATTTTTTGATGTACATTAGAACTTCTAATATACAAATGCAGGGAACAAGTAATATTTTTAAGGATTTAAATAGTATTTTACAAGATTCAGTTTTCTTTTTACATGCAATTGTTCTTAGTGACCTTTTTTGCATTAATAATAATAATAATAATAATAATAATAATAATAATAATAATAATAATAATAATAATAATAATAGTGGTGATGGTGATGATGACTATTTTGTTATATATAACTAAGCATGAGTCTTCTAGACATTCCAGAGCTCAGCAATCAATTATGTAAAATAATTATTATTCAAATTGCACTTGGAAGCTATAGACAATAGAGTGATTATATATTGTATTAGAATTTACTAAAACATATTGACACTAACTTTACTAAAATACATAACATTAGGACATAGCTTAGAGATAATAGCTATTATTATTATTATTATTATTATTATTATTATTATTATTGTTGTTGTTGTTGTTGTTGTTTATAGATTCATGCACAAATATCTGACATGGTCAATATCTATACATATACGACAGCAATCCAATAAACAATGATTGTAATTTTAATAATCATTCTCAAAGGAGTCCCCATTGGATGCAATGCACATGTTTCAGCACTTCTGCCAGTCTGCAAACATGCTGGAAATAATTTTTTACAGGTCCTTTAGAATTCCCTCTGCAGACTTCACATTTCTTCTGATTATGAAAAATGTCTCCATGAAGGCATTTCTTCAATTTGGGGTGAAGGAAAATGTCACTTGAGGCTAAATGTGGATTATAGGGGGAGTGAGGAATGATTTTTGTGAGATATTCAGCAGCAACATTTGCAATGTGTGACCAAGCATTGCAGCATCCAGTGTGTCGCATGGAAATGTGGCCTTCATTGTGAGTTTGTGATATGGCACTGCAGAGTTTTCAGGACATCTCTAAACTATTTCCCAGTTGGAGTTGTGTGTGCAGGTATGACATCTGGTAAACCATTCCTTGAATATCAAAAAATGAGATGACTATAACTTTCCAAGCAGAAGCAACTGCCTTTGCTTTTTTTTGGTATTGGTGATAATGGATATTTTCATTAGCAGTGATTTTCTTTGAAACTCCACATCTTCCTGTAACAACATGTTCAACTGCATACAAACCAGCACATAAAATCCCTTTCATTTGGGAATCAGCATTCTCAGAATCACTGTGTACAAACACATTGCATATGCAACTTTTACCAATGTTTAGGTGGCACCCATTGAATTTTCCAGGATTTCTAAAAGTGTTTTTAATTTTATTTCACCATTCTCTCTGATAATGATAGTAGCGGTTTAATGTTTTCTCCAGTTAGAGCACATACTGGAAAACTGCATCCTCTTACCTTTGAAATTGATGACCTTCCTCTCTTTAAACATTTTAAACCATTTTCGAGCTATATTGTACAGAAGAAGATACTCTCCATAGGCCTCCTATAACATTGCATAGACCTTGACTGAAGATATGTCGAGGTGAAAGCAGAATTTGAGAGCAGCATATTGTTCGTTGTGTGTCACATCCATTTTGCTGTAATATATATTATAAGTATGAAAGTATGATAACTGAGACTATACACAAAAATATTTAAATGGTAAACTCTACAACTAATAACACTGAAATACTGCAGTCAGTGATTAAGAGAACTATTTACTTATTTACAGTGCAAAAATAATAGCATAAGATAGGACATTTTATAGTTCAATTCTGTACACACATTTGTTAATTGAAAAATGTTTCATATTTATTTTGAAGCTACTACCAAAAAGTGAGTTAAGTTCAAGTGGTAGTTTATTAAATATAATAGCACCTTTCATATAGAGATTAATTACAACTTTCTTCTTAATGAGCTTTTATGGAAGTCTCTGTTGTATATGATTATGAGTATCATTATTATTCCTTTTGTTCAACCCATGATTATTTGTATCTATCAATAATATAATGATATTACTGTAAATAATTTTCTCTGATAAATTTTAGCCTATATGATTCTAATTTGTTAATATGAAACATTAATCCTAATGCATTTCTTTTGCAATACCATAATTCTATTTATATGAGTATGAACTGCAGAAATGGGAAATTATGGAAATTTCAACATAATGTGGAGAAAGACCATAATACATGTTCATTATTTTCGTTACATCTACATAACTCTCCCATTTCTATACAAATAAATGAGATCACTAAATTTATATAGACATTTTTGAAATGCCAATTGAAACTTGTACGGTGAAGCTAATCATAATTAAGATCATTGTATGATTGAGTTAAACTACACACTTTTATTGACTCCACTTACTTTTTTAAATGTAGTATATGTTTGGCTTACCATTGTCACATTTTGAATCGACAGTTAGCTGGTGATGCAGACAATGGTCTGCAAAACATGTACTACATTTAAACAAATAAGTGGAGCCTATAAAAGTGCGATTCAATCACACAATGATCTTAATTTATATAGACATGTTTACCTGTTGAACCCAAGATAGTCTACTATATATTTTAATACCAAAAGGGAATGTGATGTAACTATGTTTAACACAAATTCTGGGGAAAGAAATTTCATTTTTGTTCAAGTCAAAAGAATTATATTTGTTACTTTGCATGTTCAAATGTCATTTATTATATTCAAAATATTTTAGAAATAATGTAGCACTGAATTCTAGGACTGAGAAATATCTTTGGGAATGAATGTTCCATGTGTGGTGAACCTGATAATGAGTATAATATAGCATGTGGAGACTTCAGGTATGGAAAGAGAAATGAAATAAATTTGAGAGAGTATTTATACAATCCAGAGTATTTCCCCAGCAATGTGCAGTGGTGTTGTCTGCATAGCTCACAAGTTCAAGTATTCCCATTAGGAATGTCATTAACATAGATCATTGTGGAACACCACATTTATCTATGATTTTACTTTGTTCAGATAAGAGCCAAGGACATAAAAATCTCATTATATGCTGTCGATTTTCTAAATATGATGCAATAAATTTATTTGGGAGACAATTACACCTACATAAGCTCAAGTATATGTAGATTAATATCATACAATCATATAATATAATATAAAAATGATAGATTAATATCATGCTAGAATTTTGTCAGATTTACCATTTTACTAACTACATTGTCAGTCTTGTTTAACTTCTCCAACAACCATGCATTAAGCAAATTATTGCAGAAGTAGTGGAGCATGATTTATGGACATCATGTTGTGTTAGGGATAATCTATTTTTTTAGCTTAATTCAAAATAGAAAGCATATTGGGTCACTGTGTTCCACAGTTTGCACTATTAAGGCAAATTTTTGTAATTGGAAGTTGTAGATCATTAATGATATGTATTTTTTTTTAAATAATAGTTGTATTGCACACCATAGATCTACGCTTCAGTTTCAGTCATTGTCAGAAAGTACATTAATAAATCAAACAATTTAAAACAGGAAGCAAATTACCTCATATAATAATGGGATATTTCCATTTATACTATAAACAATTACATTCAACTTTATTTTATATACATATTTACAATTCATTTGTTTTGCACATACATTTGTCTATCAAGAAGTTTTTCAATTCTGTTTGAAACTTTTTCCCTATTTGATTTTTAATTCTTAGTGATAGTTTATTATATAACATTTTACCAGTTACTCTCGTATCTCATTCAGTAGCTTTTTTGTTTACATTTAGACAATAATAATTATTGTAAGTCTGAATTATGGTTGTGGCAATCCTTATTTAGGATCTTGTCTTGTTTATTGTTAATGACAAATAGAACTATCTTGCATATAAAATGATATCCTAGTTAATATTGATTTCCTAAAAATACTTCCTCATGATTCTCTCCCGCCTGCCTTACAAATACATCTCAAACAACTTTTTTGAAGGATTAGTAGTCTATTAATATTTACACCACTTGTATTTCCCCAATTGCATAACAAAAATACATATAGATTAAAACATAATATATTAATTTTAGACTATCTGAATTTAAATATTGTGATAATTTCTATAAATACAGAAAGATACAGAAATGACATACTGACAATTTTTTTTAACAACTGACTGACATTGAATGCTGAACTGAGTGTTTCCAGTTGATACCCAGATATCAACCTAGCCAACTTATATGATTGATCCAACAGTTGTTTAACAGCTGATAATATGAGCAAATGTTCCATGAAACATGCCCTGAATAAGTAAGTGAAACCATAAAGAGTGTTCTAAATATTTTGACTCAGAAGAGACTACCCGTATAACTTCTTAATAGAAGAATGTTTCATTCTATAGAAGATCTTCTAAATAACTAAGTTTATTTTTCCCTGTACCTTTTGCATTTATATCAAAGATAATACTGGATGAATAATTTGAATTGTATCAGAGTAGAGATCTGTAATTAAATTAGGAGAAATAAAAGAACCAATAGTTTATTCTTAAGAAACTTTATTTTTAATTATTCCCCTAATTGATGAATTAGTTTTATTTTCAAAATGAAGAAATTACCTCTGCTTTTCTGGTTTTCTTTTTAAAGCAGAATAGAAAACATTGTAAATTTTTATTTTATAATATGGAAGGCTAATTTTGCTATAAGGATTTCATGATTAACATAATCAAAAACTTTCACTAAAGCCACAAATATTCATTTGGCATCCGACAATGCTGCCATCCAAATGTGCTTCCTTAGTGAAATCTCAGCTAAATAGTGACTGCGAAGTGACTTCTCAATAATCCTTTATTTATAATATTTTCCAGATTATAACCTCAAAACAGTAGTAAATAGTATTTCTATCTTTCTAGAATCTAATCCTCAGTTTGAATATATTTATATATAGATAAGTGTTGAAAAGGCCTTGTTCAGAAAAGGGCTGTCTTGATTTCTTGAATATGCCGTTCATGGTTGATAATGTGAGCGACGTCTCACCAAACATGTCCCAAGTTTTTTAAAAAAAATTTTAAGAGTGGATTGTCAAGAGTGTTTTAAAGTAAATTATATTGTACTTACGAAGCTGTTGACAATGGAGTGGATAAATCCTACACTTATGTAATCAATTTGCTTACACTAAAACTAGTTTATAAAAGTAAGTGGAGTTTTAGTGTAAGCAAATTGATTACGTAAGTGTAGGTGTTTTAAAGTGTTGACATGATTTCAAGTAGTTGTACTTTTAATCTACCTAAGAATCTAAGAATTTGTTTGCTGCTGTAGTAAGAGTTGTTCCTTTTTTTTTTAGCAGGGCCTTTCATTACCAAGGATTACTATATGAGCTGGACTCCACTCTATACTTATATGTTTAAGTCTAGATAATTAGGTTAACATTTTCTTTATTTCTTGTACTGTTTTTGATTTTGGTTTTTTCCTGGAAGTGATTGCTTGTATAACAGATTTTGAATTTACTAGGATAACTGCTTTTTCAAATAAATTGAGTTGTGCGAGAAAAAATAAGATTCCTGGCTCTCCCCCTTAAAAATGTTTTATTTTGAATCAATTACAATGTAATACCTGAAGCGATCACAATAAATTCCTGCTTTACTCCTTCTTCTGTTATAAGCAAGCCATCAATGTACACACCCAACCTGAAGGTTATCTTATATTGAGGGCTTTTAATGTTAATTATTTAATAATTTCAGTATGTACATAACATTGAACATATTCTAGTGAGTTCTCTTACATAGATAGTGTAAAGTTTTGGGTAAAGAAAACCATTCAATTAAAAATGAATGTAGGAATCCACAGAGTGAAACTATCATAATCTTGTTGAATTAAAAGTAAAACTTATGAAATCATGTCAATATATTAAACTCTCTTGATGTTTTACATTAAAACTTTTTTTATTAAAAAGTAAGTTGGGACTAGTTTTGTGAGTCACTTGCTCACATTGTCAACCAATTGTCGACTAGACTAACAGATCTCTTCAAGTAGCAAAAAAAGAAAGAAAAGAATAAAAGAAAACCATTTTAGATTAAAAGATAATTATTCTATCTTCTATTTTGCATGTAGCATAAACAGGAGACTTGCACAGTCATGACCAGAAAATTAAGTTTTTTCAATCAACATGCTCAACTTTGTATTTCAGATAGATTGTTCAAATACATGGAGAATAAATATGATTCAACACAGCCTTCACATGCTATTAAGTTTTGCGCCAAGTATGGTTAAGCTACAAAGATACTGTAATGCTGTTTGAAATAAGGTGTCTTAATATTTCACAATGCAGTCTTTTTATTTAAATAGTAATAGTAAAAGTTTAATATTAGATTCATTTCTGGAACATAAATACATTGATTGATTCCCTTAAATGTTTGTAGGCTGTTGCTATGCTACGGAATCTCCAGAGATACAGGAATTTGCTGTAGATCTGGGAGACAATCTAACACTTCCATGTACAGATCCAACAACTATGATGCCAGTTGATGACACAAGATCAGTTGGCTGGACCCAGGAGGGTCGAGATGAGAGACCCTCCAGAATGAAAATTGGGCATGATGGTGAACTCACACTTATTGACTTGGAGCGTAAAGATGCTGGGGTATATACGTGCACTGTAGATGAAACAGATACAGTGATAACCAGAGTTAAGGTGGAGGTTAGAAGTAAGTATTTATTTCTTTTTAAAGTAGTTTTTAGACATATGGATTTATTTTGTACAGAATTAATAACTTTGTTTATAACATATGTCTTATTTGATGAACAAGGAAACAAAAAAGTTAAATGCAAGAGCTGTGTTTGCTAATGCATCTCTCTGAAAATCTGCTGTTTACTTTGACTAATGCTTACCATAATGTTATAAACTTTCGAAAGGAACTATACTAGTGTTCTTGTGATCAGATAACAGTTTTTCCATACACTATCACTGTCACTCTTGAGTTAAGGTATAGCTGAAAGAGTACATTACGAGGGGCATAACCAAGGAAACACAAGATTTGAAATATTTTTATATTGTTTTTCAACCTATCACTTTGTAAATCAATGTATTTAGTGCAACAACTTTTCAACGTTTTAATACCCTCAGTAAAATAAAATTTGTCCAATATTGAATTATCTGTCTCAGCTTCAACCTCATCATTTGATTTGAATCTTAGTCCGCCCAGCTGTTTCTTCAGGTTTTGGAATAAAAAGTGATTGCTGGGAGCCAAATCCAGTGAATATGGCAGATGTGGAAGCACTTGGAAGTGAAGGCCATGCAGTTTTGCAGCAACAATCTCAGAAATGTGTGAAGGCACATTATTGTGATGAAAGAAAACTTTCTTTTTCCAAGGTGTGAATGTTTAACCTGAATAGCATCGTTTAGTTGGTTCAGTAATGAAGTGCAATACTCCCCGGTGATGTTTTTGCCCTTCTAGAGGTAGTCTATCAGCACCATAACATGAGAATCCCAGAAAACCATTACCTTTCCTGCAAACAGATTTGTTTTTGTTTTCTTTGGTGCACTTTCACCAGTTGCCACCACTGTTTGAACTGCTTCTTCATTTCTAGTGTGGCATGTTTTATCTACTGTTATGAAACTTTGAGAAACCCATTGTTTAAACCAATCTAAATGCTCTTGCAAAATGTTAAATTGAATGTGTTTTTGGTCCATTGTTAACAAATCTGCACCCATCAAATGGAAAGCTTTCTCATACTCAAAATTTTATGTAAAATGTATTGGACATGCCTATCGAGGTCTTTGCAATATCAGCCAACTCTCGTACCTTCAATCATTGACATTCAGTAGGGCATTTTGAATTTTCGTCACAATCTTGGTTTTAGCAATTTTAGGACTCCCTGAGTGCTCATCATCTTAAATGTGTACAACCATGCTTAAATTCAGCAGCCCAATTTTTAATCATCGAAAATGAAGGGGAGGTATTCTTTAATGTGAAATCTAACTCTTTTTTGTGGTTCTATTGGGATTAAACCCTTCAAAATGAAGTAATTGGGTTATTCTATTTTCAAGAGGCTACTGTTAATACAACTTTAGAGGTTAAAACTCTTTTCTTTCCACAAGTGAAACACAAACAATTTCCAGCACCACCAGGCCTAAATTGTTCATGATTGGTTGAATCTACATTTCAATGTTAGATGGATTAGGTATAGGATCCTATGTGCAAGAGATCACAACTATAAAACTTTTTGAGTTCGTAATCACAATGCAGAAAACTGCAAGTTACTATCTCTAATAGTTTTTTTTTTTTTTTTTTATAGTTTTTAAAATGTTAAACACTTTATGAACATCTTATACAATGCTAAAATTTTTCAGGTGGCTAATAAAATTTATAAACAATAACTCTGTATTACCTTTCAGCACCACCACCGGCACTGGCAAATGTTACTGTTCATCCCTCTACTGTATTGGCTTTGTTGCTGTGGGAGGTTGCTGACACTGGAGGTTATCCCATCACTCATTTTACAGCCCGTTATCGTGAAAAGAAGCATGAACCAAAGGATCACTGGCACACTGTCATGCCAGAACATATCAGTCCAAATGTGGTAAGGCAGTTATGTTCAAACATTGGATGCAGTTGAGGTACTTTGTATATAAAAAATACTTCACTATGCAATGATATAGACTCCACCTCCATTCACTTACATGCACATCATTGTTAATTTGTCCTTTGGTCTTTGGGACATAAGGCCAAGGGTACTTAGATATGAAGCTAAACTAACCTTCCAGTCATGTGGATATTGAATTGGATTGAGACACTTCCCTAGTAGCCATATTGCACTATGCCACCAAATAAGTAGATGGGGGTACTAGCCTCAGAAAGTAATGACATACTATCAGGTATAGACAATATTCTACATAAAAGTAAAAAAAACTTAAAAATAAAACCATAATCTCAGAGCTCACATTTCCAGGATAATTGTGACTAAACTGGGGAAGTGTGGTAACTTCACCATGCAGTCTGCCATAAGTTCTGTCCCTCTTACAAATGACTCTGTTTCATGGAGAAAATACAAATACTGAATACTGAATTAAAATTTAGTAATAGACAAGTATAATAATTATAACAATAAAGGACATTAGTATTAAGTTATACCTTCACTATTTTATTTATTAACAGAACATGTTTAAGGAGATGTAGCTCCAGTCAGAGCTGGATACTAACTAACAGTATGATATATGGAGACCTCTGGTGGTTATCCAATATGATATGATACAAGTTGTCCAGTGATGGGGTATCAAAATTCATAATAGTATGTTATTTTTAGGGTGAAGATTGTTACAGGTCATCTGCAAGATTTTGAAGAGTCTGAGGAGCACAGGACTGTCTCAGACTCGGTTCTACAGCTTATTCCATAAATGCTCATGGTCAAGGTTCGGATTCCTAGCAGACTAGTCCATGTTTGAATCTGGAGTTTATGTGAAGTGGCTATGGTAACTCTTCCTATATGCACTCTAGTATTGTCCTGCTGCAAAACAGAGGCCCCATTCTGGTGCAACAGGCAAAACATGCTCTAATACCATTTCAGCAATGTATCTGGCAACATTAAGCTGGTTTTTGATCACTGTTTGGCCATCAGTAGTGATGCCACCCCACACCTTGACTGACCCACTACTAAATCTATTCCTTTCCTGGACTACTAAAAACATTCACCATGGTGATGATATACACACAAAAATCCGTCATACTGTGTTAGCCAAAAGTGAGATTCGTCTATAAACAGCATATTGCATCAGTGACAAAACTGCCAGTTCCTGTGTTCCTGGGCAAATCTCAGTAGGGCTCTTTTATGAGCAGGTGTTAATCTTGGGACTTTATTTATGAGGTCTTTGTGGCCTTAAACCTGTTTCTCTAAATCTATTTCATATTGCTTGGTCACTGACCTTTGTACCTTTGCTGCCCTCAGATCATTTTTATGATCCCAGCAATAGCTCTGCACTACCAAAGAGCACATTTGACTACATATTGATCTTCTCTGGCCAATGTTTTATGTTTTTGATTCTGACTTGGTTTCCTAGTTGTTTATCTGTTTCAGTGAAATGCTTCCATGCCCTATCAATAACAGATTTAGCCAAATTAAACTCAGCAGCCACTGCATGAATAGTTCAACATTCATGCAGCAATGTAACCCCTCGAAAATTTTTACCTCAGTGAAGTGTCTCATGCTAAGTAAATGTAAACAAAGAGTACAAAAGTGAGCCCTTTACCTACAGGCACTAGATGTCAGTTTCAAATAACATTAATTGTTGAACACCACGTTTTCAATAGCATCCTTATGTGAAATGAGAAGTAGATAAGATGTACACAGCTGAAGGTTTAAACTCTCTGTAAAAAAAGATTTACCACCCGAAACTTAACTGCAGCAGCAATACACATGTTCAAACTTTTGTCTCTCTAATTGTTTTGAACAGAGTATTTTATAAAATTGCTAATTTCCCCCCCTCCCCATTGGATGGCATGTAAATTTTTAAAAAGAATTTTTCAAGACCAAAATATTAAATTTACTTTAGTAACATTTATTAATTAATTTATTAATTTGTTTATTTAATCTTTTCTGGGTTTGAAGTCTGCAAAAAAGAACACTTCTTTTGGTACCTACAGAAAACTGACACACATACATACAATTATATAAATAATAGTTTCAACCAAGGCACCACTAGCATTCAATCATGAACGGCTTAACTCAGTTTGAATTATATATAACATGATGGTTTATAGTGGGATTACATTTTTCTTGTGATGATTTTCTGTTTTCATAAAGAATTTTATGAATCCTTGCAGTGACAGCTTTTATGGATGCTGTTGTTCTTGATACACATGGCTTGCACTTCTTAGTCAACAATTGACAAGATCACGTCTCATTATATCACTTTATGACATAATATATACCTCTTGTTTGCTATTTGTATCAGCTCTAACATTTTGAAAATCTTCAATAAGTGTTGTTTCATTTGTATAATGCAGTAACAGTGATACAGTTCTATTCAACTCCCCACTCCTGGTTTACTGCATGATGTATAGCCTTGAACTGAAGGACTTCTAGTTCCTCTTTTTCTTTTGCACTATGTATACAAATACCAGAAATTGAAAGTACACAGATTTTAGAATTTTACATTGATACAAATCTAAATTACCAATTACACATAAATAAAATAAGTAAAAAAATAATCAGTTTAATATGTGTAATATGACAAGTACAATAGTTGATGGGGCAAAAGGAGGTAAAACAGGTATATTTTCCATTTATTAATTCACACTTGAATTATGGAATTACAATATGGGTTAACACCTGCAAAAGGGAAATACAACATAACTATAAATTATAGAAAAAAGGCAATAAGGATGATAGCTAAAATAAACAGAAGAGAATCATGTAAAAACAGTTCTATTAATTTGAAAACTCCAACCGTTCTTTCTATGTATTATATACATACTTTCAACAAATTAAATAAATAGAAATGCTGACATACATACATGTAACACTAGGATTCAATTTGATTTGTTTCAAAAAACATTAAGAGTATCACTCAGCAATAAAGATGTAAAAAATAATGGTACAATATTCTACAATCATCCAGAAAATATTAAAAACATAAAAGATGATATATTAAAGTTAAAAGAAGTACAAATATTTCAACTAATCTAGTTGCATATTCTATTTGAGACAACAGAACAAACAAAAAATAAATGTAGTGAACAGATAAAGGCTTAAACATATTGTACAAGTGCTGTTCAATAAGAATATTATAATTTTATTTTATAAGATACCTTTACTCATCATTTTGATGATCCTTCTCAAAGTATGCCTGTTGAATGCAATGTACCCATTGCACCATTTCTACCAGTCTTCAAAGACATGCTGGAACCATTTTTTGACACATCCTTCAGTATCACCTTCACTGTTTAACCACTGCATCTGATGATGGAAAATGCATTCCATGAAAGTGTTTCTTCAATTTGGGAAAATGGAAAAAATTGCATGAGCTAAACTGGACTATAGCGAATAGTGAATTGATTTTTATGAAATATTCAGCAACAACATTTGCATTGTTGCGACCGTGCATTATCATGGTGCAACATCCAGCTTGTTGCATGGAAATGTGGCCTTTTGCATGTGATATGGCTTTGCTGAGCTTTCATGACATTTCTCCAATATTGTCCATTTACATTTGTGTACACAAATACAACATGCTGGTAAACTATTCCTTGAATATTGAAAAATGGGATAACCCTAACAGTCCCAGCAAAAGCAAAACCACTTTTGCTTTTTTTTTGTGTTGTGAGCGTTGCTGTTTGTTCTTAGGATCAAAATGATGTTGTTTCAACAGCAGTGATTTAAAAGAAATTCCGCATTTTTCTGTAACATCATCTTCAACTGCATACATAACCTCCATGCTAATGTTGTTTTGTTCAGGAATCAGTCTTCTTGTAATCAGTTTGCACACAAACATGTCTCATTGAAACTTATCAGTTACCAGCCTGTGGGTTGAACCTAGTGAATTTTCAGAATTTCTGAAAGCATCCTTAATGTTATGTGATAATCTTCTCTCACAATGACAGCAGCGGTGTTAATGCTTTCTTCTACTAGAGTACAAACTGGAGCAACTGTCCACCTTCCCCTCTTTAAACATTTTATACCATTTTCATGCTGTGCTGTAGGAAAGAACAACTTCTCTATACACCTCCTGTAATATTGCATTGGTCGAACTGAAGATTTGTTGAGATGAAAGCAGAATTTCAGAATGGCATAATGTTCATTGCATGTTGCCTACATTTTGCTATAGGAGGAAACTGAACATGTCTCAACTTGCACACCTCTTAGAGGCAAGATCTGGAAGTGACAACAATGAAACTAGTACGTTTATACATTATGCATTAAGCTAACAAAATATTGTGAAGTTAAATTTTAGTGCGGGAAATTATGGCTGTAAAATATTAGGATCATTCTTTATTACTTTGTGTAGCAATGTTGCTTCCATTTTTAATGTTGATGAGCGAAGTGCAGGCGGGCGACTCTGTGCTCTGTGGCCAGAACTGGTAACTGACTGAAGATCTTGTTATCCAAGGTGTCGTTGAACAGTCCTGTTGCTTACGTTAACTTTCGGCATATATTCTGAGCTTCAATCACAGTTGTATAGTGGTTTCTTAGAACCTGGGAGATAAAAAAGTGATCATCTCTGGATGTAGTCATCCTTTTTCTGCCAGATCCAGGTCTTCTGGAATAACTCTGTGTTTCTGTGAACCGTTTCACAGCCTCTTGCACCATGGTATAAGGTGTGTCTGTGGTTGTAGCATAATGGAGGATGCATCCATCATAAATCAGGTTATAGCCCCAGGGTATTTCATCAAAACTCAAAGGTATGATTTCAACTGAACTTGGTGATAAAATGAGAAACTAACCATTGTTGTTCATTCTAAACAGAAAGAGTGCCAATTTTTAAAAGGCGGTGTTGCAATAAAGGGAGAAATATCTTTTAATGATTACACTTTGTTCACAGCAGTAACACCCTCAAATGGGATAAAATGCATTTATTAGCCTATAACATGGAGATAAAAAGTGACCAGGCATTCAAACTCTAGCTGATGCATCCAAGAAAATAATTAACTATATTTACCAATAGTACATGTCCATAACTGAAAATTAGGTTTAAACTTAAAAATTACCAGAAATTCTCTGCTATCAGTTTTTTTCCTCCCTCCCCCCCCCCCCCCCAATGAGTGTATATTAACAACATTTTTAAAATGCCATCTGTACTTCTTAATATAAGCAAATACAACAATAGAATGTAGGAGTCCAACTTTATATATTTTAGTGGCAGAATTTATGGCAAGACTATACACCACTAGGGTTAATGCAAAGTATTTGGGGAAATCAAGAAAATAAAATGTTCAGAAATATACAGAGATTTTTTGTAATAATTTTACAAACTTTCATGGCTGATTGAGAAGAACAAAAGCACTGTGACGGAACATCTGCTATAGACTTCAAAATGTAATATGTTCTTTGGAATAGTTTGTGTTATATTAGTAATATATTTTTGTACTTCAAGCTCAAAATACAAAATGGCTTCAGAATAAGATGTAACAGCCTTTTTGTTTCTGTGAGATCCATTAGCTTCTCTTTATATTTGGAGTCATAAATCAGAAAAATTTGATGGTGATAAAATATTCTATATATTACTAAGTAGCACATGAAGATTATTTTAATACTCAGGGAAAAGGGGAAGACTAATATATGTTTCAGTTGTTTTATCTGATTAAAATTACTAAGTGGTTAATTGTCACAGCACTTTGCACAGCATAGTTCAATACTGTGTTCTACATGCTTCAACAATTCAGTCGACAATTGCAATTCCTGTATCAAGATTTATGATAACACTCCAATAATGCACTTTGCTTTTCACATTTAATATGATGCCAACCTTCCAGTCATGCATTTATCCTGAAGTGCAAATGTATCAGGGAAAGAGTGAGTGCTACACACATTACCTTGACCATCAATAGATTTACTATTAAATGACTACTAACATTTTTGAAGTCAACTTTAAGACCTCTTGAGAAATTACTCGGGCTGAATGATGCAATAAATGACTTTTTAATTTGATCAGGAATATAATTGGATACCAAAAAATATATATGCTCAAATTTATTATTGCTGTATATATCGAATGGCCCAAGGGTACATATACAGTACAGACCACCACAGGTGGCCGAAGTCATTAAGGTGCGGACTCGTGAGCAGGTCTGGGGCTCAACTCCCACCAGGACCATCCTCACTGACTGAGTTTTTTTCAGGTTTCCTCAGTTCTCCTAAATGGCAAATGCATGGGAGGTACCTTATACTTAGGCCTGGAACGCTTCCTTACTTTAAAAAAAATCCTTCCCCAATTAATCATTTCATTTCATGTATCATCAGTGTCACTGCCTATGATGCTTCAGTAGTTAAAACTAGCATTAAATGCTATTAAAAAATGTGCAGATCTTCATAGATATTGGAAATGGGCTATGGGGCTAGTAAGTGGGTATGGAAACTGAATTAACAGAATGCAAATTTTATCAGTGGAAAGTTAACAGAAAACTGAAAATGCATAAAGGTTGTGCACAACATAGAAGAAGAATTTCATACTCCCCCATCAATACGTCTGACAATTTACTGTATAAGAGACAAATTTGAAGCAATATGTTCTGAAAAATGCACCCGAATCTGGATGTTCTAAGACATCTTTGGACAGAAAAGAATGAGATGATAGTCGCCCAAACATTTGTGAATAGTTAAAAAAAGTCTGTGTATTTCAGGAGCTATGCATGCCAAGAACATCTTTGCAAGGTCCAAATTGAAATTGAATACTTACCATCCCTGGACTTCTACATGGTTTCTGGAGGACGACATAGACCATTAGCTGCAATTTTATGAAATTATGCTTAATCAAGTTGATTATTAATCAGACTTTCTTAATAAAATCATCTGGTCTGATGAAGCCTGTTTCAAGTTGTCTGGGCATGTGAACAGACATAATTGTACATACTGGGCAGACTCAAGTGACTATTGCATCTCAACTGAACCAGCCAGACCTCACTGTGTAGGGTGCAATATCCAGCAAAGCTGTTATAGGACTGGTTTTCTTAGATACAATTTTGGATGGTAACAATGATCTATACAGGTTGCAAAACATAGGGTTGCCACAACCATGAACAGAGATGACTTCCCTGAACTGTACTTCCAACAAGATGGGGCACCTTGTTATTTTGCTGTACTGGTAAGGAACTACCTGGACAACTGTTTCCTACAGCATTGGATCAGACAGTGCAGTAGCATTGTCTGGTCACCACATTCACCCGATCTGACACCTATGGACTTTCTTTTTTTGGAGTGTATTAAAACATAAGACATTTGAGAAGAAACCTCACACAGTAGACAAAAGAGTTCGGAAATGGAAAATAATCAGTATCCTTTTTAGACAGTGTGTCCATCTGTTTCATGAAAAAGGTCTCAGACAGCATCTCCAAAAGCTACTTAGATGACATAACATAGTGACAGTTTTTAGACTGCCAACACAATTAAGAAATGCATTCCACTCCACAAAGGACACAAGGAAACCTCTTGCATCACCCAGTGTCTACAGAATACCATGTTTATGTGGTACAGTTTACATTGGTATGACACAGTGCAGCATTAATACATGCCTTACAGAACATAGGAGACAATGCCACCTAGGTCAAGCAGACAAATCAGCTGCCATTATGCATCCCCTCCTAGCTGACAGAGAGCATAAAATTAGTTTTCAAGATATTGACATGTAAGCCTCAAAATCCCATTATCATCCTCACTTATACCAGGAGGCAATTGAAATTTACAAGCATAGAAACAACTTAAACAAAAAAGAAGCCGCTCTGAAATTGCATTCAGCATGGTATACTAAGACAAAGAAACTATATGACCAATTAATAACAAACACCCACAAGCTCCAGCTTAGATCCAATCCCCTCAGTCAAGCGAACCAATCAGAGCTCAGTTCTACAAGCAGTCCATTATATATACCTCCACAATTTCCGTTAACGAGTCAGTCACTGCCTTGTCCTCAAGCGCACCACTGATGATGTCCCCACAGTCATAGATGAAATGTCTGGGAAGATGAAGGAGAAGAATCCTATTGGATCACAGCCTTACAGCCCGAAAGACTCGGTTTGTATAACTGAAATTAAGATTTCTATTTCAAAGTTTCATTTTTAAAAATCCACATGAAAAATGTTTCTGCATGGAAAAAGTATTCATGCATATGTCTTTACATAACTTATAAAAGTATTTTCCAGTTATCCGATAAAATCAATTTTCTGGTACTGACTTTATCCTCTAGTTATCAGATATAAGAGATTTTACTGTATTATTATTACTATAATAATTATTATAAATTTAAAAACAACAATCTTTAAGTTTTCTTTTTGCACTTTAATAAACAATCTAAAATTATTTTGGCTTATAACTTTTGACTGAGATGTTTCTGGACTGAAATTCTTATGCCTTTGTCCTTATCCATCATCCCTGAAAGTTTGTAACATCACAAAAATAAATATTCTCTATATGAGGACTTTTAACACTTGATAGCAATAGCTGACCTCCACAGTAAGTAAGTTAAAGCTGGTAATAATTTCACGCATGTATATATTATTTAATCAGAATTCGTCTTAGTCCCATTTTATTTTTTAACGTGACTTTCTTGATGTAACATTAAAAATGTTATTTCAGAGACATATTGATGTGTACAGTCTTCATCCAAATACAACCTATGTGTTCAAAATCTGGGCCACAAATCAATTGGGTTCAGGAGAGGCCACAGAACTTGAAGCAACCACTTTGCATGATACTGGTGAAATAGGTTAGTATCACATGTCTTTTTGTAATTATCTGGGTCTTATTCAGCATAACTTAAAAAGGTTTGTTCAGAGCATGCATAAATGTAATATGTTTTGTGTTTAAGCACTTAATATATTTTTGATGTGCCATAGCAAAATAGTCCAAAGAGCCTTTGGAAATCAGAAATGCATAGAAAAGTGAAAATGTTACTGAAATAGAAAATTGTAATTTCTAAGGGTCAGTGCTGATTTTCTGTTAGTCTTGAAGTTACACTATTATTTTTGGCCTGCAGCTGCAGTTGAATGCAAGTCACAAGGGGCTAATACCATATTGGTTGTTAATTCCATAGATGGACAAATTTCTACTCTCACAACTTTGATCAATAATAGCTTGCTTGCAATATTACAAGTGCTGGTCATTAAAGACTAGGAATGAATTGTTTACTTCACAAGGCATGGTCAAGGTTGATACAGTTTTTTTCAAAATAATCTCCATTAAGTTGTATGCACTTGACCCAACGTGTGTGACAGTCCTGAAGATGGGCTGAAAACTGTTTTTTGACACTGTCATCAGAAACACCTCTGCCTTCTTCACAACAGCTATTGATGAACTAAAAATTTGCAGTTCATTTTTGAAATGAGGGAGCAGAATAATGTCATGGAAGTGCCGGCTGTAAGGAGGATCGGGCACACATATTTTTTCTGGCCAAATGTTGAGCAGCAATGTTGCAAACATGATGGTGAAGGTGCCAACCAGATGGATGCAACTCAGGGCATTTTGTCGAATGTGTCTGGCTGGCACACTCAGTACAGTCTTGTAATACTCCCCATTAACTGTATTTGTATGGTGGGACTTCATGTTGATAAACCATTCCATGACAGTCAAAGAATGAAATCACAATAACATTTCCTTCCAATGAAGCAATCTTGACCTTCTTTGATAACCAGATGATTTCCAGACTGAACTCACCTGTTTGCTTTTGGGATCATACTGGCAAAGGGAAATCTCATCATCTCTAATGATGGAATTCAGGTATGCCTGGTCATACTTCGCTACCAGACACTGAAGCTCTGATAAATATCCTCTTGCATCATCTTCTGTTCAGATTCAGCTATCATGGACCCATCTGGCACAGCATCTCATGTATAATCAATTATGAAAATGGTAAACACACTACTATGGGAAATCTGTCAGTTTATCCAGTTTTTCATCAATGAACCTGAGCAATGATGGCAGCTGTGTTAATCACAGCGTCGTTTACAGCAGTGGTTGGAGCACCTGAACTGCATGCTTTGTTATTGAAACTTACACCTCCTTAAACCACTGAAAAGGTTCATTGTTTATTTATGGACGCTCTTTATCATCTCAGGTCATCAGCAAGGTTCATTGTGGTAGAACATCATCACCATATGCTTGCTGTAATATTGCATACTCTTCCATACACGATTTTTGTAAGCAGAAGCAAAATTTTCAGTAGCTTACTGCTTGTTATGAAGTAACTCCATTTTATGCAGCCAATTGACATATACTTGCTCATCGCTGGCATCCTATAATAAATCTATGTGCATATGCACTTGAAATTTTTTCCAGCAACCACTTGAAATCTGTTCTGCCTGTGAAAAATTGTTTCACCACCAAATCTTCACTGCCCTTATAGTTTTATCTAATAATGAATACTAACCTGTATTATAAGAGTTCGAAGTGGTGTCTATCTGAGTCACACATTTCTGCCATCTTTTAATGAAACTTGCAATGGCTCTGCTTCCATAATTCTTCCAATTTTCATGGAGATATTTTTTTGGTTTCCTATAATTTATATCTGTAGACCATATTGTTTCTTTTTTTTTTATTTGTAACATTTCAATTGAATACATTACAGTAAAATTTACTTCAGCAACACACTAATTAATAATATTGATACATCAGTAGCCTATAATAGCATACAGACTTGAATTATATTGATTGCTTAAGTGCAAATTGAGTTGTAACAACACAAACAGAAATCAGGAAACTGTGAATGAAGGTCCATGTGCAGCCATAAGCATGGAACTGTGTGTTACATGGCATGTGATCTTGGCTGAGTGTGTGCTGCATTAAGCTATGCAAAAATAACTCTTGATATTGTTTTTGCATGTGGAGGAATCCCTCTTGCAAAAGCATTGTACAAACATTTTGTCTGTAAAGAACTACTTCTTACATATAAGCTAACCACAAAACCTACTTTGTTTGCATGCTTTGTTAACTGTGCAAAAATCATACTTAACACTTACAGAAAGGAGTGCCAAGGAAACTAAAATTGAACCCCAAATTTTTAGTCCATTTTTAGTTAATACCCATTTTAGCTTATGTTACCAGTGGTGAATTTGTTAACAACAGCATATACTATTTCGTTCGGAGAGGTCAGTTCTTTGAAGCAAGCACTTGAATGTAGGCAAAAACCATTCATTGCATTAAACAACTAACAACAAGTTATATATAATTTCTAATACATTACTATTGTTACAATGAACATGGGTGGCCAAGGTCATTAATGCAAATACTTGTGAGTGGGAGGTTCGAGGTTCAGTTCTTGCCAGAACCATTCTCCCTGACTGAGGTTTTTTCCAGGTTTTCCTCAGTCCTCATAAATGACAAATGCCATGGAGCTGCCCTAAACTTAGGCCTGGAATGGTTCCATCCTAAAAAATAAGTCTGTTTATTTCTGGTTTACATATTCCTCCATCTTCCAGTATCCAAGCTCCATCTATATTTGTCCTGCCACTGTTCAACCTCCATTCCACAACTTTCCATAGCACTAATCTCTCCTTCACAGAAGGTTTGTCTAGGTCAACCTCTTGTTTTCCTCTCAGATAGATTCAATTAATTATGAAGGTAGTCTATCTTTCTCCAACCATATCAACATTTCTTTTCCACATATTCAAAAATATTTAAATCTTCATCTATCTTCATTATTTCTTATCCTATTGTTAGGAACTGTATCCCACCTACAAATTCAACTGACAGGTAGCCGAGGTCATTAAGGCAGGGCAGTTTGTGGTTTGATTCCCACCAGGTTCCCTTTACTGAGGTTTTTTGCCAGGTTTTCCTTAGTTCTCATAAATGACAAATGCCGGAGAGGTATCCCAAACTTAGATCTAGAATGCTTCTTTGCTTTAAAAAAAATCCTTTCCGAGTTTATCATTTCATGTATATATCATCAGTGTGCAATGCCTGTAAGGCCTCAGTTGTTAAACGCTATTCAAAACTATAAATTCTCACTTACCTTTGCAGGAAATTCATCTCTATAAATCTCAACTTATTTTATACAAATTTAGGAATCTGCCACATCTAACAACCACATGTCCAAATGCTTTTTACAGTTGTATTATATAATTATGGTAATTTTAACTTTGTTTCTAATGCACTTACTCCAAAAAATTGAGCTTAAAGTACCAATACATTTCTTTGTTTTCAATTCCTTCATTTAATCTCTTCATGGGTACTTTTCTGGCAAGCTATTGTTCCTAGATACTGACATTCCAATTTAGTTTTTTAAGATATCATTTTCAATTAACAGATGTGCTAAACTTGAACCTACACTCACATAGTTATTTGAAGGCCCCATTTCTCATTTTACTCTTTACTCTTTAAGTTTCTGTACCATATATTCTATTTCATCCACATCCTGTCTTAAAACAATCTGATTATCTGCAAAATGAAATGCAGGTATGTATAGTTTTATTTCCAACTGGGATTTAACAGGGTAGGCAACAGTTCACAACCCTGTCTCATTTACTTACAAGAAAACCTTTAGATAATCTTTTACCCATTGTTATTTTGGCGACCTGGTTTTGTACAGTGATTTCATAGTTTGAACTAGCTATAAAGAAAATTCTTCCCAGTATATCATTCAATCTCATTTATCATTAGTGTCCACTGCCTGTGATTGTCTTAGCAGTATAAGATGGCATCAACTTTAATAAAAAAAATAAACATAATTGTTGTATAACACCTAGTCTTGCCTTTAATAAGTCACAGTTTTAAATACATTTATGCAACAGTTTAGAGATTTGTTAATATTCCAATAATACTTGTTATATAGATATGTAATAAACACAAATCACATATTATTATTAAAAATGACCATCTTTAGCATACATGCAGCTTTCAGTCTTTGTGGCCACTCATCAATTGCATTACATTACACAGCAATAAGAAATTCTGCTGATGTTAAAGAGTGTCCGTAAATAAACCAAATAAATAATACATTGACCATAGTAGAGGATGTTGTTGAAATTACTAACCAGTCTCTCTCCTGGTACACTTTAATTGGCGTTTTCACCTCTTTCTCATAGAAATTGAGCTCAGTTTTGTCTCATCACTCACATTCTATTATTCTACCATTCTATTATTCAGGCAGATGTTAGCCCCTCTGAACCCTTTTGCTAGCTTCTCTTGAACTATCATTTTGGGCATTGAAAGCCTGAGTACTGAATACCTTTTTATTTTTATTAATAAAAGGGATAGTCAGTGCCCATTTGCCACATATTGCTAAAGCAAGTATTTTGCTTTTATAAATCTTTGGCACTCCAAATCATTTGTGAGGAAGTCTCCTTTGTGTTGTTTGTAAACATGTAGTATACCAGGTCACCACTTAACATGTGAAACATAGATATTTTGTGTTTTTTTTTTACAAGGGCTGTGCATAAAGAATGATCATAACTTTTTTTACAACATACTTTTACTCATTATTATAATTTTGATGATATTTCTCAAAGTAGTCCCCATTGGATGTAATGCACCTATTCCAGCATTTCTGCAAATTTTGAACAACTTATTGGAAACCATTTTTGACAGATCTTTCAGAATCACCTCCACAGCCTTTACCACTGCTTCTGATGATGAGAAAGCCTCCCACAAAGGTTTTTCTTCAATTTGGGGGAAAGGAAAAAGTAATATGGAGCTAAATGTAGGGAAGGTGAGGGACACACTTTAAATTTGGTGAGATTCAGCAACAACATTTGGAATTTGAAGCTTTGGATTATCCAGCATCCAGATTGTTGCATGGAAATTTGGTGTTTTACATGTGATGTGGCCATCCAAAGTTTTCAGGACATCTCTTAGTATTGCTCACATACAGTTGTGTGTGCAGTAAGACATGCTGGAAAACCATTCCTTGAATATTGAAAAATGACGTGACCATACATTTTCCCAGCAGAAGCAACAACTTGTACTTTATTTGGTGTTGGTGATGATGGAGATTTCTACAGAGCTTTGCTGTTTGTTCTCAGGATCGAAATGATCTAGCCATGTTTTATCAACAGTAATTACCTTTGAAATAAAAACTCCACATCTTCCTGTAACATCTTCAGATGCAGATTCAATCCCGGTCATGGCATGCAACATCAGCAGTCTTGAAATCCACTGTGCACTTACACGTCTCATTTGCAATTTTGCAATTACCAACATGAGGGTGGAACCCAATAAAATTTTCATGTTTTTTTAAAGTGTTCATAAAGCTATTTGACAATTCTCTCTCACAATGAAAACAGCAGTGTTAATGTTTTCTTCCATTAGAACTTAAATTTGAGCGACTGGTCCACCTTCCTTTCAAATTGATTGCCTCCCTTCATTAAACATTTTGAATCTTCTTTGATCTGTGCTATACGGAAGAACAAACTCTCCTTAGGCCTCCTGTAACATTGAAAAGGCCTCAGCTAAAGATTTGAAACAAAAGCAGAATTTCACAGTAACATATTGTTCATCACATGTCACATCCATTTTGCTGTAAGTAGAACTGAACATGACTAACTTGCACATCTTTCACAGGCTGAAACAAGAACTGACAACAGTACCACATGTACATTATGTATTAAGCTAACTAAAGATTGTAAAGTTAAATTTTTACCATGAGAAATAATGTCTGTTAAAAAATTATGATTGTTCTTTAATGAAAAGCCCTCATATTTATATTTGTTAAAATTTCTGCATGCAGTAGGTGCATTTGTATGAGGGGCAGAAATTAATGAAGGACTAGTTAGTTGTGACACATTTTTGTAATGTATTTAATGTTGTTAATATTCCGTTAAAATAAAAGAAATATAAACACAGGCATCTAGCTATTCCTCTAACACAGGTTTACACAATTATGGATACACATGTATCTAATTTTTATTGATGATACTGTGTCAGCAGAGCTAGCGCGCCTGCTGTTGAAAGGAGCACAAACATTTGACACTCGTATTTGGGTTGCTGCAGTAGCAGTCGTCATGGGAACGCTGTTGATGCTGGCAATTGGAACCTGTTATCTACTCTACAAGGACTGTCACATTCCATCAAGTAAGTGCATAGATATGTGTTGTAGCTTCCATCAATTTATGTTAGTAGCCCTGATGTTTTCAAATAGTAAATCTTAAAAGATGTGTTCAAAGGTTGGTATGTATATCACTTGGAATTAAGAAGTTAAGGAAAGTTTTATGTTGGATATTTTCTTAGCACTCACATAATATTTGACTCTTATTATTTTTTGAGCATTGGCGGCTCGTGCTGGACAAAGGCACATGCCCTCCCTTTAATTTTGAACCATAAATACCTATAAATAATTTCTATATTGTCAACTCAAAAAAGATTATCGAATTTCATAGATGCAAGCCCTGAATGTTTCAACATCTGCATTGTAGTGTACAAGAGAAGCATGTCGTTTGAACACCTTCTGCGAATGCAGACAACTGGGTTCATAAGTTTCCAGACTGGCTGATAAGGATTATCACCTTCACAAAACCCTTTTCTGTTGTCATACCTTATCTGTTAAGCAAATAATTGCAGCTGTAACTTCTGCTCTGCTGTGTTCAGCTGTTCAGGTGTGGTTGCATAAAGAAGGCTATGTGTAGAAGATTGCAACGTGTTCACAATGGAGTATCCAGCTGTTATCAAGTTCTTCACAAAAGAAGGACTTACTCTAAATGAAATTAAATTGGATAGGTATATGGGGAAGCATGCCCCTCATATTCTACTGTGAAAGAATGGGCCAACTTTTTGGGATGGGTCGAGAAAGCATTGAAGACAAAGAGCATGCAAGTCAGTCCTTGGAAGTGCTCACTCCTGGAAACATCGCTCGCTCTTGTAGAAGGAGAAATTATGAAAGACCGGCAGCTCAAAGTTACAGAAATAGCAGCAAGGTTGGGCCTTTCTAAAGCAACAGTTCCTCGAATTATTCATGAACATTTGAACATAAATAAGATTAGTGCAAAATGGATATCTTGACTTCTTTCCTCAGTTCAAAAGCAGCAACGAGCCATCTGTTATGAGGCATTTTGGAGCTCTACCATGGCAACGAGAGAGAAGTTGTGCAAACCATTGTTACAGGAGATGAAACTACGGTCCTCTAATATGATCCCTTTTCTAAAAGAGAATCAATGGAGTGGTGTAAACCTAGTGAAGCACCATCTCTAAAGGCCTAGGTCATTCAGTCAACTAAGAAGATCATGGCCTTAATCTTTTGGGACTGTGAAGGAATACTCTTCATCGACTTCAAGGAGAGGAACACCGCAGTAAATGGGGAATACTATGCTGGCCTACTGCTTCCATAAAAAAGAAAAGGCAAGTAAAGCTAAGCGAGCCTTCTTTACGACAATGAGCCTGTGCACACAGCTCTTGTTGCAAAGGAAGCTGTAAAGAAATGTGGCTTCAAGGAGATTGACCATCCACCATACAGTCCAGATGTAGCTTCCAGTGTCTATATGCTCATCTCAAAACTCAAGGACCTTTGAGGTAGGAAGTGTAATGGATGCTGTTTATGCCCATTTTGCAGGCAAGACTTCTGACTATTTTTGGGGGGGGGCATAGAAATGTTAATTCACAGATATGAGAAGTGTATTATAATGAAGGGTAACTATATTAAAAAGTGAAATATAATTTTTGTCTTTATCATACCTAGAAAATGGTTAGGCCTGAAACTTATGGACCTACTCTTGTATGTGTGAAGAAAAGGGCCAGGGTACATTCTTTTTATGTCAGGGTTAGCAAGAGAGAATGCTTTGGTTTAAAAGAAGTAAATATGAAGCTGGTGGGCAAGGGGATGAGAGAGGTATCTCAATAAAGTGTCAAGAAGGGAACATAGAATCTTGCAAGAAGAGCTTCCCCAAGCGATTTGTCTTGAGGTCAATGTTATTACTTCCCATCAGCTGTTTGCTCTTTCACACTAATGACTTAATGAGAAATATAAACTATAAGAAAACTCTCTCGCTATAAAGGCAACTCAACTTTCATATCCTTAAATAACATTAAGTTTTAAAAAGAACCTCTTTCCTTCCTTCCTCCTCCCTCCCTGCCTTCCTTTGGCCTGAAGGAACATTTTTACAAAACAATATGATGCATTCATATTCATGAATTGTATGCAATGTTGTGTCCCACCTACTAAAATGTGCACGAGCCGCCACTGGTTTTGAGATAAAATTGGTTAACTATCATCTTAAATATTTATTTACAAAGAGATTGAGTATTAAATGTATGGAACTCAAGTTGCCTGTGTGCTTTTGGGAATTCTATTCAGTTAACTGGCCATTTTTTTGTTTTGTTTTGAGTTGTTCACTGTAGTTTCACTATTAGATATGTGACTGAGTAGTTAGGTCACTTGTCAGCTAATAAGGAAACTTGAATCCAATCCCTGCATGCATGAATGGAATTTATTTTACATTGGACATTTTGCTATTTGGGCAGGTTTTTCTCAGCTGTTCCAGATTCTCCTTGCTATCATTTCATCAATTGATCCATCTTTTCCATTACCATCATGCAGCTTAAGTAGGCTCTTCAGAAGAGTTAAACTTAGACAACACTCCCTGCAGCATTTGAGATGTTGACTTAATACATAACTGAGTAAATGTCATTCCAATCTTCTGTTGCTGGGTTACCAAAACCTCTGGATGAAGTGGGGGATAGAATTCTCCATTTTCTTGCCAATTACCGCTAGAGTTGCTCATATGTCAATTTTAATACTGTAGACTATTTTTACCATTTCATACTACACACTAAAACTTGTTTCACTACAATAGATCAATTATTAGAAAATTTTAATAATGACTTCCAGTTGAAGGTATTTTCTCTCACCTTGTATAACAATAAAGGTACAACTCATTGGAGACTTATCCAAATATGGCAACTTAAAAAAGACTAAATTCTTATAGAGGGTATGCCAGGGCATCTTGATTGGTATTAAGATGAAAGACATGCGCACTAATTACTGATTTGGATTTAAATTGCTAGCAAAATTAATTTAGAGTATAAAATGCATACCTTTAAAAAATTAAATCCTACGTAAATCTAATAATTTTCACATCTATATAAAGTGTATCAAACACATGGCACTTCCCTATACCATATTGTGTCTATATTTATTTATGAGTATATTAAATTTCATTACTTATTTTCATTTCATAATTTGGAATCAGTCTTATAGAAAAAAATTTGAGGTCACACTTGAATTTTCCCCTGATCTGACTCTGATTCCAAATCTTAGCCTGAAACATCTTGTGTGCAAAATTACAGTTAAATATAAACTAATGTACTAGTGTGGTTAATAAAGCTTGGACTAGAAGTGCTCAAAGGCTTAAGAATTAGCTCTTGGGAATAAAATCTGTATAATTAGACAGCCTTCAAGATCTACAAAGTATAACAAGGTGTGGCAAAAAAAATAACCAGACTTGTGTTCTAAATTTTATTCAACAGATTATACATTGTAAATGTTATTACTTTCAAAACACTCTCCTCCCTGATCTCTACATAGCTCCATGAGAATATTCATGGCTGGAACTCTTCTTCTAGCTTCTTAACAAGTACTATTATTGTTGCCTTGCTGCATCTTCACTCCAGACAGATCCCTTTCAATGCAGACTTGAACTTTGGATATAAAAAAAGTCACAAATGGGTCAAAATAAGGTGAGTATGATGGGTGTTCCAAACAGAAACATGTGTTTCACCAAGAAGGTCTTCACAGTCTGCACTTGTGTGCCAATGCACTGTCTTGGTGAAGAATCCATGGGCTGTTCTTCCTTATCTCAGGTCTGTCTTTTCTCACCTGCTCATGAAGTGTTATTAAAATCTTAGTAGACCTGGTTAACAGCCTGACCTTCAGACTTGCAGTTCACATTAATCATTCTTTTGAACATCGAGAAAAGGCATTATCATTGCTTTGAATTATCACTTGCTTCTCCATACTTTCTTCTGTCTTGGGGAACTGACTCTTCCAGTGCTTGGATTGCCATTAAGTTTCTGGTTCATTATGAAAAGATTCAATTACTCATATTAACAAAATATGGAGGGCTATTAGGTACTTTGAAATTCAGAAAAATATGATATGGATTATACAAGAAATGTATAAAAACTTCTCATGCCAAGTAGAACATAATGTAAACTATTAAACTCCTACATAAATAGTGAGATTAAACAAGGATATGTACTTTCACCAGCGTTGTTCTTAAGGTTTTAGATAATAAAATGAAGAAAGCTCTGAATAAAAAGGGAGGTACACTATGGGATCTATTTGATAAACTGAATAGATTTTGCTGATGATGTTTGTGTAATGGCATCAAGTTTCAAAGATATAGAAATGAAATTTCTGGACTTGAAAGTGGAAGCCCAGGATACCAGAATTAAAATGAATGCTTAAAAAATTAAAGAAATGAGATTAAAGTAAAAAAATGTAGATAAATTATACATAGACAACCACGAGATAGAAAAGATGAATATTTTAATTATCTGGGATGCATTAGTTTCCCAAAACAGAGCAGCAGAACAAGATGTACAAAATAGATAAATAAAGCAAAGAGAGCTTTCCTACCTTTAAAAACATTATTAAATTTACAAAATATTCAGAGAAACCCAAAAGTTAGTACTTTTAAATCAAATGTATTATCTGTATTGCTATATGGTTATGAAACAAGGAAAACTACCGAACAGATATACAATATTTACAGACATTTGTTAATCACTGTCTCAGATATATATTAAAAGTCCATCAAACAGAAGTTGCATAAACTAAGCAAATTACACTTAAAAAATGAATATAAAATCCAAATTATGGCCTTATTAATTAATGAAATGAAATTTGTTATATCTTAGTGGTATGGTATTAGGGAAACAAAATTGGAATTCTTGGAATCAATAAGTTACTACAAAAAAGAAACACTATTTTTATAATTATTATTATTATTATTATTATTATTATTATTATTATTATTATTATTATTATTATTATTAAACCACAAAAATTAATGGTATACTATTAATTTAATGGAATATATGAACACTGATAGACAAAGCTACACTATGTGGGTATTTTTAAACATTTTTAAATGTACCACATTTATGAACTGAGCCCTTGAGGTCAACTTTACATTCACTAAAATAGAGAGAAATAACCAAGAGTTTTGAGAGTGCTCTTACATACAAATATAATTCTCATATTAGATTAATATTTCACATTTGCCATCTTAAAGATGATGCTTTTGTTAAATATAAAATATATGCAATGTTATAAATGTAGTTTACATAATTAATTTGTCCTTTTTATTTTAAAACAATACAGAGAAAATTAAATGCATGGGTACCTTATAAAATCTTGGGTTTCAGGTAAACCCCCACTCTTAATAAACTGACTTCACTGATTTTCAGAAGCTATTTTTCCTATTTTATTTACCTAATTTTGTTGAAATGAATATTGGTGCCATTAGAGTAATTTTTAAATTTGGAGTTTCAGGTATACCCCCACTACAATAATTTGATTTCGCTGATTTTTAGAAATTATTATTCTATTTTATTTAAATGCCCTATACTGTTGAGAAAAAACAAAAATTGTAGCCATTAGAGCAATTTTTAAATTTTCACCACTCTTTATATTTTGGTTTTTAGCTGTATCCCCAATCCTAATGGCTGAATTTTCCTCATTTTCAGAAACTATTTTTCTTATTTTATTTAAATGGTATATGCTGAATTTTGTTGTGAAAAAATAAATATTAATGCCATTAGAGCAATTTTTAAATTTTGGGTTTCAGATAAATTCTCATTCCTAATGGCTAGTTTTTCCTGATTTTCAGAAAGTATTTTTCTTATTTTATTTAAATTGTATATTTTGAGTTTCATTGCAAAAAAACAAATATTGCGACCGTTAGAACATTAATACACACACACATACATATTATATAGATATATATATAATATAAAATAAAAATAAAGTAACACTATTAACAATGTAACAAATTAACAGTAATTATAATAGTACAAAACAATAAAACACTAAGAAAAAGTCACACTTGAGATCGCTATATTTCGGACTCGTAGAGTCCTTCTATGGCAAGAAGACAAGTGGGGTGATAAAAGTAAATATTGAGTATTGAAGGTAACGTTATGCATGGAAACAGATGAAACTAGAAATGAGAGTGTGGGGGGGGGGAAATTAATACGTAAGATTTAAGCCACGTGGTATATGCGCTTTATGTAAAAATATAGCTGCCATTTCTCTATCTCTGAGTAAACTTTCAGAGCATTGTGTAGGTAATGCATCAATAAGTGTTAGATTAAAAGCATCATCAAAATCCTTACAGTGAGATAAGGCATGTTGGGCAACTGGCAAGGGAGACTTGGTTTTAACAGAACGTCTATGATTGTTCATTTGTAGCGAAACAACTGTAGAAGTTAAACCAATATAAAATGCTTTGCAAAGCTTACAAGATAACATATATACGACGTTCTTGGAAGAACAAGTAGCAAATGAAGAAATGTTAAATTCTCTGGATAAATTAGGGCTGTGGAATGAATGGCAAGGCATAATTAGCGCACAGGTTTTACATTTAGGGCATTGGGAAGGATATGAGCCAGCAAAGGGACGTGGTAAATTCGGAGGAGATAGGTTTCGGCAAAATATACTTTTAGGTTAGGGGTTGTTCTAAAAGTAAGGCAGGGTATAAATTTAGAAAAATCATTTAAAAATGAGTGCATTAACAAAGTATCATGACATTCTTTCAAAATAGGTCTGATGCTTTCAATTCCAGGCACATAAGTAATAGCAAGGTTAATGAATTCTTATTGGAAGTTTTAGGTTTGCATTGTAAAGTTTTGTGCGCTGGGATTATACGGGATTTTAAAAGAGAGGAAGGATAATTTTGGTCTTGGAACTTTTGAGCTAGGTTTTTAATATACTTGTCAAGAGATGAAAAGTTGTTACAAAGACGATGAATTCGGATTGAAAGAGAAAAAGGAATAGATCTTTTGATATGCAAGGGATGACAGCTATCAAAATGAAGATACTGTTGTAAATTGGTAGGCTTAATGTGCACAGACGTAAGAAAAGAGTCATTACATAAAGAAATATCAATATCTAGGAACGTAGCAGCATTGGGAGAGACAGAAGAAGTGAACTTAACTGAAAATTTGGAGTTAAGATTAGTAAGGAACTGATTGAGAGATTCTGAGCCATGAGTCAAAAGCACAAATATATCATCAATATATCTCGGCCATAATAATGGTGCCAAAGGTTCTGACTTAAGAAATTCCTCCTCTAAGCGAGCCATAAAAAGATTGGCATAAGACGGTGCCATCCTGGTGCCCATCGCAGTACTTTTAATTTGTAGATAATATTTATTATCAAAACTAAACGCATTGCGAGTGAGGACTAGATAAGCAAGATGACAATGAAATCTGTAGATGGGATATGAGGAGGTGCTCAAGAGTCCAAGAAATGTCTAACAGCAGCTAATCCTTCATGATGGGGAATGTTAGTGGCCAGAAGTATATTAGATTGTGCCAGAGGGTCAACTTTCCTTAGTAAACTCAAAAAATGGAAGGAATCTTTGATATAGGATGGCCTAGACGTAACAAATGGCTGTAACCAACAATCTACTAGAGTGGAAATACGTTCAGTGGGGGAATAGTAGCTGGCTACTATCAGGTGGCCTGGACAGTTCTTTTTATGAATTTTAGGGAGAAAATATATGGTGGAAGTATGGGGGACATGAGGAGCAAGTAGAGTGATATCTTGGGAACTAAGTCCTTCAGCAGTACCAGAAAATGCAATAAAAGAAGCTATTTCTTCATTAAACTTGACTGTAGGGGCGAAAGACAATAGTTTATAATAAGTGACATCTTCAAGCTGTCAGTAAGCTTCAGCATTGTAAGAAGAAATGTTCTGTAGTACCACTGAGGACCCTTTATCAGCTGGAAGAATAATATCAGGATTATTAGATAGCCTTTTAAGTACTGATTTCTCACGCAAAGTTAGGTTATCTTTCGGGGTGATCTTATACCACCTGGCTTAAATCTTACGTATTAATTCCCCCCCCACACTCTCATTTCTAGTTTCATCTATTTCCATGCATAACGTTACCTTAGATACTCAATATTTACTTTTATCACCGTCACTTGTCTTCTTGCCATAGAAGGACTCCACGAGTCCGAAATATAGCGATCTCAAGTGTGACTTTTTCTTGGTGTTCTATCCTTTTCTTCGATCATAGTTGCTGTTAATTTGTTACATTATTAATAGTGTTGCTTTATTTTTATTTTTCTTATATATACACACACACACACACACACATTTTTTCATGATCATTTTCAGTGCCTAGTAGGTAGGATCAATGGAGATTTGAAGAAATTTTTAAAAATTGTTTCATGGATACAACCGCAATTGGTACATTCATTCGGAATTTGCTAAAATATGTGGCCAAAAACACATCAGCAATGCCAAACTATGGTAGATCACAAATCAGACCCCCATTGACCATGAAATAAGGAAATTGGAAGTTGACATATAATGAGACATATATAATGAGACAGGTGATAGATTGCAATCCACAAGGTGGAAGGAGAATTGAAAGACCAAGGATAACTTGGAGAATAAAAATTGAACTAGAACTGAAAGCAATGTAAAACTTGGAAAGAAGTTTAAGTCCTGCCAAGAAATATAATCCAATGCCATAAATTTGTTTTGGTTCTATGTTCCACTTAGGAATTAAAATAAATCATTATCATCATATAGAAAAAACCAAATTCATCACATTGGATAAAAAGTTTTTTCATTGTGTTCAAGAATGTTGGTACAAATGTTCACTTGAGTTTGTGTCAGTCCTGATGTTCTAGTGGTAACCATACTTGCCTCTTAGACTCAAGATTGCAGGTCTATCTTGGCCAGAGTCAGTGGATTTTTTTAGGCGTAAAAATCCCAAGTATGGTTTCCTTCAGAAGGGAAATAAAACCATGGGTCCCATGTCATAGATTTACACCATGTAAAAGAACCTCAAGCCTGAAAGAAGAGGCCTCTGAGCAAAATTTATTGGCCATTTCATGCCCTGAATAGAATGGGGTGCTGATGACCTGAGATGTTAAAGGGCATCCACAAATAAAGCAAATCAACAAAAACTTGAGTTTGCTTTCTTCAAGTTAAAATGTTCATTTAATATCAGCCAAGCAGTTTTCTGTATCAGTGTAGCTAACAACACTTGCTCAAATGCTCAGGCAATGATTTGTTCTTACAGGTTCATCATTTTTTTTATGTTATAGTTTTTTATGTGCAAGGTTGGCTGATATACAGATTGTCCTAAACATTTATCCTTTCCTCTTTAAAAACATTTAACCAGTCATAAATGTGAGTAGACACTGATTACCATAAACTTGCATCAACATGTCGTTCATTTATATAGTGAATTTTTCAAGTTCTATGAGGAATTTTATATTCACTTGCTGCTCCACTCTTGTACTTAACATTTTTCTGATGCAGATCTGCTCCCAAAAAGGCCCAATTCAGAACCACTCCCACACAACCTTGAATATTTCAGGCTAGAATTAAGAGTAAATGTAGGTCAATAACCTCTGTCACTCTATGCTCTAAACACCACAGGAAACAGAAAAAAAAATCAGACAAGTTATTTTATAGTCACACCTCATACAAACTCATTTGAAGGAGATTCACTGGTCAGATTGTGCACAGGAGCTTAGATGGTTAGAGCATTAGCATGGTAAGTTGAAGATCCGTGGTTCAAGTGTTGGTTTGACTTCAAATTTTTCTATTTTACTCTCAGGCTAAAACTTAGCCTGGTACATAGTTTGAGTGAAAAACTACATTTAAATAATATAATTTATGAGGGCTGTTCTATAAGGAATGATTAAAATTTTTTTTGACAACTTGTCGCACTGATTCTCATACTTCTGATATCTTTCTCAAAGTAGTCCCCCTCAGATGCAATGCACCTGTTCCAGCATTTCTGCCAGTCTTCAAAGACATGTTGGAAACCTTTTTTGACAGATCCTTCAGAATCGCCTCTGCAGCCTTCACCACTGCTTCTGGTGATGGAAAATACTTCCCAGGAACATGTTTCTTCAATTTGGGATAAAGGGAAAAGTCACACATGGCTGTAGGGAGTGTGAGGGACACACTTCACATTGATTTTTTGTAAGATATTTAGCAACAACATTTGCAATGTGCAGCCATGTATTATCGTGGTGCAACATCCAGCTTGTTGCATGGAAATGTGGACTTTTAGGCGTGATATGGCCTTAGAGTTTTCTGGACTTCTCTATAGTATTGCTCAGTTACAGTTTTGAATGAATACATTTGACATATAGGTAAAACATTCCTTGGATATCAAAAAATGATATGAACATAACTTTCCCAGCAGAGCACACATTTTTGTTAAATGGAGATTTCCACAGAGATCTTTTAGCTGTTTGCTCTCAGGATCGAAATGATGTAGCCAAGTTGCATCAGCAGTAATTAACTTTGAAAGAAGCTCTGCATCTTCCTATAACATCTTCAACTGCATGCAAATCTGCACATGAATGTCCTTTTGTTCCAGAATCAGCAGTTTTGGAACGTACTGTGCAAAAACACATCTCATTTGCAACTTTTCAGTTACATGAGGAGATACACAGAGAAATTTTCACAATTTCTCAAAATATTCTTTATGTTATTCAACAATCTTCTCTCGCAATGACAGAGGGGTAATAGCATTTTCTGCCATTAGAACACAAACTGTAATGCCATCTCCACCTTCCTTGGAAATTGATTACTGCTTTTCTATAAATATTTTAAACCATCTTTGAGCTGTACTATAGTGAAGAACAAACTCTCCATAGAGCCTGTAACATTTCATGGGTCTGAACTAAGATTTGTTGAGACGAAAACAGAATTTCAGAGCAGCATATTGTTTGTCTCCATTTTGCTGCAGGTGGAACTGAGCATATCTTAAATTGCACACTTCTCATGGGTGAGCATTGGAAGTGACAGCAATGAAACTAGTACCACTTATACATTACACATTAAGCTAAAAATCATAGCAAATTTAAGTTTTAGTGCAACAAATTATGCCTGTAAAAGTTATGATCATTCTTTATTGATTAGCCTTCGTATTTCCATAAAATAATAAGAAATAAGCATCGACACTTTTGTCCCACTTATTTTATTCTGTTACCATTCCCTCCTCGGTACCAATTTATATTCCACCTTGTTATTTACCTCAAAGAATTTAAGAACAAAAAATATACCAATATTCTCCCTTTAAATGCAAACACATCATTGCAGAAAATGTAAAGAAATAGAAATGTGTATCTTTCTATCAAGGAAATTGTTCAACTTACTCCATGAAAAATATTATTCTTCATCCTCCATTATACTGTACAAAGTGGGTTTCACTTTCACTGTTTATATCATTTATATAGACATAGTAAAATAATAATAGTAATATTATTATAAACATTTGTTATTTTCAGCTGTTGTTAAAAATCTGTACTGGAAATGGAAATATGCTGCTTATAGTCTATCTAATGCTGTAGAGTCGAACAGCTATTGTATCATAAGGTAAAGAACATGAGTCTGTAAGATTACTTCTTCAGGTGGAAGTGCTTTTAATTGCTGTAAATGAATTACTGACATCTTTTTCACCACTTCTCTCTTTATTCCTAATATTTGCTTAAAGCTACTAAGGGGTGCATGTTTTTGACAACAAAGGGCTTGACATGACATTAAACCATCCCGACTATTCTAATGCTGTATAGAATTTGCTAAGAACACTATTTCTCTTTTCCAACTGTTCCATCACCATGTTGGTTCCAGGTATTTCAAGCATATCAGCTTACTCCTTTGGTTCTTGGGAGTGATGTGTGCTGGTTTTTCTGCAACCTATACTTAATTTCTGACTCTTAAAAGCTGTAATGTCATGTACATACATAAGGATTAAAATGAATAATTTGAGTTAGTGTGGTAATACTTAAACGTTTTTTTATTTGAACAAGTTTTGGAAACGATATCAGTGGTACCCAACTGAAGGAGAAGCCATCTGATGACAAAAGAAGGAAATAACTAAAAATATCCAATTATAAAACCGTGAAGTGCATGATATAGTTCCTGTTTTTGGCAATGTAGGTTTTCCTCATGTTGTCACTTTTAAAAGATGCTTTGCATGTTTTAATTTTTTGTTTCTAAATGTCATGAATTTTTGATCAAAAGTAGACTGCAACTGTGTATTTATCTGTTTGTTTGTAGTGAATGTTTCTGAAATGTTCTTTTGTACAAACTTCTTTTTATATTGTCAATAATGGAATGTTATTTTTTATCTATGTATACAGCTGAACACAGCCAGTGGCCAAGGTCATGTCAGTCACCAACTTAATTAATGGACAAGTTGCTCTTAAACTGGGGACTTTTATGGTTTTGTTGCCTCTTTCACAGTAACTGGCAGAATAGCATTCTTAGTAGTTACTCCCACGAAGTGAATGTAATGTCCATGCAACTGATTCAAATCCTTGCAATTATAACTACTAGTACAATTAAAATAAGCACATACCTTATGACAGTATATGTTGGAAATATTCTAAAACCTCCACACATTTCTCCTGATATTTAATTTAATTTAATTTATAGTTCTTATAGAGGCTCCTAAGTCCATTAGGAGCATTACAAATGTCAATATTCATTATTAATATGACAATAGTATACATAGTACAGAGCTATACAGTAAGTTTTTCCAATATCTACTATTAATCATTGCTTAATAAAGATTAATAGAAGGTTGGTTGGTTACTAGTGGCTATTGGGGATGCTGATATTTTTTTATTTTTTCCCTAGCTTCCCAATAAAGAGCTTCCAAATTATTTTTTTTTGTTGCTTTAAGTTGACTGCATTTTAGTAATATTCTTTGTTTAACATAGTATTCATGTCCGTTCAAAACGTGTAGTGACTGTCTTTGACTAATTTCATTCTGAAGAGATGTTCTGACAGGCAATCATGCCCAACAGAAGTGGAATTAGAAAACTCAAATTTTTCTTGGTTTCAATAAAAGATATTTGGAAGTATTTACATTTTCATGTGGTTTTCCTTTTAAGTTTTTGTTGGATATTTTGTTGTTCAGTTATTAATCTTTTTATGAGTTTCAATTTAAATGGAAGTTCTATTTCAAAACCATATAAAATAATATTGTTGTAATTGAAATCATTGTATGACTAAGTCAAACTAAACACTCTTATTGCTCCACTCACTTGTCTATAAATGTATAACCGATTTCACAAATCCTTGTCTGCATCATCAGCTAAAACTTCAACTGAACAATAAGAGTGTTTAGTTTGACCCAATCATACAATGATTTCAATTATAAGATTAGCTTTACTATACAAGTTCCAATTAATGTTTCTAGTTACTATTGTTTTATTTAAATACATAAAATTCAATTAATGAAATTCAAAAAAATATTTGTCTATTGTGTTAGGCCTATATGATGCTATGATAATAGTGTTAAAATCTACTAAGTGGCAGATACTTTGAAAGCCATTTCAATAGACATACAGTTTAAGGAATTGTTGGGTCTATGAGATGCTATCACTAACATAAATTGCACATCACCAATTATTTCTTTCAGGCCTATAATAAGCCACACTTAATTCTTAGCTGTTAAAACCATATAGATTTTTCTCATTAGGCCCAAACCAATATTAAACAAGACACAAAATATCAACATTCAACTCAGATAAATAATAATAATTAAGGATAACAACTTTATTTGAAAACCCAAGGACATTCTAGAAAAAAGTGTTAAATCTCATATAAATTTCTTGAGACACTTGTACTTTTGTTGATTGGTTGTTAGAATGCTTATATTTAGAATTTTTTCCCTAGCTCCCAATAAAAAAACTTCTAAATTATTTTTCATTTGTTTGTTGTTATCAAGTTGGCAACATTTTAGTAAATGTTCTTTGTTTAAGATAGTATTCACGACCTTACACAATAAGTAGTGGCTGTCCTTGATTAATTTCATCCTGAATACTGTTCTGACAGGCATTCATGCCCATCAATTAAGCAGAATTGGGCAACTCCAGTTTTTCTTGATTTTAATAAAGATATTTGAAATTATTTAGATGTTCATATGGTTTTCCTATAGAGTTTTATTGGATATTTTGTTTTTCTTATTCTTAGTTTTTATGAGTTTCACTTAAGAGGGAAGTTCTAGTTCAAAAGATGATTTTAATTTTATGGTGGCTCCTTTTTTTTTGCCAAAGTATCAGCAATCTCATTCCCCTTGAATCCCACGTGACTTGGGATCCATTGTAAAACTATTTCTGTATTTCTGATCTGGATTGTGTGATATAGTTTTCCTATTTCATTTATGGTGTAGTTGGTGGGTAACTGTAATTCATTATACTTTGCAGTGCTGCTTTAGAGTCACTTAAGATAACAATTCTTTTATTTACATTAGGTCTATACAGTAGATGTACTAATGCTGCTCTAATGACTATTATTTCAAAATTGTTAGCATACTGTCCCAAAAGATATTGAGAAAATTCTTCTCATTATATTACAAAGCCTACTTCTCCATTTTTAAGAGATTCATCTGTATATACTCTACACATATATCAGTAGGATAATAGTTATTTAGTGTACCAAGTGCTGTCAATCTTAATACCTCGGATATGCCATTCTTCATGGAAACCATGGTTTCAGATTTACTTTCATGCTGGTATCTATATATTGCAAAGGATCAGTTAGTATAATGGCAGGTTTAGTGCTTATTTTTAAAATTTTGTCAAAATGTGCTTTCTGTATATAATTTTTTGAAGTCTGTTGTGTTTTTAATTGTTGTATGCCCTCAGGAATATGAAACCATTCACTCCTGTGTTGATTAATTTTTAATTTTGGTCCCAGTATTGCCATTTTAATATCTAGCTCTATTTAAATTGGCAGATTGTTAGTTATGGTTTGCATTGCAGCAATTGGTGTTGCTCCTGTTATTTTTAAGGACCTAGATTGTATTGTATCCAATTTAGTTTTAAGTTGGTTGTTTATTGTGGATATTGTCTCACTTCCTTAGAGCAAAATGGGTTTAATATATCTTTTGTATATGCCATTAAGGAAAACTATGGATTCTCCCCATTTGATGCCTGCTAATCATGTTAATATGTTGTTGTTCTTATTCACTTTCTTAGTGATATCATCAAAGTACAAGTCTTGACAAAAAAAAATGTACTTTTGTTATTTATAAAAATATTCATACTTAATTTTTGTTAAGGCCTGCTAGTTCTGCAACATGCTCATATAAAATAATATACAATCTTCTTGGGATTTTCTCATACCTCTCCTAGAACCAAGCCAATGTTGAATCTCCATACAAGCCATTCCTTACTGTTGTGGCGGGATCTGCTGTTCTGTGTCCATTGGTCTCTCCAACTAATTTTTTCCTATTTATTATGTTCTTTCCACTTTAATATAATGGGTTTTGTTGTATCTATTTAGAAAATAGCTATTCACATTCATCAGTTCATTTTCCGAAATAGAGTCAATTTCTTGCCTGATATTTTATTTCAGTTCTAATGTGTGGGAGTTTTTTTCCATACACTTTTTTTAAACTTTTCTCATAAAATATGTCAGATCAGGAATTCATATGGACCATAATCTCCTAATTACCCTATCTTCAAAATGTTTCTAAATAGAATTTAATGACTCTCTAACCAAATGCTGGATGACAGACTCTTGCTGGAAATACCCAGATTAGCATTTACTATGAGTCAGTAGTTCAAAAATGATGTAAGTGTGTCATTCCTCTATCTTTCTGCTTTATTTATGGTATTCTCAAAAAAGATAGACCCTATTATGCTGTATACTGTGCACCACACACTGATTTTCTCATTATGCAAGGACATTTTGTGTATAAATTGGGTTTTCCTATACTCCAATACCTGCTATTTTGCATTGAAACTTGACCACTTAGATGGAATTATGCCTCATCAATAAAGCACATTAAGTGTGTATCAGTTACTTTATCATTAACATTCCATAACAAATTACAAATATTTACCTGAATATAAGGATCACTACTGAACAACAATGACCTTGTATGCTTTTAAGTTTAAACTAACTCAGTTTGAAAGACGAACTGATACATGTGAAAACAATTTTATAAAAAGATGTCAGAAATGTATGGATGTAGCAAGGCAATATTTTCAGCATCTCCAGTTATAAGGTATGTGTTTATTTTTATTATAATTATGAGAACTTGAATAGATGCACAGATATTACATTTACTTTCCCAGGAGTTACCACTCTTGACTGCTGACCTATCAGCACCGTGAAATGGACAACAAAACCATGAAAGATCCAATATTTCTACTCAACACAGCTGTGATCGATAATAGAATGCACACAATATTAATACTATTTCATAATGAGTACTAATTTGTGTTGTAGAAGTTGTTGCAAAGTGATGTTAATTTGCTCTGCAATATAGGGATTCCAATACATCAGTTATGTTATTTTATTAAAGTGTAAATACCACCCTTTTCTCAAACATTTAATCGGTCAGCCTATTGGCTTTTGGAGTATTTGTCATGGTTGCAATAGGAAACAATCTTTCAACTTGGATCGATGATGATAATAGGGTATTAAAATTTAGAAAAAGGTTTTTAATTTATAGGTATCATTTTTAAAACTAAACTTTGATGGTCATCAGGAGAAAAAAAAAAATTGAAATCATAAAATTAATCTCCCTTGGAATAAATCTGCATTATCTTAAGTCACTTCATTAAATTCTTTCCTAGAACTGAAATGAATAAAATTTCCAACTGAGCTTGTTAAGTGCATGGTAATGAAAAAAAAATTTTTTTTTTAATTTGGAATATAACGATGCAATAATGGCATTTTATGCTTCAGATCCAGAAAGCTTCAATACACTTTTAAATCTATTTTCAGTGCTTTTAAGCAGTGCTTCACAAACTGGCTTGCAGTAAATTAAATTGTCTTGAGTAATGCATGCAGTTTCTTTTGTAATAGGAAATTGTTGACAATACAATGCTATAGTATGTATTTTTTTCTCCTTGCAGTAAACCCTATTTTTCTGCTTGCATCTTATTGGTGTCTAAGCCAAAAGCGTCATGAATTTCCACAAAAGTGCTGTAATACTTTTATGGAAAAAACTCAAAATCATGAGTTCTGGTGAATCTATGGCAACTTATGACTCTAGGTTTTCTTGTCATTGCTTCAGCATCAACCCAATATGCAGTCACCCCTATAAGCTCCAATTATGCCCAATCAAAATTGAACATACAAAATTGACTTTTATTTATTTCTTCCTTTATTTTTTGTAATTGATTGTCATAATAGTCATTAATAAGTCACCCCAAGGTTCTTCAGCTCATTTTTACCAATAAAATTCTTACCAATTTTTAAAATAATAAACATTTTGAATAAGTACTGATTATTGATATAGCTTAGAGGTTTAATTGAATCAACAAAAAAATGTATCTTCATTGAATAATTCTTGTGTATATATTTTTCTTTTTCTGAATTCAGTTCACTCCATTTCTTCACTTTTATGTGTGCTTGGTAATCTAGGAGAGCATCATTACCATGCTTTATTTTGAGCTGTTTCAGGAAATTTTATGTAGTGTTTTTATATCCCTTTATTTCTACTGCATTTGTCCCACATTTCTTTGCATATAATAGATTTTGAAGTATACTTTTCAATTACTTTTTCAAAAAAGTATCGTCTAGTCAGAAACTATAAGAACTTCTTGGAGCATTACCATTGCAACTCAAGCAACTCTGTTTATTCTATTTGTGATGTTATTTTACTAATAGAAGTAATCAATAAGTATCAACGATGAGGGTAAGTCATTAAGTAAGTTACAAATTGATGTTTAAATGAGGACCTAAGGCTATTGCCATTAGATGGCAACATTAGTATGGTAGAAATTGAAAGCATTCAACCAAAGAGAATCAATGTTCACAACAATAAAACAGCAGTGGCAAGATGGCAGCACCTCTTATTGAGTGCACAGCCTTCAAGTACTATTCCATTGTGGTGATTTTTGTGGATAAAAGATATGGAATCAAAGAATATTCATAAAGAAATGCTTCCCATTTAAGGTGAGAAGTGGCTGTCATGTCAGCTGGTTACAATTAGGTATAGAAGTTCTCTAAAGGGAAGATATGTTGGCCAGCCAAGAGAGCCAAAAGGGACAAAAGTTGAAGATTTAATCGAAGCAGATAGAAGGGTAACCATAGACACTATAACTGCTGCAATTGGTTGTTCATATGGCATGGCCTACCTCATAATGCATATGTTAGGTTTTCACAAATTCTGTGCATGATGGGTGCTGCACATGCTCACCACACAACACAAAATTAAAAGAATAGGTCTGGCATTTTAGCATCGCAGTTCTACCATAATGAAGGACATGACATGCTAGCCAGAATTGTCACAGGTGATGTGTTAGGTTCACTGTTATCAACCCGAGATAAAGCATGCATCAGTGCAGTGAAAGCATCTTGTAGTTGAAACTCAAAAACAAATTAAACAAGTTACGATGCCAACAAACCAAACCGAAACCAAGGACACAACCTCTGGAAAAGAATGTAGTAAATCTTTCAAGATCAACCTTCAATAGAGAAGAAATCCAGCTCCTCAACAAAGGATTAAACACTTATATAGATTTTTCCAAAATTACAGACAACTAGGTGGCAGACATTGAAATTGCATGCCATCCATTAAATAACATCGACAAAAGCATAGTAAAACAGAACTATGGCGAAGTTTTACAAAAACTAACCATTAGTAAAATTACCAAACCAACAACAGCTACAAATGCATCATCAACAAACTAAAGTTAAAACCAGTGGTCTATACAAAGGGGCAGATAAAGGCAATACAATAGCAATTCTAGGTAAAAAAACATTACACACACAAAGTAGAATTATTAAAAGGACCAAACTACATTACAATAGAGAATATTCCCCTCAATTCCCAAATAAATATCTTTAACAAAATTATGAAAGAAATCAAAATATTATCAGACGTCCAAAAAAGCAAAATAACTGCAAACAACCCCATACTCCGTAGACTCTATGTGCTTCCTAAAATCCATAAAGCTGACAATAGCATGAGAGGAATAGTCAACCAAATCAATTCCCTAGCAAAATGGCTTGATCAAAAATATAATTCACTTCTGAAATTCAACAGTCTAAGCATTAAAAACTCATACGAGTTGGTAGATAAAATCAAGCATACTTTGATCTCAACAGATGATGATTTAGTTTCTTTTGAATTTAAATCTCTATTCCCTAGCATCCCCACAGAAAACTTTTAACACTGTTAAAAAAATGGCTTACCAACATTAGTTTACAAACCATTGAAATAGAAGACCTTAAGAAACTGACCAATTATGCATCTAACAGAATGCCTTTGTTTTCAATGGTAAAATATATCAACAGATCATAGGTCTAGCAATGGGAAACCCACTATTCCCAATATTAGCAGAAATATATATATATGGGATATTTTGAATCACATATTACAAAAGCTTTCTCCTGAATATTCAAAACTTGGCACAGATATGTATGAACATATCATGAATAATGGTTTTAACACCTCTACCATAATAAAAAGGATCAATAAACACAAACTCGAAAAATTCATAATAGAGACTTTGACCCTCAAAGTAATCAAAAACATGCAAAGATATTGCAAATTCACTTATAACGCAAAATTACTCTGCAAATTTGAAAAAAAAAAAAATTCAAAAATTTCAATATAAAGTTATCTCCAATTAACAGATACAATATCAAACACCTCCTAGGATCAGTATTAAAATATAAGATACCTGCAGAAAAGAAATCAGGAATAGAATGCTTAGACTGCAAATTGAAATACATAGAAAAAACTAAAAGAAATTCGACAATTCGGAAAAAAGAATATTTTAGAAATATAAAATTAAAACAGATGGAAAAATCTAAGGCAGCATGCCATTATTGGAGCCAAAACCATGAAATAGATCCAGAGATAAAACTTCTTAAAGAATTAAACAACCCATATGAATTGGCCACCTAGGAGAATATCTTCATTCTAAAAAAACCAAAAAATTGCAATGAATTTTGACCTTCATCCGTGGGATTACCTTTACAAATTCATTTCATATCCACCAGAGGTCACCACATACAGCACAATAGCTTCCACAGGACCAATACTAGCACCAAGAAACAGTGGGTGTCAACAGTTGGGGATGGTTCCCAAAACATGTCCTAACTTAAATACAGTAAGTGAAGTGTGTAAGAAATTTACCCACATTATATAAATTACCAAATTTCAGTCTCAAGGACAAACTATAAATGCAAACACCTATTGTAACATCTTCAGGAAATTTCATGATGTCAACGGAAGCAACCAGAACTCCTCACTAAAGATGTGTTACTCTTGCATGACAACACACAGCCAACAAAAAATGAGATGCTGCAACATTTCAATTGGAAAGTCCTTCAGCATCCTCTGTATAGCCCCAACATTGTTCCAAGCAAATTCCATTTGCTTAGCCCTCTTAAACACCATTTGAGTGAATATTTTCCTGACGAAACTGTAGAAAGAGAAACCAGCAGCCCAAAGGATTTATGCTCTTGGATTTATGGACCTTGTGATAGGATAGAGAGATTATGTTGAGAAATAAAAGTATTCTTCAAATCAGTACCCTTTATTAGTTCTATATCCATTTGTAACTTTCTTAATGTTTTATCTTCATACTTGTAATTATTATTACATATAAATCAGATTAAAAAGGAATCACAAATTATAAAGTAATCTCACATGGTGGTTACCTTTCATATGATTGCTGAGTATCCATGGTTACTTTATAATTTGAGATAAAGTAATAAAAGAGAATCACTCACAAAAGTAATTGTTTATGCCCAATTCTGTTCCTGTAGATATTATTTTTTTCTCTATTCTAGTTGAGAGTTCACTACAGTAAAATCTATTTCATTAACACACTGTAAATAATATCACTAGCGTATTAATAACTGTAATAACATAAAGACTGCAGCTGTACTGATCTTTTAACTGCAAACTGAGCTGTATAATACAGACAAATAATTCTTGCTTCTTGTGCAACCATCAGCATGAAAATTGTGTGTTGTTATGACAGATGACGGACATGACTTTGACCCAATACGCATTGTGCTGAGCTGCAGGCACAGATGAAAATAATTCTCTGTATATTAGATTGCATCCTTACAATATTTCTGGTACAGTCCTGACTGTCATTTGGTAATAAATTTTTGTGTGAATTTTATTAAACTTGAATGTTATGAAAAGCTATGCTATATTCTGATTTAAAAAAAAAAATATTTAAGCTTGTTGAATGCATGTGAATGGTAAGTGAATTTTTTATAATTAGTAAATTCGCTCACTTTCTCACCCACTCTCACTCACTCTCTCACGTTGGTCCTGATGGTGTAGTGGTAACCATACTTGCCTTCTAAATCCAAGATCACAGGTTCATTCCTGGTCAGGATCGATGGATTTTTTTCCCGTGTAAAAATCCTAAGTATGGCTTCCTTTGGAAGGGAAGTAAAGCCGTGGGTCCTGTGTCATACATTTACGGCACAAAAAAGAACCTCAAGCATGAAAAAAGAGGCCTCTGGGCAAAATTTGTTGGCCATTTCAGCCCTGAATAGAATGGAATGCTGATGACCTGAGATGTTAAAGAGCATCTGTAAATAAACCAAACCGACGAATCACTCACTCACTCACTCTCTCTCTCTCTCTCACTCACTCTCATTCTCTCTCTCTCTCACTCTCACTCACTCAATCACTCACTCATCATTTCTGCCTGAAGGCAGGTTTTTCACTGCACACTAAACTAAGTTTACCAGATTTTTTTCACAATTTCTGGAGACAAATATAAACATAAGTAAAATCTACTATTGCAATATGCTGAATTTTAATTTACCATTTGGTAATGTTTCATGCATATTTTAAATGATGAAAGTATTCATTCAGCTTACAGTTCTTACTTGCTAAAAATATTCATTCTACTTATTTACTGGTATTTTTCTGAAGAGCAAATCTTCTTGAGCAGGTCTTCTGTGGATCCCAATTTTGTGACAAATTCATGACAGAACATATTTAAATTTGTTGAGATGCAAGCATACCTTAAACAGTATCTAAATTTATTCTGAACTTTATGTTCATTAAAGAGAAAACTCTCTCCACTGAAGCTTTTCTAGGAAAGACATAGAAATAGTTTAAAGAGCTTCTGGAGTTGTGCATATGGAATCATTTTTTCATCAAAGAATTTAACAATTTCGCTCCATTTAGAACAAAATGTAGCACTTTCTTCATTTCACTTTGCTATCTTTTCTGAAGCCATATACTGATTTAAGAAAGAAATTAAATCAAATTCATTAAGATGAAGGTCATCTACATTTTAAGAAAAATTATAGGCAATTTTGTCAAATTTTCCTTTTTCGGGAGGAGATCTCAATAGTATGCATTCCATAGTTATTTGTGTATTCATAACCCAAGCACTGAGATATTCAACGGTGTTTTCATAAAATTCACATGAAATGCTGAGAAATTCTATTGTGAAATAAAAACCATTTTCTTCAAAAGATTCCAAAAGTTCCTTAACTGATGATAGAATGAACTTCTCTTCTTTCCTATAGTTCATATTTTCAATTAACCTTGCTAACAACATGGAATACTCAATTTCTGGAATCTAAATGTAAGTTATGTTTGGAAATGACATTCACTCGTTTCCAAAGAGAACAATGGGTGCGAGGAGTAGACCAAAGAGATGACAACTGCAGTGCACACCATGCATGTATTTTATAAAAATGATAAGTTAATAAACTGCACTATAGTTATACCACACTGAACAGAAGGTTGGGGGCAAGACTTGCCACAGTTTGCTGCAAGGTCGCTCTTCCCCCTCCATGGCCCTCTTCTCTCTGTGCTCCCCTCTCCTACTCAATGCTGCTGTTGTCATCCCCCATCAGATGAGCTAACATAGCCAGTCGCATTTACCTTGATAATAATACCATTTTTTATATTATCATAGTTCAGGTAATAATGTTCTTTTGTTTTAACATGTTTACAGCAATTTTTCCACTTTTGAATGGCATATTCCTGAAATAGTTTCCTACTTAGTTGCTCCTTTTCTTTTAAAAACTGCTTATTAATTGCTGTGCTGCTTGCTGTTTAATTCTCCCCAAACCAGCTTAATTGAGTGTAAATAATATCATCCACTAAAAACTGTTTCTGATGAGGTATGCTTTGCATCACCTTCTTAAGCTCAGCCTTACTCTTCAAAGCATCAAATTATATTCCATGTTCTTCTTAACCATGCTGGAATAGGCACCTTGTCCCTTTTGTTGAAATGCATTATCGATAACAAACATGAGCTGGCAAAGCTGGAAAAAGCTAAATTTTCAGCCACTTTGGACATTTTCAAAGTTCATGGTGGTATGATAGTCGCCTGACTTTGCCCTGATTTAAAAATTAATAAGGCACTACCTAAGATATTGTCTTCTCCTCCCCCGTGGGCAATTACCAGTCTTTGTCCTGTTCCAATGTTTGTCCATTTCACATTCCAACTGCCAGTACTTTACCATCATATGCAATTGCTGAATATAGGTTTCATCAATTATGCTAAATTGTCTGATTTTGTGCAAATATTTTCATCTTCATAAAATTATGTCAGATGCTCAACCAGCAGTTTCCTGTTTTCTAATTCAAATCTAATTTTTTTTTTTTTTTTTGTTATTTATTCTTTGCCATAACAATTCCCACAGTCAGTCACACCACCTCAGAGCTCTAAGAAGTTTGCCTATGGTGGGAATTCTTTTTTCACTGTATAGAAAAAATTTTGTTTAATAGAGCAGTCTGTCAGGCTGTCAATCTCAACTTTCTTCTTTCTTGGTGCACTTACAGCTATTGGAATGGAAAACGTGAGGTTTCTTCTCACAACAGATTTCTTCCCTTCCCTTAGAACTCTACCTACCTTGCAAAAGTGCCAAAGTTGTTGCCTCATCATTCACATAGCATATTGATCCCTCTCACCCTGCACATCAAAGTGACTCTCATCAGAGAAAAGAACTTCATTCCAGTGTTCTATTCTCCAATCCTGATGACTGCATACCCACAAGATATGTTTCCTGCACATTTCTCCTGTTGGAAGGCGTTTCTTTACAGATTTGTGGGCTTTCCTTCCAACTACCAGAAGTCTACAATAAACATTAGAAACTTGCAGATTACTCCCCTTTCCCCCAGTTTGCGAGCCAAGTCCACAGCATTCATCCTGGGGTTTGATTTGCTTCTTTTGAGGAGAAAACATTCATCAGTTGACTTGTTTTCTTTTTCCTGCCACAGCTTCCCTTTTTCTTCAGTGAAATTGAGCCAGTCTGCTTGTGCCACTGAATTACCTACTTTGACACCAATATCTCTCTTTGTTTCATGAAGCATTCTGATATAATGCTACGATTGCACTACTCATTCTGGGAGTGTTATCCATTGAAGACATAGGTACTAGTAATTGCACAAAGAAACCTTAAATTTTTTTCAAAACTGGACACATCCAAATAAACATACTTTATTCTAAAACAGTCATCACACAGATTAATTAACAATGAATAATAGTGCAAAGAATGCATAAAGAGTGCAGGATCTAAGAATAAGCAATGTGTAGCACAATATTGGCAACCATTGAGAAAACTATAAAAAAAATTACCTTGTTCCGATTAATTTGCACAGGATTGACTGTACATGTTTGGTATCTCTTTAAAAACCTATCTAACATTTGCAGATATTTTGTTTTAATTCTTCTTTTGTGGGTTTGCTTTATATCCAGTGTTTTTTTCATTTATCCCGGAGATGAAAGTCACAATGAATTAGGTTTCGGAACCAACGGGCCCACAAGTTCTTGATTACTAATTAAAAAATGTGGAATGCAAGACAAACTGTGATATCCTGGAAGAAATGAAACAAAATATTCACCAGGAAATAGGCAGCATTAAGCATTATAAATTACAGCATGTGATGGATAGATTTTAAAGAGTTGCCAGAAATGTATGGACAACAGTGGGCAGTTTCAGCATCTCCTTTTGTAAAGTTGGTAAATGAAACCTTTTACAAATCCCTAATTATTAAGGGTTTGTGGCCTCCTCAATTTCCCAACCTAACCTCTTGCAACTTTTATATCTGGAATAAATTTAAAAATACTATATACTAGACAAACCCACATTCCTTAGAAAAACTGAAACAAAATATCTATTAGGCAATATCTGGAATTTCTCAATGTGAGCTACAGCGAGTCATCAATAGGTTTTTAAAATAGGTACTAAAAACATATGGAGAAGGAAGTGGCCTGTTTTAGAACCTCTTTTATAAAGTTGGGAAGTTACAAATCCTTAATCAGTTTGTGGCTCTTTCAGTTCCCTGTCCATCCCTTGTGACTATAATCTCTAGGATAAATTTAAAAATGCCAATCTATGCAAACAAATCCATATGCCCTGAAAGAAAGTTGGAAAAGTAACAAACTTTTACAGTAATTAAGGAAACTGTTGTATGGCTGTGTCACTATCATTCTATGACACTAACAGATGGCAACCTGTTCTCCTATAGGCAAAACTGCGCAAGTTGGTTCACAGTTCATTGAGTTACTCTGCAGTATCAGCTGCAAGAAGAGTTACAATGCAATCTGTGTGGGAGACTGCAGTCAATGTAATATAAAAGTGCTTGACAAAATAACAGTATCACTAACTGACCTGTGTATAAGAAATTTTTTATTTATGTACACTCTTTTACAAAAAAAAAATAGTCATCCCCAGATTATGTGTAAAAATTGGAGAACTTCAGGGATGTGTGTAAAAACTCTATTAGCAATGAGCATGCAGCAGGCACACCCTGCAGTGGGCGCTTTGCCTGTAAATGCACATCACAATGGTAAGCATCTGGAAAGGGAGCATTCAGGAAGAGCAGTGGTGGCTAAGTGGTTTAGAAGGCATTGCTCTTCTGCATAATTTCTTGGGTTCAAATCCAAAGAACATCATGTTATTTAATTATCATATTATATATTAACCTATCATTTGAGTTTCCTAGTATTACCTATACTGATACAAAAACTTTATCACAAACAAATGTATTCTATACAAATAACTAAATAAATATATGATCACAAACTTTTCATCTTCTAAAGTGAAAACACATAAAAAGAATCAAAAATTAATATCGGGTGTATGAGTCTCAGCATGGTTAACTGCCCTCTATCTTTGGAGCATAGATATCAAATTTCTACAGTAGTGTGGACAAGAGGCTACAACATCCCAGGCTTCTTGAATTTGTGCCCAAAAACCATCTTTCGTCCTTTGTGCATGTGCAGCTTATTGCATTTAGATAGAACAAATACTGAGGTAATATTATAATATTCATCATAAAAAAAATATATATGCTTGCTGTATTTGGGAAACAATATTACAAAATTAATTTGTCATACTATGTTACAAAAGTTTATAAAAAAAAAGCTCATAATGCTGGGAGACAAACCTGCACTCTTTACCATGGCATCACTGCACACTCTGCCACAGAGCTTACGGAATGCACATACATTAGTTAGCATCTTTAGTGCATGCCATATAGCACAACTACTGCAATTGCTACACAGCTTTGCTGGAAACCTTGTGAATCATGCACTGATAGTAGTTTTTAAAACCATAGAGATCATTCTAGAACAATCTTCTTTATTGAAAACATAAACTGCATCATATACTTTAAGGTTTTACAGTTGGTTTTTTTCCATCATCAAAGGACTCCTCCAGTGGGAAAAGTGTTTTCACATGTCCAGTTACAAAAACATATAAGATAAGTATAAAGTTATGAAACTACACTATCAAAATACATGGGTCAGCACTAATTTCCTCATTTAAAATAGTAGCACATTCTGTAGATTTCACAATGCCGAATCCAAATATGCCAATAAATTTACTCTTTCATGTACAATTTTTGAGGGAGGCAGCATTAATCTATGGTCGCGTGTCAAGTAAATGTTTTAAGAAATCCGCCATCCATTTGTTACGTAAAATGTTGTACCTCATAATAACTTCTTAAAATCCTTTGTTGATTAAATAATTAATCATTAATTTATTAGTTAATGAACTCACAATTATTTTTCAACTGTTATTCTTTTTTATTTTACTATTAACTGCAAGTATCGGAGAGCTAAGTTAGGTTCGCTGTAGCAGCTTATAGTATGTACAGGACTGATTGTAAGAAATGTGGCAACAGTACTTAAGTGTCGTTAATGAAGTAAGACCAAATGAAATTTTTAATTATTAAAACCATGATAAAACTCTTCAATACCTCATGATAGTTGCTACTATAACTTTTCTGCTCTCACCAAGATTCAAACTTGATAAAATATGGTAAAATATCATGGAAAGAACTGATAAGGAGAATGCTATTTTATGAAGTTGAAAGTAAGTAGGCCTCACTGCATTGGACTTCAGTGCCATTCTGGAGCTAATATTTACGCCTCACTGTGTTCATATATATAGAATTTGGCTATGCTCTGTTTATGTAATTGTTAGAGTTCGACAGTTGAGTTTAACAGTAATTGTCCTTAATATCATCTAAGTGTTGTGAGAAAAATGGTGCAATTTTTAGTTCAACACTGAATTATTAATGTGGAATTGTACATTAAAGACAGGCTCCATTAAGGAGATTTAAAGATATGTTTAAGGCAAAGTATTCTGGTATCAATCTCCACACAACCGGCACTATTGTATATCTGTATAAGGAATGCAGGACAACAAGATCCATTGAAAATGTAAAGAGGAATAAGCAAATGACAGTGAAGACCTCAGTGGTATACGACAGAGTTTGCATGGACATGACAAAAAGCCCAAAAAATTGATAAGGAGATTGTCTCGGCAAAATGATTTATCCCCCACAACATGCCATAATGTGCTAAAGAGGTCAAATTCCAAGCATTTCTTGTGGATATATGCATGGATTGAAAAAACCAGACAACAAGTTACTTATAAACAATGTAATACAGTTTATTTCACACTAACTCCATTCACTTACACAAAATCTGGACATATGTTTCGGGAGTGATCCCTCTCGAAACATATGTCCAGATTTTGTATAAGTGAATGGAGTTAGTGTGAAAAAAACTGTATTACATTGTTTATATATATACCACTCCATTGTCAACAGCTTCGTAAGTACATTTAATTGAACAAGTTACTTATTAATTTATATAATGCAGGTAAATTTCTTACACACTTCACTTACTGTATATAAGTTAAGATATGTTTTGGGAACCTGGTTCTCATCCTCTGTTGACCCTGTGTTTTGGTGCTCGTGTTGGTCCCGTGGAAGCTATTGTATTACGGAACCTACATGAGCACCAAGAAACAGTGGGTGAACAGCTGAGTATGGGAACCATTGTTCCTGAAACATGTCCTGACTTAAATAAAGTAAAGTGGGTAAGAAATTATATAAATTAATATATAATACCTTCACTGTAAACAGCTTTAAAATTAAACAATTATGTTAACAAGCAATTATTGCAACTGACTTTTATCTTCGATCATCACTAGGACCCTGTGCTTTTCTTTATGGCATAAGCCTGGCTGCATCTGTGTGGTTATGTTAATTCATAGAATTGCAGATATTGGTTGCAGAATAAGGCACATATCGTGCATGAAGAACCTCTTCACTCAGAGATGATAGGTGTATGTGTGCAGTGTCAGGAATGTGCATTATTGGCCCCATTTTTTCAACGAAACAATTAACAGCACAAGCTAGATGCAGATTTTTACATAAGAATATAATAAGTTTACACATGCCCTTTACATGAATGGCAGTGAAACAGTGAGGCATACAAGTGTTATGTGTGACACCCTGTATTGTTACATACTTTATCCATATGTTTAACAGTAGGAAGTTTTATACTTGTTTGCCTAATCAATATATTTGACTTCTCCAGAAAAAATAAACATAAAGTACAATATCCCAACATACTTTCAGCACTAAGACCTGTTCTTCATAATGAATTCATGCCAATGCCAGAGCCACCAGAAGAATATACTGTTTACCCAGAGCCAGTTCTGTAGTCAGAAGGAACATCACCAGAAGAAGGTACAAAGATTTTTTTCATGCGCACTAACACCATTCCTTACCTAATTACTCAGGCTGAATTGAATGACCTAGTTCATGAATTGGATCTTCCCAAAATGAAGGCACAGCTGCTAAGATCTCAGCCTCATTTAGAGAAAAATGCCAGTGCCCTTTTATAGGAAGCAACAAACAACTTTTTGATGAACAGTAGAAACTATTCATCAGTTCATCAAAGACTAGGTTGAAGGTGATTCTACTTCATAACAGGAACAAATTGCTTTCATTTCCTCTTACACATGCAATTTTACACATTAAGGAAATCAATATGAAAATTCAAAATTTATTAAGAAAATAAACTATGAAGATTATCAGTAAAGCATTGTGGCTTTGCTAACTGGACTAGAACAGGTTTATACAAAATTTCACTGCTTCCTTGGTGAGTGGAAAAGACAAGCAAAGGATGAACACTGTTGAATGAAAAAGTGATCACTCCAAGGAAAAATGTGGTCCATTAATAAGGAAATAATGATATTATGTTCTTTCCACTTCAAGCACAGTTTGATGGAACAATTTATGAGGGCAATAAATAAAGATTCTCAAGGATTTGCTTATTAAAAATAAACATTTCAACATATATAGGGAATTAAGTATATTGTACTTATGCAGCTGTAAGTAATAGAGTGGTTATATATCTTACACTAAGGTATTCAACTTGTTCACATTAACTCCACTTGCTTGCATAACACTAGGACATGTTTCAGAAGCAATCGTTCTCATCATCAGCTGTTGAAATGCTACTGGAAATGGTGGCGGATACCAGGATGCTCCTGAGGTGCTGTCTGATGTTTCTAGAAGGAACTTGCTGAGTTCGTCCATAGATGGAAAATCAAAATTCATTAAGTTTTTCTAATTTTTTAAGATGAAAATGATTTCTCAAGTAGATAGTTCCATTGGGTTTTGAAGTTATTTCAGCAGCTTAGCCTCTGGTTTAATTTTGTGATTTTTGGTCCAAAAGTGAGCTGCTACTGCTGATTTATCAACCTGTTTAATACAAACATTCCTAAAGTGTTTTTTTCTGATGAGGGGAGCAATTGCTTCCGAAACATGTCCAAATGTTACATAAATAAATGGAGATGAATACATTAGTGTAGGATTTTTAGTGAAATCAAAATAAAAGAAGAAAGACATCTTCATGTGTCCTCAGATAAGACAGCTTTTTCAAGATCCTGCTTCAAAAATAAATTGAATGCTGCTAATGCTTGAGATGCATTTGAAAATGTAAGTAGCCATTTTTTGGGAAACAGAATGTCTGAAAGTTATATGGAAATTATGGAAAACATTCTGTCCTGATTTAGTGGCTTGGGATGCAATGTATCTCAATTCCATTTCTGCTCTTGGACTTTCCCCAATATTTAAGTAAAGTTTCAGATGAACGTGGGGAAAGATTCCATCAAGAATTAGCTCAAATGCACAAGTGATACTGGCAAACGGAATGAAAATAAGTTAGCAAGATTACTGCTGAACTGTTATATGAGAGACACCAAAGAAACAGTATAGGAGGCAAAAGGAAATAAAATGGGTTATTCATAATAGTTTTATTGGTTAAATAATATAGTGCTATTAATAACATTTTCATATTCTGAAAATTGTATTAAGTGACACATAAGTCATTTAGGAAAATTCTTAACTTTTACTATTTCAAATGTGTGTTGCTTAAAAATGGTATTGCAAGAGTAATTTGACTATAATATTCAGATTCAGCAATGTCAATCAATATATTCAATTTGGGTAATTTTTTCTTCGTGGGATTGCTCCACCTGCAATTGACCACAGTTGACTGAGCCCTGCAATTCTTGTCTCGTTTCCTCCCTTGAAATTCATCTGGAGAGCCAAAGATGAGGTCAGTATGAGTTTAACTCTAGAAATGTTTGGATGTGTTCTTGTGTGTTTTGTGACAGTGTATTAATTACATTAATGTGGCTCAATTCAGATATTTTATTCCCCAAAGAGCATTTATTTATGATTCATACTTACATACAGCATTGACTTGTGATATTATTTCAAGAGAGATTTCCTAATATTCAACTTCCAAATAGAAGTTCAATTCACAGATTGGTAAATAAATTTCTTGAAATTGGAAGTATTCCTGATAAAAAAAAAAGCCCTCACAGACATGTGTAATACTCACAGAAGAAGAACATAACATTAGACATATTCTGAAACATTCCTCTAAAAATCACTTTGACATATTTCATAGCAAATGGAAATTTCCTATTCCTCTGATTGAACAGCTACAAACCTGCTGAGGTTAAAATCCTATAAAATGACTGTAGTGCAAGAACTTAAACCAGGTGACTGTGCATCAAGGAGTAGATTTTGTGAGTGGAATTTAAATAGTGTCCATTATGGAGAAATTGACACTAGTCTAGTTTTCTTTATGAATGAATCTTGGTTCCAGCTAAATGGATGTGATAATTCACAAAACGACCAATACTGGGGCTCAGAAAAACTTAATCTTCTTCATGAGAAACCCAGTGCATGATCAAAAGATAGGAATGTGGTATACCATTTGCAATGAAAGAATAATAGCCCCCCCCTTTTTTTAGAAACGATAGTGACAGATATGTACAGAATATTTTGCAAACCTTTCTCTATGAATAAACTGTGAGAACACATAGGTTCGTGACTTGCCAACAGGACTCTGCAGTGGCACATACAGCCCATGTCTCCTTGAATGAATTCATGAAATATTTTACTATACAGTCATCACTAACAAATTATGATTCCCTTGGTCCCCCGATTGAATGCCCTGCAATTTTTATCTCTGGGGGACATTAAAGGAAAAATATACGAGACAAATCCTCACACATCAGATGAACTGAAAAATAACTTCGTGAAGAAATGTTTTTCATTTCTCAGAAGGAAATGCCAAGATTAATGGTTATTTCATGAGCCAACAAAAATTTATGGTAAATGAAGGCAGGCAGTTCCAGCAACTTCTTGCTTGATAATGGTGAGTAAATATACCTTTTAAGTGTTTTAAGTGTTAGTAATAACTTAAATGACAATCATAGCTGTGAACTTTCTCATTCCCATTCACCATGATATCAGCTTGAACTGACCCACTGGCTCTTAGGTGTGCAGCATTGCTATAAAAGAAACATCACCCTTTCATTTTTGTAGGGAAAAATGCTTATTTTGATGTTTTACTACTATGTCAATATAACCTTTTCAAATAATTTATTCACAAAGATAATTACAATCCAGATGGTTTGCATTATTTTCTCTTATCAGCAGTTCCTGTATGGTTTGGCAAATGAATACATATAGTATACAAAATCAACATTTACTTGTAAATATTGCTGCCTAAAACTTAATCATTAGATTGCCAAATTATCATGATCACTAGCACATTTTATTCATTTATATCTTTATTTCTCAGTAATATAAAATTTTGTGATAATTATAAATGTAAAACGTGTTGTTGAACATAAAAGCACATTAGTACAAAGGTCTACAATGATTTGGTCATTTTAGGTTTTAAAATCTTTTCTTGATAATTACCATGTGTTGAGTCCAGAACTTATTTTATTATATCACGTAGCGTTTAATTGAAATCTTCTGTTATATTACCAATTTATACTTGAGAATACTTTTTAAATGGAAATGAATTATTCCTGTTATTTAGTTTAAAGGGCTTAAAGATAAAGAAATCAAACTAAATAGATTTAATTATCTATGTTGCACAATAAAAAGACAAAATGAAATTAAAAAGTTACTAATGTGTACTCTTACCTAAGGCTCAGAAATATTTTGATTATTAAAATAGAAAGAAAATTTGAAGCTAAAGAAATATAATACTAAATTAATTGATAACATTTGAAAACAAAGAATTCAAAATGGAAATATTATATAAAGAAAGAAAACCATGCAGCTACCAAAGAAGATATTAACATAGAATTCTTAAGAAAGAGATTATGTGCCAACATATTTAAGGCGGCAAAATTGAGATGACAGAATAGACCTATGTTTGCTTCAAACATAAAGCTGAAGATCATTCAGTTCCAAAGATGTGTTGCAATTGTTTTTACCAATCTGTGTTCATAGGCACAAGGAGATAATAACCATTACAAATATCAGTTAAAAAAATAAATAAAAAAGAGTGAAGGCTATAGAAAGCTAAAGCCTTTTCTAAATTAACAATATATGAATAAATGCAGTTTCCTGCTTTCAGAGTATTTTCAAAATATTTGCACTCTTTGTTGTTACTGAACTATTAGAATTAGAAAATGTGTGAATAGATCCACAGTTCTAGGTTGTTGATGCAAATAAACCTTGAATTAAATTTAATTCATTTACATTCAAGATCGTCAAATAATCCACACAAGATGATGCAACATACAGACATAGCAACAGCAAAAATGAAATACCTTTATCTTTATAAATAAGTTCATTACCCTGCCTAAACCATTTGTGATAAACAAAATCTGAAAACAGATTTGGAAAGCTCAAAATGTAATAGGTACATATTTTGTATGTAATATGTCCAGATCCTTTGTTACAAATTTTGATAGGTGAGCATCTAACATGCTAGATGCATTGAAAATCATATATATTGGTTTATTAAAATCACAATAAATGTTTAACTGTTGTAAAAAAAATATATATATATATTGTGTGTGTGTGTGTACATATACAGGTATGTCAAAACTTAGGGGAGACATTCCATGCATATAAATTGATTTGGTTTATTTATGGTTTAACATCTCAGGTCATCAGCGTCCCATTCAATTCAGGGCATGAAACGTCTGACAAATTTTTCTCAGAGGCTCCTTTTTTCAGGCTTGAGGTTCTTTATCGTGCTGTAAATGTACGACACAGGACCCACGACTTTACTTCCCTTCCGAAGGAAGCCATCCAGGGATACATTAGGAAGGCCATACAATGGGGAGGTTGATGAACATGCTAATAGAGAAACCGCCATGGGTGGCCGAGGTCATTAAGGCACAGATTTGTGAGCTGGAGGTCTGGGGTTCAAATCCTGCCTGGACCATCCTCTATGACTGAGGTTTTTTCCAGGTTTTCCTCAGTCCTCATAACTGGCAAATGCCAGGGAGGTATCCTACACTGAGGCCTGAAATGCTTCCTTCCTTTAAAAAATCTTTTCCCAGTTTATCATTTCATCTCATGTATCATCAGTGTTCACCGCCTGTGGTGCCTCAGTACTAAAAACGGGCATTAAACACTACTCAAAAAAAATGCTAAGAGAGAAGATTTTCTGCTTCCCATAGTTGTTTCGTTGAATATTCTGCTATGTAGTGCAGATACAGGATCAAAATGTGTGTGTGTGTGTGTGTGGGTGGGTGGGTGCGTGCGTGCGTGCGTGAGAGAAAGAGTAAAAAATTATCAATATGTCAGACATTTAAGAAAATGTAATGTGTGTATATGTGTAATAAATATATTACAGCTTCTTAAATGTCTTTATTAATGATAATTTATACATAGATCATAATATAATCATGCCATTCCTGATGAGCAATTAAAGGCTTCACAATGCTGGATCAGTGCTCACTTTGCTGACTGAATCTTCTGTATAGACATGTTTGTATAGAAACTTCTTTTCTTCTATCCATTGTCTGAAACTTTGGTATTGCCTTGCATTCCAATATATATGCTCCATATCTTTATCCTCCATTTGCTTTGTAGTTTGCATTTATTCGCAATATGTTTCTAATATTTTTAAGTTTTAAATATTGTAAAATAATATATGTTTATCATATTTTTATATTGCATTTGTTAATGTAGATATACAGAGTATAACAAAAATGTGTGTCAAAACTTTCATAACATGTTTCTTTTATGTGGAGGATTAAAATTTCTTATATGAATATAGATCTGGAAATGCTCTATTCCTATATTACAGCTCTTTTTTTTTTTTTTTTTTTTTTGCAACTCTGTTTACTTTGTACCATTTGGACATTTTGAAATAAAAATAACATGCCACATGGAAATCTGTCTTAAGGCTAGTGCTCAGAATGGCTCCTGCTAGCATGAAAATCAGCTGGCAACAGTGGCTATATGTGTTGTAAATGGAACAAATAAAAGAGGTTCTAATGTAATACTCTGCAGACAGTCAGACATTACTGTGTACAGCTACTTATTTTATGCTGACACAAGCATTGTCTTCAACAGCATGAAGTATATCCTCCTCAGTTGTGCTGTCATTATAGGTCTCCCCCAGATTTTATTTTTATTTTCATCATCATCATTTTAGGGTGCAAAAGTGCTTAGGACATTAGTGCCTGACTGGGATTTGAGTGACAGGCTTGAACAGTGCACAGCATGAAATGTCCATCTGTCCAGGCAATGTCATTCTGAAAATCTCTTCCTGTACAAATGCTGAGCAGCACTGTTATTACCATCTGCTCTCCCATATATCAAATGAGCATCTGCCAATTGAATACACTTCCATTGCATTGTACCTAAAACTAAGTTTGCGATGAACAAACAAAGTTCATACTATGTATATATGTTTTCAGTGCTAGTAAAGCAATGAAGGGGGTCTCTTAAAAGATGGATATGTAATACAGCATCATTGGAACATGGAGTTTGGCATGAGCAGTGTAGTGAGAGGACATGTGTGTGCGATGCTCCATAAGGTATAGAGCTTGGGAAGATGGGTGATAATTTGAAAATCTACCAGGGCAGAATTGGCTGATATGCAGGCAAGAGAAAGAGCAACAAAGGAAAAGATATGCTAATGAACAACAAGCAGTTGTGGTTGTTAGCCCTACTAGCTGTAATGTTGATTATTGAGGGCATCAAATTGAATCCAGGTCCTGAAGATGTGAGCCAGATATTGATTATGTTGAAAATTATCTCAGACAGTATAGTTGATCTGAAAAAAATAAAAAAGAGGATAGAGATGAAGTTGGATAATAGGATAGAAGTAGTCAAAGGCATGCTACATATTCTGAAAAAAAGGAGTGCATGAAGAGCTTTGAGTATATAAAGAAAGAATGGAGACTTTGGAGAGAAAAATGGAAGTAAAGTTAAGAAGACAAAATTTGATACTATTTAGAGTGGAGGAGAACAGAGAGAAGTGATTGCTGCAAATAGTTCAGGAGATGTTTGAGGTAGGTTTGGAGATGAAATTGGCTGGGTGGGAAATTGTGACTTGCTTTAGAATTGGAAGAAAAAGAAGTAAACCAGATAAATAATGGTTGGATTAGCAACAAATAAATTTAAATAGTCAATTCTGAGCAATGCAAGGAAATTGAAAGGAATGGGAATTTTCATAGAACAAGATTATGGAAAAGGAGAAAGCCATGTTGGAATTTATTACAAAAGAAAATGAAACAGACCAGGGAAGAGGTAAAAAAGCATCTTTAAAAGGTATGGAACTGTGGATCGACAAGAAGAAACAGGTTATGATTAAGAGGCAAAATACAAAAGAATGGCATCCAAACTTGAGGAAAGAGATTCACTAGCAAGATATATGTGACTGGTAGAGAGAAGAAAAGAAATCTGCATGTCCTACCAAATGATATGGAAAGAGTGGGAGCAAAGGGTTTGTCACTAGCTGAGAGGAGAATATGTGGTGATCCTGAGCTTAAAGTAGTGTCAACTCCTGAAAGGTAACTTAATGGAGGTAGCTGATAATGAGAATTCAGATGCGTGCAAAAGAAAAATGAAATATAGAGCAAATTTGGAGAAATTCTGAGAAGGAAGGAGTGGTTTAAGATAGGAATTAGATTGGAAGGTGGTGCTATGGATTATAGAAGGTTTTTGGTCAAAAGCAATAAGTTTGAAGTATTGAAGATAAGAGACATGATGGTAATGGTTGAGACTTATTAGTAAGAGAAACTGTAGAAGTAGATGGTTTTATAGGTGAATATGGTTAAGAAAGAGTAAAAGAGGACTTCTGGTGCTATAGGGATATTTATAAGAAGAGTAGTGGAGTAAATGTAGTGAAGTGTTATTACAGAAGAATGGCAAGTAATGTGTAGATGAAGGGAGTCAAAGTATGCCTAGGATTAGGTATAGCATATAACCCAAATGAGTCATCAGTTTTACAATGCAAACTTGTAAGGAAAAATTTTAAAGAAGGATGTATATGGTGTGGGAAAGAGGATAGTGCTTTCCATTGTCTAATAGAATGCAAAATGATAAAAAAGATGGAGGAATAGCTCTGGGATTAAAAGTTAGACAAACTGCAGCAAGATATAGTGGCAATTAAAATGTTGATAGATATGAGGGTACAGAAAATAAACAAAATTGGGGAATTCTTAGGAAAAGTAAGGTATTAGTGGAGGAGAAGTATAAGAAAAGAGCTTGTCGGCACACACATTTGTGAAGAAGGTAATTTATTTTAAACGTACTTTAACATACATTTAACCTGGTATGGCAGAACTGTTGTTTTGCTATTGCTAAATTCTTAGATAATTTGTTTGTTATGTAAATTTAATTTAATGTTGATTGCTGAAATAAAATTTCATTCATTCATTCATTCATTGGAACATAAAAACACTGGTGATGAACTTAAGAACTACAAGTTGTTACATCACACAACCTCACCCCCACTCCCATTTGACATTCTGACCAGAGATAAACAAGAGCATCTACTTGCAATCTGATTGTTCTGTGTGGTATTCTATTTCTCATTTCTCCAAATGTTTATATTTTACATTTCTCATGTGCTCCTTTTAAACCATAGTGTAATATTTCTTTTTATTTTTCCTATATATTTTATATTGCAGTCTTTGCAACTGATTTCGTAAATGTCTGATTTCTTTCATGACTGAATTTTGTCAGCATTCAGGGCACCTAGCAAGAACTTCGCTCATTTCTTGGTTTGAATAATTGTGAAATTATACCAGTTGAAATGCCTAATATTACATCATCATTAACACAACTATCTTGCATAATCACCCTACAATTTTTGACACATTTCTTATGAAGATGTTGTCACAGGTTATCTTATGTGGAGGTCATCTTCAGTGAACTCCTAGCCCCCCTTTAAATTATTTGGCCTAAAAGTTTACTTGGTAATTGGAAGCTGTATCATTAACATATACAGCATTCATCCTACTTTGGATTTCTTTAGGCTTATTTCCTTTTTTGGGTGTGGAATTTAAGCATGGAACAAATAACTCTTTTACTGTAAACCAGCACAGCAATGCAGGTTCCAGCAGGTTCCAGACTTTAATCCACACTGATTTGTAACTATGTTTGTTTCAAGCCAAAGATAAGTCCTAACCTGCACTTGCAAGCTCAGCTCCCCAGCAGTGGTATAAAATACTGAGATAGGTAACTTATTGAATACCCCTTGGTATTAAGGGGCTTGATATATATTTAAAAAAAAAAGGTAAGTTAACAAACTGGTAAAGCAGATAGAATAAGTAAAGTGTAAACTTTAAAGTGTGTCATTTAAATAAAAAATGGCATATGTTTTTATGTAAAACTAATAATATATCATTAGTTTCAAAACCACATACTTTGGTCTATGTAAAAGTCCTCTGCTACCAACGCAGCAAACAAAATATAATTAGACATCCATGCAAGATATTTCACATAGAAGAACTCCTAATTTTTATGTACTTGAGTGATGTTAAATATTACTATCACAAAAAAAAATTAATAAAATATGAAGGATTTATGCTGTTAAGACTTCAAGGAAAAAAGCGAATGAACAAGCCCAAAATTATACAGCTAAATGAATTCAAGTTGTGTTTGCTGTTGACTTTTGTTAAGGCATAAAAAAAAATGCTGTATTTACTTTTCCCAGTGCTGGTAAACCCGGAATTTAAGTGTGCAAATGTAATTATTTGTTGTTTTGTTTCTTCTGATTTAACTTTCCCAATTAGAACTTAAAGCATTGTTGAATTTTATTACAGTGCGTCGAGATGAACAAGAAGTGATTGAGCTAGTTCCCAACATCATTCTGAATCCTGGCTACTATGATGAAGAGGTGAGGACAGAACACATAGAGCCGGATGAAAACTCAAATGATCAGACCACCACAAGAATGAATAACAACACGGTCATCCAACCCATCCGTGTTTGATATAGGCGGTAATGAGCCCCACCTCGGCCAGGCTCAGCAATTACAGCACTGCGCTGAAGATGTGCCTAGAGAATAAAGCTTCAACATGGTCTCGTCGCTCACTGTGCATAACATTAACAGTAATGTTAATTCAATCCAATATGGAAGATGATCTATCTTCTGGAAATTATATCCTAAATGTGCTGCTCCCTGTGTGGACTGATTTCATAGTCTGTTTATTTTAGAGAATGCATTGTGCGAATGGGTTGTGATAGTATAAATTGTGGGTTACAAGTTTTTATATGTGAGTGCTTTTTCAAGCGTATTTTTATGCAATTTTTAATGAGAATTATTTATTTGGTATATGTTGACTTTGTTTTAATGTATTTGCATCCAGTCATTGTAAAATACAGTGTAAACTTCTATGGAATTGGATAATTGTAAGTACATAGTAATGTAATGTAAAACCTTCATATCAGTCATTTAAAATCTAACAATCAACTTCTCTCTCCATAATTGAAGATATTATATGTGTCTAGGACACTTCATACTCTTTGAAAAGTGCATTGTTTCCCAATGCATCACACATGCTTTAATGTGCAGTGAATGGAATGAAAATAAAAATACAAGATTGTAAGTATAATATAAGTGCTTGAAGTGAAATTAAAGCAATGATACTCATTTAGTATTTGAGAATGCAGAAGAAATGCATTATTTATCAATCACACTTTAAGATAAAATTTTCTATGATAATTTTTTCTCCTTAACCACAGAGCATCAAAAGTCTAACCTAACCTAAATTAGCACAGGTCTGTTAAGTTTAGCTTTAGAATACAGTTAAACCTCAGTGCATCATTTTTAAGGCAATGTAAAACAAACTATTAATGGAGCAAAAATTGTGAGAAAGCACCAAAAGTTAAAAGATTAATCTCTTCCACAATAAGGACAAGTTTAAATGGGCCTCCAGTGACAAGACTCTGTATAGACATCCTGCACATGCATAAAAACTAATGCATTTAAAAGCTTCATTATGTGGAATATTGAGGATCAGACATATGTAATAAATATTCTGACTTTCAAAAAAATAAACGTGCATTGAGTCTAAGAATGAAAATTACTTATACAAAACTATCCAATAGTTTAACGGTTTTTAAGATTTTATAAATCATGGCCTTTTTATTTAGAAAAGCTAGTGCATCATGAATGAAATCTTCTTCATTTCCTTTTCTGCTTCATTAAAATATCTTAATAAATAAAGAAAATAAATGTTTTCATGCAATAGAAAATTTATGTTTTCAGCCAATTTCTATTTATTGGGTATCCAGGAGCAACCAGAGGATGATTTAAATGACCATTGGGCAAAGGTTAAGAAACCATCAATACTTTTGTATGTGAGAGTGGGATGAAAATGTTGTGCCCTCAGAGAGAAGACAAATTATTGAGCAAAAAGATTTTATATTTCTACATGTATTCTTCAAGCTCAATACAATAACTGCCATTATATTCAAGGCCTTTGATGCTATGTCTATAGACTGATTGATCCAGTTCCTTAAAACAGATATTTGTCGCAGCAATGACTTTATTATCCAAAATATGCACTTTACTTTGGAGTAACACTTTTTAACTTTTAGTAACAAATGAAGTCTGACAGAGTAAAGTTAGGAGAATAAACTACTTAATTCAACAGTTTGATGCAGAGGCCCTACAAGTGGAGAGAAGGTAATTATGGAAATTACCTCTACTGAGATTTTATTTAATGTAAATAGTAGACAACTACATACCTATATAACATTTTATTGTGTTAGGTTTGCAGCAGTATATAGGGGAAGTGGGAAGATCTTTGTGCTCTGCTTGTAAATATCCATTGTTTACAATAATTAAAATCCTAAGATGTTTGTTAAGGGGCACTTCATAGCCTGGAGATTTTTTTGCTTGAAAGGGATGTTTTCTGTTCATGTTTATAGTTAAACTATAATATGCATTTTCAAGAATTGAATTATCAGGTTTCATTCAAAAGTTGATGGAAAGATAAAAATTGAGTACTAACAGTAGAAGTTCCACTTCAAGCAGTTGCATTATGCCATACATACTCTAAAAATACTCTCTGCTAGTATAATTAATACGAAAGCTTAGAAATCTGAATTGAGCATTTGGGAACTAAAATAAAAAATAATAAATCATACATAAAAATATGTTTTTTGTACCTTTAAGAGGGTCCATTATTGCTGATTAATCTGAAGATTAACAGCATGGAGTTTTTCAACACTATGATTATCAGCATGGTCTCATAAGTTATAGTTTAGTAGACCATTTAGTGGGTGCTGGAAACGAAGAAGCAATTGTCAGTAAGAACATTTGGGTGTATTGACAGACCACAGAATTTGGTTCAGAGAATTTAAAGTTATTGGGAAACAATGTTTCTTAATTTTTGAGAATCATGTTATTGTTATACACATATTTAATAAGGTAAATGTGCTGCTGCAGATGGGCACATAGTTCCCCAGTTGTACATTCACTTGCAATACAGTTGTTCGGAAAGTGTCTTCATATACCATTGTGATACACGTTTTATCTAGCTCCTTTTTTTTTTTTGATTTTTGACAAGCTCATTGCTTAGCTTTGTAGTATTTGAAATTGATGTCTATCTTGATACAGAACCTTTGCACCATGTGCAAGTAAGTGAATAATATTGATAGTTGTGATCTAATTAAATGCCCATTATATAGTTGTAATTGCATTTTTAAGGCTTAAGTTTACTAAATTGATATTTTATAGGTGATTTTAGTGCTTTGAAAATGTTGCATGGCAGACTCAAGGTTCTGACAATACCTGTAAGTGCAGAATTACTGTGGTGTTGCTTGTGGGTGTGTGGTAAAGTTTGCACAAGGTAGAGAGGTATCTGAAATAACAGGGAAGTGAGTAGAAGCATTATTAGGAGTGTAGTGAAGGTGTTGAAACCCATCCACCAGCCCAAGAAAATGCATTGACTTTTATAGCTTATATCAGACCAAGGAGGAGTAAATGGCTGCATAGTGTTGTGATGTCATTGTCATACCTACAACAAGAAATGCAGTAGATAGCAGCACACAGCATGGATAAGGGGTAAAACAGAATCAAGGGAAATTTCTTAAAACATGTAGTGAAGGGAAATAGTAAAATGGTGGCTAGAAAGGGATGTGAGTGCGAACACAAACAAAGATTTGAAAATGGTTGATGTGAGAGAAACTGTATAGAAATACCGAAAAGGAAATGGAAAATTAGTTCTGTGTACAACAAAATAAATACTACTGGGAAACAATTATAATAATGGAATTTATAACCAATTCATACACACACACACACACACACACACACACACACACATGTTAACCTAAACCTAACCTTTGGTGGGTTCTGGAAACTGGAGATTTCAATCATTTACTGCAGCTCATTACAGTTTCCATCACCTTTTTTTTTAAAGTATGAATTGGTCAGACTTGCTGGTATATGGTAAAATTATATAGTAGTTAGCAAATTTGAAAAATAAATGAAGATCTGCTAAAGGGAATGCACAGAGCCACCCTGATTAGGAAAAATGGAAGACATGCACACAAAGGTATGGGTCTGGAATTTTTCTGTATTAATATGCCCTGTCTAAATCTAAAAATAGGTGCATTCACATTGTGATGTAATAATCACAGTATGAACTCGCTGATATTTTAAGTAAGTCGCTACTTCTTCTTGTGTGTATTAACTACATGCAGCTTTTAATATCAAATCAGCACAATGCTCTTAAATATTTCACCCATTGCCAAAGGCTGCATCAAAATTGCATATCTTAGGCTTTTGTATCCTGCCAATTCTGTATTAAGATAGACACATATTGTTTCAAAAAGATTATGAAAAAACCTAGTTTGTGAAAGGTGTGATATGAACATAGAAAAACTGTTGACAAAGATTGAGCATATATTTTTCATTATGAAACTGTTGGACCATGTTAGCTTAGAGACGAAGCTTAGCTTAAGTAGGACATGACACGTGCAATTCTTGTTTAAAACTAGGTAGCATTGGAAACAACCTTCTAAAAGCACTTTGTGCTAAAATATGAAGGAAAACTGTTTTGTTAGAACTTAGCTTAGCTTAAGTAGGACATGACACGTGCAACTCTTTGTTTAAAGCTAGGTAGCATTGGAAACAACCTTCAAAAAGCACTTTTTGACATTGAATATGTGCTAAAATATGAAGGGAAATTGTTTCATTAGAACTTTCCACATATAATGGAACTGTGATGAACAGAGAAATTAATTTAATGCTTTGAAAGTAGTATTTGTGCATATTTTCTTTAGCTTTCTTTAAGCAGGGATGCAGAAAAGTGGTGACTTTATTGCTGCCTTACTCACAGCATTAATGCCAACAAGAAAGAAATGAAAACTGTACTTCAAATTGATAAAAACAAATATGAGTGCCAAAGCTAGCTCATTTGTCAGCCAGCAACAGCACTCTGCTGCTCAGCACTCATTTATGGCAGAGAGCAGAATTATAGACCATTTTCAATTGCATACCTATGTTGGTGGATTATATTAGATAAAGGGTGGAGAGAGGGATCTGGGTGTTGATAAAGTAATAGCAGGAGAGAGAGAAGTATCGCAAATTTCCTATATCACATATGCCCATTGAGATCAAACCCAGAGCTGCCTCAGCGGTAGACCAGAAATCCAACTCTCAGCCATGTACCACCAAAAAAGAAGTGTAAAGTGGAGCAGATTAACAATCTCTCCCCCCAGGCACATGAGATATAGTAAAGCCTCATTTCCCGCATGGTTAGCATAAGAAAATGATTAATGGAGGAACAGGTCTAAAACATGATCATCTCTGTCATCTTCAAATCGAGGAGAGGGCCTGTTGACTAAAAACCTGCAGAATGCAGAGGTATGCTACTACGTTCATTTTAAAATTTCAAAAGAAGGTCATATACCTCCAGTCAAAGATGGCCATGATCTAAAATAACTTTTAAGTCTTGCATCTAGTGTCCTCAGGTGCTTCATGGAATCCACCATGATTTTGGTAACAATAAAACTTAAGTTTCTTTTTTTCTTGCCATATGTGTACTGCAAGAGCTTACAATGGATAATGAAAACTAAATCCTTGCTGCAAGAGTTATTTGTGACTTTGGCTGTCTTGTGCATCTTCATTTCTATTCGCACTTCCTCTCCTCCCCCAATGCAAAGCCTGTCACTACAATACATCTTTTACCTTCTCACTGTTTATTCAACAATGCCTTGTAGCTTCACACAAGGAAAACAAGGTGTGCCTTGCTACAATATACTTTAAAAACATTATATGTACCATAATTCCATAATTATTGCAATTTATCAAAGATTCATAATTAAAAATGGTCAGTCAAGGATACAAGTTATATAAAACAAAAAAATATGTTCAATTGATGTAGAAAAATGATACTTAAAGGAATACATAAATTGAACAATGAATTTGGTAAAATTATGCTTCTGGGAAAGATGAATTATGGTTCATTGTGTGTTGATATATGGCACAACAGAGAAGAGCAAAGCTGTTCAGGCAATAGCCTGTTTCAAGTATCAATTAAATTTTTTCCCCAGGTGCGCATTACATTCACCAGAAAACTTTTTTAAATCAGAGTTTAAAATTTGGCATGCATATAAGATTTGATGGTACATTACATTTTCACTTTTGAAGAGTCATGGGTATTAAGGCATATAAATTTTAGTGATATAAAGTATTTAATGCAATTCAAACTACTTCATAAATATGCATGGTAATTCCTTACCTACAGATTGCACAGTTACATAGTTCCATGATTTTACAGGTATTTCTGTATACATTGTCCCACTGCATAGTTATTTTTTCAACCAATTATGCCTATATGTGCACCAGCATTATCATCGATTTGACTGCTTGATATCCCAAGTGTAAGGATTATCTTGCTAAGCTTCTTTGTGGTTGATCATGGGTTCAAATGTCTTCACTTTAATAGAACATTACTGACTTCTAATTTTGTAAATAGATAATCCTTATATACTCCTTATTAGTGCACAATTATGTATGTTAACAGAAAGTATCAGTACATATTGGTTTTAGTGTTTAATTCTGTTTTCGTTATTGAGGCATCACAGACAGATGAAATTATTGGATGGGAGAGAAATTAACTTGGAAAGGAAGCATTCCAGTCCTTTAATGGGCATTCATGTGCATTAAAACTTTTTTCTCCATTGATTTCCCATGCAAATGTGGTTGTTTCTGAAAATATATTCTAAATGTTGCCTGCACTGACTGCAGCCATTGATGAAACTGTTGCAGAGGTTGAAAAAATGAATGACATTATAAAACCATCCAAAACAGCTTAATTCTGAAAACATACAAGGGTCACTACATAAATAATGAATAAATTTTTTTACTTGCACATTTATATTTTCATGAGAGTATCTATACTTCAATATAGTCTCCTTGATTCTCACTGACCTGCTATTCCATTCAAAGTATCATTTCTATTCTTCTGTCAAATGTTTTGGGTGATGACAGCAGAATGCCCTTCTAGAGAAGTAAAATGATGTACTAGTATGGGTTTTTTCAACTTTGGGATTAAGTAGAAATCTGATGAACTCTTATCTGGACTGTAGAGGGGATGAGGAAACATTTCCCATACATATTCATGCAGTTTATTGGTCACAACATTGTGGTGTGTGAACGAACATTGTAATGGAGTATGAATGGCCTAGCTTTGAGTAATAGGTCTCTCTCCCCATGTAAATCATTTGTTGAAATATGGAATACTGATGTTGCTGGAATTTCCATAGCTTCTGAAACTTTCTGACACATCACATGCTTGAAGAACATCTGCCAAAAGGTTCACACTTCATTCATCTGTTGATGTCTTTAACTTTTCTACTCCTGATTCATTGTCTCTGCTGACATAACCAACATGAAAACAATTCACAACTTCTGTGGGATTTTATGTATCACAATGCAGAAAGATTTAATTCAAGTCTTTTTTTCATGTGGTTGCTATTATTAATCATGGCACTTGCAAGCCAGTGGCACCCTTTCTGGTTGATTTGATAGGTGACTGAACCATTTATTTGGTGATGGTTTCTCCCAAATGGAGGACCTCTCACTTTGGTTAATGCCTTTAACATATCCTGTGCTGAAAGCTCAAGTTAGCTCTGTTTGGTGACACCTTACCAAAATTAGCTCTAAAATCCTGCCTGGTCTACTCATGGTTTTTCTGAAATGAGGCAGCTCTTGACCCACACAGAAGTCTCTCACAACTGAAGACACTCATATCCTCCATCAGGATCTCTTGAAATTGGTTGATTTGCATTATTCTTTTTATTATCTCCAGAAGCATTCATATTGTGTTTGTGTTTGAAGTCAATATTAAAGTTGTATACGTCATCCACACATATATTTCATAAATATAACACAATAACAGGTTATTGTAGGGACTTTTCACTGTACTGTATATATGTTTCAAGATGATGAAATACATTTATCATCTTCATTGTCATTATTACCATTGTTGCCCTAGCTATCATCTGAGTCTTAACACCTTTTGGATGCCCAAGCTGTATAACAGTAATGATCAGGCAAATTGAAGTGAAATGATTGATAGTAACAAGGAATTTGCACTGGAATTCCCAAAAAACCTATAGTCTGTAGAACAAAGTTTTGTAGTCTTAATTGTTATTCCTGCCAAGTGGGATATCTTTCATTTTAGAGTGAAATAAAAATAATATATCTATGGTACATTTAAAGAATATTAAAACTTAAATGTAGAAAATGTGAGTTTCAGTATTTTTAATCACTGGAATTCAGATATTCAACATTTTGCTTTACTTGCTTTCATTCAGTTCCATTTAATGTGGTATTATTTTAAGAAAAAAGTTTCAAGTAATTTCCTAGGAATGGATAAGGAGTGGTTCCTTTAGTAAGAAAAGTTATGTATTCAAAAATAGCTTTTCATAAACTTCCAGAAAAATCCATCCAGTAGGTGCCTCCTTTTAGATTTCAAGCAGGAGCCATTAAGAATTTGAAAGTGGCACTGTTAGTGATGAAGTTACCTTTCTTTTGCAGGAAGAATGTTTTTATTTGTTAATATTAATGCTGCTGTTCACCAGTGCCACATATTTTTCATAAATTAAAGAATTCATACCAAAATCACATGCAATCAATATATACAAATGAATAAATTGTAATGCAAAGTGATCTAAATGGCCTTCCAAATTTTGTTGGCTTTTGCATAGTCACAAATGTTGTTTAGTGATGTTAGCATCATTAAATTAAAATAGCTAATGATAATATTAATCATTATGAAAAAGGGATGTTCAACTGGAACTTTGTGCTCACCTTGCTGAAAATATTGGAGTGCCCAAAAGGCACTCATTTAAAACAAGATATAAAACGGTGTTTTTCACTATTACTGCTATAAAAGGAAAAAAACTTTTAATGTTTGAAAAATAACTTCATTATTGTGGCTTATTCTTGGGATAGGGTATTTTATATCACAAAATGTTAATGGAAGTATTTGCATTTCTTTCTATTTCTTGTCCAAAATCTTTGTGTTGCCTTTCTTGTCTGAAACACTGAAAACTGAGTAACAGCTTTTTGTTTTGTGCAGAATACTGTTAGTTTCTTTTAATTTTTAGGTGCTCCATATCATGTATTTTTATGACAATTATTAATTTTATAATCTCCACATAAAAGCAATAAATATCTTAGCACAGTTTATCCAAGGCAAAGGAGAACAATTTCACACTAAATATATAAAGTTCTGATTTTCTTAATGAAACTGAACACATTTCTTTATTCCCATTGCACAAACTTTATTGCATCTAAGTTTATGATCATAATTTGTAAATTAGTAATTACTTTTATCAAAAAACTATCAAGTCACTTGAACTTTCCACTAACTGAATTTATAGAAGTTTTGTCCACATGCTTTTTCATTAAAAATGTGCACAAAATATGTAAGGAATGTTAACAAAGTATAAACTTACTTTAAATATTTATTTTCTTGTTTTGAATACATCAGTATTCTTTTCAAAGGAAAATCACTGGTAAATGTTTATATGAAAATTATTTTTCCAGAAATCACAAGCTTTTTTTTTTAATTTAAAAGAATACATTTCTCCTATACTGCCAAAGCTATTCTGTGGTTCAGATTTTAGTTTTGCTTTTTATGTTGTAAACTTAAGCAGTTCATGCCCAAGAAATATAATTATAAATGTAAGTAAATAATAGCTACATTTCCTTCCTGTGCTTGATGTTGTGATTGCCTTCTCTTCTTACTAGTGCATGTAAATAGAAATCTTTTAATGAAAGCAAGTACTTAATCCCATATAAATGTGAATTAAAACTGTTCATAATGTTAAAGAGAATGTCAGAGTATTATAAGAGATTACCTGGAGCCTGTATATTTCTGTTTGTTGGTGTAAAATGGCATTTAATTTGTTCCAGTAACTTAATCACAGAGTAAGATGGTTGTTGACCTGATAAGGACCAGCATCTCTTATTGAAAAATGAAATTAAGCTTTTTTTTTTAAATTTTTAAAAGCGTGAAAACACAGGTCCAAGCCAGAACAAAATGTTTCATGAAAGAAAAATGCAAATATTTTACTATAATTACATTATAACAGCCTTTTATTTTCTGGTTTTATATTTTGTGCATCTGAAGCAAAGAAGTGTTCCAGATTATTGCAAATGACATTTTAGAAAGATGTAATGAATGACGAGCCATGTCATCCTTTAAAGATTTATTATAAAACATGGAACTTAACATGTATAGAATGCATTAGCATAATTTGGAGAAGAGATTTTATTTAGCATAAAAGATGTATAAAGTATTGTTTACTTAATGAACATGCTCAAGAATTACCATTGCACTTTTATGGAAAAAAATTAGAGTGCACAATGTGTGGCACTTGATTTTTTAAATGTTTTTTACAGATGGCTAAAACTAATTTTAAAAGCTTGTACTTGAAGGAAGATAAAAAGTAGAATTAATTATTAGCTGTGCAAATACTTAATCGCCTAAGAATTCCATGGCTTTGGTTTATTTGTGAATGCTCTTTAACATCTCAGGTCATCAGCATTACATTCAATTCAGGGCTTGAAAAGACTAATAAATTTTGCTCAGAGGTCTTGGGCTTAATGTCTTCTATGTGCTATAAACCTACGACATGAGACCTGCAGCTTTACTTCCCTTCCAAAGGAAGCCATACTTAGAATTTTTACTTCTGAAAAAAATCCATCAATCCTGACCAGGATTGAACCTGCAATCTTGGGTATACGAGGCAAGTACGATTACTACTAGACCACCAATACTGACCCCATGGCTTCTGATCTAGGGTCAGTTCCAGTGATGGCAAGGTGGTATTAGTGATATTTTGAGTAAACAAAGTTGAGAATGTGGGCTATTCTTGGGGCTATTCAGCTTTCCAGTTTTATTTCACCAACACTCTTTACTTCGTTTTCCTCATTCCCACTTCATCTGATATAACCATTCCATTAAAAACTTGCAGTTGGAGGCCACAGATGATTTCATGAGACTAGCAGGACAGCATTGGGTGCCCTGTCTGCATTTCTCACATAATATTGTCAAATAGACCAAAAGTGGGAATATTGCCTTGAACTCGCTAGGTATGAAACATTGTCCTGGACTAGAGCTACTAGATGCAAATCCTGGGTTTGAGGACATCTCAAACTGAATATTAGAACACTAAGGTTAAATAAAAAGTGGTACTGTTTGGTATATAAAAATATTTAATTACTGAAATATTACCCACATGCAATAATGCAACCATGTTAATATTAACATTCGATGAGAAAATAAATTCAACATTTAATTGTTTGAATACAATCATAGGGATACATTTCCAACTTCATCTTTAAACCTAAATACAAATCAAATTTACAATTAAGTAATTTGCATACGTTCTGAAGTAAGTTTCATAAAACTATAAAAACAATTATCTGCTTACATTTAAGATGTAGCATTGTCAGTTAATTCAGCATCACCTACGAAACAAAAAGAAATTTACATACAGAGAGATACCACAGATCATTGATAATTTCAATAGTTTAAACTTACAAAATACTAAGAATTGTTGTACTCATTGATAGTTTAAAAATTTCGGTGACACCGACTTCTCCATCAGTATGGAAAATCAGAATTTTTATTCTAGTAGTTATGATTATAATGACTCCTGCAAGGTTGTAAGTTTTAAAGTTTTAAAATTAAAAATGCTGTTTAATACAGTATACCTTGGCAATTTATCAAAATTTCCCCAAATGCCTAAAAAATTAGAACATGTCCAGGAAAACCCAGGCATCTGGTAACAGTACCCTGGACTCAAGGGCAATAATACTGTCACTTGAATGTTTGGCAATGTGGAATGGTGGCAAGAAGAGGATCTGCAAGAGATTCTGACAGAACAGCATGACGGTGTAGGCCCCCTTCAACTTATCCTCTTTCATTTGAGGTTGGTATAAAAAACTCTGAGGTTTCAAAATGCATTACTGTAGTCTTTTCTAGAACTGTAGGGTTAAATATTTCAGAAAATGTTCTTTAACTGTGCTGCCAGCATCTTTGTAATGAAATGTGGAAGCTTTGAATGAATGAAAGAAATAATAAATAGAAGATAAGGGCTGTACCTGCTGCAACTGAAAAGCCAACCCGGAACAAAGTAATGCATGCAGATCTTAAATATGTTTATATATGTGGATTGATGTTATGAGAAACTGTAAACTTAAAGTGGACATTTTTAGCATAACTTAGAAACGTTGCAAAATTTTCCAGACAAATTTATGAAGATGATTCATCTGTGATAACATAGAATACGGTGAGGGTTGAGAACAGAAATGTATTACCAAAACTGGTTATTTTGATCCCCAACATGAAAATTAATTTTCTACAGTAATTGATTTTTGCTAAGTTAGATAAAACATATCAGGTTTTAAAAGTATGCTAATTTTAATTAATTTGAGCAACTTTATTTGAGCAGATTTTTCTCATAGTAAATCTTTTTGTGAAAAATATTGTTTTCAACTTAAGGCTTGTCCCACTGTTTATACATACCTTCAAATTCATTCCTTTTGCTTTCTAAAGTAGTTATCTTTGGTATTATAGAAGAAGAAGAGATCCGTTAATCTCTTATTAATGACTCTGACCTTTTCACATGGCACAATGCTTTATAGTATATGTGAATATAATGTACTGTAAATAACATTTCTTATAGAATGGTGTGAAAGATGATATATCATCATTCTACAACTTTAAACATTTTTTTACTGTTCCATTAATTTTTAAAATTTAAAATCATTTTTTATGCTGTTTTTAATAGAAATCAAAACATTATTGAAAGTAAAATAGTTACTGTCATATTAGCCTCAACACTAAATATCATCTCTTACACTTCTCTTCATGAAATGGCACAGATCTCTTGCTTAAAATTGTACTCTACATATACTGCTTAGGAATCTCTGTTTAGTATCTGATCATTTAATTCAATCTATGTGTGCCTAACAAAACAGGTATGATTTTTATAGTAGAAGGTGACAAATAATGAAATCAGGGAATTGTTCTTTTTTTTTTCTTTTCTCATAAAAAAATTGCTTAAATTAAAGAAACAAGAACATGTGTGTTATTAAAGTCTGCTTGCATAGCTCAAAAAACATGAACTCTTCACAGGAGTACAATAAAAAAAGTTTTTAATGTGTTCTCATAGAAAACAAGGCAAGCATTGTATCTTAGACACTAGCAAAGATTAAAAGTGACTGGTAATGTATTTTGAAAACAAAATATATGCACTACATTTCGTGATGTATAAAACACTTAAGTATCCAGTGCCTATGTAATATTAATAGTTTCTAAAAGCTTCTAGCATGGAATCACAAGCCGTGCAATGATTGAGCATCGATTTGTGTTGAAGGTGTTTATTGCAATATCTGTGAAGTGCACCAAAATATTAATACATAATGTAGTTAATGAGTTAATACTGTAGCATATTTGTCTAGGAATATTTTTAGTAGCTCAAAATCAGAAGAGCAGAAGAAGATCTGAGTGTTTTTGGGCAATAGTTAGGTCTCACTTTTGTAAGGAGGTTTGTTAATGGTGAAAGTAGGTAGCCCTTAGGTTAGAGTTTTTTAATATTACTACCTTGTCTGACTAGAGCACACTGTTCATCCAAAGGTAACATTATTTCTTTTTTCTTCTGTTGGCAAACTTTCAGCAATGATGTTTAATTTCATTGTTAGACTAAGATTGTATTTTTAAAGTATCAAAAAACTTGACTGATCTACAATCTGTTGGCTGATTTTATACTATTAAGTACACTCGATTGCTGCCAAGTGCTGTGTATTTCTAAACTCAACCATTTTGCATCAGTAGTGTCTTGAACTCTGTTATAGCTTGAGGCGCATCTAAAGTTTAAGATGGCAGAAATGTGAGAGCAATTATGCAATAAAGTTTTTGTGTTCTATTGAAGAAGACTACTTCAGAAACGCTTGAAGATTTTTGCAGAGCTTATGGTGAGTCCACAATATCTCATGCTGTTATGTCCATTAGCATAAAATCTTAAAAGATGGAAGATATAGCTGTGAGCTGGAAGGAGGAGAGAAAGCCCACCACTATCAATAAAGGCCACTGACATCACTGCTGCTGCAATTATGTGCAAGGACTGTCATGTGACCATTTAGAGAACTTACTAAAATGCTGGATATAACAGCTGAAAGTCAACAAGTAGAAACTCCACCATGATAACACATGGCCTAATGTGGCGACAGCAGTTACTAATTTTTTTTAGTCAAGAAAGGCATCTCTAAATGTTTCCCATATAGCCTTGATCTTGTCCCCATGCATCTTTTTTTTCCAGTTGCCAAAAAGGACCTCAAAGGATGACCATTTGACTTCCAAAACTATGCAGTGAAGGCTTTGGAGGTGATTTTGAAGTGCCTATTAAAAAATGGATTTGAGAATGTCTTCTGAAACTGGATGAGAAGGTAGGATAAGTACATAACTCTTAATGGCGACTGTATTGGAGGGGAAAATTGATTTGATATTTTTTATGATAAAGTTTTTACAGAATCAGTTTCAGTCTTTATTGACCACCCCTCATATGTTACAGATGAATTAGTTGGGTCTGCATCATCTGTTAATTTTCATTCAAATTTTCAAAAATAAATTATGCTGTTTAATTCAAATAAAAAAACCATTGAAAGCCTGCATCTAGCTATACTTCTTTATGTTGTTAATATTTTATAAACAAAACCATTTCGCCTAGATTTAAAATCAAATTGCTCATCAAAATCCAACAATTAATTAGGGCTTTTTTTTTTTCCCTCCCCTCTTATGGACCAGGCCAACAGCTGCTAGCACACAGTGCAGCTGCATACACCCGGTCCTCTGTGTGATCTGCAAAGTACTACAAATATCTCAAATAAGTGTACTTACGAAGCTGTTGACAATGGAGTGGTATACATTGTTTATATACTACAAATGTGTTTATCTTTTTCACAGAACTCCTTCCAGAAATGGTGGACTGTAAGGCATGCATTTCAGCAACCTTGTATATTTTAGCAATTTTGTGGCACATTTGACCCCTGCTTGTTTTATTAATTTTGCAAGAGATTTTTACAGTGATTATTCTAATCAAGCAGCAACATTATCCATTTTTTCCTTCAGCTAACACAAAATGATGATTTCTTTAAATTTCTAAGTGGAATATAGGGCCAAAATAAATTTACACCATTGGATTCTGTTTCTTGACAGGTCTTTAACCTCTTTCTGAATTTTATTCATTGCTTTCAATTCCAGTTCAGTTGTTATTCTCCAAGTTATATGCAGTCTTCCATTAACACAAGATGCCTGCATTTTATTTTCTTGCCCAACACTAATCCTGTTGTTTTGATTTAATAAGCTGTAATTTTTCAGGTAGATGAACTCCCAGAAAACAAAGTCTGCATGACATTGAGGAGCTGATTCATTTTTAAAGTTACAGCAAAAGAAAATGCTTAGTTCTGTATTAAATTTTTTAACCAATACGTACAGAGAAATGAAATGCAATAACACAGTCATTCCTCACTGTTCCTAACTTACTGGTTTTATCAGTAGCAATATGCACCCTTGACTATCGGTTTATGTAGCTGTGATCTGTCAGCCTCAGATCTAGTCTGTTTGTGGGGGGGGGGGGGAGAACAAAAGGGAGATCTGAAGTTAATTTTGAATTGAATGGTGATTTATTGAAGTTAAAACCGTAAAATCATCATTCAATTCAAAATTAACTGTGTAATTCAAAATAACAACTCAGTATTTACATATTTTATTTAGCTGCTAGTAAATTTGATTATGTCATAGTTTCTGGAGGTAGAATTTCTACATGTTCTCTTATCTTCTTCTTGGTTATTAAAGACTGTTCTTCAGGAAGTCTCCAAGGTGTTTGAAAAATAATAATTATGAAAGTTCAGGTGGTTTCTGAGATATTGTTCCATCAGTTTATGGGGTGTTCTTTGCAAGAGCCTGTCATTGTCAGAAAGGTCATGAAGTAGAACTGGTAATTTTCTGTTTACCACCATGAGCTGTTTTCTTTGCAGTCAAATTCTAGACAGTACATCTAGGATTTGCAAGGATTAGAATATTTTAATACACTAATTAAACTCACCATAACCTTCATCAGGTGTAACTTCAGTTTTGTAAGTTTTCAGTACTTCATCACGCTTAAGTAAGTCACTATGTAATTATTATAGTGAATCTACTTTTCATTAAAGGTCATAATATAATGTATAAATGAATCATTTCATCAAGAGCAGTGTAACACTGATTTCATATTGATTAAACTTGTGAACCTTACTTAACTCATAAGGAAGTAGATATAAAGTTTTTTCTTTACTTTTCCCATTTTCTTCAAATAATCACTAATTATTGAAAGTGCGGGCATGAAATCTTTAGCTAACTTTCATAAGTATCCTTGATCAAAGTTTTTGAATTAAAAATTAACTGTGTTTCCTGATTTTCTCCCGTTTCCTGATTTATTCAGTCTTCATACATACATATTTCAGCTTGTCTTCTTTTCCTTCAATAATTTTTTTTAATTAGTGTTTAATGCCTGTTTTTACTACTGAGACACCACAGGCGATGGACACTGATGATACATGAAATAAAATGGTAAATTAGGAATGTTTTTTTTAAGGAAGCATTCCAGGCCTAAGTTTAGGGTACTTTTCTATTTATGAGGACTGAAGAAAACCTGGAAAAAACCTCAGTCGGGATGGTCCTGGCAGGATTGGAACCCCAGACCTCCCGATCACGAGTCCGTGCCTTAATGACCTTGGCCACCCATGGCAGTTTCAGTAATATGGAAAGATATTTTCACACCAGGAGAGACAAGTAAACAAAGAACAGGGTTTCAAAAATTTGTTCATTGATGATAGAAACTGCTCCTCAAATTATAGTTGTACTCTGCAGAATTCATATTTCTCCATTTCTACAAGTATAGGCTTTTGTATGCTTCTAACTATACCTAGTACTGCTTGTGATTTGCATTTAGTGGTACATTGAATAATACTTTCTGGTCAACTTTTAACATTTCTTGTTTTTCATGGCATTGTTCAAAGTCTGAGGTAGCCTGTTTATGAATTCAATGAAAACAGCAACTTCACAATTCAATTTTTAAAATGTCCAAGGAGAAAATTACCATCACCAGCAAATATCAGGTTGATGCAAAAGTATATAGCATTTTTTGGATCATAAAAGTTTTTATTTGAGATGAATATCATACAGAAATTAATCAGTAATACATTCTCCTCCATTATGACTTTCCCAGCACTGGGGTAGCTTCTTTTTTCCATGTCTGAAGAAATCTGCTGGATTGGAGCTAAAGAAATTAACAAGCCAAGTTTGTAAAACATCTTCACTAATGAAGGAGTTCCCTCGAAGATTGTTTAATAAAGAATGGAAAAAGTAGACATCTAATGGTGCAAGTTCAGAAGAATATGGGAAATGTGGAATTACCTACAACCAAGCTTCTGGATAGCTGCTTTCATCATGTTAGCGGAATGTGGCAGCAGCACTTAATTCAATCTTCTTGACCTTTTCAGCAGTTATGGTTACATTCCTGGGAAGCAATTCGTATTATACAACACCTACATTATTCCACCAGATGCATAACATCATCATCTGGGAATGAACAGATACTTTTGCACAGGGTGCTGCTTATTCCCATTTTTTGTCACCGGCACTAATATTGTATATGAATTGTTAGTGTTGTTCATGATATAACATAAATGCTCAAAGTCCCATTGAATGCAAATGTCGCATTATGGTTGACTGGTCACAGTACATCATATCTTCTAATTCCTGGGTTAACTGACATGGATAATCTTGGATTATAATGTTAAGAAGGTTCTCATCAAAGATTGTTTAGTTTTTTAAATTTCCATCCCATATCACACATTGCAACCTGCTGTGACATAAATAATTCATGCTTTCAAGGCAAAATGCCAAATTTTAGATGTGGGATGCTGTAAACAGTGATAAGAGAAAATAACAGTTTAGATGTTCACAAACCAGATGTGGGGTTCATTATTAATAGCTTTTGATTACACTTTAATCTTAAAGACTTAATTTGATCTAGGAGATTCTCATATGAGAATGAAATAATAGAGAATTTCCAATATTAGCAAGATTATACTTTTTTAAATTCATTTTTCTTTATTTATTTTTAAATTTTGTTTTTATGAGAGCATTTGATATAAGAAAGTTTAGTTCAAAAGAATAATTAAGTTGACTTTATTTTCATAAAGGGTACAAGAGAAGAAATAAAACATATTACCTTTGGACTGAACTAATCAAGTGCATGATTGTTTTAATTCTATTTGATTTAACAGTGTTATCATTTTAATATTAAATCCCATATAAACTGCTTTGTTTTCTATATGGTGTAAATATTTTGTATTGCAAGCTCTCACATAGATTTGTAACCTCTGCGCTAGATCCAGTGTTATTCAGAAATGTACCTTTACCAGAAATTATAAACAAAGGCCTAATACAAGCAGATGTGCCTGCTCTAGGTACATTTTGTTTTGGTGTATGCTTGCCACATTTGTGTTGGGTCAGTTGATGTCAGCAAAGATCATTGTACTGCACTTAAATAGTAGTATGTAATCATTACATTGTGTGTTTTGAAGTCCTCCACAACTTGTGCCACAACGCAAGATTTCTTTTATCATTACAGATGATCCCATCATGCTTTTTATAGCTTGCCATTTATTGGCAGTTTTCTAAGTTAGGATTTTTATACTTTTTTTAAGTTGGTACTTTTGCTAATGTGGCAAATTGTTAATGTGTCCATAGTTAATTTTTAAATTAAAAAAATAAATAAACAATTTCACAGAGCTTTAATTGTTTGAAATAGTGTGTATTACTGTAATCTGTAAAGAAATCTGTTGAAGTTGTTGCTAATTTTGTCAATATTCAACAACTTTTTGTAGTTGGAGTAACTAAAATTTGTTTCTGTTGTTGTTTGCTTTTGCAACATAGCAATTGAAAATAACATTTGTAGTATTATAACACATTGTAAAAAATATTACTAAATGCTTACCTATTACTACATAGCAGTGTACTTAAATGTGGCAGACAACTTTAAAATACTGACCCTTCACAGTGTTTATTTCAATCCATACTTCCTGTATGTTTAATATAACTCCTTTTAAATTTGTATTAAGGATAAAGTAAACTGTGTTGTGTTTTGTTAAATTTATTCATTGTAAGACTTAAAAATATGCTTGTAGCAATTTGCCAAAGATATGTACAGCTCTCTGTGGATCAGGTGTCCAAGGATTTTCTTCACAGAGAGAGAGAGAAAAAAAAGAAATTAGAAGATGGTGTAACAGAATAATCATTAAATCTTGAACATTAATATTATGCATTAAAAATTGTCTATTTTACAAACTGTTACAAATGTTTAATAAATTTTAAATAAGTTTTAGTTTAAAGCAATATTTAATAATTCATATTCTTTTAGCGATTTATGAACTAGTAATCTATATTTTAATGTTGTGATAATTGAGCATTCTAATTGGTGTCACTATGTGAAATATTCTTTGTCTTTGTTGCTTGCTTTTTATTTTTAAAATGTAATCTAATATTTTTATTTAGAAGAAAATTTAGTGTTGGTTCAGCTTTCTGTTTTAATTCTATTTTGTTATATTGTGAAATTGACAAATAGCTTAACTGCCCAAATAAAACAGAAATTTTAGTACAAGGGGAAAAATATATCACTATTTTCAGTTTTAAAATACTCAGGATTGAACACAGTGAAAACAAGTATAAAATCTCCAGTAGATAAAAGCAGACAACATTTTGTACAAATTCATCAACAGTCCACAAGATTCACCACAATCACCTACCTTTCCAAAGTAATATGATCCATCATACACCAGTCATTCAACAGTTGACAATGTGAACAATGATCTAACGAAACATGTCCTGAATTTTTTAATTTTGAGAGTGAAATGTTAATAGCACTTTATCATTATATCATTATTTTAAATGTTTTTAACTCAGAGTGCTTTCTTGTTCATTGGAATTGAAGTCACAGAAATGTTTTTAGCATTTTAAAATATTTTATCTAGTGGAGAATATGTATTACTATATTTATATATGTGTTTTTTAAAAAGAGAAATGAATCTTCCAAAGTAAAATTGAGTGCAATAATTTTATGTACTGTGTATTTCAAGGTTTTATTGCTTGTTTCACAGCAGGTGGGGGTCAGCAGTCATAGTGATAACTTCTGGTGAAGATGATGTAATATCTGCATACCTGATTCAAGTCCTGAAAATTACAATGAAAATAAGTATGTACCTTATGAAGGGAGATGTTCTGCACACCCACATTGCTGACATCCTTTTAAAAAATTGTCATTGACATGCATCAGCTTGTCTTTCAAAATTAAGTCAGTTTAAATTTGAAAGCATACAAGGTTACTGTTATCCATGCATTGCAGGCAGGTGATCCTACTATTTAGTTAAAATTCTGTAATTGGTTGTTACAAATAATTGATCCATGCTTAATATTCTTTATTGATGAAGCATGGTTCCATTAAGTAGTCATGTTTCGTTGCAAAATGACAGGTATTGAAGTAAAGAAAAATTTGATTTTATATGCAAAACCCCCTTGCATGATGAGAAAATAAATTAATGCATACAGAGCAATTGATCATATTTTTTTTAGAATATACATGCAGAAATATACAAGAAGAACTGATAGAAAATATCAGGCTAGTACTTGACTCAATTTCAGAGAATGAGCTTATGTGTGCGAGTGACAATTTTTTATAAAGATACCAGAAATGTGTGGATATAGCAGGACATTTCTAACATCTGTCATATAGCACATGCTACTTATTTTTGTTGTAATTATGAACTTAAATCAATTGCACAGATACTACATTCACTTTGTGGGAGTTACTACTCATATTGCTGACCTTCCAGCTGCCAAGAAATTAGAGACAAAAACAGGAAAGATTCAGTAGATAAAATATAACATTTTTGTTCTTTTAAAGAAAGGACACAGGATATGAACTTTCAAAAATATCTATACAAATTTAGGAAAGTATGCTCTAATGATCATTGTTAACTAAGCAAACATATTTTTAGACAATGAGGCCTTGGTCACTAAGATTTTTTCCTTTCATTTTTTCATATTTTTCGTCCATGACTATGGTGGACATTTCATTGGTGTGCTTGACATAACCCTCTTGGAAATGCAACAGTTACTGAAGGGTTTATCAGATGCCTGTGAAATTAAGTACTGATTGGTTCACTCGGATAAGAGAGTTGGATCTATGCTGTAGAGGCAGGGTGTTTGCTATAGACTAGCTCTGACGTAATTTCTTTGTCTTAGTATTTTATAAAGCTGGATACTATTTTGTATGCAATTTCTGAGCTTAAACACATGGAAAAATGAAGGGAAAGAATTCCAGTGGATTATGACTCCACAGCCTGAAGAACTCAATTTGCAAAAATCTAAAATCTGGAAATGTTTAATATATTAATAACTGATTTTCCAGGTCACAAGGATTTGTATTCTGTTCTAACAGTTAAGCATAAAAAAATATTGGTTTTGTTGCTACTTCAGGCGCACTTATTTTACTAAAACCTAAAAATAAAAACCAAAAGTAAATTATATTCAGGTCTCTTTGGCATATTTTCTCATGTGAGTTTATTTTACTAGTGTTCAATAGTTACCAAGGTTTAATGATTATCTTTTTCATATGTAATTGGTCAGGATAATATAGAAAAGTAAGGCAAAAAAAAATTGTATTTCTGTGTATATATTAAAGTATGAAACCTTTTTGAGGAATAGTTCTTGGTCATCTGATTTCCAGCAAAGTTCCAATGACTTGCACTAGGATGGTAACAGTATATACTGCTGCAAACTTGTTATTTGTGTGATATTGGTTTTAATGGTAAGATGTTTTGTAAACATTGTTATATTTTTAAGTACCTCTATGGTTGTGATTTTGGTGCGTGGTATCCATTCTACTGCACTTAATGCATTAGCTCAGCCTTGCAAGGGTTTCGTGTTATTCAATAAATATCTTCAATATAAGAAGAAATTGTTCCTTTGATTTAGTTGTTAGTTCCCTAGGAAGTTGTTTGAACTGGCTGCATTAATTTCGGTTTGAGTTAGAGAAAGCAATGCTTTGAATGATTGATATTTCTTGGAGTTGAATACCCAATGAAGTGACATCTTGGGAATCAGATTTCTATAATAGCTTCCATTAGCTTGATAGCGATCTCCAGTATTACTAAAAGTATTCCTAACATCAGCTGAATAGTAGATCATTATTTTGTAAAAGTGTTGTAAGAAAAGCACTTGTCCAACTTTTTGTTTTTGCTGATTTAATTAGATAATGATTAATTACAAACTGTCATGTTGTTTTGCACTAGCAATCTACTTTTTAGTAGGAAAACTAATAAAAATGCAATATTCCCATGCCTCAACCTATAATGAAGTTGTTGCTGGTGTTTGCAAGTTTACAGTGAAATAAAATAGCATGTTTTCATAAAGTGAAATTTCAGTAATGTTGTACACTGGCAAAGGTTAATGGTGTCCCATGAGTAATCTTGTTGTGTTTGTAATACATAAATTGTACTCTTGAGTAAATTTATTTGTAGCCTATTTGTTATTATTTTCACTATAGAAATATATATCATATTAGTTACACAGGGTGAATACTAAATGCCATCTTCAAAAACCAGAGGACAATAAGAGGATATTGTAGTAATAATTGATATAGAAAATGTCATGGTATTATGATTAGTTATGGAGATAGAGGCAGTTATATACAGAAGTAAAATGGGATAATAGTTACTTTGATTCATAGTGCATAGTAATGCATTTAAATGCAAGAAAACAACTATCTGATGTGTGTAGCATGTACTTGGCCTTGAAAAGATTGAATTTCTTGGTTTCAGTAGATAAATCACAAGAACTGCAAGGAAAATAATTACTTATATGGACTTTGTTAGTCGCATTCTACTGGAATTTTTAAGTGGTGGGAAAATAGCATACTGGACAGGCCTTTCTGTCATTTCAATAATTTCAATTTCCATTTAATGTATCACTCTGTAATTATTACAGTACACTGTTTACAGTGAATTATACCAGAAGATGTTCAAAACGACCCCTTCCATCTCCAGACTTAAGCCTAACCTGACATGCAATACCTTGCATCATTCCGAGCAATAGAACGTTCCTGATGGTGGTGTCGAACGCTTGCAGTGTAGCAACGAACACCTCTGTGCTTTCCGGTTCCCCTCTGTACACCATTTTCTTCAGGAAATAATCCAATGAGTTGAGATCCAGCGACCTCTGTGTCCAGGGCACTGGTCCTCCGATGTACCCATATGTGCTAAAATTGGCGAGTCAGTTCTCGTCGAGCCGTAGCGCTGAAATGTTTATGTTGGTACCCATGCTGCTAACGGCAAGGGGAACGTCTTCCAATAACATTGGGAGCTCGCGGAGTAAGAGGCGTTCCGGAAAAAGATAAGGTTCAGAAATCTACTGCCGACGATTCCAGCACATACATTAAACCCCCTCACTGCACTTGGTGTCCTCATTCATGTGTGGGGGGTGCGGATTTTGCTGGGCCCACACGTAGCTGCTGTACACATTACGCCTTCACGGGTGACAAAGTGTCCGTTCCAGAAAGCCTAGTTCTCTATTAACTTCAAGCAACTAACAAACGACAATACGGGGCGTAGTGAGGAAGATCGGCACGAGGAAAATGGTGAACTTTAATTTGGTGCTATGGGTGTAAACCTTTGTCATGGATAACATTGAATACAATTTGTTGGTGGACCCCCAAACGCCGGGCAATCTGTTGAATACTAGGGCAGATTCCTCAGCAAGGTATGGCCAATAATCGCTCTTCCAATTGCGTATTGCGGCGAATTTGTAGTCCCCGATGTACAAAGACAGGTAAAGCAACCACTCCCGTCTCTCACTTCAGTTGATCTATTTTTCGAGGCGTAAAAATCCTAAGTATGGCTTCCTTAGTCTGGGCTCCGTGTCGTACATTTACGGCACGATAAAGAACCTCAAGCCTGAAAAAAGAGGCCCCTGAGCAAAAATTGTCGGCCGTTTCACGCCCTGATTTGAATGGGACGCTGATGACCTGAGATGTTAAAGAGCGTCTGTAAATAAATCAAATCAACAAATCAGCCGATCTAGTCTTTTGAAAATATGCCACAGTATTCAGGTATATTGTAAGCCATAGCTGGTTTTGTTTGTGATGTATGTTTACTGTGTAGTTACAATTCAAATTTATTTTGGAATAAGTATCTGTTTAGAAATTTGAAGTAATATAAGCACATGTTTGCATCGCGTACGCGAAGCAGGCGCGGTTTTCAAAGCGTGTTGCGCGACCCATACGTTGAACTATGATCGTTAGCAAACCTGTGTGCGCGGTGCAAATCTAAGGGTGACGAACAAGCTGTTTGAATGTGTGGGATGTTGGACGAAGACATGTAGAAGTTACAGTCTCAGCTTAAATCCATGCATACAGAAGCGTTACTCAGAAAAATTTGACATTTGAGAAAAATTGCAAAATAGAGTACTTGTTCCTACTTATTTATGCATGTGCTGAAGTGATCCGGTATTAGTATTCACCTATATACAAATATATAAGAATAACTTTCGATAGCTTAAAATAATGAGCCATACAAGTATTGACTCTGTGTGATTTTTTTAACTGCAATACTGCCATCATAAACTTTCCTAAACAATTTATAAAATGGTTTAAATATATAATGATTTATCCATATTAGGAAAGATGCTGAAATTGCCCATCTTTATTGTCCAAAAAGTACTCTTATTTTGATGAACATTTTTCATTTAAATTTTTAAATTAATGCTTAATTTTTCAAATTTCACCAATTTCTGTATAAATCATTTTGGCATTTTGTAGGTATAATAATAATAATAATAATAATAATAATAATCTTAATGTCCTTTTCAGAGATATTTGGCCATGTTTTAATGGTCAAATTATATATTAAAGAAACTGGCATGGAGAGAGAGAGAATGAGAATAGCAATTGGAATGATTAAAATTATAATGGGAGACATAGGAAGCCTATGAATGTATTTAATAATAATAATAATAATAATAATAATAATAATAATAATAATAATAATAATGCTTATTGATAATCAACCAACAAATACAGTATTAATATATATAAGAAACAAATGAGTTATGCAGTTGCATTACTTCCATTCCTCTTACCTTTAACCTCTAGACCTGTATACCTATATATTTAAATAATATAATGGAGATATATTTAAATACTTAACAAATATTCAAGTATTTATGTATATAATCTTATTAGTATGGTTTTAAGTTTGTTTCATTATCACTCTCATAAAATTTGTTCACACTTCTTAGTTATTTATGTATCACATTTCCTAAATAGTTCTTACATTCTTTTATCTGATCTTAATATACAATTACTGTGGTAATTATATATGACAAGTTAAATGTTTGTAGGTCTCTGTGGCTGCTCCACAAACTCACTGAATGCTCTGAGAACTAACTAATTAATCTAAAATTCTACCTCCTATTTCCTTTGAGGTAACTTCTAAAAAAAACACTTCTCTCCATGATTTGGTTGTTCACATTCCAAGAAACAATGGGAAATGACTACACATTGGACATTTTTTTTCTTTCATAAATCCCTTCCACTTAAGCATATCACTCCAGACCGGAACCCATCTCTCCTTACTTTACCATTGATTTACCAAGATTTTTTAATGTTAATGTATACAAAGATTCTTTATTATTAAGACTAGCTCATACTTCCTGTTTTTAATATCCCTCATTCTAATTTTAATCTCGTTCCAAATTCCTATCTTCATTCTGCCTCTCTCCACTCATAACGTTTCCATGCCAATTTCTTGAAGGTATAAATCCTTAGTTGACTTCGAAACTTTTAACTCTTGAATTGTTTTGTTTAGTTTAGTATGGTTCCTAGAGCATTCAGGAGAGTTCAATAAGCAGTCACAGAGACTTATGAACATAGAATAGTGTTTAAATAGGGTTCATATTTCAACAACTTGACTGAAATTATAATTCTGAAGTTATTAACAATGAAGTAGTATCTTCCTGCAAAGACCTAACACCTTTAGACAAGGCAAGTATCTACTAAATAAACTGCAATGACTGCGATCAGATATATATAGAAAAAATGAAAAGAAAGTCATAAACTTATAGCATAGAAAATTTCTTAAATATTCAATATAAATAAATACAGAAATTGGCAATGGCAGACCATTTCGATCAAAAGACCACAAATTTAACTAAAACTACATTACTAAAACATATAAGGAACCTTCAAAGCTAACAACATGGGAAAAATTTTTCATTATTAAAAATTAAAACTGCATAATGAACTTTGATATACTGACCCTTGATATTTCCAACAAGTTTCTCCAACAGCCTAGAGAGCATCTTCCCATGGTTTATCTTCTACTGAGGATGGAAGCGAGAGCCCTGAAATATATTCAAGTAAATAAACCAACTAAGTGAAGTCACTAAAAACCAACTCTTTACCGAATTTAATCTGACTGTTGTCAATATAAATTAATCACGTTTATTTATGTTTGCAGAAAGTTGAGGGACAAATTATCATTGTTTAAAATTGCAATATGCTGCACACTCATTCCCTGCACATGCAAGGAGGACAAAAATGGCTTATGGGCACAAATTCAATAACATGGATTTTTGTAGCCTTTCGTTCACACTACTGTAGAAATCTTACATCATCTATGCCCCAAAAATTGAGGGAAGTTAAACACGTGGAGGGTTCATACACTCTATCAATCTGCGTTCATTTCTAAGTGTTTTCACTGTAGAAGATAAATTTTTCTATCAAGTATTTTTTAGTTATTTGTAAAGAATAAGTTTGTGATAACATTTTTGTGTATGCATAGGTAATGTCATAAAACTCAAATGATACGTTAAAATAAAATATGATATTAAGGGAACATAATATTCTACATATACAAATATAAAACTATTAATAAAAAATAAAACAACAATGTGTGGGATTTGAACCCAGGCTTATAAAGAAGAGCAATGCCTTATAAACTGTTTGACCATGACTATTCTATCCTAACGTTCTCTTTCCAGATGCTTGTGATTGTGACCAATATATTTACAGGGAAAGCACCCACTGCAGGTGCGATTGCTGAATACAGTGCGCATGTGAATACAGCATTTATTGAGCATCTCCGAAGTTCTCAAATCAATATGTAGAATCTGGCAATAACTCTTTTTTTTTTTTTGTCAAAGGGTTTACATTACATAGAAACTAATCCTTTATAATTTTTGGTTTTTCAATTAATCAGGGTAAACTAATGTCTTCCTTTAAAAATATTGACTCACAAGTGGTCGATATATGTATAGTTGACTCAGTACAAGGAACGTCAACAACATTTCTGTTATTGTTGCAACTTCTTTGCTACTAATGAGTAACAATATCCCTTCAGTGTCCAGAATCTAATAAGATTTCTAAAGTGTAAGATTTGTTGAGTTCATTCTATATTGTTTTCAAAAATATATATTTTGGAAGTTATCTAATCTAGTGGATTGTTGGGAAATTTTTTCTGGGGTTATGTACTCCCCACTTATCAAGATAAAGTCTCTATTCACCATGTGGAGATTTGAACTGCTGGATTACAGAACTATATGCCAGGTGTAGCAGGGAATGAACAAATGCACATTAGCACCCAAGACACCATTAACTTTTGCTAACACCGGAGTAATAATTATATCCTATCCTTATTTTTTAATCACATTCATGGTTTTAGCTTTAATAAGTTATTGGCATTGATCTGTAGAAGATTTGTTCTTAATGGATTTGTTCCAAGCTTAAACTATTGCAGAGACCCCCAGATTAGCAGCCATTACAGTAATGAATAGCAAATACCGTTCAGTTTCAGAAAATCATGGTGGTAATGTATTCAAGAAGAATTATAGAATGCCTTATGTTCAAACAATGAAAGTTTGAAGTTGACATTTGTTGTATTTGTAATGCTTTAATAGCAAGAGCAAATTTTAAGAGGGTCTTGATAATGTGCAGTGTTTCAAGCATTGGAAAAGTTGTGTCAAGATGTGATATTATTTCTGTTATTTGTACTTGAATCAATAAACAAAAACCATACTTTCAGTTTTGTAGAATTAATTTATAGGCTGAAAACTAAAACATTAATTAGTCATGAAACTTTGATATTTAAAAGAGTTTTAGCATTCTAGAAGAAGATTGTCTTTAGTTTTTAATGCTTCCTATTTGTTAATGTTAGAGATAGCATTTTCAGAGCTATTAAGTGGTTTAGAATGTTGTTTTTCTATTCAAATCCTATTGGTTGGATTTGTTTTCATTTCTAACTGATTATCTGTTATAGTAATGTATATATGAGATTATTTAGATACTAGTTGCAAAATCTTAATGTTTAGCACATAATCTGTTGTTTGTAAATGTTCACTTTTTGAATAAAGAATAAATTTACATCTCCAGTTATTTCCTATTTATTCTATATTCAAAAAGTGACCTTTTCATGAATGTTCAGCTTAGAAATACCCTATGCAAGGCTGAATGAACTAAAAATAAAAGTGGGGTGCAACTGAAATATGTTATTATAAATAGCATTTTTATACATAAAATCAAATCATAAATATTGATTACATTAATTTGTAAATGCAATTATCTTGTTCATAACTGTAATATGTTGTCACAATTGTTAGTGTAAAAAAATGTTCAAAAAGACTCGGTAATTATACAGTACAAACACATTATTTGACTTTGGAACCAATAATTTGAAATTGAACAATCAAAACAGACATTTGAGCACAGTTTGAAATTTGTGTGGGATCTTAAAGGAGTTGAAACTATATTTGATATTCAATGTGGAGATTAATTATGGAGAATTGTGGTTTTTCAAATAAATATGAATATTTCTTTACTTTTACATTGTATTTGCATGGCCCCTTGGGGGAATATGAGTTGGCAACAATTTAATTTTCAATCAATTTCTTCACATGTAAGTATTTTGTAATGGCAGTGTCTTACATTTTGCAATATCATAATAAAAGCTAAAGAAAAAGAGTCTTTGAGTTTGAATGAGATAATTCCTTTCTATAAATATTTTATTAGAAAAATGTAGTATTTAGCATGATATACACAGTTCTGCCAAGAGTTCTATTCATACTGTTTCATGGAGAAAATGTAACAAATAAAAGTAAGATAAAACTGCTTCAACCTAAACACTCTTAGCATCACTTTTTTATGTATAGTACATTATTTGCAGATCATTATCTGCATCCTCAACTACCTGTTGGAAGATTCTTAGTGTTTCCTGGGGGCATTTATTCTGCTCTGGTAGACATGAGATGAAAATAATATTTTCGTCTGCAGGAGTATTGAAGCTCATTAACCTATCCTTGTATTTATGCATTTAGATTTTATGCATGTTGTTAAATTGATCCCTGTGCTGACTTAGCTTCACTTCTGTCTTGGTTTTGTGTCCTAAGATGAGATTCCACGGTGGATTTTTCTGTTTGTTTGTATTTAACATTCCTGATATGTTCTTTCAGATGCATGCCTATGTTTCTCTTCATTTATCTGATATAGATCTTGCATTCTGCACAGTTTATTTTATAAATTCTCAATTTTTCTCCTGGTAGAATACTCTGGACAAGCTCTGCACTCCACATATTTCTTGTAGTATGTGTGCTAGAAATCTCACAAAATGGTTATAAGACTATAAAGTGTTAATGCTGCTTTCTGTTTGAATGGTGCCATCTGTTAGGCATTGTGAAGAAAAAAAATGGACAATAGGTACCCAAAAATACCATCTGCCATACACCAGTTCTTCACAGCAAAGAACTTTTAGTTACAATTACCTTCCTTCTGTGACTGCCTCCTAAAAGTACACAAAAAGACGCAAGCTACCATAAACTTAACATTTAAAAAGTTGAGTTCGAAATTGTAACATCACTAAGATTTTAATAAAAAGGAAGACTAGTTTCTAGAGCCATTGCTCCTATCGTCAGTTCCTGGTCGACTGTCGGCCTCGCTCCTCATGGTGGATTGATTCATCTCGGTGAAGGTTTAATGAACCTCTGTATTAGTACGTCACTTGGCGGGATTTCAAAATTAAAAACTTTCTGCTTGTTCTTCCAAATATAAATGTTTTCCCAGACTGTAAGTTCAGTTTTCCCTTTAATATTTTTAAGTAGTTTGGGGTTTTTATTAATGCTATGTTGTTCTTTCCAAAAATGCCAGGCCACTGGTGATTTTTCTTCTTGTCTTTGGTTTATTCCTAATGTGTTCTTTAGCTCTTGTTTTTCTATTTCTTTTGGTCTTCCCAATATAAACTTTTTTACAATTATTGCAGTTTATCTGGTATATTCCTGATTTTTCTTCTTGTTGTAGGTTATCTTCTTTATGTTTTGAGTTCAGAATATTTTTAATGGAATAATTATTTTTTGGAGCCAAAATAATGTTATATTTTTTAAAAATCTCTTATAATTTATGAAAGGTTGATGGGTGGCATGTGAACTTTTTGTAAATTTTATTTTCTTATTTGATAGGAGTAAGTGTAGTGGTGTCTCTAATTTGCTTTTTATTCTTTGCTCTGTCTATTTTCTTGTGTACATCCTCTTGTTTGAAGCCATTTTCTATAGCTATATCCACTATATTATTCATTTCATATTCATATTCCTCCTTTTATTTATTTACCATAAACTTCTCTTCTCACAGTCCAATTTCACTTACTTTTCACTTTACTTAAATAATGTCCTACATTTCTACTGATTTACTGATTCTGTGGAAAGTCATTTCTGTCTTGGATGATATAAGCCAATCCTTCTGTCACTTAATGTCATCCCATGGGGCACTTGAACTTTATTTTGAAATACAAAGAAAAGATCTCCAAGGAGCTCATGATGGTTACAGGGTATAATTTGTAATAAATTAACATTTGCTTTCCTATGCTGACCTCGCTCTTTGGCTGTCAGTAGATCCTATTGATTTTCAAAAAACGGAGGTTCTGCCACCACTTAGTTCTTCTTTAAAATTAATTTGGCATTCAGCCCAGGCTCTTCAAAGACAGAAGACAAGTAAAGATGGTAAAAATATTAGTGGTAGTAATTTATTGATCCAGTTGATGCTTTAGTACATAGTAATAACATTGATGCTGGATATGTCTTAATATAATATAGTGAATTATATACCATAATGTAAAAAGTAAAAAATTAGGTGTAAACAATAATATCAAGTTATAGCATTTTAAAATATAAAAAACTTAAAATTATGCAGGAGTCTCTATAGTAGACATATGTCTGTTAATACTATTGCAATTTTTGTACCTATTATATATTAACTTTAAAATATTACTTCTCAATAACATTGGGTATAGCAATATTTACTCATATCCAGTGCATATGAAAAAATATTTTCACAAATATATTTCCTTTGCAGCCTCAGCTAACCTTTGTCTTAATGCAATAAATAAAAAAATGCAGTCTACTTCCACAAGAATGTTAGGAACCCATTTTCATTAAAGAACTTGCTCAGTTATTGGTGAGTCCTACAAAATTTTGAGTCCACATGGGTGAGGCACACATACTATCAGTTATCCCTCACCTACTACCACCAGAAAGCTGCTGAGACCGGTGTGCACATGACAGATACCTTTAGATATACATGCTCCTTCTGGATATTCCACACATATATGAGCACCTTTGGAAATTCAGCTTGGAGATTGAGCTAATGTTCCACTCCAAGAGCAGAAATTGTGGTGTAGAGCAATTGTTCAGGCTTGTTGATGCCATATTGACAACAATTGGTGATGGCAAAAGAGAATCTCACCATGAAACAAGGTAAGAAAGAACATCTTCACTTGACTGGAGCAAACTTCCATAGAAAAAAATAATTTTAATAAAATTTTTAGCAGTTGCTATGCATTCTATGTCAGCATTGAAATATACTTTTCAGTATTAAATGCTAAAAACTTCTTCATTTCCAGCAGACACAAAGAAATTGTAAGTTTTATATACTGAAGATGTCCTACTGTTCAATGTTCTGGACTTTGATCTTTAACTAAGGTGCTGTCATTTGACATTACCAAAAGGGATGGGCTTTGGATTAAATTGAGAGAAAAAGGAGTGAGTGGAAAGTTTATAGGACTAATACAGAGGCTGTATTCAGATAATTTTTGCATTAGGATCAAAAGCAACAAAGTACAGTTGGCTTAAGACAGGGATATAAATTAAGTCTGGTACTATTCAATCTATTTATAGATGAGATTGTCGAAGAAATAGGGAGGGAGAATAGGCACTGTCCATCAATTAATAATAAAGGCATTCCAGGTTTGCTTTTTGCAGATGATTTAGTAACAATTGCAAATACAAATGGAGATTTAAAGAAAGCAATAGCAGCAACATAGAAAGATTGTAAAAAATGGGGATTAAAGATAAATAAAAGTAAATAAAAATTTTGATATGTAAAAAAGGGAACAAACTCAGCAGATATGAGAAATGGTGACTAGAGGGGAGTGGAAGTGAAGTGATAAGGAAATTTGATTATTTGGGGAAAGGATGAACAGTAATGGAAAATGGACAGAACAAAGGAAAAATTAGCAACAAATAGTATAAGAACATGCTTGAAAAAAATATCAAATATGAGTATAATCTGGGAAGAGAGAGTATATTCGGCTACAGTTGAATCGAAAATGATGCATGGGATAGAAATATGGGGGATAGAAAAAGGGTAGGAATGTATAGATTGAATTTATAGAGCAGTCTGTAAAATGATTGTGGGATTACCAACAGCAGCACCAAAACCTGATGAAACTAGGAAGGGTGAGCGGAAAAGTTCTAGTATGAAATACTGGCAGAGGATACAGTCATTGGAGGAAGGAAATATTCTCAAAGACTGCTTGGGGGCACAAGAAAAAGGTAAATGGGAAGGAAGCTATAAGAGAAATTGGTTTGGGAGAGCTAATTAGTTTACATTCACCAAATGGGCAAGGTATGTGGAATAAAGTGAAAAGCAAGGATTGATGATATAGAGAAATAGGAAATATTTGGTAGCCTTTGAGATAAGAGTACTCTGATTTATTATAGGAGTTTTAAGAAAGAGAGGGGCAGGGAAAAATATATTGAGGTTTGTGACAAAATGGGAACAGATGGTGGGCAAGAACAGGAACAATGATGTTAGATGGGGTAAAAGTTGACAAAGAATTGTGCCCACTGTGTTACAAGATAGACAAGAACCTGCACTATATATTAGAATGTACAGAAACCAAAGGATGGAGAGAGGAAATATGCAATGAAAAGTGGAATTTTGGCATTAAAGACTTTTGGAATTAGCAGAAAATGAATTTTTGAGTCAGTTTGGAAATTATGTAGGGAAAGGAAGAAGGTAATAAAGTTACCTTTAGGGAAGTATTTTTAAAGTTCATTTTATATATATAGCCAGGTGAAGTAAGATCCATGTACACAACAGTTGGAGTGTTAGTTGTATAGGATCCTGAATTAACAAGCACTCTAAGATCAAGGAAATATTGTAATAATAATAAAAAATATTGATTCATTTATTCATGAAGCTGCTCCAAAATAAAACTCTGAATTTATTAGTGTAATTTTTATGATCTTTCTGAAATTGATTGCCTTCCATCATTAAATTATTTTTGAGCAGTGCTACATGGAAGAACAACTGACAGGCTTCCTGTAATGTTGCATAGGCCTCAGCTTAAGATTTGTTGAGATAAAAGCAAAATTTCAGAGCAGTATATTGTCACATGTAACCTCCATTTTGCAGTAGGAGAAACTGAACATGTCTCAACTCGCACACCTCTCTCAGGCCAGAACCAGAAGTGACAGCAATGAATCTAGTACTTCATGTTACAAAATACTGTAAAGTTAAATTTTATCTTGAAAAATTAAGCCTGGAATAAAATTTTCATTCTTTATTCAACAGCTCTAGTATCTGACATATTTAAAGTCTGGAATGATGTGTATGCAGCTAAACTGACTAATGCTTAAAGTTGCAGAAGATATTTATTGCATGTGATACTCAGCTGCTCTTATTGAACTCCTGATCTAAGTAAATATGTGGTGCAAGTATTAACTAGCAAAATTGCCTCTTTCCTGCATGCCCAATAGGTTATCAAATTGTGGGACAAGACAATATTTGAAATAACAATGCAGTTCAGACATTTCAAATGACTCAGGAGTTTAAATTTATAATGCAGATATAAAATATCTATAAGGATACTATGAGGAATACAATTCTTGCCAACTTTTCACTATTTATGTTTCATACTCTAGGAATAATGATGAAAATAAAAAATACTTTAAAATACAATTTTTAATTAAATATAATTACATTTTTAATCAAAATACAAATGTTAAACATATTTACTGTTATATCTTCACAAATTACTGAAATAATATACATAAAAATCCAACAAAAATTATGTAATTTTCATTATTGCATGAACATGCTCTAGAATAGTTGGCACCTCTGCCATAGCCCCCAGTCCAGTATCACCACACATTAAAGTTTTTGCAATGCATGGAACTTCTTTAAAACCCCACTTCTTCAATGCTGCTACCTGTTCAGCAGTAATAGGATGTTCCCACATGCGTGTGTTCATTGCTGGACAGAACACCAATGGTTTGTTGAGGTCCCAAGCTCTGGCCACGCAGGTTAGCAAGTTGTCACAAAGGCCCTGAAATAATAAATTTTACAACTAAAACACTTTCCAATTACTACAAAAAAGTTACACTATCAGTTAGATATGCAGTAGAGAATGTGCTTCTCTTATCTTTAATCATTATTTACAGGATTATGTGGTGTGATCCATAAGTTTCCATGCGTATCATATTAGTTCGGTGATAGAATAAAAGTACAGCTATCATTTTTAATTGTAATTTCCTTTACTTCAATACATTTCTCACATCTCTGGATTAACATTTCAATATTTGTACCAAGGAACATGTCAATACACCCATATCGAAACAGACCTCAACAATTTTCATGTGTCATTTATATGTTATAAGAAGCCTATGTTCCAAAAATGAGTTGCTGGTTTTCACTGGAAGCACACTAAAATTTGTTGACAAATTCTTGGAACATATCGGGAACATAACATGGTACTGCAGAGAAGAAACTGGACAACTGAGGGGCGACAGTCTTTCGTCCGCATGTGCATTACAGGTTTATCTGCTGTTAATTCTAGATTATAATTGGCTTAAGCTAAACTAATATTGATGCAGTAAGACAGAGAAACTCTATTGTTAAACAATTGATCTCAAAGGCTCTGAGGAAAATATGGCAACTATAGGCTGCTACTCAACATTACTCCCCGTGAAGTTTGTCTGTTGTTAAATCCTGGACTACCACTAACTCAAGCTAAAATATTATTGGTGCGGCAAGATAGCGAATTTCTATCACTTAATTATCATGGCTCTGAAAAATATGTGGCAACACAATTATTATGTACTCAAAGTAACCATTTACATACAAGATGAATGCTGCAATTATAGGAGAACAGAACATGGACTGTACCTCCTAGGGATATATGTGGTATTAACCTAGGTTCCATTGCCTTGTGTTTCTTTAAAGAATTATACATTATCCCCCTTTATGTATTTATAACACTGTATGATAAATTATTTGCTAACTTTGTAAAAGCAAAAAGAGCAAAGAAAAACATAATCGATAAAGATTTGAAGCTCTGGGCCTTGGAAATTTAAAAAAACAATTTATTTAGAAGATTGATTTTGCTGAATCCTCTTCTTGAGTCTCTTGTTTCAAAAAGATTCATAAAAATAAAAACAAGAATATAACAAAAATTTGTTTCAAGATCATTCATAAAGGATGAAAAAGAAAAAGACAAAGCGGCAAAAAGACTTTTGGAAACAGCTAGAGCTGTTATCCCCCTTCCTATATTTATAACACTGATCATAGTGGTTGTGAGCATGAAATGAGAACAAAAAGGAATTCATCTTCTGTTAGGGAGAAACATGTCCAAACCGTTGCACAATCTATTAGTGTGTTGACCCATTCATACACTATTATACCCACTATTAGTATGGATGAATCCATTTTTCCTAAAATATTTGCTGTACTGCATGAGAATACATGCAGTTTCGGGCCTAAAGTTTCAAGGCAGATGTTTAAGGTGGAAAATTTTATTGTGAAGGCAAAGAAATCTGGAAAAACTGGGGGAAAAAAAAGTTGAGATCCTGGTTTAATGAAGCTTTTTTTCCCTGCTCTGAAAATAATCCAGCTCTACTTTTTGATTCCTGGATGAGTTATAATGACACTACTTTTCTTCAAGGTATTCCTCCCAGAAAAACCATTTAATTCTGCAGATTCCCCAGAACTACAGGAACTTCAACCTTTGTATAACTTTTTCTTTTGGCAGTGGAAGCCTCTTTATCCTTCTCTAACTGAATTTTGACAGCCAATAAGAACATTCATTTCAAGGTTTTTCATTGAAAATACAGTCATTTATTCATTACCAAATTTCTTCCTCCAAGTTTTGGGACATGATTAAATATAGGGCCGAAAGCAAAACAAAAGTGACTGGTGTTGATGCAGTGATTGATACACAAGTTCTTTTGGCCCCATTTACAACAAATAATCTTGTCATTTTCATATTCTTCTCACACTTGTTTGTAGACTGAATTTAACAGGTACATTGAACTCGAGGATCGCACTGTTATACATTTTGTTGCAAATCATGAGCAAGACACTAATAGGGACTGTTAATTGTCCCCGCGCATCTGGAATGCCAGGCTGCAGTTAAGGGATGTCCAATTTCTACTCTTCCACTGCATCAACCCAACATTTTCCAGTTTCGATTTCAGATGCTTGCAGTTGAAAACAAGGGCTCATTGTTAGAACATGTATTTCTTATAGCACATAGATGACACAGGAAAATGTTTAGATACATTTTGATATGAGTGTATTGACATGTTTCTCCTAAGCAAATAGTCTGAAACTTTGTCTGCTGGGAAACGATGGGAAAGGTATTATTTATTTTTATTTGTTACAAGGTGCAGTTCATAAGTTTCCAGCCTGATCATGTTGAAAAATAAAGTATCATTTTTCAACATGATTTCCTGTTACTTCAATACCATTCTCATATCTCTGGATTAACATTTTAATCCTCCTAAAGTAGATCTGCAAAATGCTGGAAATCAGTGCCCTTCAAGCCATTATCATTAATGAATCATGAATCTCCCCTCAAAGGTCAGATTTCAAGTTTAAAAAGGGGGCATGTCATGGGCTGTTAGGTGGAAGCTCCTGGAAGCTACATGTATACTCCCTACTGTCTTGGAAACAGCAGTAGTATGAACTTGTACATTGTTGTGCAGCAAACCCACTCCTGAACATTCCATGCCTCCTTTCATTGATAGAACTGTACAATTGATGCAGTAGCTTGCATAGTACATCACAATCATGTTGTGTTCCTTTCTATGAAGTCTTATCATCAGAATTATTCTACAATCCCAAAAAATTGTTACCATGATCTTCTTCGTGGACTGTGTCATCTTGACCTTTCTAGGGGGTACTTCACCTTCTTCACTCCACTAATTCTCTTTTTTCAAAGAGTCATAGTATAGGACCACAGTTTAGTCTCCTGTGATGACAGATTACAGTACTGTCCTCTTGTTACCATAATAAAGTTCAAAAGCTTCTAACATTTCATTTGCACATTTGCACTTGAACTGCTGAAAAAATTCAGGGCACCAAGAGAGAAGTTTTCTTGTGTCAACACATCCACTGGCATACTCTCATGTAGGTCATCTCAATAACTCTCAGTTTTAAACATCATGTATAATGAAACATGTCTGAATTTAAATCTTCTCCAAGCAAATGAAATGTATGGCCTGAAAGGAAATGTATAATTAAATTCCTGAAACATTTAAGTATCAGATAGTTTGATCATTGCAACAATGAATCATGGCCTTATGTCAGGCTGGAAACTTATGGATTGCACTTATATCTCTTAGAATACAAGCAACTCATATTAAGTCACTATAATACAAACTATTCAGTTTCTTATTCACACTACTAATATAAAACAAGCACACACACAAATACCTGTGCAATTTTAGCAAGTGTGTTTGCATCCAGTGGTGCAATGAGCATTATATCTGCCCATTTTACAAGGTCTATATGTAGAACTGGATCACCTCTCTTTGACCAACTTGACCATTCGTCTAGGTCACTGTATACCAAAATATTAGGAGGTATTTCTTCTTGAGAATAGAAATGCTTTGCCTTTTCAGTTACAACAACTCGAACATCAAATCGCTTTGACTTGCCAAACTCATTAAGCAATAGAGGCAATTTAATGGTGGCAACACTCCCCGTACAACCTAGTAAAACATGTTTTAGATCCATATTTGCGCTAACATTACAATTCTATTACTTCAGTCTTTTTGTAATTTGCCTTCAACATCTGACAAGCCTAACTTTGACCACTCCTCTTTAGCCATTAAATTGTTGTCCATTCGGCACTGTAAATACACCTTGGCTTCTGCACGGCAGGAGGAATTATCGTTGCTATTTGCATTTAAACATATCATATACTTTAGCATGGCTTTCTTGCATTGCCCTTCATGATCTAGTGGAAAACTGCCTTTTTGTGGTGGTACTGGAGCGAATTGTTTTTGGCCAAATGTCATAGTCGACATTTTGGCATGAAAATATACGATCCTATCTATGCATATACTTTTACATAGCTTGTGTAGCAGAACATTAACACAGCAGACGAAAGTTACGAAACTATAAACACTTTAACCTTCTTTATTGTCGTATCAATCAGCTGACCATCATCTATACCAACATAATTGTAGTACTTTTCTTCATTAATAGAAAAATAATACAAATATAAACTTAATATGTACAATTAATTAATAACAAATATAAACTTGTATGTTCATAGAATATATAATTAATGATAACTAAACAACGTCATTCATCCCATTTATTAAGCTGCTGAGTTTGATAATGAATTAGTTGTGTTGGCCATACTGCATATCAAATGCAATAAATAATGATATATAGGTTTGTTTACTACCAGAATCCAAGCACAAAATCCAAGTTGTGAGTTTTAATATTAAAATAGTGACTAAGTTGTAGTTAATGTTCATAGGTTAGCTAAAAAAAACAAGCCTTAAGCGTAAGATACTTAATTCTCCGTTAATAATTTCGTTTGTTGTTTTTGTTTACAATTCAAAGATGAAGATACTGAGACCGTCACGCCAGCATCACGTGGAACGCAGTTTGGTAAAATGGATGAAGTACAGACATACGAAGGATTTGGATGTGAAGGACCGTTGAGATGTATATTCTTATGTGAATTTCACCCTATCGCTGGACCAAAAATTACATGTCAGGCAAGTCATTGCTTCATATTCCAAACACAACTGGCTCACATCGTTTTATTATAACTATGGTGAGAAATAGCAATAACTTGTGAAACGTTTTACAGGTTCCCAGTAACTACATATCAAAGGAAATATTTGATGCTGCTAGTGTGTATATTATCCCTAAAGCCCAGCTTCAGAGGAGCATATTGACTGTGTAAGTTGGTTACAAAACCATTAAGTTGAACTTGTGAGCCCAGAGTGAGAGAAATTTAAAGAATATTAATAAGGACAATGAAGCTCATCACACAAATACAAAGCGTAATTCAATTACGTTTTGCAATATTTTGAGGTTATTATAAAGTATAAGTTTAATCAAAACTAGTGCCTCAGTAGAACCAAAGGATTGATAAGATTCTCCTAAAGTGTTTGGTCAGGGTGTAACAGGGGACAATGTGAAAGACTAATGTCATTTCAAGGAAGTTGTTTGCAGTGGATTATGATTCTTTTTTATAAAGTTTGTTTGTTGTTAAAAAGATGGAGTGATTATTTCCTCCGGTACTTAAAATTGCTTTGCACTGTAACAGGACTCACCTGGGTACAAGGTTGTTTTGAAAAATCAGAGAAAAATTTAATTTTCTTTAATATTTCTTTTTTCTAATTTTTTTTTCTCCCAAACTTTCCATCCAATCCACATGCAGCATTTATGCATACCTTGGTCCACATAAGGCCAGTGTCATAACCATTATATAACTGCAGATTGTTGGGGAAAATTAGACAAATTCTTTTATGTCAACTATTCAAAATGATATACTAAAAATAATAAGACTCTCTAGAATTAAACAAAAATCATTTACAAATGATTTAATCAGCACATTTTTCTGTTCAAAGTGTTTAAAATGAAATTAACTTATAAAAGGTTTATTCTTAAGTTAAACAGATGATCTCAGTTTGTAAAAGCTCCCATAACTATTTGGAATGAAAGAATGCTATAAAAATATAACACTTAGAAAAAACAAGAGCAAATGAACATACATTAATAATTCAACAAATAATATAAAGGATTAAACAGGTTTCAAAATTAAGCTTTATGCCTCTGGTAGTTATAAATGCCAAGAAAATCTAATTTTCTGCAAAATGATTGCTTGTGGTGAGTGCGAATGGACCATTTAATGATTTAGCTGTGTTTTTAATTTAAACTAATGTGAACACCTAACCTAAAAATATTTGTTTTAAAAGGGTCTTCATAAAAATTAAAACCTAACCTAGGGGTTAAATTTTAAGATTGTTCTGGATTGCATACTTGCCAAAGCTTAAAACATGTGAGCAAATCAGAACAGTCTTAAAGTGTATGTTTCCCTAGGTTATTTAGTTTAGTTTCTGGAGCATTGCATGGGTTTGCAAAACAATTACAAATACATACAAACATAGAATTTGTCATTTACATTATCACAGTAGCATACATTTATGTACATTTATAAAAAAATTCTGTAAACATCTGTATAAATTGTTAAAAAAATGGAAAACAATGCAACTCCTAGAACAACTCAGCCAAAACAGTAAAAACTAGAGAAGCAGAAACAGACAAATCACTCAGTTACACAAAATTTGTTATAAACATATATCTACATTAATTTAAAGCCATTAAAGTGTTTTTGAATCAAATAATGTATTGTCACACATATATTCCATCGCAGTATTATAGACCTTTTTACACAGATATTTTTAAGAGCAGATTTGAATGATTTACAAATGTATTGTAATATAAAATACAATCTTAGTAAATTCCTTTTTGATGGCAGGAAAGTGTTGAAATGTAGATTTGCTTTTTGTCTAGTATTTTTTCATGCATATTTTGTACAATTTTTTTTATATAAAAGTTCATGACATGATATATATTCACATGGAAGAGTTAAAATTTCAAATTAACTAAATAAGTTTGTGCTATGTGTACCAGCATTTAATTTATCAAGTCATATTTGTTACAAAACTTGCTATGCTAATGGGTAACTCAACATTTTCTGCATTGCAATTGTGACAGAATTGCTTGATATATTGCAGCACCTTTGCTAGCTGGTAAGGTTCTATTATCTTTACTGATGAATGTGTGCAATGAAGGATATAAATGCTGGAGTAACCAATTAGAATAATAAATAAAGATGAAAGTTAATTAGTTTTCACTCACTTCATTGCTGTCATATTGACTATATTAATTTAAAAATGAAATATTTCCACCAGCCAACAGCCTATATTAGTATATTTGAACCACATTGAAGTATCTCATTTGTGTAACATGGAATAACTTCTGGTTTCCATTCTGTATGATGCCTCCTTAATTATTATCCTGTATTACTTTAAACCATTGGTCTAAAAATCTAGGCAATAGAGTTCATCTTTACTTAAATTTCTGTTGTAGGACTTTGGTGGAATCCAAAATTCTGGGATATCCTATTCGAATAGACAGCAAGAAATATGCAAGAAATGCATTTCACTTTAACCTGTGCTTTGTATGTGATGCTTGGGCACGCAGTGTCCACTATGAGCCAGTTGTTAGGAAGCTTTCAGACTATCTGGTGAGTTTTCATCATCATCATCATCATCATCATCATCATCATCATCACCACCACCACCACCACCACCACCACCACCACCACCACCACCACCACCATCATCATCACCACCACCACCACCACCATCATCACCACCACCACCACCATCATAATAATAATAATAATAATAATAATAATAATAATAATAATAATAATAATAATAATAATCACCATTATTAGGTATATTTAAGGATGCTCTTTAATCTCTTTAGCCATTGGTGTCCCATTCTGTTCAAGGACTGATATAGCTGATGAATTTTGTTCAGAGATCTGTTTTTTTCACACTTCAGGTTCTTTTATGTGCTGTAAATCTAAGACACAGGACCAACAGAACCTGTAATTGAGAAAATTTCAGAAGGAACACAAGTAGCTTTAAAGACAACATTCAGTTACATGGGCACCCACGGGATGTGGCTGTTTATGTTTTTGTTGCTGTTGTTAGAGATAGCAGTAGTAGTGCAGATTAATAAAATATCAAGTGCTGATCATACTCTTTTTTTTTTTGACAACATACCTTACTCATGCTGATAATTTTTATGGTCTTTCTCAAAATAGTCTCCACTGGATACAATGTACTTGCTCCAACCTTTCTGCCAATCTTTAAAGACATGCTAAAACCATTTTTTTGCGGGTCCTTCAGAATGGACTCTGCAGCCTTTACCACTGCTTCTGATGAAAAATGCTTTCCATGAACATGTTTTTTCAATTTGAGGAAAAGTAAAAAGAATTTGGACAATAGGAAAGGTGGAGGAGACGCTTCACATTTATTTTTGTGAGAAATTTAGCAACAACATTTGCTGTGCATTATCATATTGTAGCATCCAGTTTGTAGCATGTCTGTCCTCGTGGTGTAGTGGTAACCACACTTGCCTACTAAACCCAAGATTGTGGGTTCAAACCCAGCCAGGATTGATGGATTTTTTTGGGCATAAAAATCCTAAGTATGGCTTCCTTCAGAAGGGAAGTAAAGCCGTTGGTCCCGTGTCGTACATTTTCGGCACAATAAAAGAGGCCTCTGAGCAAAATTTGTCGGCCATTCCAAACCCTGATTCGAATGGAACGCTGATGACCTGAGATGTTAAAGAGCGTCCATAAATAAACCAAATCAAAAAAAAAAATTCTTGCCATGTACGAAACTCCCATCTTTTAAGCAAAATATTACCAGCAAGAAATATCTCCTACTATTATATTAACTTTTATATTAATATTTAATAATATCCATACTTAAACGGAACATCCTATAGTTTGATAATACCAGAATAAGGTGTTAAGGAGGTCAGCGAATACTGTTAATCATGAATAATGACTACAGTAATACCATAACAAAGCTACCACTTGAATTGTTCAGCATTAAATTTTTTGCGATTTAAGAATATTAACATCTATTTGGATTTACATATTTAACATACAAGAATATTTAATGCAGCATTGAAATCCATCATGCCAGAAGAATGCAAATATATTCCCATTCCAGTTATGAAAGGACTCCTTTGTACAAGGTGTCCCACATAAAACCAGCATGTCTCACTGCCATTCAGTAAAAAGCATGTTACTTCCTCTGTAATTATTGTATAGTTACAAGACTTACAGGTTTGTAATAAAAAAAAACCCACCATTGACAGATATATGATTTAAAAAAAAACCTCTTGGGTTTATCATAGTGTATTCCTGTTATCATATAGAACCACTAGCATTCCATTGTTTCTGCTACTTGGCATGTTCTCATAGGACTCTGTATACAGAGCAGTTCTACTGTTAAAATAAGTATGCTACAGTTGACGTAGTTTGGAAATTAGCCATAAGCTAACAGGCTCTTATATACATATCTAACACTGTGATATTAATAAAGGTATTTTAATTACAGACACAGATGGAATTGGATTCACATTTTCTTTCCAAAGCAAATCTGTCAGAAAATGATAAGGATGGACTGCCAAGCATGCTGAAGCAAGTGCTGCATGATTTAAATAGATACAGAATGTGCACACTCACACGTAAGTTCAGATACTTTTTAATTTTTAGGAACAATTTTTCTTTATGTAAAAATTAGTGAGGAACAAAGTGGATTTAGAACTGGCAGATCATGTATGGATAATGCTTTTACAATAAATCAAATTATAAAAAACGAGGGGAATATAACATACATGGTATTTGTTGACCTAATAATAGCCATTGATAGAATAGGCCACTTACTGTTATTATGAAAAATATTGTATTGAACAGGTTATCCTATACATCTAATAAAAGTCATAAAAAGCTTATAAATGAATATAAAAATAATAATTGATATAAATGGAAAGTCAACAGAAGAAATAAATTGTGGTGTAAAGCAAGGGTGTAGTCTCTCTCCAATAATGTGTGTGTGCATTCTTAGAGAATGGAAAAAGATTGTACATAAAGGAATAGAGTTAGAACAAAATAGATCAGTATATCTTTTGCTATTAGCAGTTGATATAATATTAATTTTTGACAAGGAAGATAAACTACAAAAAGCAATGTACCAACTAAATAAAATAAATAAAGAATATGATATGACGATTTCAAAGTCTGAAACAAAAGTAATGGCTTTCTGAGGTAAATACCCAATTAGAATAAAAATTGTGATAGAAGAAAAAATAATAGAACAAGTATCGCACTTTCAATATTTAGATTGTAATATCACTTGGGAAGAAATTCAAGATGTTAATATAAAAATACAAAAATACCAATCTATGTGTGGAACAATTAGAAATACTTTGAAAAGCAAAATTCTACATAGCCATGGCATTAATAGTTTTATTTTTTATGACTTTAGAAAGACTTGGACTTTACAAAAAAAGGAAGAGAATAAAATTCAAGCAGCACAAATGCGCTCTTTATAATCTGTCAAAGGTTGTACAAAAGATCAAATAAGAAATGGGAATATAAGAAAAAAATTAGAAGTGCAACTAATATTACAACAATTAGGGATGGGTAAAACACCTAAAAAGAATGACAGAAGATAGAATACCATAAAATATGTTGTCATATAAGCTGAAAGTAAGAAGATCAATTGGAAGACAGAAAATAAATGGATAGAAACAAAAATATGAAATTGGAACATGCAGGACCTAATCCGTGATGGAAGAAGAAGACATATTTATTGCAACAGTAGTTTTCGTGACATATTTTTTTAAATGAATACTAATTAGTTTTTAACATTAATATAGCATCTGTTCCTACATTTCTGGAACATCTCAACATTATTAATAAACTGATGACTAAAACTGTCAAACTTATAACTTAAGGCTACATTAATATTGATGCAAACTGAGCAAATAGAGAATTATCATAATTTAATTGATACTATAAAATCATATAACTTAGTCAGTGTGGTAAAACAACCATTGTGAATATATTTAACTGTAAAACTGGTTTGGATGAACCGACGCAAGTGGTTTTATGTATATTAATATAAACCTGTATAAAGTACAATGATTACATTTCCATCATCCAAGAAGTTGAGAGCACATGAGGCATGCTGTATGGAAACATTTGAAGTACAGATCCTAATGTAGTCTGTTTGCATGGTTTACATATGTATGCTGAAGGTGAAAACAAACATAGTAACCCAATGGCTTATTTGTTACTCATGACTTCTTTTAATTTTACATAGACATTTTATCAAAATGACACCAAGATAAAACATTTTTTGTTTTAACACATGAGAGTAATGAAACCTGCAAGAGATAGTAATGCATAAGAAAGTAATGAATAAAAGGTATGTATTTGTAGGCAAAATTATCTGGAATCAACAGATTGTAACTATCGGACTTCTATTGTATGTGTATTCAATATCAGATTACATCATTTCTCTTTATTATCGATACCAATACATTGAACTACACAGTTCTTTCACAGTTTCTCTTGCCCATCTTTGAAATGGCTTACCCTGTAAATGTCAGGGATTGTCAGTATCAGGTCAGTTCTCAATTTAAAACTAAAAGTATATTTTTGTTAATATTCTAAAAATTAAATTGTGAATGTAGCTTATTTTTAATTAAATCTTATTCTCATGTACTTAATTACTTATTTGATATGTCTGAGGAATTTGTTTATAGTTTTACTATTGTATATAAAGTAATTTTTACGGTTAAAATTTTTTAAAAATTGTAAATCTTTAAAAAAAAATGTTTCATATGAAACTAACACAATGAAGCTCAGTGAATTGAATCTGTTGTCTTAACACTCTTCATGTTTTGCTAACCTTAAAAATATACAGAACCGATTTCAAAGATATGTTATCTCCATCTTCGGCTGTGGACGACTGGTGTGAAAGGTTGTTGTTACATAGTATCAGAAGCAATGTTCTGCTCTGATGAAACTTTTACGAATTTTAAAATTTATATTTTCTTCTTTCGGAATGTCAAAATTCATCAAATGATCCTTATGTTTGTAGATGTAAATCTTTTCCCAAATATCCAATTCTACTGGTCCCCGTACAGCTCTCAATAATTCAACTTTATCCTTTATATCATGATTTTCGGTCAAAAAGTGATAGCCACCGCTGATTTTCCTATTTTTTTGTATTTTAAATTTCTCATATGTTCTTTTAGACGTATCCCCACATTCCTCTTAGTTTTTCCTATATAGATCTTATCACATTCAGCACATGAAATCTTGTAAATTCCTGCAGGAGGCATATCACTTTTGAACCAAAATCATGATATAAAGGAAAAAGTTGAATTATTGAGAGCTATATGGGGACCAGTAGAATTGGATATTTGGGAAAAGATTTACATCTACAAACATAAGGATCATTTGATGAATTTTGACATTCTGAAAGAAGAAAATATAAATTTTAAAGTTCATAAAAGTTTTACCATTGCTTCTGATACTATGTAACAACAACCTTTCACACCAGTCGTCCACGGCCGAAGATGGAGATAACATATCTTTGAAACCGGTTCCGTATATTTTTAAGGTTAGTGAAGCATGAAGAGTGTTAAGACGACAGATTTAATTTTTAGAGTTTTATTTTGTGTATTGTAATCACAGTATTTTTATTCGTGGTTAGGATATTTAAAATTATTTTAAAATGAATTTACTTTAAATAGTTTGTTTTAAACTGTATTATTTTGTATGCAACAACAACAATTGCATTTTACCTGGCAAAATTAAGACCATAAGATCCTCTCATCCACTTCACCAAGAACAATTACAATATATACAATACAGTTGATGGCATTTCAGCATAGAACTCGGTAACTGTTGCATTCTCCAAATAAATAATCCTCAAGCAATATTCTACATTGTCATTGTAACCGGCAGTCCTTCACATGAGATGGCAGAGAGTTCCAGCTTTGAGTAGCAACAATTGTGAAGGATAAAGAAAAGTAGGAGATTCAGTGTAAGGGTATAGAGAGAGTGGAATTATTATTCATTCAGGTGTTTAAATGTGATGAGAAAATAAGAAGTGAAAATGAGTCGAAAGATAGTACAGAGTTGAGGTTCAAAGAATTCAACAGAAAAGAATGAGGGAGTGCAAGCTTCCTTCTAGCTTCTAGTCAATACCAAGGATAACAATTCAAAAGCTGGAGTGATACAATCTGATAGGTTCCACATGTAGTGAACACAAGCATTATGATTATGTTGTAGTCTTTGTCCTAGATTTGTCACGATGTCAGTTAACAGAATGTTCTTAATCTGTGCTGATGCTAGTGTTTTTTTTTTTTTTTTTTTTTTTTCAAATTGAATGAAAATTCTTAAGCCATTTGAAGATATGGAATGTTGAAAATATTTTGTTTTACAAATTCCTTTGCCAATCAATATTACTGTCAAAATAGTCGCAGAGATGTGTTACAAACATTTTTATTGACTCTTTGGTTTCGTTAAGTTTCATGGGAATGAATGCTGTATGATTAATTTTGTTCAATTATTAATTATGCCTGCAATTTTCCCAGGTTTACGATAAAGCAATTTTGTTTAGTTCATGTTGATACTGAGTCTAGCTCTTCATTTAGTTCAGCTATGGAGTTAATGAGCAAGTCAGTTTGAAATGTGTTTACAGTTGTAGGTTGCCAGAATATATATGAAAAATTAAATAATACTATGTACAATAACTAAAATAACAATAGCTAAAGAAGCAGAAAAGGGATAAAACAGATAGACACAGATTATCTCTCGCTATATTTCAAACTGCTGGGGTTCCAATAAGGTGAGAAGACAAATGAAGGTAATAAAAATAAATATTGAATATCAAAGGTAATGTAATGCATGGAAACAGATTAAACTAGCAACAAGAGAGAGAGAAAATAAAAAAATATATTAATACATAAGATTTAAATCCCATGTTAAATGCACTTTATGCAAAAATATAGTTACAATCTCTCTATCTCTGAGCAACTATTAGTAATAATTTTTACTGCTTTCACTTGTCTTCTTGCCTTAGAACAACTCTAGAAGTTTGAAATATAGCGAGAGGTAATCTGTGTCTATCTAAGTATTTTATTCTTTTTCTTTAGCTATTGTTATTTTTTATATATATGGTTGGTGGTTGCTAGTGGCCATTGGGGATGCTGATATTTATAATATTTATAATTTTTCCCCTAGTTTCCAAAGTATTTTTTATTTGTTTGTTGCTATCTAATTGGCTGCACTTCAGAAGATGTTCTTTGTTTAAGATAGTATTCATGTCCTTACACAATGGGCAGTGACTTCCTTGATTAATTTCTCCTGAAGAGATGTTATGACAGGCAATCATGTCCAACAATTAAGTGCTATTGGGCAACTGCAATTTTTCTTCTTATATCTTGGAAAGCTTACCATAGCTGTAATCCACTTAGCATTACCCGGGTGCACCACAAGGAGGTGGGATTCCTGCACACCCAGATTTTATATATATGGTTTCTGCAGTGCTTAATGTGGTTAGTGACATCATTTATATAAATATAAAATATATTGGTTCCAGTACTAATCCATGTGGCACTCCGCACTCTACTGGCATCCAAGGTGAAAAGCAATCTCCTACTGCAACACGCTGTAGTCAGCCAAAGAGATCGGAGTGAATCAACCTCTCATATAAATGCAGTGACTTAAGTTCTGAAAGTAGTTTAATTGTATTAATTGAGTCATATGCTCCAGAAAAATCAATAAGAGTTCGGACAATATGTTTATTCATGGATGTTCTAAGTAATATTGCAAGGCAGTTGCCGTACAGTAACCAACCTGGAATACTGACTGGGAAGTTTCTGGTAGATTGTGTTTATTAAAATAGTCAGTAAGTTGCCTCAAATGATCTGCTCCAGTGCTTTTGATATAGCAGGTAGTATGCTGATAGGTCTGTATTCTTAAGGAATGGAGAGTGAAGTGACTTTTGCTCTGGGCAATCAAATGCTTTCATTCAGAGGGTAGGGTATGCTGCTGTTATTAAGAATGTATTATAAATATTAAGTATACTGGTAGTACACAAGAGAAGGCCTTATTGTCTTAATAATACCAGTTTAAATAAACAAGTATAATTTACCTATCCTCTTTCAGTGAGAAATGTTTTAATGTACTTGAATAACTATTCATATTATTAATGGATATCATTGTATGATTAGTTGAACTACACACTCTTAAAGCTTCACTTACTTTTTATAAATGTATGGAACCGGTTTCGAGAACATTTTGTTCCCATCTTCAGCCATGCTAAGGTTCAACTGTCGGATCATTCGTTGAGCTGTGGGAATGTATATTCTGCTCTGGAAGCGGTGTGATAAACTTGTAGTTTATGTTTTCATCCCCGACAATGTCGAAGTTCATTATGCTGTTTTTGTATTTGTAGATGTAGATTTTCTCCCAGGTTGCTAATTCCGTAGGTCCTTGTACTGATTTTAATAATTTTGTTTTATTTATTATGTCGTGATTTTGTGTCCAAAAATGATATGCTACTGCTGATTTCTCTATTTGCTTGTACTTTATGTTCCTGAAATGTTCCTTTAACCGTGTGCCAATGTTTCTCTTTGTTTTCCCTATGTAGATTTTTTCACATTCTGCACAGTTTATTTTGTAAATACCTGATTTTTCTTCTTGTGGAATACTGTCATTAACATTATCTATCAGCAAATTTTGAACATTAAATCTATTAATCGGTGCCAACCTGATATTAAAATCTTTAAGAATATTCTGAAATTTTTTTGTGGCCCATGGATGATATGTGAATTTTTTAAAAGTAAGTTTATCTTTTTTTGCTGAAAGTGTTGTGGTTTCTTTGATATGTTTTTGTCTCTTGAATTTCTGCACCTTTTTATGTACTAGTTCTTTCTTAAAACCATTTTTAACTGCTGTTTCTTCTATTTGTTTGTATTCTTTAAAATATTCTTCTTTGCTTTGCAAAAACAGCAGTTAAAAAGTTAAAGCACTTCTGATAAAATAATTTGTTCACAGAAAGGGAGATAAAGGCATTTACTATTGAATTGGTAATTTTTAGAACAAGCTGCAGTAAGTAATAGATATTTTAATGTTGGGATGTAACTTTGTTATGTTGTTGTATTCATCATGCAAAAGTGGTTGACTGGTATTTTTAATTAACATGGAAAGTTGGAAAGGTGAATTAACTTGTTTATTCTGAACTTTGCTTTTTTGTTGTTCTAGAGGGCACCACAACATTGCACCTTAAGCTAGTTCCATTATCCAAAGAACCTGGGCCTGTTCAGGATCACCATGTTCCAATTTTTATAGAGAACCGGGATACATTTCAGGAAGAGCAGTGGGATCTCACTACATATCAGGTACATGAATTCCTAAATCATTGTGGAAATTGAGTCAAATAAAAGGGGAAAGTAAACAGAAACTTGGGATTATATAAAATATAGTGAACTTTTGTAACAGTGATGTCAAATATTAACATTTTAAAAAAATTGAGTCGAGATTGTAACATACACACCACTAAAATTCAATAAAATGGAAGTCTAGTTTCGGGAGCCATCGCTCCTATCGTCAGTTCCTGGTTGACTCCCAAAACTAGTCTTCCATTTTATTGAATTTTAGTGGTGTGTATGTTACAATCTCGACTCAATTTTTTTAAAATGTTAAGAAACTTGGGATGTTTAGTATGTGCTAACCATTAAGAAAACTTCTGCAAGTGCAGAGAAATGTTTTCATTTATTTTGCTGTTTAAAAGAAATGTTCACTTGCTAATTGAATGGGCTAGTAGCCTAGAAACTCGTGGTGTTTCTCCAGGAAGGAAAACAAAATGTAGAAAAAAGGAAATATTATATTAGACCCTATGTCATATCTGAAGGGGAAAAATTGTGAAATAAATAAAAAACATATACCTCCAAAATAATTCTAATGATTGTTAGCTTTTCATTAAACTCCAAGGTGTAGTGCATAAGTTTCTGCCCTGACATGCAAAACCAATATTTATTGTTGGAATGTTCCTGCTATCAGATAATGCATTTTCTTTCCAAACATGTCATTCATTTGGTTGGAGTCGAACTTGTTGCATGATGTTCATAATCGAATAAGAACAATGAATGAATTTATGTGCCTTTAGATGCTATTGGAATTGAAGCAATGAAATATTCCAAATTGAATGTTTTCAAATCTTAACACAAATTTCACTTACAGGGTTTTTAAATTAGGACATGTTTCCTTCGTTCGCATCTTCGGCTGTTGATCAACTGCTTGGTAAGTTTTGGGCTGTTTGGTGTGGTTGTGGTTAGATCTGGATCTTGGTTGCTTTACTGTTGACATCGGTTGACTGGGATAGAAATTTACTAAATTTGACAAGAAGAATATCAAAATTCATTAATTTATCAAAATTTTTAAAATGAAAAGATTTTCCCTTATGGGCAGTTTTATTGAAATCTGCATTTAAATACATTGTACTTATGAAGCTGTAGACAGTCTCTAGTAATGTATTTAACTTGTTCACACTAACATCACTTACACACGAGGACATGTTTCTGAAGCACTCCCTTCATCACCACTTTGACATGCTATTTCTTTTAACAAAATGGCTTTTTGCTTAATTTCATGGTTTTGTTCCTAAAAATGAGTTGCAACTGCTGATTTTTCCAATGGTAGTAGCAGCCAGACATTTCTAAAATTTTCTTTCTTCCTGGTTTCCAAATTCCTGTGTTTTATCTACAGGGTTTTCACATAACTATAAAATATATTACTATATATTTTAATGCTATATTGAATATTGTAATTTGTACATATTATAATTTTTTTCATTTCATATTTTATTGTTACGAGTAAGAGATGAACTAGTCTACCAAACCATTGAAAATGATATATTTATGTGGAATTGGATTATAGCTATATTGTTTTTATGTAGTTGTGCATATGTGTGCCTTTTCTGTAAATACCAAAGTATTACTAAAGCTTCGTAAGTATAATTTATGAAACCAAAGTTGAGTTTGTCTGAGTTTCAAATGATTTTTAAATCTAAAAATGTCTTAACAAATGGTACCTGTTCAGATAGGGAAATATTTCGGTCTGTCGATAAAAATTAACACATACGGATCAACACACTAATGTTGGGTATGTGTGTGTTTATTAACTGCAATTGGTCTTTCACTTGTTGGCAGGGAAGAATAACTTAAATACAATGATTATTTAAATATAATGCCAACCTACCTAGAATCAAATAAATAAATTAATTTAAATACACGGTGAATTTGTTTTACCATGTTTACATGCCAGTTAACTTAATTAAATACATTTGATTTAACTAAACACATTCCAACTTAATTGTGCACATATGAATTAATTAATTAATTAATTATAATTTAAATACATGGTGAATTTGTTTTACACATGTTTACATGCCAGTTAACTTAATTAAATACATTTGATTTAACTAAACACATTCCAACTTAATTGTGCACATATGAATTAATTAATTAATTAATTAAATATATTTCACCTAGTTAAAAACATGCCAATCTGTAATTAACAGTTTTGTATGATTGGGTGGAACTACCACTCTTATTGGTTCCACTTAACTGAGGATGCAGGCGGTGGTCTACCAAACATGTTCTATTTAAACAAGTAAGTGGAGCCAATAACAGTGTTTAGTTTGACTCCTCGTACAACAATGCTAATTATATGATTGGCGTCATTTTACAAGATCCAATTAGCATTTCAAGTTCTTGTCAGTTTAATTAAATATGTCAAACTAATTGAATTTGTGATTTGAAAAAGGAAATAAGTCCACATTTTTGTAGAAATGAGTTGAGATATAATTTTGTTTCTCAGTTCTTAAGGTGAATATTAGTGTAGAAGAGAAAAATGCCCTGCATTAATTATGAATCCAATACCAGATTAAAACACCCATTGATTAAAAAAGGAAATAAGTCTTGGACTAGTTTTCCTTAGCAAATCATAGATGGCCTTGAATGCTCATTCTTTTATTATTGTGTTGGTAATATCATTTTTACTTGATTATTAGAGTTTATTAGTAACACTGGTATTTATTATTGTTGTGGTAATTGCCTGTAGTACATATTATAACCTTATTTGTTATTTTTGTGCTATTAATAAATGGATGGTTCAGAAAGTGAATCTCCAAGAAAGAATAAGAGAAAAGGGTTCAAAATAGTGAGGATGATGCTAATGAGAAGAGAAAAGATCTTGTTTAGCTGGTACAAATTGTGTTACTGGGAAGGGTAGAGTTATGAATACCAAGAAACCAGGTCCTGGTTGCAGTTGCCAGTTGAAGTGGACAAATAAGTTTTCTGATATATACTATATTAATGTGTTCAGTTGTTTACACTAACTCCACTTACTTATTTAAAACTTTGGACTAGTTTCGGGAGTGGTTCCTCCCATCATCGGCTGTTGTTGACTGAATGCCGTTGTTCGAAATGGGGGATGGATGCCCGTTTGCTCCTGTGGTGGTATCTTGTGGTTTTCTGATGTTGGTAAAATAGCTATTCTATCACAGAGACTTGGTGGATCTACCAAAAATGAACAAGATGCCTTTCTAATGAGAATTGACCAGTACAAAAAAGACAGCCATGAAGAGAAGACAGTGCACAGACAGGAAAATCTTCATTCACCTTCCATGTGCTGTTAGGTTGCAGAAGAGTTTGTGTTTGTAAACAAACATTTCTGAACTTGTATGCTATCTCTGGGAAATCTGTATATCACTGAATACCCCTGCTATTTCAAGGAAAGTCTCTTGTTGATAAGTGTGGGAAGCATGTTATTCATTGCAATGCAGTCCCTAAAGCAGTACTTAAATAGATTAACATATCAGGGCATTTCCTAGACATTACTCAAATAAACATCTCACATACCTAGACCTCAACTTAATGTTAAAAAGATATTCTTCTGTGAAGAGAACAAAGACGTAGTAAACAGTGTGAAGCAAGATTACTATCTAAAGTACTAAAATGAAAACACAGATTTAAATTTGGTCATCCTCAGGTGAATGTGTTTTCAAAGTGTGGGGATTTAAATGTAAAGATCAAGTTTGCATCACTGAATTAATTGTATAGTTGCAGAACTAATGATATATAAAGAACAGCAGCTAAATGGTGGTGAATGTATTTTAAGAAGACACCAAAGCTATTCCTCATCTTGGTAATTCTCATTGTGATCCTGGGTTAACTCTTTCAAAGTATAAACATCAAACATATAATAAAGAACAATTTTTATATCTCAAAGCACTTGATTATATTGATGGCGCTATCCAGCACCCTTTCAAGTTGGCAAAAGGTAATGCAAATGTAGGTCTGCCTTTCCAAAAAGTATATGATGCAACTAGTGTTCAAATCGAAGCAGATGTTGGAATAATAGTACAGTATATCCCAGATCGGTATTTCTACTAGAAAATTCTCTCTTGGCCAACAAGTGTCGGTCCTGATGAATAGTTCTATAAGGTTTTAATTTATTGATAGCATTTTTATAATGTCTGCATGGCAGAATATGTTAATCAGCATTAAGAGAAATATGTCAGAGGATTATTTTGTTTAATTGTAATGAAATAAAAACTATGAAAACAACATTTTGTTACTTTATACAACAAGTTGTTGAATGTTTTATAAAGGAAATAAGATCTAGGCATAAAAAGTATTCTGTGTCAGATTAATGCAAAATGACATCCATGAATACCTTAAATGAATGAATGAATAGTGTTTAATGCCTGTTTTTGCTACAGAGGCACCACAGGTGATGAACACTGATGATACATGAGATAAATTGGGATAGGGATAAATTGGGAAAGTATTTATTTTTAAGGAAGTAATCGTTCCAGGCCTAAGTTTAGGGTACCTCCCTGGCATTTGCCATTTATGAAGACTGAGGAAAACCTGAAAAAAAACCTCAGTCAGGGAGGACGGTCCTGGTGGCATTCGAACCCAGAACTCCCATTCATGAGTCTGCATCTTAACGATCTCAGCCACCCTTGGCGGTGAATAGCTCAAACAATCAACAATGATAAGTTCTATGTGGAACATAACTTTCCGTGGAGCCAGCTTGAAAATTATAAAGTTTTTTTTTGTGTTTGCTCAAAACTATAAATGGTGGACTTGTTTCCATTTTCAAATCACTGATTCAATTCAATACACGTCAACTTAATTTTATGCATATTAACTTAATTAATTACATTTCACCTAAGAACATGTCAGTCTAGTATACCATATCAACTATAAATTTCACCTAACTAAAAACGTATAAATTTTGTTAAATACATCAAACTAATTAAATACATGTCAAATTAATTTTACATATATTAACTTAATTGGATACATTTATAAAATGTTTAGTTTTGTCACAATTTTAGGTCTAGGCACTTATTAGCTTGAATGATAATATAAACAAGTTAAGCAAATATTGTGCTTACGAAGCTGTTGACAATGGAGTGGTAATATATCTTAAACTTAGGTATTCATTTTTTACACTAAACTCCATTTACTTACATAAAGTAAAATGCATTTCAGGAGAATCTCTCCCATCTTCAGTAGCTCATTGAACTGAGAGCCATCGTTTCGAGTAATGGTGGTTCAGTGAGCAACTGAAGATGGGAGAGATTCTCCCAAAAAGCATTTTATTATATGTAGGTAAATGGAGTTTAGTGTAAAAAATGAATATCTAAGTTTAGGATAAGTTAAGCAAAGTTAGTCAATTAAATTCAGTAAGGATTTTAATAATGTTTCAAATTTAAATTTGAATACTAATTATATTCTTATCTACTTATATCAATGAAATATTTCTACGTATACATTTTAGATTACTTTTAAACTTTGTCAGAAAAGCACAACCTTTAGACAGCTGCAGATAATTCATTCCACTCATTTATAGTTTTATTTAAGAAAGAGAATTTACCTACCTCCATTGATTTTAAAACTATGATCGTTCCTATTAAAGTATGTGACTTTTCTAATCTAGTTGTGATATCCCTCCATGCATTTTGTTTTGTATAATGACATTATCCTCACTTTTTCAAATTTCTCTGCTAGTGATTCCCAATCTAATGCTTTAACACTTTTGTCCACCTGTTCTTTTTTACCTTTTACAAATTTTGTTGCTCTGTGCTAGATATTTTCTAGGATATTTATTTGATATATATCGTGTATGGATTCCAACATGCTGCTCCATACCCCATTAAGGGCCAAACTAATGATAAATAAGCTATTTTTCCTTAGACATTGGACTGGCTTTTTTTAGTATTCTCAAACAAAGTGTAATCAACTGCATGCTTTCCTTGTAACACTAAGAAATTAAAATACCTTTCAGTAGTGTCAATAGAAAGAAGATTTGTTGAATTGTTGGGCATTAGTAAAGAGATAGAATCTCTACGAATCAGGTATGAACCCAATAGCTTAATTTGTTCGTCCTATGCTCAATAAGGTTGAGCCTTACAGCCTTAATGAATGCTGTACTCCAGGATCTAAGTATGAATGTTGTCTTTGTCAATTTTGTTCAAGACATTTGCAAATAAGCCAACATTTTCTTTATCATTGGGCTTGGTATACTTGCATTATTTGAATTTTATGTATTTGCAGATGTAACCTTTTGTGCACAACATTATGATTTGTACTACGAGGAAGCTGTAGTTGCAAACCAACTTTTCAAATTGTTGTTCTGGGCTTGTATATCGGATTCAAATGCATTTAATGTTATCTTCAGAAAATTGTTTCTTAGAATGCTTACCAGTTTTTGACAACAATCTTCCTATTTATTTGAGCTTTGTATCCCAGTTGCTTATAGGGATCATGCTTTTGAAGATTGTATCTCAATCAAATCAGCATTGTATATACTTCACAGATTTGTTTTTGCCAATCAAAGAGTGCATGAGATTTTCTGTTCGTTTTGCACATAGCTCTAGCTTTATACAGTTTTTTGTTATTGTTTATTTGTTTCTCAATCTCCATGACAACCATTGTTACTGGTGTTTTAAGCGGGACACTTTATATGATATGAATAAATATAGTATAACATGAACATTCTCTAAAAAAAAGAGGATAAATAGGATAATAAAAAAACTTCAAATAATTCCGTCTTTTCAAGTTAATAGTTTTTATTTATATATTTTTGCAAAATCTTATTTATGCTTATAAAATAACTATTTTCTTCCTCTTCCAGCTATTTTATAAATATTAGGAAAATAAATACTAAGGCTCAAAGTGATGATGCTCTATAAATTATTTTGGATCTGTAAATTGTAGCAAGTCATCTGAAGATTTTAATTCCAACACTATTTGAATACAAAGAAGGATTTTCTAAGTTTCAGTACCATCAGAATTATGTTGCCACATTGTTATACAGTAAAGTTTGATCCATTGCAGGTTCTACCATACATTGACGGTTTCAACCATGTGGCACGAATAGCTGCTGAAGCAGATGTGGAGAATAATTTAGTGAAGTCTTGTGTACAAAATTTAATGTAAGTGAATATTGTATAATTAGAGTGAATTATTTAGATATATAAGGTATTATGGAAGTTTTGGGATATAGAAAAGTGAAAATTGCTCCATTGAAATAAATTACAGCATGGCGGCAAACAAGGATGAAAAACGGAGCTCTTACTGTAAAACAACTTATCGCTTCTCTTGCGCCCCACATTTTTAATACCATATGGGAAGAACAATTCTTTTTCATAGAGAGTGTGGTTAAGGCAAAGTGTTTAATGTGTTACAAAAGTTTAATATTCATTAACATTATTTTTTATTTCTGAATATAACAAATAGATAAGTAAGGAATGTCACAAGTTAATACAGCAATTAAAAATTTCATTTTTGAGGTGAGTCAGATGATTCTTAAGATATAAAAAACTAGAATGGTAGGTTTTAAAATGAAACATTTATTGCACTATAACTTACTATTATACAGGGTGAGTCAGAATAACACCAAACAACTCTGAGGCGTGATTCGGGGGATCCATTGGAATATTTTCTTACAGGGAATATATGCCCATAAATGTCTTGTTACCAAACTACAGGGCATTAACATTTTTCAAAAAATGTTTTGGGTTAAATGAAATTCTGCCAAACAGGCTGCTATCCATCTTTTGCTATAAGGCATAGAGAGAATTTTGGAACAAAAGTAGCTGCCTATCTTTAATTTTAAACAATGCAAAACACTCTTCAATTGACTAAGTAACTGTGTTTGGTGTATGGGGAAAGCTTCCCCATACACACCATCAGGCATTGTTTTTCTTTATTGTTTGATTCAGTTTTTGGCCTCTGAAAAATGTAAATGTAAGGCTGAGACCAAATTATTTACCTAGTGAAGTGTGCGTCAGCTTCATACGCGTCGGTCCTCGTGTGTAGTGGTAATCATACTTGCCTTCTAAACCCAAGATCGCAGGTTCAAAACCAGCCAGGATCGATGGATTTTTTCTGGCATAAAAATCCTAAGTATGACTTCCTTCAAAAGGGAAGTAAAGCTGTGGGTCCCGTGTCATAGATTTACGGCACGAAAAAGAACCTCAAGCCTGAAAAAAGAGGCCTCTGAGCAAAATTTGTCGGCCGTTTCACGCCCTGAATTGAATGGGACACTGATGACCTGAGATGTTAAAGAGCTCCGTAAATAAACTAATAAAAAAAAAGCTTCCTACACAGCTCAGATAAAGTTCCTATTAGTAATGTAGCACAGTCTGCTGAAAAATATATGCTCAACATAGCTTAATTAGCTGTGCAAATATGTTCATATTACAATACACATATCACTAACACATGCATCACTATATATATTGTAAATTAGTAATTACTCAAGTTGTTTCAACACAGATAGATCTTGACTAGATTCTTCTGCACTGGAAACTTCCTCAATCAAACTGTTACTGCTCTCTGTAACACCCATAATCAAAAATTGTTCAATGGTGCAATATTTTCATTATTAAGAGTTTAGAATTGAATATAGTGAAACATGTATTAATTAAGAGATTATTAAATCTCTTGTGTTAATATAAATATTTGGAACATTCTTTATGATTTCATTTACATGAAATTTATTCAGGACATATGTTGTGGAACATTTGTGCATATCATCAGCTATTAAACTAGATCATTCACATAAATTGGGTTTCTGGGTTGGCTGCTGATATTGTGATAAACTTGAATAAAGTGTTGTCTGCTTCCAGGATGTCAAAATTCATAAGGTTTTTCTCAGTTTTTCTTATATAAATCCTTTTCCATATGTTTAATTTTTTTGGTTGTTGAACAGTTTTTAATAACTTGATGCCTTTTTTTATTTCATGTGCTGCCACAGCTAATTTATCTATTTATTTGTAATGAATGTTTCTCCAATGTTCCTTCAACCTAATGTCTATATTTCCCTTTGTCTTTCCTACATAGATTTTTTCACAATCCTTACAATTACTCTGGTAAATACCCGATTTTTTCTCTTTGGCATGGAATCTGTTTTGTTTAATTTTAATAACATTTTTTACACTGTTATTGGTTTTGAGGTGCTAAGATGATATTGTACTGCTTGAAAAAATTTTGAAATTTCCTATTGGCTAATGGAATATAGTAAAGGAATATACCACTGAACGAAGAAGAATACAAGAATGAATATCTACATATAATAGTAGCAGCTAAATCCAATGGGTTCAGTAAACAGATGATTAACCAAAAAATTACAAGATTCCAGAAACAAAAAAGAATTAAACAAATCACAACTTTGACTTATTTATAAAAGGGGAAAAAAAAACATTTAAAAAGTTCACTTACCACCCATCAGTCAATAAGAAATTTAAAAAAAAAATTCAAGCAGTACAATATTATCTTAGCACCTCAAAACCGATAACAGTGTTAAACAATTATTGAAATTAAACAAAACAGATTCCAGGCCCAAAGAGAAAAAATCTGGTATTTGCCAGAGTAATTACAGGGATTGTGAAAACAATCTATGTAAGAAAGAGAAATATAGGCTTTAGGTTAAATGAACATTGAAGAAACATCAATTACAAACAAATAGATAAATTAGCTGTGGCAGCACATTTTTGGAATGAAAATCATGAAATAGAAAAAGGCACCAAGTTATGAAAATTGTTCAACAACCAAATGAATTAAACATATGGGAAAGGAGTTATATAAAAAAAAAAACTTTATCACAAGACCACCAATCAACCCAGATACCTACCTAACCAACTTCTACGAATGATCCAACAGTTGTTTAACAGCTGATGATGTGGTCAATTGTTTCACAAAACATGTCTTGAGTACATCTCATATAAGTGAAACCATAAAGAGTGTTCTATATATTTCAACTCAAAAGAGATTGTCCAATATTTTGTTTACATGTCAGGAAACATTTTTCCATTTTTCCATACCTATTTCTCCAAACCATATGTAGCACAAATGCTCGACATCTATGAGTTTAAATGTGGTGTTAAGGCTATCAACCCACTGTTTAATGTCTGTCCAGATCAGTTCTATCAGTCTTAGAAATGAGGATATGGTGGCAGTCTTAATGCTATCATTGATATGGAATAGAGCTTTATCAAATACAACAGCAGAATTTGGGGATATATTTTGAATGGGCTTGGTTTTCAACCATTTAATGTCCATTTCCATATGATAATCTCCCCATTTATGGCTTGATTTATATATGAGCAAGCCATTGAGAACAAAACTATGTTCATCCTCTGCATGAACTAAGATAGGCCTCTCGCTTTTGGATACTGGATCTATGAAATCTGTAGCTATCGGTCCATCCTTTTGGGTTGGTGTGGTTACTGTGAATATATATTTCATCTGTGAAAATAATGGGCCTTCTCTCTGACTTACAGACTCTTATGGCTTTTAGATAGCCTTCTCATTTAGAGCGAATATTGTTCTTTTCTATCACCAGTTTTCTATTTGTTTTGGTCTTACACATGTAAAATGCAGTTCTTTCACTGTTCTGTTTAAAGATGACTTACTGCTCTCAAAGTTTACAATGTCTTCTCTTAAAACAAGTAGTTTAGTTACTGTAGGAGCAGTTTTTTCCTGAACATAAAAATGTTGAATTTTTTTTACTAACGATGCATATGTAGAAGCTTCTATCTCTGTTCTTTGTTTTGGAAATTTGTGTTTTTTCTCTGGTGTTCCAAATGGTGTGATTTTTATTTGCTTGCATTCTTGAATAATTCTTTTCACCATTCTTTCTGACATTCTAATTTCATCTGATACTCGCATTTGAACTTTCTGAATATTTTTGAAAAAATCTTCTGATGTAATCAGTTTTTGCTTTCAGCTTCTTCATGTATGCATATACATTTTAAATAATTTCTTGACTCTGATCTAATTTAGAAAGCACTGGTGTCATTATTCATTGATGAATTGATCAGCACCTCACAAATTCTCAGTATTCCCTATGTACTCCTTATAGTGAAACTATATATTTTCAACTGCACAGCGATTGTGAATTAGTTAAGACTGTCATACAGCTGCCCTCATTCCCCATTGCTTGTGTGCTTTCATTCAGCAGAAATAAGAGCTGTTAAATCAAGTATTGGTTCATCTAAAGGATTTACAATCAAGGCCAGGGGCCAAGAATGATGATTCTAGCTTTATTTGTAATATCATTGAGTGAAAGTTCTTCTTTGGTTACATCATGACTCTGTACTCAATTTGAACATCATAGGCAACACATCTGACTTAAATGAGCTTCTCCAAGCAAATCAGTGACATGGTTGGAAAGTAAATCCTGAAATGTGTGAATATCAGATAGCAGGAACATCCCAACATTGAATCATGACCTTCTATATTAGGCCAGAAACTGATGGATCGTATCTCATATATAATTCATTGGAACTCTCCAGAATTAAGATCTGCACTGAATCACTCAATTTTAAGAATCAGTTGAAGTGAGAATGTGGCATGCTTCTTTATAAATTTAAACAATCAAATGTCCCAAACACAGACTAAGCTTTGTAGCTCAGTACTGCTGCATACATGATCAAGAGTCACCATGCTGTCAAGTGTAGTTAACAACACTTTAGTGCTGCTCCTTTTGAATTTGCATGAATTTATTCAACAACCTTGTAGGTGCATAATACATTTTTTCTGTAACTTTTTTTTATATTCAATTTAATTTCCAAATAATATTACTACAAAGTTATTATGTTTATATCATGGTATATTCAAGAACTGGTGAATCTTAGTTGAGATTTAGTGATCTTTATTTTTAAGCATTTCTGGTCCATATGTTCCAGGTACCATGGAGTTGTTACAATAATTCCTATCTTCCAGTACTCAAACGTATATGCAGTCACACCTTATCTGAGAAGACTGGCAGAAAACAAAGATTTACAAGAGAGATGTATAAACTATGTATCTAAATCAGGTATGAATTACAGAACTTTAATGATATTAAAAAAACTATAGAGAGTGACAGCGAAAACACAATATATACAATAGGGATGGTTTGTGTCAGCACCATTGATTGTTGCTTCTAAAACCTTTTCCAAGTTAGGTATAGTTCTTAGTGAATACATCTGATGTTGCAGCTATTGCTACAGCTAACATAGTTGTTTAACAAACAGCTGTTAAATGTAGAAGTTGCAGATTCATTAATTAAAATGAATTTCTCCTTTTCAAAATAGACGTGAAATTCCAGGATTTGACACTGAAATTAAAGGTAATTACATAGAACACCACATTAATTAAGGTGTGTAAATAGTGATTTTTTTACACTAGCTTTCAGTTTTGATTATTATTGGTGGCTTCTGAATGATGGTCAAACATTTTGAAGTATTACTATTATTACTTTTTTTCCCCTCCTAAATCCCTAATTTATGTCTAGCTGAGAAAGTATAAGAATGTTTCTGATATTTAAAAAATTAGGTTAAAGAGCTGGCGAGCATAGCTTTTACTACAATTATTGTAAATGACAGATCTGTGAAAAATGTGTATTTTCTTCACTTTACAGCAGCTTTACTACATCATGCTCATTACTCGATAATCAATTGGGAGAGGAGAGAAAAATATCATAAACAGATATGATATGAGTTGTGTTCAGCAAAATTATCACATAAAATTAGCATTATGCAATAGCAAATTTCACTCCACAAATACACCTCGATTTCATAATTTTTAGCATTCATTTTCTTGACAGCATTTTACCACATAAGAACAGCATAACATAACCTGAAATAACATTATAATTCATTGAAATATTTTTCAATGTTTTTAAGATTTTCCAGTAATGAAAAAGTGCAAACCTGGAATTTCTAGGGTCACTTAGTCATAATTATTCAAGGAATTCTATTCAGCATCAAAATTTATATCACAGTTGTAACCTGTGCAAGTGTGCAATCAGAAAATTATAAACTGGCTTTAATTCACAAGAGTTATGCCAACACAATCATCAACCCCCACAAACCTGGTATACATTTGGCAATATTTAGGGTTTTGATGGTATATACGTGCTTGATAGTTCAATTAAAAATAAAGCAATAAATCATTTCAGTTTGTATTCAGTTATCCCATCCTTTTATTTATGCAGAGGTATCTAAAGGAAAATGCATGTGGTATGTCAATTTTGTGACATGCACACTCAGAATTCAATCCTGCAAAATACTCAAGCTGTCCTTATTTTATATAAGTTGTTAAAAGTGAGAGAAGAAGGGAAGAAGCAAGCAAGCAAGTAGTTCCATCTGGTTTGGAACACCCAGAAAAAATCTGCCCAGACACCTCTCTGTCTGGCACAAATCCAACTTGCAGTTGCTGAGATAAACCCAGGTCACCTTAGTGGGAGGTGAGCAATCCAACCACTTGGACATGGTGCTGCCTTATTTAAGAAAAAGTACTTTGTATTATAATATGCCATAAACAAGTGCATATTGAGTCTCAAAATATTAATAGTCAAAATGGTTAGTTCCATTAAAAATGACAGTTAATAGTGGAAGGCAAAGGAAGCATCCTAAGCCACATTATTAAGCCCATTTTTTAGGAATAGCTAATATCTCCAGCACTTTCAATAAAATGTCATGCATATTTGACAAGGAAAAAAGTTAAAATAGATGAAAGCATCACTGATTACTAGAGCCTGGATTTTGGTGACAAATACACAAGATATCAATATTAAAAAAACAATAAAAGAAATGAATATATCAGAGGAAATAAATTTACCTAAGCTTGGGTAATAAAAAAAAATCCATCATAAATTTCATTTAGTTACAGAGGCTAAGATGATTTGACTTTTATAGGACATCAGATGGAAGAATAGTTAAGAAAGTATATAAATAGAAACCTCTGGAAAAAAGAGCTGTAGGAAGATCTAAAAATAGTTGTAAGGTTGATATACTTGACCAAAGTAGTTCTGTCAGTTTTTTGCAAAGCTCAAATTAAATGTGGAACAAATAAAGTAAAGGCAGGAATGAATTGTTGTCAAGAGTTAGATTCTCTAGCTGATAGTTTCAATTGTTAGCCAGTATTTATTCTGAGAACGTGTAAATGAGCCCAAAGTTCACACACCTAAAGATAACATTTATTTACCTATTCAGGTAAGGAAAAACTTTGGAATAGACTTCACCCAGGAAACTGAGCTTACAAGAGTCAAACCTAGGACCTCTGAATTAGCAGGCAGACATGCTACACAAGAACATGGAGGCAAACATAAACCCAACAAAGATAATTATACAAGCATATATGAGGGATAAGTCATAAATTATGATAATTATTCACTTTCTCATGAACATGGGGCAACATGAAAAATCTAAGATATATGATTCAAAGTATATTACATTTACTACTGAGTAGTGCAAACAATGGAAGGCTGGATGTAGGCAGCCCTATTAGGGAAGTAGCAAAATACAGGCTACTGGACAACATTGGTTTATTATGGCATGGGCAAAAATCCATCATGCAGGAGCTGTGTAAACTAAGCAAATTCCTCAGCGAGTCAAATTTGTGAAGGGTATTACAGAGCGCTAGAACAAAGTATTTGGTGCCACTATAGCACTTTTTAAATTTCGGTTGTCCACTCCTAATGGTTCCATTTTGCTGATTTTCAGAAACAATTTTTATTATTTTATTTAAATGGTATATACCTAGTTTCTTTGAGAAAAAAAATTATGGCTGCTAAAGAAATTTGTAAAATTTTGCACTAACATAACCCCCCCCCCCCCCCCAATGGTACAATTTTGCTGGTTAATGAACTGGATGAATTGTTTGTTAATTGATGGTTATATGCAAAGTTTTGTTGAGAAAAAAAATCAGACTGCTGGAGTGTTAACAGACATATACATACATTGTCAATTTTGGAGCCTAGAAAGTAGGATTGATGGAGAGTTGAAGAAATTTTTCAAAAATCTTTTCATGGGTACAACCGCAATAGCTACATTCCTTTGTGATTTGCTAAAACAAGTTGATAAGGCAACTTATTCTCAAACTTTACCATTAAAAATATCACAGGTGATTAATGTCAAGGTTGCACAGGTATGTACATATTACAATGCAAGTCTCTAAGATTTTTGTTTTTTATATAATACATTGTTATTTTTGTTTCCAGTTAGGCAGCCACCTGCACTCCGGGATATATTCCGGATGTATTCCAGTATGACATATGGAACAACTGTTCGAGATTTGTGCATTCGTTTGAATCCACATCCCCTAAGAATTAATGAGCGTAAACTAGTCCAGTTTGGTGTACTAGAGGGCTTCATAAGAAGAGTGCATAAAGTGAGTTACTCTTCTATTAATATACGAGGATCAGAGTTTAGTTTTTTAAATTCCAAGAAATTATTGACAGATATGAGTTTTCTGTTTACACCACCAGAATGAGCATGTTTAAATTAGAAAGTGTACTGGTAGGTAGGCATGTTCAGAGTGCAATTTTAAAATGGAGGTGACTTAAGATCATTTAATGCTTATATTTTTTGTAGAATAGAACATTTATTTCAGCCTTTCATTATAAAAAGTATAACAAATGTTTAATACATTTCTTACAATTCAAACTGACCGAACTTTTCTTAAGGCCCTAACATGTCATGACTCTGTGGTCATTGACAAGTTATAGCCCTATTTCTTATACTTTTCCTCTTTTTCTCTCTTTATTTTCCTAATCCATTTGCCCCTTACTCTTCCTAAATATTCACCCCTACTCCTACTTCTTTTCCACCCTTTAACTGTCAACATTTTTCCCATTGTACTCTATTTTGCATTCCATATGCCCTCTCTCCATTATCTGTTTCCTTGCACTGCATCAAATAATGTAACACTATTCCCTACACATAACACAAATTTCCATGGTTTTGTTTCTAAATCCTTTAAGATACAATGCTCCCATTCACATTATGCATATCCTTCCCTCCCTTGCTTTCACAGTGGTCAACATACTTTTCCCTACCTCATACCATTATTTTAGATTTCATAGCATAAATTCTTACGCCCACTCTCTGCAAAATTTATTGATTTCATCAATATCTTGTATAATCTCAAACATTTATAACACCTCTTGCCCCTCATTATCTTCAATCCTCCTCTTTACTTTCCTCTAGAAGTCTATTGAATTATTTTCTCCCTTCTGTCATACATCACCCATATTGATCTCTTACGATGTTTCTTTCAGTCTCTTCCACCAATTATTATGAAAAACTGTTGCTTGATATATCATACAAGTTTTAATTACATTATCATCCTCTAATTTCAGATTTCATACCATGTTTCAGAATTCTTACAATCACCATTGCTTTTCTACGAAATACTTGTTGTAGCCTAGAGGTTATCCTTACTAAATGTATTGTACTGTTCTTATCCATTTTTTTATGTCTGATTAATTGTAATCTGCATTTGTATTTTTTATCCTACAACCTTAAGGTAATGCATATCTTATTAATTATTGTACATATTTACTGATGAACATCTTTTAGGGTCAATTTTTACTGGATGTAATTATGCTTAGCTGCAGTTCATACGGACATGGTTCAGTCGTGTATCACAACACATTGAACTGCAATAAAAATTAAAATTAATTTTGTCAATGCTACTTGTCAAGGCAATGCTTTTGGTAGACCCAATAACTGTTTACAAATATCTTATGTGTTATATCAGTTCTGTTCACAAGTTCTGATAATCCCCAAATTTCCACTCCATATAATATCTTTGATTTTACCACTGATTCATATAACCTCTCCAACCAAGTTACATACATTTCTGGTATCTTATGTAAACATTCTCTCACGCTTTTTTAGTTAATTTTCCTTTGGCAATCAGCTCCCAGCCTCCATTATTACTTAATCTCATTCCTAAATAATAAAATTCTTTCACTATGTGCAACTCTTCTCAATTCAAATACAATTTTCAGTTTTTCTTAATCTACTTCCTTTTTTTTATAAATACCATTATTTTAAATTACTAATGTTAATTCTTGTGCCCCACTCTCTGCAGAATTTAGTAGTGATTTCATTAATTGCTTTGTGTAATCCTGCAATTGTTATCATTAGATCATCCACTAAAGTAATCTTGGTATCTCTTTTTTCCTATCACTGTCTATGTGAGTTAATTTTTGCTACTCTTTTTAAAACGTCATCAATAAATAAATAAGACAGGACTCAACTTACATTGCTGTCTTAACCCCAGCTTTTGGTGAGTTACATTTGTTATTCCATTTCTATCACATACAATACAAAGCTTTACTCTTTTGTACATTTTCTTGATCTGTATAATTAACTCCTTACTTACACTCTTTTTCCTTAATTTCCATTCTAATGCATTCTTACCGATAGTATCGAATACCTTTTCAAAATCAGCAAAGAACATATCCTTCCTCGTTTGTAACTGATGTATTTGTGTACTGTCTGTATTACCATTGTGTTATCTGCTGGTCTTCTCCCCTTTCTAAATCCTGCTTGAAACTCTGTATATATAACATTGTGCATATATATTGACAATGACTGGAAAAGTTAAAGAGAAATTTTTCGTACTATTCTTTTACATAACACAGTTCATTAAAGAGGAGAAATGCAGAAAGATGTGAAGTATGTAAGGGTGTGGAGCACAGAAGATACAGATGAAAGCATTAGTGATTTGATGTAATCAAATTTATATTTCATATTGTTTAGTCTTATGAACTATAAGACATAATAACATGCTGTTATTATATGAATGGAAGTTATAAAATTTATAGCATTATTTTTAACATAGATTGGTAACTTAATATATTCATATTTTCAAATGTACATTCAAAATTTTTCTGTATCTGAAAATAAACAATTATAATAATTCATAAATATAAAAGGGGCATTCAGATATGATTTTCAATAGTAGTTTGTACCTTATTTATTATGCAACAAAGTTATGCACATGGGATCTCTCAATGTACATTCCACTAACATCACCTGAAAACTTCATCAGGACATCACAAAACCATTGTTTGGGAGTACCACATCATCATTCTTGGATAGCAGTCTAATTTCTTTGTTGCCAAATTTTTTACCTTGCAGGGAGTCCTTCACTTGTTGGATAAGGGATAAACAGTTGGAGGAAGATCTAGTCAAAATGATGGGTGTGGCACTACAGTGAACTCCAGCGATGCCAACTTTTTTTTGGTGGTGTTACTGGTGTGGAACTGTGCATTATTATGTTGTAGGAACATTCCTATTGACTACTTCCCTCTTTTTGCTGATGCTGAATGCTGAATAGGGTCTTTTAGTACACCATGCCATTGATAGTCATTCCTTGAGGGCAGTAAGCCTGAAGTATCCCAAAGACAGTGATTAAATGCTTGCCTATAGATGGAGCAGCATGAAATGCATGCTCAAAGAGAATCAAGTTAATTTTAATTAGATAGTCAGATACTTTTTATGCCTTCATATATTGAGCAATTTATTATGTAGTTTAGGATATTCCTTAGTACATCTTTGCAGTTTTATAACATAGTTGAAATACCATCTGATTGATGATTGACTTTTAAGAATATAGACTATTTTTTCTATCTCTTTTACAGTAGTGTCATGTCCTTGCTACCCCCTTACCCAGTGCATACCTTTGGTTTGTTTGTCATTCGACCATTTCTGGACATGTGTGTATGTATTATTGATTCTGTTAAATATTTTTAAAAAATTGTATTACTATTGTCATAATTGTTCTTGTTGTTTGTAAGAACTTTGATACTAACTGCATAGTTAGTACTGATTTTATTTACATATCCCATAACTTTGCATTGTAATGCACTCTAGAATGTACTGAAATATGACATTGCAGGTTACTCTCTTCCTTTTCCCCTTCGACTCCGTTTCACTTAGTGGCATGGCTTTGCAGAGTAGAGATAAATGTCATTGGCTACTTTTGTAAATGTATAATACTTTCAGTTTTTTAAAAAAAAAAAGGCAGTCAACATGTCCCATTACAAATTCCACCCAGAATGGGAAAATTTAATATTTTGTTACCTATCATGAAGGCAAAAATGTTTGCAATATGTTTCGAAGTATTGTGTGTTGCATCTAAATATAATATTCAAAGACACTATAGCAACTGTATTATTGTTGGTTCAGCCCCCATGAAAGAAGATTCAAAGAATTGAAGTTAAAATGTCTTAAGTATAAAACTTGTTCTAGTCTTAATGTTGCACAACAAAGAATTACAAAACTGATAGCTGAAGGGACTAAGCCATTTTACCAAAGGAGAACTGTGTGACAATGGTAGCTGATGATATCTCCAGTATGCTAGAATCATTTAAAAAAACTAAGTCTTGGAAGGGGAACTATAACTTCCAGAATATCAGAAATGGTTTCCAACATCGAAGAACAATTGAAAATGAAAATGAATAACTTTATGCAGTGTTCTTTAGCCCTAGATGAATGCACACATCTTACAAATGCTGATCAATTACATTAGAGGGATTGATATCTGGACCTCTTTCCCTTAAAAGATACATGTGGCGAAATCACTTTGAGATATTATGTATGATAGATTGTAAGTATGACTTACCATTGGAAAAATTAGTGTAAGTCACAACAGATGGTACCCCATTATATTAATGGTTTCATGGGAAGATTAGAATCTAATTTAGCTGAAATTAGAATTTCTAACAATGTTAAAATCATACACTATATCATAAATATAGAAACTTTGTGTGCAAAGTTACTAACATTGAACAATGTCATGTCAATAGCAGTAAAAACTATAACTTTGATTAAAGAACACTAGTATGGCACAGAGATTTTAAAAAATTCCTATAAAAGAGTGGCCAGATTATTCAGATTTAACTTACTTTTGCCAAGTTGATGGTTAAGCACAGGATGTATGCTTCACTGGTTTTTTAATAACCTTGCAAAAGCAGATACTTTTTTAAGGAAACAAGCTTTGTTATCCTGCAATTATCTGACAAATCATGAGTCATGGATTTTACTTTTGTAACAGATCTATGCAATCATCTGAAATACCAAATATCATCTTACAAGGAGCCGGGAAATGTTTTCCTGTCTAAACCCTTTCCCAATATATAATTTCATCTCATGTATCATCAGAGTCCACCACCTGTGGTACCTCAGTAGTAAAAACGGGCGTTAAACACTATTTAAAAAAAGAAAATCTTAAAAGGAAAAGATCACTGCATAAATAACATGGTGAGTGCCGTAAATGCCTCTATAACCAAATTAAAATTATAGATGCAACAGCTTCAGAATGCAGGCTTACATCTATTTCCTTTTTTGAAATTGGTTTCCAATTTTGCATTCCATATATCACATATACCAACAAGTTCTGTGAAACCTGTATTTCAAGATTTTGTGATATAAAAGGAATGGGCATGAATTATTAACACATTCAGGGCCATAGATGACAAACAACATTTAAATTTCCCTTCATGCTATGGGCCATGGTTGACGAGCAACATTTAATGCCACACTTGAAATAATTATATTCTGCACCCAGGCATTAGCATGATTTGTTAGTGTTGCTGCTTATAGATGGAAGTAAAGTTGACATTCTCCTTCCTTATACATATTAATTATGTGATAGTGTAATCTTAGAAGCACAGCCTTGTCTTACATCATTGTCCAGTGTTTGAAATTGCAATGCATATCAGCATTTCTGTGTAGTGTTTTAAGTTTATAGCCATGACTTATCAAACAAAGTTTCTTACAAAACAAAGAAATTTTAGACATTTTCTATAATGCTGATTCAGGTGAGAAAATTCCAATTTTCGACTCCCACAGTCCAGAAGAACAAAGTCAGGCAACAACATTCTAGTTATTTCCTGAATATCCCACCATTTATATCTAATTCATGCCTAAATATTCAATTAGAAAACTAAAGTGAAATCATGGGTTACGTAAATGTTCTCTTGAACAATGATTTTTTTGAATAGGTGTCCGAACAGACAAATCTGTGCGCTAGTCAAGTTATAAGCATGTCACTGCTGCCTTTCAGTAAAAAAAATTCAATAATGCAGACCTGGAAACCAATAGATGTTCCTGAACTAAAGATATTTATGGAATTGATGTTCATCACAGGAATTGTTCAGAAGTTGGATTTAAAAATGTACTGGAATGCAGACCCTGTTTTTGAAACTCCAATTTTTTTGAAAATTATATCTCAAATATTCTTTCTCTACATTCTTTCATTTCTCCATTTCAGGACAGCAGTGTCTATACTGATGATACAGACAGACTATGAGTGAAAAATATGTACAAACTCTCATATTTTTACTAGTAGTTAAGGAGCAATGCTAAATTTTATGAAGGGTGTATAGGTTGGAGTTACGTTAAAATGACTATTCCAGGCATTTAAATGCCCTGCTGAGAAGCTGGTACAGAATGTGTTTATATTAAATAATTCATTTTTTGTAAATGCAGAGGAAGTGCCGTTATATTTACAATTGAACGTTATAAATCTGCAGCATGATATACTTTTATAAAGCTGTGACAAATCTGCGCTTGAGCTATACAAAATAATTAACCAAGGCAGTTATCCAACTTCAAAATGGCTCAGTGGGCACTTGGCTACAATATTTGGAGGTGTGCACAACTTTTCTCAGCTATGAACCAATACCACGAAAAAACAAGATTGATCCAGGATTAGTGACGCAAATTTGGCCTCTACATTACATTTAATCGTATCTATTATAGAACCCAATATTGATAACTCAGTTGCTGAGAAGAAATTAAATTAAATTACTAAATAACAAATAATACTTATAAAACATATTTTCCATAATTGAATTTAATAAGTATTTTATTTATAATAATGTTTTAACAGTCACCACTGAATCATCCACACATCACTCTTCCTTACCTCCATAACTATTACATTACCAGCAAAGAGTAACAAGAGGGGAAACATAACCAAACTGTTTCTCCTCAATGACAGCACTGATGTAAAGGGTTGAATAAAAATAAAGTAATTTCTCCCATTGATTTTTCAATAATCTATGCCTTTTTTACAGTATCCAATACACCTAGCAGAAAACCATGGAGTGAACTCAACAAATGCAGCAAGTGGTCATTATCGTAGCTTCTCTGGACTAAGTTCAATGGATGAGATTTGCTGTGCAAATGGTTTGAGCACACAACAGTTGGAGGACGAGGTGGAGAAAGATTCGAATGTGGTGGTAATATGGAAATGAGACACAGGCCAGTTTAAAATTTTCACTTCAGCTCAGTAACTCAGGGACCTTGTTATGAACATGATTTTCATTCAGTTTGTAAATGTGATATCTTACATTTTCTTCTAAGGCTGTGCCATAAATAGTTGCATGGTCTTTTGAATGATATATTTAATATATGTGAAGCAATCTGCAGATGTGATAAAAAGATTGTTTTGTAATACTCAACTTGATATTTTACAAACATTTGCAGAATATTGCGAAGTTTTATTACATATTTTTTACTAATTAGGATTGAAAATACCTCCCCATTCTATTAATTCATTGTGCAGGGCACAGAATTAAACAATTTTTGTCACTAGTCAAATATCTAAAAGCATACCTACAGCTGAAATTTCTCAATAACAGGAAGGCAGGTTTAATATCATTGTGTATAAAGAATTGAATGGGATACTGGATTGAGGACATAATAATGGATGCTGCTGATTATTACTGATATATGTTTCAAATGCAATGAAACAGATAATCCTAAGTTTCCAAAGTGAAATTTTATTATAAAAATGAAAAAAACATTTTGCATATGGTGCAATTATTTTACATTAATGTATAAATTATTTTAATCATTTTTTTCATATATTGAGTTGTTCATTATTTAGCAGAATTTACTGTAGGTGTGTGACCAGAATATACACTTTGCAACCACTAGAACTCCTGAGAGTTTGCCAAACTATGTCAAATGTAACCTAAAGACTGAAAAGTTTCTCTATACTGTTAAGGCTTAATCAGATATACACATCATGTCTATAACAGCTTTGTTTACTAATAAGCTTTATAACTTGAATTTTCTAAACTTATGTTAAAAACTGTTTTAAGAATATCTAATAATCTTCTGCTGTTGTAAGAAATGCCATAGCCAGCCAAAATATTTTTATTTTATGTGATGTTATAAATACTGATCATGAGTGTTATGTACAAATATTAATTTAGAATTGTATCCTAATCTTAAGACAAATGTATTTTGTAAAATGTGTAAAGCTACCAAGAGTTTATTTTGGATCTGATATAACAATCTTAAACAGAACTTGTACAAGTTATAATTTTGCTCTTTCTGTATTCTATTGTTTTATGCATGCAGGAATGTAACCAATTATGAAAGATATTATGAAAAAATAAAAATTTTGTTTGAAAGAAATCATTTGATTTTTTCCCCCTTTTCAAATTCTTATCCTAATAAAGTGGGTTAAGCAGTGATGCACAATAAAAATTAAGGTATATGTTAGACAGAGGTAGTAAAAATATAAGTAGTGGTTTTCAGAAAGAAAGAAAAAAAAAGGGATGAAATGGGCATAGATAGGCAAAGATAAGCAGTAGTTTTCAGAAAAAAAAAGTCAGAGATAGGCTAAATTTCAGAGAAAAAGGCTAGGATAGGCAAAGATAGGCTAATTTTCCAAGGAAAAGGCTAGGATAGGCAAAGATAGGCTAAATTTCCGAGGAAAAGGCTAGGATAGGCAAAGATAGGCTAAATTTCGGAGGAAAAGGCTAGGATAGGCAAAGATAGGCTAAATTTCGGAGGAAAAATCCTGGCCAGGATTTAGCCTATCTTTGCCTATCCTAGCCTTTTCCTCCGAAATTTAGCCTATCTTTGCCTATCCTAGCCTTTTTCCTCGGAAATTTAGCCTATCTTTGCCTATCCTAGCCTTTTTCCTCGGAAATTTAGCCTATCTTTGCCTATGCTAGCCTTTTCCTCCGAAATTTAGCCTATCTTTGCCTATCCTAGCCTTTTTCCTCGGAAATTTAGCCTATCTTTGCCTATGCTAGCCTTTTCCTCCGAAATTTAGCCTATCTTTGCCTATCCTAGCCTTTTCCTCCGAAATTTAGCCTATCTTTGCCTATCCTAGCCTTTTTCCTCGGAAATTTAGCCTATCTTTGCCTATGCTAGCCTTTTCCTCCGAAATTTAGCCTATCTTTGCCTATCCTAGCCTTTTTCCTCGGAAATTTAGCCTATCTTTGCCTATGCTAGCCTTTTCCTCCGAAATTTAGCCTATCTTTGCCTATCCTAGCCTTTTCCTCCGAAATTTAGCCTATCTTTGCCTATCCTAGCCTTTTTCCTCGGAAATTTAGCCTATCTTTGCCTATGCTAGCCTTTTCCTCCGAAATTTAGCCTATCTTTGCCTATCCTAGCCTTTTTCCTCAGAAATTTAGCCTATCTTTGCCTATGCTAGCCTTTTCCTCCGAAATTTAGCCTATCTTTGCCTATCCTAGCCTTTTCCTCCGAAATTTAGCCTATCTTTGCCTATGCTAGCCTTTTCCTCCGAAATTTAGCCTATCTTTGCCTATCCTAGCCTTTTTCCTCTGAAATTTAGCCTATCTTTGCCTATCCTAGCCTTTTTACTTGGAAATTTAGCCTATCTTTGCCTATCCTAGCCTTTTCCTCCGAAATTTAGCCTATCTTTGCCTACCCTTGCCTTATTTCGGCAAAATTTAGCCTATCTATGTCTTATTTTGGCAAAATTCAGCCTATCCTTGCCTTATCCTGCAAAATTTAGCCTATCTTTCCCATTTTCTACAAAGTTTAGCCTATCTTTTCACTTTATTTGCCATTTTCTGCAAAATTTAGCCTGTCTTTCCCTTTCCATTTATCCATTTTCCCATTTTCTACAAAATTTAGCCTATCTTTGGCTTTCTTGTCCATTTCCTGGGAAATTTAGCATTTCTTCCCCATTTTCTGGAAAATTTAGCCTATCTTTGTCTTTCTTTCCAATTTTTTGGGATGTTTTGCCTATCTTTCTCTTTCTTTCCAAATTTCTACAAAATTTAACCTATATTTGCTTCTTCTCCTCCCCCCATTTACAAAGGGGTAAATTAGGCAGTTTTTATTTTTGCAAAAATGCTAAAATAGGCAGTGGTTTGAGGGGGAAAAAAAAGATAATACAGGCAACTGTGCCTCCTTTCCCCATTTTACACAATATGCTTTATTTATTCATAATCCAATAATCCTTTTGTTTTTTCCCCTTCTCCCCCCTCTTCCCATTCCCCCTATTGAGGAGGAATGGGAAAACCTAAGCGAGTAAAAGTTTACTTTTCTACTTTTTGTATACATGTATATATTTTTTTTTCTACAGATAAAACACACAGCAATGATGAAAATTGACTATTTATTTTCATTTAATTGGTACATCAGTTATTTATAAATGCCATTTTCAAAATTACTAAATATATAAAAATGTTTATTAAATAAACAATACATAAATTCTATAGGCATTTTCAAATGCTCAAATTTAAATACAAGCTATTTCCAAACATTGTCCAAAATATGAGTTGATAACACATCCAGCTGTTTTTATTACCTGGTTGTTCATTAATAAAAATTCTGCAAGATAACCATGGCACCACTTTTCAACAAATTTCCTTGACAATGTTTTACAATACTACAAGGCTCCTGCCATGGCGCCTCTTTGCATTGAAACTAATTGTACTGTAACAGAGCAACATGTACATAAATTACTAACAATTAAAATGCATAATATGTCATTCATAATGGCTGGTATCTCTCAAGGTTATAACAGTATTTACTAATGGTTTTTTCATTGAAAACTAGCCTTTGTTAATATTTAAACTGTACTTCCCTTTGGGGACTACTTTATGTAATATCGGAGATAAAGTCATCCTGGAGTCAATGAGAAATGAGGGGCACAACTTACTTATAAAATTAGGATAAAAGCAACAATGAATGGATAATATGTCTATGCCCTTGGCAGTTATTATACAGTTACTTGGATAGATTTATTGCAGCTGACATTTCACATTTGATGAAATGTGATATAATTTGATGAATTTCGATTTCCCTCCATTGGATGAACTTAGCAAATTCCTAATAGAACCAACAGATGCCACCACAAGAACATCAAGAGACCCAACCGCCACGTTTAACAACAGTTTGTCAACAGGCTGAAGATGGGGCTCCCGAAACATATGTCCAAATTTTATGTAAGTGAATGGAGTTAGTGTGAAAAAAACTGTATTACATTGTTTATATATATACCACTCCATTGCCAACAGCTTCGTAAGTACATTTAATTGAGGAAATGAATAGTTTAGATCTGTATTGAATGGTATACAACAGGATCAAAACTTGATGAGCAACTTTATTTCCAAACCAAATTATATTTTTTAAATGAAGAATATCAATAAAATATAAAAACAAGAATGTAACACTGTATTTATATTTAAGATTTCAATTTTAAAAAAAAACACGGAAACTAAGAGAAATTTGGAAACCAGGAAGGAAAAGCAATTTAGAAATGCTTGGCTAAAACAATTGGAAAAAATTGGCAGTATCAACTCATTTTTGGGAATACAATTGTCTAATCAAGCAAAATGTGATTTTGTTAAAAGAAATATGTATTCCAAAAGAATTACTCACTTAGGAAGAATTTCCATTCTTAAAAAATCTAAATAAATTAAATGAATTTTGACATTCTACCTCTGCATGAATTCAGTAAATTTATGTTCCAGTCAACAGACGTTGACAGAGAAGCAACTCAGATTCAGCTACAGTCTCCTCAAACAGCCCAAAACTTACCAAGCAATCAGTCAACTGCTGAAGCTAGAACATAGGATCCTGAAACATGTCGTAGTAAGTGAAGTTTGTGTCAACATTTGAAAATATTCAGTTTGGGATGTAATACTGTAATAATACAGCATGTGTTGAAGATTTCAGAGTGTTCCGATAAATCTCAAAGCCTCCCCATAGCTATAGCTAAAGGCTGTTGACCACAAAACAATAAAAAACATGTCCCTTTATAGTACAACAATGATACATATACCACTCTGGTTTGCACATGCATGGTCATAAGGAGGGAGAGCACATCCCTTCCCTTCCATACTTTGCAAACTTGGTCTTTGTCTGTGGTCATGGCTTGCTGATTCTGAATATGTTTATATTATCACAAGGATCAACAATATGAGCAGTGTTTAAAATATGATTGACTTACTTTGTATAAAAACAATATAACTGGAAGAATATTGATTGTTCATTAAACAATGATTCTCATTTTCTTTTCAGCATATAAATGTAAATGGGCGCACATTGTTGAATTTCCACCCAAATGGCCAAGTCAACAAAATTATCAGTACAGAAATTACCTCCCTCAAGTTTAACAAGTTGTGTTGACTTTATTATTTAGATCCCTGCAGTTGTTTAGTTTTTTTAATGCGTTTTCTGTAGTGTTTATGTTTTCATTGTAGCCACCAACATCCTCTCAAGGGATGAGGCATGGATGCAGTTTATCACCAATACTCTTCAATATATAGACCTTGTGTTAGACCAATGGAAAAGTAGCAATCAAGGAATGGATATAAATATAGCAAATAAATTTTTAATTAACATACGATTTGCCAATGATGAAGTAGTTATTGCACAAGACTATTCTAATTTAGACTTCATGGTTAAAAGATTAAGAAATTACTATGGGGCCTTACAGTAAATTATTTTTTTATTAATGCAAATGCAAATTAGAGCTTAGTTATTGATGAAGAAATAGAAATACTACAAGTTGACCAGTCCAAATACTTGGGAACAACCATAAATAATGTAGAAGTTATTGGGGAAACAGAAATAAAAAAACAAAACTGAATTGAGTAAAATAATTGTAAACTGTTTAAAGTCAATATAGTGGGACAAAAACATTTGGAAAAATGCAAGGGAAAATAAAAAGTGTATCATACAGAAACTGTGCTAAGTGAAACCCTTACCAAGTAGAGTAACTTTAAAAAACAATATAAAATCCAAATTATGGCCTTATTAATTAATGAAATAAGTTATGGCATTTGCATGACAAACTCTAAAGTTAATTAATAAAAGAAGAATTGAACTATTATAATACATTATAGTTAAACTATAATACATTTCATAAGTACAATTTATTCTTTGAATGTATAATACATTACTTAACTATATTTTGTTTTTTCCTTCAAAATCACTTGAATATAAATGTCTTAAGTGAAATTACTTTAATTTTCAAAATTAAGGGGAACAAAATTAGGAGTCTTGCAATGTATAAGTATTACAGAAGACAAATCACATTTTTAGAATTATTATTATTATTATTATTATTATTATTATTATTATTATTATTATTATTGTTGTTGTTGTTGTTGTTGTTGTTATTATTATTATTATTATTATTATTGAGATTAAACCACAAAAATTAATAGTATAATATTAATTAAATTAAATGTGTGACCACTGACAGATAAAGCTATATAGTGTGGGTATTTTTAAAAATTTTTAAATGTAACCATGTTTATGAACTCAGCCCACATATTCACTGTATTAGTAACAACACGAAATTAGTTTTAGATTAAAAAAAAAGGTACTATTTAAAAACAATTACAATGTGCTGAGCAAATGTACACAATCAACAATAAACAATCAAAAGTCCCATCGATTTTCAATGGCTTCGAAATTAAATTTAAACTTTATTGTAGCAAAAACATGTAACACAAACATTTTTATATACAAATATAATTCTCATACACATATTAGAGAAATATTTCACATTTTCTATCTTAACGGCAATGCTTTTGTTAAATATAAAACATATGCATTGTTATAAATACAGTTTATGTACTGAGTTAATTTGTCTTTTTATTTTGAAACAAAAAACTAACTAGAGTGAAAATTAACATAGAGTGATTTTAACTTTTGGTGTTCAGATATACTCATACTGCTAATGGTTCAATTTCTCTAACTTTAATAAACAATTTTCTGATTTTATTTAAATGGTATATGCAGAATTTTAATGTGAAAAAACAAATATTGGTGCGGCTAGAATGATTTTTAAATATTCGGTTTCAGGTAAATCTCATTTGTAATAATCTGATTTCACTGATTATCACAAACTATTTTTCTTATCTTATTTCAATGGGATATATCAAGTTTCTTTTGAAAAAAATTAAAATTGCAGCCACTAGAGCAATTTTTAAATTTTGCTTTAACCCTCACCTTCTAAATTCAGGTATGGTTTTCAGGTATACCCCCAATCCTAATGTTTGGATTTTCCTATTTGCAGAAACTATTTTAATGAATTTAAAAAAAATTTTCAAAAATCTTTTCATGGGTAGAACCACAATAGCTATTCTTTCAGAATTTGCTAATATTGGTGGAATCAGTTTTGAGTTAGAGGAATGAGATATAGTACTAAATGTAGAAAAAGAATATTAACAGTTGAAATGTATTATTTCAGATGAAGTGCTAGAATTTCTAGAATAGATCATATTAAAAATCTGGATATTAGAAACACAATGAATGCAGAAGAAACAGCATTCCAAAGAAGAATTGAACAAAAGCCTTAAATAGTTTGGCCATCTCATGAGAATGGGAGAGAACAGATGGCTTAAAGTAGTGTGTGAATGGCAACAACCACGAAGACAAGGAAGAGGAAGACCAAGAAGAACTTGGAACAATGCGATAATGGAGGCAATGAACAGGCTTAGACACACAAGATAGCTGGATGTGGATAACTGCCATATAAAGATGGCAGTAGCTGTAGAAACCTGAGATAGATAGTTTTTTTTTAAGTCGACTATTGTGGAAAACTTTAAGAAGCTGCAAAATCTGCTAGATATTGAAGAGGATTAAAAAATGTTGCATCCCCCCCCCCCCCCCACCCTCCACACCTCAAAGCACAAATCTAAAACTGGAATTATTCAAGCAGAATGCCAATTGTAGTGAAAATTTTTTAGTTTTTCCCAAAATACTTTCACAGTTTTTTGGAATACTCCCTCCAAAGCTTACTATACATTTAAAAATTCTCCTCAACCGCTTGGAAAATATTTCCTGTCATACCTCTCCATGTTCCCAGTTTCCATATGTATTGCAAGTACTTCACCATCAAAAGAATCAGAGATCATTGAGTTGACAAGAGTCCATGCGACATCCCCTTCACTTTGTCACAGAGTCCAATGCTGCAGAGTAAGGCACTAAGATGTCTTCATGCAAAAGGTTCACTGTTCTCCCAGCAGTTGGAGTGGAAACATCATCGTGCAACATCAGACATCGCATCTTTAATCCTGGGAGACAATCAGACAAAGTGAATGAAGTGAATATAGTCAATCGACAGTTGTAAACTATTATATTAAAGTGAAGTATAAATTATTTTACAATGTTCTAAGTGTGCAATGTAGGGTTACCAATTATCCTGTATTTCTCAGGAAATCCATATTTTGAGGAGATCCTGTATTTTTTAAACTTTATCCCTTTATCTTATAAAAGTAGAATGCAGATAATGTTATTTTCACTTATTAATGTAGGAAATTGAAATCTATACAGCAAAAGGCAAAAGCTGTAACAAGTACAATAAATAAGCAATTAAAATATTAAATAATGAAGTATGGAAATATTGCAAACTTTTCCATTGTAAATGTAATCCATTGCAATGTATTTAAAAACTTATAGACATTTGTATTTGAATATATTTTATTGCCTATAGACTCGTTAGTACAAGTATTAAGCATTGTCAATACAATCTAAAATTATTATACAGAGTTAACGATCCTTCACGCATGCAACCAATTTTGAGGTATATAGCCAGTCAGCGAGGCTGGCTGCTGTGCTACTTGCACAAGATTTCAACTCACACTGAAACCTCGCATAGCAGAGGGGAAATATACTCCCCGCCTCCGCTGACATAGCGCTGCTGGCCAGTCCCACAGTTGTGTCAAGCATTCCTCACCCTATATGTGCACACATAGATATTAAAATAAAATCAGCCACAATAGTTCTTTCAGTAATTCTAGGCATTTTCTAAGATCAAACTCTACAATAAAATAATTAATAATGAGTTTCCTATCTTCTAACCTGTAAGGGCATTTGTCAATTAAATATATTTTAAGACTTTATTAAAAGATTTGTATTTTGAATTTTGAATGTAATCTGGTAATTTGCTGTTAAGAATAGATCCCGTTTTATATGGATCTTTTTCTGTTGCTATTTTGGTTATTATTACTCTGTGATGGTTGGCATTACCTCTAATGCGATAAAAGTGCATATCTTTATTTATTTATGAACAATGATTTTCTTTTTAACCAATTGTACCAGTTTGTATGCATAAGTAGCTATGACTGTTAAGGGTTTTATTGTTCTTAGATGCTAAATTGCAAGATTTTCTACTCTTTAGATTGTATATGCATCTGACACATCACTTTTGCAGCAGGAGAAGTAAGCGTATTCAATTTTGTTACTCCACTCCCTCCATATTTCAATCCTATAACCCACATGTGGTAGATTATACCATAATATAAACTTTTTAAAAATTCTGGTTCTAAGTTATTTAGAAAAGTACTTTGTTAAATACCTATAATTGTTTGATTATTTTATTAAAAATTTTAATGAATATATTGATAAAATATAATATCTATATAAGACAGATTACAATCAATGTGGATTCCTAGAAAGTTGTGGTTAGTGCCTTGCTCTATTTGCTCATTATTAACATCTAGATTTACAGAATGGACTCCTGTTTTGCCATTGTGCTGAAATAGAATATATTTATTTTTGTCGACATTTAGATTTTTTTTAGAAAGATTTGCTTTATGTTCTGGCTTATGTTGTCTTCTAATGTAACAAGATTACTATTGCTGCATATAAGTAACATGTCATCAACATAAGAGATTACTTCATATTAATCAGAGTGTATTGTTGTTGTATAGTTACCAGATAAACAATATATTTCACAGCATTGTAAATGGTTTCTTAGATAGGATTGAAGAATTTGGTTTACTTTACCTCTTAGACCATAATGTTCCAATTTATCTAATAAAAGTTTATCAGATATACTGTCAAATGCTTTTGTTAGATCTAGAAATAGACCTAGTGTTTTTTTACGTTGGTTCATTTTATCCAAAACTTCATGATAAATTCACTTACTGCAATACAAGTGGAATGTCCTTTCCTAAATCCATTTTGCCAATGTACTAAAAGCTAATTACTGTTTAAGAATTAGTTCTAGTTGAAAGTGATTTTTCATAAAGTTTTCCAAATATTGAAGTAAGTGTAACATGCCTATAATTTTCTGGATCTAGTCAATTTTTTTTAACATTGGCAAACTACACTTATTTTAAGAAAGTCTGAAAATATTCCAATGAGTGTGTGTGTGTATATATATATATATATATATATATATATATATATATATACACTCATACTTGTTTGATGAACTATAAATAGTAATGTTATGAAAGATTATGTAACTTGTAAATCAGTTGTACTTGCGAATCATTTTTGACAATGTCAGAGCACTTGTAGCTGTCTATTGACAATAAATTATCATCATCTATAGAATACATGTAAAATTTTAATCAACTTATAAAAATCCATAAATAAAAGGTTTGATACTGTATATTAAATTACCAACACTAATTAGGGCATATAGGAAATAAATTTAAGAATGAGTTAAAAAAGTACCTAATATATAGGCATATAGGTTAGATGAATTATGGTAATATAATGAGGGAATTTTTACAAGTACTTGTAAATCACTTGTACCTTGTGAATAATTTTTGACAATGTCAGACACTTGTAATGAGGCTATTGACAGTAAAAAATTAATAAATAATCATCATCTTTGAGTTCACAAATTTCAAGTAATACATTTTTTTTTTTAAATACAAAACATTACTATTATTTGTATGATGCTTGTTTAGGACTGTTGTGGCCAGATTATTCCCCAGTACGATCAAAGCTGGAAAAAGATTAAAGGGGCTTTTACCAAATTTGTTCTGCACTACATGCTAGACACATGCCCTAAATAGGATGACAGAACAAAATACATATGTTGTATCCTGATGTCAACATATTGATACCTGCAGTGAACAAGATTTTTCTCAAGGCACGAGCCAAAAGTAGTTCTATATAAGCACATGGCTCCAGATCCTAGTGTGTGATTCTCACAAGACTGGGGGTCATAGCTGAAACGCTGTTCTTTCTAATGAGCAACACATTGACAGTATTATTGTCTTTATCTACCTATGCTGTGGTTATTCGATAAATTGTGTGCAGAATTGTAACTTAAACATAACATTTTAAAGTGATTTTACTTACGTAGCTGAATCTAAATTAAAAGCAAGCAAAATATTAAACTTTTTGGTTAACAAAATCATATTACCTTTTAGATCACAGAAGCTTTGGGCCTTGATGCTATTGTGTCAAAACATGGAAAGAAATTATATAGAAACTATGTCTGCGAGAAAACCTAGCCTAAATAACGGCTCCTTTTCGTTTCTGAGGGTTGTATGCTCATTCAGAGGAGCTGTCATGTTGAAAATGTTGTTTTGCAATTGTAAAGTTGTAAACATAGATTGTCTCGTGCCAATGTCGACAATTGCCACGGAACTATTGCTGCCATCTAGTGACAATAGCCTCAGGTGCCTCATTCAAAACATGTAGTACCCGACATCAGTTTGTATCTTAATGACTTACCTTCGTAAAACATTAAAATTGTAACGCCCTTAAGAGATATGGGTAATCTTTTAATATAGTGCTCCCAACTCATTTGTTTTATTTCCTAGAGTTAACAATAGGGGATGCGCAAACACGCTCCCCCCCAATATGACACAGCACAATGGATCATTATATCTTTATTGATAATTGATGCTCAACCCCATGGAATTAGCCACATTGCGGCAAAAGGGTGCAGGTTGCCTCGTTGAGGATAGTTTACTGCTGCAGAATACAGGGATGGTATCTTAATGGAATGATGGAATAGTGGCAGTAATTATTAAATTTCTTTCTAAACCAAAAGTGAATTTAGAATATTAATCGAGATAAGAATTTAGTTCACATTGTAGATACTCGCAATGTATGGGGTAAATGAACCAAATGCTTAGAATACTTTAATGATCCCCCCCCCCCACAGAAATTCGTGAAAATAAGATGTGAAGAGTGTGTTCGAAGTTCCATACTGCCTCCTAATCTTCAGCCTAGCCCTCATCCACATGCTTTCTACGTTTTGGGCGTGAATTTCATAACTGTCCGAATCTACAACATCTACAACATCTACAACTCGAGAACAATTACATCATGTTCCCAAATCTCCCCATCGAATGGCCAAAATGTTAACGTATACCGCCCACCCTACCCAAACAATAATAGTTCCGGGCAGTATGAAATGCCTGAGAAATACGTATTAAGGAAAATGTATCTCACACCTGCTACTACACAGACCACGAGGCAGAATATTTATTTATTTATTCTGGTAGAGCTAAGGCTATTAGGTCTTCTATTTCGCTCTACCAATCTAATAATAATTACATAAAGTTATAGCGACAATATTACAATCACAAATTGACAGGAAAGTTGACAATACTCGTACACATATAAACCAATGTAAAACATGATGTATATAAATATATGTATGGTAATGCATAAATATGGGCAATGAAAAATATTAACTTGTGAAGATGGGGGAAAAAAATAAAAAAATAAAAGAACAACAATATACAAGTACCGGCAATGACAATGTATACACACACCAACCTTCGTAAATCCTGAAAGTGAAGATAAAGATACAAGCAGGACATAAAATTAAAAACTATAACAATACTATGGAGATATGAACATTCATGATGGTAATAAAATAATAGAATGAATAATTCTATAGCAGGGTTAACAAATAAATACATGTAATGTAACAAAAGGAATCTGAATATAGGGTAATTGACTATTTCTAATAATATTAAACGTTTCTTATGAAATGAATAATGATACCACAAATAGTTCCTTTCGCGGAATTTCGGAACATATCCCGCCTGTTTTCCAGTTCCTGTTACACAAAGATCTCCTTTTGACACCAGCTGTTTCACTCCTACAAACCCACGTGCAATCGTTGCGCATCATGGGAAATATAAAACAAATAAGTTGGGTGCATTATATTCCAAGATTACCAAGGCATGTAAACCGATCCAACATTTTCTCAGAATGAACGAATATACAATGCGAAACGTGTCCACAGCACAACGAATAAGAGATCAGAGGATCGAGGTAGGACGAACACATAGACGTGAAGGATCCCGTCATACAACCGACGAACATCATTTCTGCATGGCTATTATGAACACACACAATGCGTTGCAATTTGAATGGTCAGCAGTGTAGTACTAATATATAACTTTATTTGATTCCTAGTTACGTGCATATGTTTCAATGAAGAATTTGGATAAAGGTTGTAATCCTCAATCTTCTATATATTCAATTTGTGCACCTGTGTTTAGCTATATAATACAGTTGTCTGCATCAATTTCTTAAATATATTTTTAGCGAATTTGGAAGGAATTGCGGTTGACGAAAAGATTTTTGAACAATTTCTTCAAATCCTTATCGACCCTTACTATCAGGCACCGAAAATGACATGTGTGTGTGTATATATATCTAGCGGACTCAATTTTTGTTTTTTCTCAATGAAGCTCCGTATATATCACCGAAATAAAATTATAAAAATAGCTTTCGAAAATCAGTTAAATCAGACTATTAGGAGTGGGGGTTCACCTGAGACCCAAAATTTAAACATCGCCCTAGCGGCACCAACATTTATTTGCTTTTCCGCAACGAAACTTAGTATATACCGTTTAAATAAAACAAGAAAAACATTATTTTGGCTCCAGTGAATAAATGCAATTTGAAAAAACTCCTAAAAACCAGCACAAAGGACAAAATCCCGCCAGAAAAACAATCAGGCATTTATGAAATCAGTTGCAAAGATTGCATTAATAAATATATAGGTAAAACAAAAAGGAACATTACCATATGGTTTAAGGAACACATGAGAAGTGTAAAATATAAACATACGGAAAAATCAGCAGTAGTGAGCCATTTCTGACAAGAAAACCACGAGTTCCAAAATGAACCAAAACTCTTAAAAGCACTTCAAAAACCGATAGAATTACCGGTGTGGGAAAATATATTCTTGAACGAAAACAAAGAAAATTTTGATCTTCCAAACAACAGCAACCTCATCAAAAAGTTTATAAAATCCAAAGAGCGACATCTAAATACCACGCTGGAAAGCTGACAGTGGAACCGTGCTGACAATGAAGGAAATTTGCCTTTGAAACATGTCCAAGTAAGTGGAATAGGACTAGTGAAATTTGAGTGACTTCCTCATAAATAATTTGTTATAAGAAAAATAGTTTCAGAAAACCAGGGAAATCGGACTATTAGGAGTGGTAGTTTACCTGAAAACCCAAATTTAAAGAGTGGGGGTTAAAACGAACATTTAAAATCGCTCTAGCACCCCCCCCCCCTCAACGAAACTCGACATGCCATTGAAATAAAATGAGAAAATTGCTTCTGAAATTAGTGAAATCAGACTATTAGAAGGGTGGGGGGGGGGTATTTGAATCCCATAATTTAAAAATCGCTCTAGTGGCATTAATATATTTTTTTTCTGCAACAAACTCTGCAAACGCCATTTAAAAAATATGAGAAATGTTGTTTCTGGAGATTAGGGAAATCGGACGATTAGGAGTAGAGGTATATCCCGAAAACCGAAATTTAAAAAGCGACCTAACGTTTAACTTTCCCTCTATTGTTTCAAAATAACAGGACAAATTAACTCAGCATAAAAAGTGTATTTATAACGAGGCATATATTTTATATTTCACAAAAGCAAAAGCATTTATATTGTTGTGAAGATAGTAACTGTGAAATATTAATATCAATTTTAATATGTATGCGAGAGTGCTCTGTAGTAAAAATACAGAAAATGGTTGCGTTACATGCTTTTACTACAATAAAATTTAAATTAAATTTCAAAGCATTGAAAATAGATGGAACGTTTTTTATATATTGTTGACTGTGTATATTCGCTTAGTACACTGTAATTGTTTTTAAATAATAGCATGCTTTTGTTTTATTGAAACATATGAACATCTTCTCAAATACACAATGCACTCGAAACTTTCTGTTATTTCCACTTTAGTGAATGCAAAGATGATACCAAGGGCCCAGTTCATAAACATGGATACATTTATAAACGTTGAAAATATTCATACAGTTTAGCTTTGTCTATCATATATTTCATTTAATTAACAGGATACTATTAATTTTTGTGGTTTAATCTCAATGAAAAAATAATAAATCTAAACATGTGGTTTCTCTTTTGTGATACTTAATAGATTGCAAGAATTATAATTTTCCCCCCTAATACCACACAGTAATGCCATAACTTATTTCATTTTATTAATGAATAAGGTAATAATTTGGATTTTATATACATTTTTAAAGTATTAAACTTGCTGAGGAATTCGCTTAGTTTACTTAGCTCCTGCGTGACGTACTTTATTGTGCCTTGTTTTGTGTGTTTTGGTGTAACATTTGTTAATTTTATTGAAATAAATATGTTTGAAGCCTTAGTTATAAGTGCCTAAATGCCTAATTTATTCAATTTTGATCATATTTTAGACACACAAAACTGCAATTTTTAGTACTTAAAAATTCGATGTCTGCGCAAACGCGCCATTAAGTAAAATGACACCAGAAAAGAGACTGGTTGAAAATGAATTAGAGATCGATAAACACATAGCTCAACATTCGTCGGTCTAGAAAATAATGCAATATTTGAATGTTAAATATTTTAAGGGAAGATGGCGTTAGTCGTCATAAAGGCTTTGATGACGTTGCACAAATGGAAATCGATAATGTCGTAACAACACGCTTCATAACGAGTCTTTATAAACAGGCGAGAGAAAAAGCAATCTACTAAATTAGTTAGGCAAAACAATTTTACAAAGGGGAAGCTTCTGTCATCATAGGTTCAAAGACCAGAAGTTTAGGCATTGTAAGTCACAAGCAAAAACGCACTATAAACACCTAAATTACGGGGAGGGATATCAATACAGATAATACATTTCTATTTATAGCCTATGTATAATTTTAAATTATTACGCAGCAAAGTTTAATGCTCGACACATACGCGATGTTTATTTTTTTTTCATCTGATACTGTTCTTTTGTTTTTAACGAGAAATCAACGTCATCCATGTTTTAATTGTAACAATCAATAGATGTTTAAAAATGTTTCTTTAAACATTTTAGTATATAATTATTCTTCATTTCCGAATAGGAATTTTGGTTGGGGGAGAAGTAATATATTTAAATGTATTTAAGTGTGTGAATGAATTCCTGGCAATTAACCACAATTTCAACGATTTAGAATCTTCCCCCCCCCCCCTGAAACATACGTTGATTTCAAGTCAAAATAAAACTATTCTTCTTCAAACCAAAAACCAAATTACATGATTCAAATTCACTATTTTCAGTACAGCGCGCTAGTAAGAAAAGTACAAAATTCTTACTTCGTTCTTTGAAACAAAAGCAAAAACATGCAAATAGGTATAGTTACGTTTCTGTCTTCGGATATGCCTGGGAAACATAATAGGACATGTGAAATGACGCAAGCTTTCATTTAAATTTGAACACAATATACGAGAGCTGTTCAATAAAGAATGATTATACACATTTTTACAACATACGTTTACTCGCCTCATAATTATGATCATCTTTCTCAAAGTAGTCCCCGTTGGATGCAAGGTTTCTGCCAGTCTTCAAAGACATGCTGACTTCAGAATCGCCCCCGCAACCTTCACCACTGCTTCTGTTGATGGACAATGCCTTCTGCGAAGATGTTTCCTCAGTTTAGGGATAATGACTAAATGGGCTAAAACTGGACTATAGGGTTGGTGCGGGATACATTTTGTATTGATTTTTGTGAGAGGTTCAGCAACATTTGCGAGGTACAGCTGTCCATGATCCAGGAAATGTGGTCTTTTGCGCGTAATATGGCTCGGCGGAGTTCCACATTTGCTTGTAACATCATTTCAACTGCATGCAATCCTGTACGCGATCGTTCTTTTGTTCGAGAATCACAGTTTTGGAATCCACCGCGCACAAACACTTCTCATATGCAACATTTCAGTTAGTAACCTGTGGGCGTCACCCAGTATAATGCCCAGAGTTTCTAAAATTGTTCTTAATGTTACTCTACGACCCTCTCTCACAATGACAGCAGCGGTGTTAATGTTTTCTTCCGTTAGAGCACAAACTGGAGCGCCGCACCACCTTCCTTTGAAATCGATTACTTTCTCTCTTTAAACATTGTAAACCATCTTCAAGCTGTGCTGTTGGGAAAAGCAAACTCTCCATAAGCCTCCTGTAACATGGTGTAGGCTTCAAATGAAGATTTGTTGAGACGAAAGCAAAATTTCAGAGCAGCAAATCGTTCGTCGTGTGTCACCTCCATTTTGCTGCAGGCAGAACTAAACATGTCTCAACTTGCACACCTCTCACAGGCGGCAACCGGAAGTAACAACAATGAAACTAGTACCACACATGTATGAAAGTCGGTGGGAAGAACGACGAGGGTTCATAAAAATGCCATTTTTAGTTAGGGTTGCCATCTATTGGATCATGTTGAGACTAATATAGGTTTACTTGGTTATTACAAATAGGATGAAGGTCCACACGTTAGCAGAAGTTTTTAAAAACACCTTTTAGGTAAGAACGATGGAAATCCATCTCGTTTCATGGTATAGAGATGACAGTTCAACTACAGGTGGCAGCAACATGTTTCTCGTTGTATAGCTGTAGCAGCATCGCAAGTGTGTTTATTTGAAAATAATTAATTTCGGAGGTAATGTCAATTATGGAAGGTGCTGACTGTGAAGTGTATACAATCGAGGGGATGTAAACAACAAGTTTCATGTCAAGAGTTGGGCCTATCTTGTCACTGTACTGCACTAAAGTGTTTCAAAAAGATCGAAGAAAATATTCAAGGACCAAAATTCACCTCATAAGAAGCCAAGGGTTCTATGACAATTTGACAACTTCAGACATCCAAGTAATTGGTCTACAGCCTGGAAACGTTTACGAAAAATTATGAAAAATGATCAGCCCCCCTTTTTTTAATTACGCGTATTATCTCATTCTACAGGTACATCATGTTGCAATCCAAAGGATTTCAGTCAGGATATCTGCCACAAGTGAATGCCTCATGAACAGTGCAACAAAACCAACTGTTGCAATAATATGCTTACAAACTGCGGATTATATGACAATATTCAAGTTTTGTTTACACTTTTTTGCTCAGTGATGCTTATTTATTATTTTTAAAATTATTATTTTCAATATTACACATTCTTTTTCCTCAGTCTCTTAAGTGACCGCCACGGTGACCGAGATGGTTAAGGTGCGGACTTGTGAGCCGGAGATCTGAGGTTTGAATCTCACCAGGACCGTCCTCACTGACTGAGGTTTTTTCCAGGTTTTCCTCAGTCCTCATAAATGGTAAATGCCGAGGAGGTATGGCAAACTTAGGCCTAGAGCGCTTCCTTCCTTAAAAATCCTTTCCTCAATATTCATTTTATCTCACATATCATCAGTGTCACCGCCTGTGTTGCCCCAGTAGTAAAAAACGGGCGTTAAACACTAATTAAAAAGTCTGTTAAGTGACTACATATTAAGATAAAGTTTTATTAAAAGTAAAGACATTATGCATGCATACATACTGGAGCAGGAGTTTTAAACGTTATTATTCATTTTTCTCTAAAGTTTATTATTTGGAACCCTCGTCGTTCTTCCCGCCAACTCTTCATATATGACGCATTATGTTCTCCGTTTCTCCCGCAGATGCACCTACCGGGGGCGTAAGCACAAACGTCCAGCCCTAGTGCAAGACTAAAGTATTGAAATGTCCTCTAATCTAATGCCAACAAACAGCAGCAACGTAAATCTTTCCAGCATATCTATCTGTATACAAAACATTGGGTATAACAAATACACAGTGCTGAATGCTCTCTTTTTATGCCTAGTTCTTCATTGTTTCCTTACTTCTATCTTGTAGATCTCGTATATAATCGCTTCCTGGTCGTGCACTTGAAGCAACAAAGAGTTTCTTTTTCCTATTTATTTATTTATTTATTCATAGCGTTTTTCTGAAAAAACTTGCTCTGTATTGTTGCGTGAGTTAACACAGTAAATGATAAGATAAGGTGTCTATAAATAGCTCCATGGAACAAATAAGGCACATGACGCATGAAATGGGTAAATGCGACATTGTCAACACGAGCATGCAAGCACATTGATGACGTAAGTGGTTGCTAGCGTAAGGCTTGCGCCTATTAATTTACCTAGGTATCTATTGAACAACGGTAGCATCCAGTAAATGATGATTACTGTATTGTTTTTTATTAGTTTCTTTGTGTCGTGGGTGTTTTAATTAACCTTTCAGTACTGCACGCCCTCAATGTTCACCTAAAGAGAACATTTTGTTATCATTGTTCTCTAACTTCGATGGGAATGAAAGTTTAGATTCGACTAAAGGGCATTTATTGCTGTAATTTGCAGTAGGTACTTAGATACCAATAACTTTATACTTTAATTACTGAAATTAGAGATAATGTGTATAAAATGTTGCAAGAGGGAAATTTTTACCGAAGTTTATTAATTTTTTTATAATCCAAAACTAATAACCAGAGATTAGAAATTTAGGCATTATAAACAACTAAGATCGGCAAATAAAGGCCCCCCCCCGCCTCAAAGCATATACTTGGGAAGAAAATTTCAACGATATGGAGGAGGAAAAAAAATTAAGCGACTGTTGATAAGCGTGATTCTTGTAGCGGTTTTGTTCAAATTTTAAATGGATGCACTACGCGTCTCTTTTTGGCAGCTATCTTAAGTGATTGGTGTAATGCATTTCATAGAAGTGTATCAAGACGAGTGTCGTGCAGTGATAAAACATTTATTTTATACGGTCCAGATACAAACTGAGTTCGTGGGGACTCTGCACCAGCACTCACAGGATAAATGAATTTGAACGTAGCCGCACTCAGTTGCTGCACATTCCGGACGCACTGTCGAGGTTTCTTCTGAAGAAATGATCGATAATATTCATGGTATCGTCATAGAAGATGGCCACATTAAGGTTCGTGATATTACTGAGTCCGTAAAGAAAGGTGGCAGACACTTATTTTTCTCAACACCTCAGTGCTGCTACTGTTCACCAGATGTGGGATCATGATTCTTCCTTTCCACATAAAGGGAAACTTCTCAGCCCATTTTCACCTGAGATTCTGATCTGCCGCCATGCAAGCCTAAACGCGAGTCCCTGTTTAGTGTATAAATGTTATTATAAATACGAATCAGTTCGTCGTCTTCGTAGGAGTTTATCCGGAATTTCCTGTGTGATTGCCTTTTTCCAATGCTGTAATTCGCGATCTCAGAATGAATTTTATATTACTGGTTCAGTGCAAAACGAGAGTCACGGCGTACAGTTATAACAAAAGACAAATTAAACGAAATTGGCGCAAATCTTGAACGTTCCCCAAATATTTTACTACCGAAACACCAAGTGGGTGTTTCAGTGTCTTCTGCACATACAGCAACAAAATAGTTAACACTCAAACCTTACAAATATACACATGTCCATGTCTGTAACAAGATGATCCCGCAGCATGTGTGCATTATTGTGAGTGGTTTCTTTCATCAGTGACTGTCCATCGACCCACAATTTGTTTACTTTTCTGACGAGGCGTGATTCCACCAAACTGGTCGTGTGACTACTCATAATACTAGTTATTGGTGTACTGAAAATCCAAACTGTAGACAAGAAATCCCTCTTTATGATAGGTAAATTGGTGTTTAGTGTTTGATTAACGAAAGACGCATATGGCGCGGCCGGTTGTGGCATGTCCAGCTGCCGAGATGCAAAACCCATAACATGACATCTTCTGGAAGTCCTTTATAAGTATTTTAATTATACGTACACAGCCTTCTCTTCTGTTTATAGTGCTTTAAATTAAATTGGAACACGATGAAAGCATATGATAATCTAAGTCATAATCCCAGCATAAACCAGTGACGAAACGATCGATTATCGCTGGTCTGTATGAGAGCATTGTTTCTTCAAATGTATTATTGTTGGTATTGAAGTAGCCATATTTAATATATATGACTATGTTGCCATTATAAGGTTCCACCATAATTACTTAATAGTATTTTGATAGCTATTTATCACACATGTTCTTAATTTTTTGGGACGAGTGTAAAGTTAAGAAGTGAACCTTGCTTCTGATACAGGATTCTTGTTTCAAAAATCTCCATTATAATGATAATCACACCAAAGGAATTCTTTAACATCGCTGTTAGTGCATAATAATTCATTTATAAACATTATGATTGATTATTCTTTCTATAGCATGATTGTTAATGTATATGTGAGTGTGTTTTTTATAATAAGTTCACTACAAAGGGTTACAGTTCTGCCAGAAAGTCAGAAATGTACAACAAACGGCATGCCGGCCTTCTGTTGCTACTTTAGGTAATTCTTGTCACGACTTTCAGGAAATTATGACAATAGGTTCGCTTCGAAAGAGGGTATTCTTTTGTTAAAGCTAGAACCCTTTTCCCTTTTGTAAATGCTCCAGCAAGGGTTTTGCCGACTCAAGAGAGCAAATGTTTTATTGCACTTAACTGAGAGCAGCGAGACATATGGTATCAATAATAGTATCCATAGCTAACGGGATTTGTCATATTCAATAGAATGGCGCTTTCGAACACAGATGTCTTCAAAGCAAAGGAACCTTAATTTTAGAAAGTGGAAATTGTAGCGGGGGTGAACAATTTCAACCAATCAACATCTCTTAAAATCTGACGAGTAAGAAACGACATGCAATGTATAAACTTAAATCAGATATCTTGTGATAGCCAATAAGAAAACTAGAATTGAACCGAGTTCCAGAATATTTGAGAAAATAAATTTCGTGGGGAGGAGTTAATTCAAACAATGAGATTTTGTATTGAATATAAAGTAAAAGGTTTTTCGAGCCTTCAGCGGCTTATCAGAAAGTTTATAGAAATTTATTGCAAAGTTATGGCCGTCAGAGTGACTGCCAAGAGAATATAGTGATCAATTCAGCGAGAGAGAGAGAGAGAGAGCGCATAGACTTCCTGACGAGATAGTGATTATTCAGTGAGAGAAATACTCGTCATTAATATCTTAAAGAATAAGTCACGTTATGTCATTGTAAAGCATACAGCAGTCATGTTATTATTATAAAGTCTTTATAGCAAGATGATTATTATTATTACAAAGTTATTACAGTAAAGTTATAGGTGACAGTCTGATTTTCGATCGCGTGAAGTTATTACAAGAGAGTTCAGTTAAAGTTAAAGTCACGAAAACATTAAAATAAAAATCTTCCAGTGAATGCAGTGAACTTTAGCCTTAGGGCAAATATACAGTGAATATAAAACCTGACTTTTCATCACGCGACGGACACCCAGCATGTCTTAATAATCTTCGAGTGTTCAATAAATTAACACCAACCTGAGCACAGACGTTTATTATTCACGTAAAGAACCCCCTTCCTTCCCTAATGACTCCAAGTCATTAAAAACAGTCCTAACACCTATTCTTCGCTTTGTAACCGGAGACATAGAAAACAGCGAACTCCAATCTTCGAGAGCCGAAGCAAATCAAGAATATCATCAGTGACCAGTCATCAAGTTAAATATACAACACATATAATTAATCACCTTAATCAACGCCCTCTCAACGGTAATATTGTTCCACTTCTTAAGAACATAAGTCCGTAATAAAATAATTTATGGAATGTGTATCATACAACTTTTTCTATGATAGTACAAAATTGAAATGAAACAAATATTTTTAAAAGGAGACGTCATAAAATTACGATTTCATGGCCCTCTAAACCGACCATATCAACAAAGCAGTTAGGAAAAGTTGAATGCTACATGCAAGCAACGAGTATACATACGTTCCTTGAGAATAATACGGGCTAAATTGTGAGTATAATCATTAAATTTGTTCTTTGTTTGTGTTACGTGTAATATTTATGTTATGACAGTTTGAGGTAAATCATTATCACCTTACCAAATGAAGTTTGTACATTGAAAATAGTATTTTTTTTTTCGGTGTGTAAACTTAATGGCAGTGCATAATGCAACTAATTGTTTTCTTTACGCACAGAGTTTAAAAGACTCTCATTAGCCACTAACAACAACAGGGCGAATTGCAATTTGCACACCGGGGAGGGTGAAACAGGAACTGCTCAAACTGAACGAATTCTTCACTAAGTTGAATAACCTTAAAAATCAATATAAAATCAAATTAAGGCATTATTAAGTAATGAAATGAAATGTTATGGCACTACTATGTGGTATTAGGGAAACAAAATTAGAATTATTGTAATCTATAAGTATCACAAAAGAGAAACTACAGAATTATTATTATTATTATTATTATTATTATTATTATTATTATTATTATTATTATTATTATCATCATCATCTTCACTATTATTCAGATTAAACTACAAAAGTAATGATATTATTAATTAAATTAAATATATGCCCACTGATTAACAAAGCTACTGTGTGAATATTTTTAAATATTTTTAACAATGTTTATGAACTGGGCCCTTGATATCTTTACATTCACTAAAATAGAGAGAGATAACAGAAAGTTTCGGGTTACATTGTGTATTTAAGATGATGTTCGTATGTTTCAATAAAAAAAGTGTTACTATTAAAAAAAAAATACTATGTACAAAACAAATATACACTATCAACAATTAACAACGAAAGTTTTATCGATTTTCATTGGCGTTGAAATTTAACTTTAATATTGATGTATTAAAAACGTGTAACGCACAAGTTTTCTGAAGGTTATTCACGACGATACTTTTGTTAAATATAAAAAGTATATGCAACGTTATACATACAGTTTACATGCTGAATTATTTTAAAACAATAGAGAGAAAATTAAACGCAAGAGCAATTTTAAATTGTCTGTTTTCAAGTATACCCTACTTCTATTTCTCTAATTTTCAGAAACTATTTTCACTATTTTATTTAAATGGTGTATGGTATATGATCAATGGCCTACTTTTTTTCTGAAAATAACAAATATTAGTGCCGCTAGAGCGATTTTTAAATCCTGGGTTTCAGGTAAACCCCTTTCCCAAAAATTCGATTTCCCTGCATTTCAGAAACTACATTTTTATTTTATTTAAATGGTACACACTGAGTTTCGCTGCGAAGAAATAAATAAATTTGGTGCCGCTAGAGCAAATTTTAAATGAATTTCAGGTAAAACCCCTGGAACAACTTCGGAATTCGCTAAAAGATTTTGTTGACCTCTTTAATGCTAAAATCAAAACTCGAGACAACTTTTTCTGAGAAGGTGCGTGACGAGAGGTGAAGTGCAGGTGATACATTGACACCTATGGGCAAGAGGTTCCTCCTGCCACTTTCACATTTACCATAAGCTTAGATAGACATTGGTTTGCATTGCGGCTGCAAAGCCCCCTAAGATAATAACCGCAAGTACAAACTTCAGGATTTTTGGCTACTAAGGCATCACAGGCGATAAATGAGAAAAATTAAACATTGGAAAAGGATTTTTAAAAGGAAGGAAACGTTCCTGGTTTAGGATACCTCCCGGCATTTTCTATGTTATAAGGTCTGAGGAAAACCTGGAAAAAACCTCCGTCAGGGATGTTGGTCCTGGTGGAAAGCGAATCCCAACCTTCCGTTCAAGATTAATATCCGAAGTAAGATAGAAGTCCCCTACAGGTATTTTTAAAGGGCAAAAATGTATTAAACCCTAGCATTACCAACCGCGGAGGGGGGTACTTAATGTCTACCGTGGAAATTTTTTAAATTTCGCCTTTAAATTATTTTACTGGGGGAATAAAATTAATAATTATTGTCAATAATTGTGTCATTATTGAACTGCGTAATTGTTTGAAAGTTTTTATTGTTGATCTTTTTATGAAACAATGATTAGCTCGCGTCTAGAATTTCTTTTCTTGGAATGCTGTTGGCTTCTACAACAATGGTTTTATGTTTCTAATTCTGTTTGTACCAACAATTGACGTCGTTTATAATTTATCCTCCCATTCTTGGTTGGTCTGACAGTTATAACACTTCTACTTTGTCACTTTTTCAGTACCCAGGTGTCTGTGATGCAGTCATAGTAATTTATACAAGGATTAACAAAGTTATTTCAAAACGTCTCGACAGAAATTATGAAAATGTTTGATAATGCAATCGTTTATGATTTTGAATTTGATGACAGTGATAGGCAGAGAGTAAAACAGAAAATCAAAATATGGTGCGTGACCAAGTTGATAGCTTTCCGATGATCATAACAAGTGTAATTGAAAGTGACATCAGTGCCAGGTGTGACAACTAGTGGAAAGATTTTCTTAACTAGCCCTCCTTGGCCTTCAAGACGTGTAGCACAAAATATAAAAGAAAACAGATTAGTTATTTGATTTAATTGATGGGGTCTCAGGGATGATACTTTTCTTCGTCTCCTCTCCTATGATTTTCCGCTGACTTACATTACCTGGGCTAGCTCTTGTTTCTTTGCTGGACTTTTTGTGACCCGAAGACCACAGGGGAAGGAGTCAAGGGGATTAACAAGATGTAACATATTAAGATACGAAACACTGTTTATTGTTCAGAGTCTGTTGCACTTTAGGAAACCAACCGTTAGTGCTAGGGGAAATATGTTTTATATTAAAATAACTTTTGCACTAACTATAAGGATCAACGATATTCAACACACGATGAATTTCGTCTACTCGATGCTGGTCTTTAGCAAATAACACTTCTAACAATAACAACAATGACGAAGACAGTCATAAATCCTGGTACTGATACTATTGAGAAATTCAATAAAACTGCCATGGGTGTATAATAACACTCTTAGTAAAACTCCGAATGATAACTCTCTTAGTATAACTGACAACTAATACCGATACAGGAACAGCTGAGTGCTTGCACTCACCCACAACTAACAACTGTATCTAAACCCCAAAAGTATACGCTTAAATAAACCTTGAAGTGGGCCATTCTTTCCGACACTATCTTTATTCTTTTAAAATGTGATTTTAGAAATATCTACAATATTTTCTTTCATATAAGAATTTCTATTGGATGCTGTATTCGCATAATGCCCTTCTCATCTCTTTTATTGGCTATCATGTCTACGTGACTCTGAGCATGTCACCCACATATACAGTTAGCTCTGGCATCGAGAGATTATTGCCTTGTCTTTTCATCGCCGTAGCTGGCATATGTTTGTTACACCTACCCTTACCTAATATGATAGAAGCAAAACTCTCTGACAATACACAACAAGAAACATCTACTTAGACCCTGCTTTAGAATTTCTCCCAGTTATAGCGTTCGGTTTCCCGCTCGCTTTCATCTATATATAAGAACAGTGTTTACAAAAGGCAACAGACTTTCCTGTCCTTAATTTCCAAAATTTTTATGGCTAGAGCATTTCTGCACTCTGGGTACGAGAATAACATTTTACACACAATACTTCAACACACGTACACAAAATAAAAATGACACTACAATCATGATTAAAATAGAAAAGTTACATAAAATTAATTAATATGTTCATTCTATTTATTTGGAGGGTAGGAAACTGATAAATTTCATTTCAAATGTTAAATATTACCTTTATAACATGCCGTTGCTTAACGTTTAATTTTAAAATAATTTTGTTTTAAAAGTTACTCAGACATATTGTTTTCAGTGGTGGTTATACAAGGCCCCCCCCCCCCACGTTGGTATTACTAGGGTTAAGCAATAGCTACAGGAAATTATACGTTGAATTTTTTGGAGACAGTGCAAACCAGCAACTTCCTAGAGAAGCCTTCCCGCCCCCCTTTGCACCCTTTATCCTTCTCACAAAAGCTTTTGAGTTCGCCACTGATTATTCTCACTTTTTACCATGGACGTTATCATACCGGTCAACACGCATGACCAACAACTGTAGTGGGGATATTTGGTCAGCACTGACCACGTCCTCTAGCGACGCCTTGCGGGAAAGAGGAGAGGGTAAAGACGCATAAATTATGTACCCTCAAGGAAGCCGTCAATTTTTCATCGTGCCCGGTAGGGGCTAGTAGTTGACCATCGGGCGATGTAGAAGCTGGTCCGACCCTTCAACGTTCCTACTTTATGTGCCCCATCCATTGGTCAGGCATGTTGAGATTGCTTCCCGTCATAAGCAAAGGAAACACCAGAGTGAAACTTAAGTAAACCGTGCTCAAACTCTTCAAACGTTTCACAATTATACTTTACCTTACATTTGTGTGTCTGTGAGAAAGATTAAGTATATCATGGAAATATAACATACAAAAACTATATGACGAACTTGTGTGTGAAGTAACGCTATGATAAACAAGTGAAAGTGTTGAGGTTATGTTAATATGTGACTCCATTGTAAAGTATGGGGTGAGCGGATGCAGGTATTTGGACTATGGGCATTTGTTTGGACACAGGTATGTGTTACATATCGACAGTCGAGTACAAATCTTAGATTACTTCATTGTTTAAAACATTCACGAGTGTCAGTTCAGGCATTTTAATTTCTTCTTAACAATCACTATTTTAATTCTAAATTCTGTATTCAATTTACAACGCATTAATTTTATATTAAAAGTAAAAATCCACTGCTTAATAACTAGATCATTTTATTTAAAGTATTTTTCCAAAATGTTGAAAATAGTATTAAAATAAAATAAGAATGTTACTTTTTTAAGAACTAAAGAAAGCAAATGTTTTCATTTTTTAAAATTTTAGCTATATACAGAAAGATTTCTTTATAGTCTGTATATGTTTTAAAATATTCTGGGTAATAGATATTTTTATTACAAATTTAAAAATTATATATCTATTACCTATTTTAAATCCATACATTTTATTAAAATGTCACGAATTAAAATTCAGTATATTAATTTTATTTTCAAAGTTCTCTGCTGCTGGAGTTACTCATTCACTTTATAATGAACATCAATGTTTTATTTTTAAAAAATCCACCTTTTAATAATCCTGGGTGTTTTATAGAAAGTTATTTTTACCAAGAAGTAATAAAATGATATAGAGGTAATTTAAACATTGTCTACATTTGAAGATGATGTAATGTGATTTTTAAATCTTTGATAAAGATACGCAAAAAATTTGGATTACTATCTGCATGACTCACTAACTTTAAAATACTTGAGCATTCTTTGATACTTTTTATTATGAGAAGCAGATATTTTTAAATAGAATGTTTTCACTGTACGAAACATTTTCCGTCATAAAGGAATATATCTAGTATTGGGAAGTACTGATTAATTATATTTTTAGGGCTGTGAATTTCAGTATTTGGTAAATTTCGAAACACATTTATACAAAAAGCAGTTTTTTTCGCGTTTTATTAGCAAATAAATGCCATTTTTTTCCTGATATAAAATTTAAAATAGCAATTTTCACGAGAAACCTCTTAATAATACAAGTCTGAGTCAATTAATCCAGCATTGGCAGGTTAATGCATGTATACACATTCTAAAATCTAAGAACTAGTAAAAATAAAATTAGTATAGCTGACTTCCGTTTTATATATGGTTATAATTATTCCCGTAAACATCGTTAATTTTGTAAGCATTGATTATGTTATCAATATTCTATTTATTTATTGTTTTATGAGCGTCAAAAGTGGCGCTATAGACTGACAAGGAAGCAATGAAAGTGTGAATTAGCAAAAGAAATTAAAATAGCATTTTACTGACAATTACAACATATATTTAACATAAATGTTTAACAATTAAATTAGCAATGTACATTATAACAATATAAATTAGCTTAAGGTGCTTCAAAAGTTCTTAATAGACTATAAAATGGGTTCTCTGTTAGCCAGTGATGCAAGATGATCTCAAAAGCTTTGTAATTTAATTAATGTGACCATTATTATACCTCTCTATTGCTACGAAAATAAACCATTATTTTTTATTAGCTACTGTAACATTGGATTCTTGAAAAAAATATTATACAGCTGCCAAAAGTTCTGTCGGTTTTTACGCAATGCTCAAATTTCAAGCCATGGTAACAATTAAGTGCGCAATAAACAAATTTAACGCGAATTGTTGCCAAGAGTTATTCCCGCCCTAAGAAGTTTCATTAGAATGGAATTCTTAATCTTCTATCATGTTGGTGGAACGTCCTCGCTAGCGATGTGACTGCATTTAATACTAAACAAAAGAGAGTATTTCGTTTAGAATATATGATCAAAACTTCTTTGGTTTGCTTATACAAGGAAATGATTTACAATAGTAGTTTTTGTATCTTATTTATTAAGGAAACATGATTCAATGCCCGTTGCCATCTTCCTGGTAACTTCATTATGTCGTCGTGTAATCATTATTTGGGAGTACTATGCTACTATTCATGGACAGCTGCCTGAATGTCCTCGTTGGTGCTGAGTATTTTTACTGCGCACGTTGTCGAATAAGGCATCATCAGACGGAGATAAAATTGGTTAATTCGGTGGGTGCGACACAACAATGAACACCAGCGATGCCAACTTTGCGGTCGTAGTGTGTGTGTGGGGCCGCGCATTGTCATGTTGGAGGAACACACCTGCCGACCCTTCCGCTTTCGCCGTTGCTGAATCCTCTGTCTAAGCCGTGTAAAGGTCTCATAGTACACCTCGCCGTTGAGGAAACCTGAAGTGTCCTAAAAGATGGTGATCATTCGCACGAAGTTCCTTGGGCTGAAGACTCCCTGGTTGCTTCCATTGCCTAAATTGTACCTTCTTCTCTGGTGTGTAGCAGTGACATAATTTGTCACTCCAGTTTCTCCAAATAACCCGCACCTTCATTGTACATTTGCAGTAACCGACGACACACTTCAACTCTGCTGTCCATCTGTTTGAAGATCCGCGGAACCCAATGTGCGCATATATTTTTCATATTACAATTGTGTGTAGGTTTGCGCGGCCGAGGCCTGTGTGACACCCTAGTTCATCAAAGGTTATGCCACTATCAACCATAATTGAGACACAGCCTCAATGTCTCTGGAAGACCGCGATGTTGACAGACGACCAGTACTCACGTTCTTGTGTGCAGATTCCCTGCCGCTGGCGAACCCATTGATGGTCTTCTGCTCAAGAGCTTCTTTACCACATACCGCAGTTAAACGTCTATCAATGTCTGCAGTTTTGACGTCTTCCTTCCACAATAACCGTGCAGTTCATCTTTGTCCATGATAGTCCCCTTCCAAGTTGCCCACGTATTTCTCTACTTGATAACAGAGTTCTTTCGTTTACACTCTGCTTACAACCGCCATCTAGCATCCGCATGACGTATTAGTATCAGTTCATTGTTCTATAAATGGACGTGCCCATAGATTTCTTGGTATTCGTAAAACACAGCAATTTATATCATTTCCGAACGCCCCTCTTAGTTATATCTTCTGGAATGATTTGGAAAAATACAAAAAAAAAAAAAAAAAAAAAAAAAAAAAAAAAAAAAGCGAAACAAAGTTTTCTACAAAATCTAGTTGGACGACAAGCGCTGCCAATTTGGAACATATTCTTCGTTTTTTTTGGTATATAATCCGATTGTAAGAGGCAGAAGACGCAAAATGATGGGAAACGCTGTACAAATATGTTTTATTCTAATGTTTACAGCAACACTAAAGCAGTCGCTGTCTAAAATTACTTTTTTTGTATTTTAATAATAACTTTTGTAGTTTTCTGATGCAATACTTAACATTTATAATTATTGCTCCATACATTTCCCACACAAAAATGCTTAATTACTCTATTTTAGAATCAGATTAACAATTTCTAAAACGTTTAAACTTTTAAATTTAAGCAAATTTTACGAATTACTAATAATATCCCTGTAAATAATTCGTCAATTAAATATATTTTAAAATCCTTATCAATGGATCTAGAAATTCTATAACAGTTTTAGAAAATAAATTGAAATGGACAACACGTTTATAATTTACTTTGCTGTTAAGAGATAAATGTGTAGATTTCGAACATAATCTACATAGGATACGATAATATATAATTATGTTCTATAAGAACTCAAAGTTAGATTAGCTAAATCAAAACAATGATTTATTTCTGTAGTAGTATATATGTATAATAAACTGACACATAAATGCATTTTAAATTACAAAACTTTTAATATCATCATATTTCGTTGGCTAATAGAGAATTCCTTTTAAAACATTCTTTTAAACACTTTAAATCTCTTTAGAGATATTGTTAGAAGTATACAATTAATACATGTAATTGTCAAAATTGCATGTTACATTTTTTGTGAATGTTTATAATTTTTTACGTTCATAACTCAACCAAACAAATAAAATATAACATTGCTACTCTCCAGACCTTTCTGCATTGATTTATATTTACTGTCACTTGCAGAACAATCTGGTGAATTACTGTGACAAAAACGATGATGACATGCACAGAATTGTAAGAAGTTTCATCGTATCCAGAGACTAGACATTTTTCAAAAGAGGATTTTACAAGCTGGTTTCATTGGCAGAAATGAAACTTTTTCGTTTTTATGTTTCTTTAATTCCCCAAAGCTATTTTCTGAGCAACAAAACAAACTTTAATGACCTACTGGAATGGTAATGGCTCCCAAAACAGGAATCTTCCTTCATTCAACTTAATGCTGCCGGAGAAGCAAAGACGTTACCTATATACATATTATTCCGCTTTAGGTGTGTAAACTATATGGTGCAATCGAGTGCAAGTCGGTCGTGACCTAGTACATGCTACGGGACCCTCACCCACAGTTCTCTTTGGTCACATTATTGAGAGAACTGCTTAAGGAAAAAAAGATGTTAAAGACTGTGTACGCAATATTGTTTGGTCAAATATCTCTAGAGTACCAAGCACGACTAGAGCTATCACACCAAACACAGTCCACGGTCCATACGTGTCCGGCCTGATCATGATAGGTAGGTGATAGAATAAAAATACCGATATAATTAATCAACGTAATCTTCCTTGCTTCAAAGCATTTTACCCTATAAAGAATAAGCCAAGGCTTTGTCTACAAAATGCTGAAAAACAGCGTGAATCCTGGGCCTCAGGTCAGATTTAAGTTTTGAAAACAGTAATAGTTGCAGGAGGCAAGGTCTGGTCTGTGCTGCTGGAAGACACCTGTGTTCACAACAGCAGTCGTCTGCAGCTGACCAACTTCTCGACACACAATCAGTGCAATAGCCCAGCACAGTCCTTCCCAGTTACCTCTGTTCCTTTCTTTGAAGTCTATCTGAACAGTTCTGCAGTCCCAAAATTTTGCCAAAGTCGTTAAAGCGGACTTGTGAGCGGAAGGTCTGGGGTTCGATTCCCACCAGGACCTTCCTCCCTGACTGAGGTTTCTTCCAGGTTTTTCTCAATCCTCATAAATGGCAACGCCGGAGTAATAACCTAAACTTAGGCCTGGAACGTTTCCTTCCTTAAAAAACCCTTTCCAAATTTATCATTTAATGTATCAGCAGTGGCATTGCTTGTGTTGTCTCAGTAGTTAAAATGGCGTTAAACAATATTTAACAATATCTTTTGACATTCCATTAATTTTCTTTTTGAAAGAGGACCATAGTTTCGTCCATTGTAACGATGGATTCCAGTACTGCCCTCTCATTACCACTGCAAGGTTAAAACACATCTGATAACATGCCACGCGCACTTGCATTTGAACTACTGAATAAATTTGGGACGCTCGTCTTGCACTGATTTTATGCATATGCAAATGCTGATGAAGGATGCGAAGCATAGTTGTAGAAATCTTGAACCTTACATTTTTTTTTTTTTTAAATTTTTTAATTTTCAGACGCCTGTCACCCAGAACCTCTATAAGGTAGAAGCTTTCTTTGTCAACACATCCATAGACTCACGTGGATAATCTTCAAGACTCAAACGAAATAATCTTGATCATTCCTTCTCCAAGCACACTGTCAACGTTTTGTTTAACAGCACTGGGTGAAAACTCGTGTTTAGTAAAATATCTCTTTATTTAATTTTGAACATCACGCTGCATTATGCAACACCTTGTCTTAAATAACCTCTCCAAGCAAATGAATGACTTGGATGGAAAGGAAATGCTGTGTTTACACTCCAGAAACATGTATCAGATAGCATGAACATCGCTACATTCGTCTATCTCAGGCCGGAAACTTATGGATCGCAACTCGTATTCATATAAATCTGCAAGGACATGATCACTATCGCACATGCGACACTGAAACAGAGAGATAAATTAACAGAATCTCAGACATTATCAGAAGCTAGATGACAAATTCTAGTGATATAATTTTGACCTACATTCCCGCCAGTTAAGCATGGAATGGAAGCAAGCACAGTGAACACCCAAACTCTTTTCCGAGTTTAAAAGACAAGCATTTTTTTCCTATAAATTTCGGTTGTAAACATGAATAGATTTTTGAAAATTTGAAAAATGTTTTCTAATAAACACACACACGCGCACGCACGCACACACACTCACACATATATACATATATATATATATGTATAGTGTTAATATACGGTACCGAAATAATTCCAGAGTGTAGAGGTGTCATATATATATATATATATATATATATATATATATATATAAACGATTTGAGATAGATAACGTATAACCTATCTGTTGAATTTCGAAGCTATGGCTATAAGTTTCTAAAGCGCCAGTACTCCACTGGCTAATGAAGAAGCCCCTCGAAAGCATAACAAACAATAACGAAGGAAGGTTTTTGAACGTATCACTGTGGGCCTTGGTTATTTATTTATTTTTTTGATTTGTTTATTTAAAGACGTTCTTTAACACCTCAGGTCATCAGCGTCCCATTCTATTCAGGGCGTGAAACGGCCGACAAATTTTGCTCAGAGGCCTCTTCTTTCAGGCTTGAGGTTCTTTTTCGTGCCGTAAATGTACGACACGGGACCCACGGCTTTATTTCCCTTCCGAAGGAAGCCGTACTTAGGATTTTTACGCCCGAAATAATGCAGCTATCCTGGCCGGGTTCGAACCCGCGATGGGCCTTGGTTATGACATTAGCTTTCGAGTAAGAGGTTGTAATTTTTTTCGAGTTTGAGTCTCATTCATCACTTTTTATTTTCTTATTCTCTCCCCCCCCCCCGTTTTCTGACTAGGGTCTAATAAGCCTACGTTTTAAGTTGGTGAATCAATTTATACGCTTAAATCTTAACACACAATTCATATAATTAGAACCCTTGCATACAAAAGGTAGAATTGTGGGTAATCTTAATTAAAGTTGCGTTTCATAATTCTTTAGTATGCGTATCGCAGCACTTTATATATTCTGCTAATAAATCGTTACTCGTGTAGCACAAGAAGAAGGTGTTTAAAAAAACTTCAATCTCTACGCCTACTAAACATTTAACATGGAAACCTTACAGAGTTTCTATAGTTAAAGAATTACGGCCGCATGACAACGAAAGTCGAGTGAATTTCTGTAATTGGGTTTTACAGAACATTCATGATGCACTACTGTGGCAGGCTAGTGAAATAAAAGTATGGTTGTGAGCATTCCATAGATTTATGGGTAGAATACTCCGGAAATTACTGATCTAGAATGCAACTCACGCTCTACCGGTTTCCTCCCGCCCGCTTTCTCGGATCAAGCGTGACTGGAACCCTGTACAGAAGACGTATAATGAAAAATGAAAATTGTAAACAAGTATATTTCCGTACTTACTCAAGATTCAGTGTTTGTACGTCATCAGTCGCTTCAATAAAGTAGGAACTAAATGCAATAGAAATTAAAGTAATATGTTAATAATCAAAACAATTTAATTTTTGTAGCTACAGACTATAAAACAAATAGCTAAATCATTATACTAGTAAAGTTAAACGTTGTAGCTTAACAAAGTATCAAAAACTTATATTTAGTAGCCTGGAAATGCTCGCTGGCTCGCGCATCCATCTGAGTTGCTATAGAAGCGAGGCAGTCAATCCTCGGCACACGTTTCTCCCCGCCCTAGATGCTATCCACTGTCTAACTCTCCTTTTTGGGTGTACTTGCTATCTCGGAGCATAAAGCAAGTGTCTACCGTTGACATGTCAACCGCTATGAAATAGACAGCAAGTACACCCAAATATGTTCTGATGGGATTAGGCTGTACCGGAAGATACAGATGTAAGAACCATGATACGAATAAATTCTTATGTCAGCTCTCAGAAATGGTTTAAATTTGAGTTAAAACGGAAATCCATGAAATTAATAATTATGTTTATTCTGGCTAAAAGATTAGTGCAGCCGGGCTGTACCTGCTGAATCTGAAAAGCCAGCGCTGCACGAATGAGCTTAGAATTAATTTCTAATTTGCCATATTCAATGTGCTTAGTCCCTAATGACTACCTCCTCTTCCCGAACTAATAAATGACGCATTGGGAACAAATTTTCATCGAACGAGGATGTCACTGACGCCGTCAATGATTATTTTGCATACTGTGACAAAACCTTTTACCGAAGGAGGAAACGAATGGAAAAATCGCTGCCCACATATAAAGATTATGTTCGGAAATAAATGGCCTTTTCAGCTAAAAAGTTCAACTTGCTGTTTTGCCAAACTTTTGAAACCATCTCGAAAATACTCCAAGGATTCCTGAACAGCTTCGGTCATTTACCTCTTGAACACACAAGCCAATAGTGACGATTGATACGCTGCTAGCATGCAAAGCCGTGGGAAATAACATTTGCCAACAGATTACGGTAAATAATCAAGGTCACGGCAGCCAAGGAGCAATTAAAAGAGCTATGAAGTAACAGCCGCCAGCACAGCAATAAATAATAAAAACACATCCATCGTAATACTTCCGCTTTCCTCCGATCGAAAACCAGCATTAGGAGGCACGATGTACTTTCACCATCGAAGATGTTTAAAGCATTGTTGGAGGTATTTGTAAGTTTAAATGTTTATAAATTCTTTAAAATTGTATTCTGGCCTTGGCCAGGACCAGCTACTACTGTTGCAACATCTCTGTAGTGTTTAATATTACTGCTTCATGTTGTTAGATGTTTGTATTTTGGACCAGCAATAGAAATATAACATTTTCTAGTGCTTTTCTCTAAGATCTACACTCTTTTCTCACGAAGACTGATATACTACAGAACTATTAAAATACCTCTTAATATTTTGCCTACTTTAGACTGTGTTACATTCTCAGTCATACAGATTGTGTCTTTCTTTCTCACATCTTCCTAAACCCAAGATCGCGGGTTCGAACCCGGCCAGGACCGATGGATTTTTTTCGGGCGTAAAAATCCTAAGTATGGCTTCCTTCGGAAGGGAAGTAAAGCCGTGGGTCCCGTGTCGTACATTTACGGCACGAAAAAGAACCTCAAGCCTGAAAGAGAGGCCTCTGAGCAAAATTTGTCGGCCGTTTCACGCTCTTAGTTGAATGGGACGCTGATGACCTGAGCTGTTAAAGAGCGTCCATAAATAAATCAATCAATTTCTCACATCTTACTTCCCGTGATCGATATATGAAGCTGTCGTAGCCCTTCGTCCTCTCTCTCCTTTCCCTCTGCTATTATATATGCACACCTTATTCTCAGCTTGCTTGCCTATTGGTTGCAACTCATTTCATAAAATAGAATTAAGAGTTTCCTGCTGTGCGACGTGGTCAGTTCACCAAATCCCTTTGTCTTTTCTTCACTTCTGTTAAGACGCAACTGCGGTTGAGTGGTTTTTGGCCTTATACTCAGAAATATTGCTAGGGTTTTCTTCTCTTTGTCTACGAATTAATCCATATCTTCTTTTCCATTCAATGGATAGACGTTAAACTGTTTTCACATCAAGTGAGACTAACTTGACAATTAGCCAGGGACGGCCAGTGCTTCTCGTTTCTTTTAGTTTGTAATTCAATAATATGTTGGGAAGTCTGTCATCCGCCATTCTTTGTATATGTGTAAACCAATGATACAGGTCTGCAAAATTGAGGTAATTGAAAACTGTTAGTGAAATTTGATCTGAATTTTATTTAACGTGGTGAGCTGAATTGAAATATACACACCATTTTCCTCCACCACGTAAGGCTTTTTCACAAAGTTAATTTGAAAATGTGGGAAAAGATTCACACTGTGATCTAAACATGTGATTTGAAAAGAAATTTTAAAATAACATCATATGTACATTTTTAATCAGAAAAGCATTCCCACGGTTTTTACCTTTACACATTCTGATAATGGCTTTTTCGTTTTCCCTCTAAGCTCCGTCTGCTTGATGAAACAGGAGAATTTAATGTAGTTTCACTGTTGTCCGAGCAACATCGTAATTATTTTTAAATTGCTGCATATCACCCAACCAAGATCATAGTATTTCAGTTTAGAGAGGATTAATGCCAAGTTTTCTTTCATATGCACAGAATGTCCTACGACTTGCTGCTATTGTGAAGAAGTTCTGCCTTGAGTCTCCTTTTAGATGAATAAATAAAAAGCCTCCACTCATTAACATCATACTTGGTGTTAAATTCCTTATACAGCTCAACATCACTACAGTATACATGATTATTTTCCTGTGAAAAGTAACGTACGAAATTTCTTTCTATATATCTGAACCACGAGATATATGTACCAAGAAACAACAAATTCTTTTCCTCTGAGCCTAGAACCTAGCAGTTCTGCTGAAGCTTTAGAGAAACCTAAGCCTGTAACCTGGCTGTGAATAAAGTACTACCTGTAACTACGAAAAAGTCGTTAAATTCACCAAATTCATCAGGTATGTCTTTTGCTTTATTCGGGTGTGAAGATACAGGTTACACCTGGTTGATGAGGTGACTGAACATTGGGATAAACAGTCAGTACTGTGATTTGTGGGTTCCATCCATAACATTGGATCCCCAAAGCGGAAAGCCTTTTCTTTTCTTTGGACCATTGTCGGAGTTCTTCCACACAAATACAGCATATTTTAAGTGCAGCCCATGGCTTGCACAGATCATCAAGTTTTATCCCAAAATAAGCACAGTACACTGTCTTTACAACAAAGTCTTCACAAATGTAACAAAATTTATCACTCCCTTGAAGTCATCTTGTATAAATGAACCCACAACTGTAATAGTCAACAAGTGATGTCAACAATAATCTAAATAAACTGAAGAAAGCCTTACTACTAATATAGAACAAATGAACTTCTACGCAATTTAGGAATATACATTGAAACAACGCAGAGTACTAGTTACAGCTGAACTGAAAAGGAGGAAACAATTGTAAAGCAACAATGCATTATATACATCCAGAATAATTCTTTCACTGTGCGAAAACCGAAGATTAAGAGTAAAACCAAGTGGTTCTGTAGACATAAAATTTAATTTGTGGGCAAATGGGGGTTGATGGAATTTTTTAAGTATTTTTTCTGAAATGGCCAACATAAATCTGTAAAAATCAACTATTACTCTCCAAACAATTTTTCCATCCCAGACCTGTGTTATTTTTCAAATGATTAATTATATCACCTAAGTTAAAGATACCTAGAGTCTCTTTTAATTGACTATTTGTTTCTTATATAGTCAATCCCGATACTGATTGTAGAAACTTCATCTTCACCACTTCGATTTTTTTATTATCGGATTTTCTTATTGTGTAATTTTCACTACCATGGGCATCGGAACGGCCATCATCTTGTAAAACTCTATCTGTGCGTATGTGCGTCTTCTTATGTTATCTTTCAGTGTAAGTCAAATGTACCAAACATTCTATTGAACGTATAATTTCAGGTAATGAGAGATACTATGTCCTAAATAATTAAAATTATCAATTCTATAGTATTTCCATTTATAAACAGTTTGCATCCTTAAAATTTTGTTTTCCAAAAAAATGCATAGTTTCTATTTTTGTTGTGTTAATTTTCATATTATATTAGTCAATGGTTTTGTTTAATTTGTTGACTACAATTTTCAGTTGGTCTTCGGTCTCAAGAAACAAGATCTGATGGTCTGCAAATTACACAGTGTTTCAAATAGAATGTCCTGCTTTTTAATGTTTATTTAAGTAATCTCAATGTAAATATTAAAAAGTGCAGGAGACAAAGAACATCGTTATTTAACCCCTTGGTTTGTCCACACTGCTTTTCTACCGAGCATTCCTCTTTTGTCCTAAAATAAATACTTTTAATAGCCATATCAAGGTTTCAGAATGTCTCTTTTATGTCACAGTGTTTCACAATTTAGTTCGCAACATATTGAAGTTCTTATTACTGAATCAATAAAATATGTGCAGGTAGATTATATTCTTACCTTTCTGTGTTAGTTGTTCCATAACAAAGATTTCGTCTCTGAACACGAAAGACCTTTTAAAAATCCAGATGTTTTTCAATTAATAGCCTCTCTAACTGTATTTAATCTGTATGTAACAATCTCTGAATACATTTTATACGCCTCACACAATAATGCAATATCTCTGTAATTGTTCAGTCTTGTCTTTTATCCATTTTAAAAATATGACAAACACCTGCCTTTTTCCATTCCTCAGGGATGATACACTTTTTCCAACATATATGATTCAGTTTTAATTATTCAAGTGCGTATTTCAAAAGCCCCGTGTTTACACGTCAATTTCTGATGATTGTTTATATTTTGAATATTTAATTTCATTTAGAAGTCCTGCATTTTAGTATTATCATTGGTTGGTATTGCATCATCCATTTCTTCAGTATTTGTCCATAGATTCTCATTAAGTCTTAGCCATTCGTTTTTTCCCAAATTGTTAATTAAGGTAGTATCTCTTTAGAATGAGTTTAATTGTTTTAAAATCTTATTAGCACTACAATCTTGTTCAATATTACTTATATAATTATCCCATTTTAACTTTTTCGTTTTTCCAAACTTCTTTAGAATTTCTGACGCGGAGGATCGCGACATCTTTCTCTGTGGATTTGTCTGTTTAAATTTATCACACACTTTTTGCTGATTTTGCATCCCAGCCCCTTATGCAACCATCATTATGGCTGTGTTTTTTCCCTTTCAGTGACAGCTACCGTGATAAACAATATTCTTCTCTAGCAATGACTAGTTTTGTTTCTGAAAATATTACTCAAGACCTTTTGTAATCTCTTAAACAATTTAATACTATTTAATTTAATTTACTTCCTCTGCTACAAAGAATTAAATTACAATAATCAATACAATTACGAATAAATTAACCTATTCACACACAACATTAGAATATTTTAGTTATTTAGGAAACTAGTGTGTAATGTTGGATACTGTGACAAGAGTGAATATTCCCCGTTCACTCCGCTACGCGCTGATTTTCACCAGTGTTCAGAATGAAGATTATGCATGTGTTGCATATAACGTTTTGTGCAATTTTAGCATTGAAATTATGTAAAAAGTATTAAAAATGAGATGTTATGACTTTAGTAGATATGAAGTATTATATTGCATGGTTTCATAGTACTCATTTCTATGACGATGTTATTTTGATGTTGTTTTGAAGAATTCAAATGGAAATGCATGATAATTCCGCAATGTTTGATATTGAGAATATGGATATCATTTCAGAAGAAATTATAAAGTAAGTTGAAGTAGCTGAGGGTTTATTAATTCCTCAAAAACCGAAAAGTGTATACGAAACGGAACATGGAAAGTTCTGTACACGAAAAAAAGAGAAACACGTTCAACTAGTGAATAAATCTTGTTAGCATATGTTTCCGAGGTGGTAAATATATAATATATCGTTTATTAACAGTAGGAAGGCGAAATGTTAATGCACTACATGTTAGTGGTGGCTCAGGAATAATATTTTGTAATGTAACTTATTTACTTTTAATATTTACCAGCAAAGTTACTGTAAAATCAACGTTAAGGAAGTTTTCTGTTAATAGTAATAGAGATTACTAGTGAATCGAGATTAACTTTTGAAATAAAAGAAATTGTAATGTAATTAATTAATTGCATTTTCAATATTTTCAAGATGAAAGTAAATTTATGATGATTATTAGTTTAAATTGTTGTTGTAGTTTCAAAACATTTGTTTAATAAAGTGATTCTCGTGTTTGAACGTTGGTGAGCTTGTTAGGGCGACGGTTTTAGCTTTTTCTTACAGGCATGTTGTTTGAATTTGTGCTGTGAAGGCGGTGATGGCGTCATGGAATATTAGTTGCTAGGTAACCACTGTCAGAATTAGGCTGATTGTGCACGATTTATAGCGTCAAAAGAAACATGTTTTAACGCTAAGTTTGTATAAAATATATTTAATAATAAGCACATATTGCCGTTTTGGAAAAATACTTTTTTTTTTTTTTTGAAAACTTGCACCGTGTCTCAATAATCTGAGAAAGATTTTTTCCCATTGTCGTTGGTAAGCTTCAGGAAGGTGCTGGGAAAAAAAAAAAAAAAAAAAAAAAAACTCAGGATGTGGTTATGAAAAAGTACGGGGCAAGAAGAGTAAAAATTCACAAGGTTCAATTGTAATTTGCTAAGCAACAAAATTGGCACATAATAAGTGTTAAATATTTTTTAATGTTAAAAAAATGGTGAAAATCAATTTGGGGTATAATGAGAGGGAAAAAAACACATCAACAATAATGAACCCAATATTTACACTAAATTAAAGCATTTAAATGAGAAATTTAAGTCACAAACGCTCATATAATAAATATGGAAAGATTTGACCCATTTGACTGGAAAAAATATATCTATTAACTCTTTGATAAGAAAACCTTGCCAAAAACACGTGACTTATCAATTTGCACTAGCAGTGCATATTTCTTAACAAAACATTATAGAATCACCTTGAGCCAAACTGAGAGATAAGTAAAACTTTGACAATTAAAACATTTATTACTACACAATACTTAGGTCAATTATCGATAAAATGAAATTGAAACGTGAAGAGCAAGAGAAAATCTGGAAAACAAAAAGCTGCACTGAATGATTAAAATATCATTAATCTGTTAATGTCTGCTAAAGAAAATCTACATGATCACAAGGTGCTTTAAAAAAGTGGACCAACCAAAATGCAAAATTAATTGAGATACACAATATTTTCGAGGAAGCCCTTTTTGTTTAATGGTGCAGTTAATTCCTATAGCTGTCAATATTAGTCACCGAACAACAGCACACACAGCATCCACAGAGAGTACATGTATGGGCTGGTTAAGTTGGTAATAATATAATTGAACCATTTTTATTAATCTAATTACTGTTATTATCTATTCGTACTACAGAATTCCACTCACCCAGATTTGTTTCCTGCTGCGGGTAACAAGCTTTAAATATCTGGTATCAACAAGATGATGTCCCTGCACACTCTGGAAGAGATGTGAGGGACTTTTTAGATGCAGCGTTTCTGGAAAATAAATTGGAATAAGAGGTCACATGAGCGGCCAAACTCTCCAGATCTCAATTCTGTAGATTGCTATCTGTAGAGCTACTAAAAATTCAAAGTGTATCACAACATATCTAACAACTTGTAAGAACTGAAACAGAAATCAGCATGAAAATGCATTTGACCAGCCCAATTACTATATAAGAGACACTAGACAATCTTCGTAATAGGATGGGATATTATTTGGTAGTAAATAAAACATATGTTATAAGCGAAGAGCAGCCAGAAAAGCACAACATATAAATATTCAAATAGCTATGATATAATCAGAAAAGCAAGTTTACTTTGCAAAGAAACGAGAGAACAGTTTTTTGACTTAGCCTGCATACCTGATGATGCATGAAATGTTAAGTGATATACATCTAATAAAAAAGGTTTTGGTAAAAAAACTCGCAGTCGCCCAAAAGAATTAAAAAGTGAACAATAGGTTGCAAAACTTTCATTAAATGGTAGCTGTTTTTTTAAACTGTGTTTTACGTCCGTTTTTTCTACTGAGGCACCACAGTTAGTGGCCACATAGTAATATCATACTCGTATAGCAGTTGGCAACTATGAAAAATAGTGGATGAACGTGAGAAAGTGATGTACAGAGCTGCCCTGGTGGGGAATAATGGAATATGTAGACGCGATGGCGCATTTTGCAAAAAGCAAAGGAATTTAAATTACAAAGAAAAAATAATCATTTGCTATGTAGTAACAATTAATAAAGAAAAGAATACCGCAGTGTGGGAGATCAATCTTTAATTAGAGCACAGTTTAGATTGGGAGGGAATAAGACATGGGCCTACAAAGGGGTTAGAAACCATAGAGTTGGGCAATATTTGGATAGCAGGCCAAGGTAACAGAAGAACTGTATGGAGGAAGGTTAGGAACCGCCTAAAGGATATAGACAGGCAACTTACAGTCGCGCAATGTAGGAGAAGATCTCGTTGGACAAGAGGGGTTAAAACTTGGGTAGGAGATGAAGCTACATATTAAAACAGGAGGAAGACTCGCGTGGTTTAGAATTGGAGCATGGCGGCATACCAGGATCTCTGTGAAAGTGGCTTCCTTTATGTGGAAAGAATTATGATCACAGAGCGTTGAAGTTCAGACATTTATTTTGGTTAAAATAGGCAGGCAAAAATGCACTTAAAATACTGAAACTAGGCATTTATCAAAAGTGAAAACAGACTATTAACTCATTATTAATGAAAATAGGTATTTAAGATACTTAAGTGTCTTTATCACATAATTAAAGTACCTAAGCTTGCTTTTCTTGGTTACAAGCAACAACAACATGTTTTTTAAAGGTATCATCTGTCATAGCCAGAGCCCCTTGTCAGAGAGAACGTTTTTCATAAAAAAAAAAAGAACGTTTTACTTCCACTATAGTGATTGGAGCATATTTCAAACAAACTGTTTTGAAAGGACTCATACCAATTACAACAGAACATTCACCTTTCAGGACATCGTGGAAATGTTGATCAAGAAAAAGTAAAGTAGTTTGGAATAGTCCTGGCGAATGAGCAAAAAATGCGCAGTGGTTTCTGGTCAAGTTCATTTTCTATTTATGTGTTTATAGGGGAATCAGGTTAGTATCTGTTTTACTTCCGTACTGAGCACATTGTAGGGACAATGTCCGCTCTTATCTTTATCGCTTACAATTGTTTGTTACTTTTATGCAGCTGAGGAGTTATTCCCACCGCAAATTTCCGAGAATTATCTCGCGCAAATCGATACAAGGTCAGTTGCCAGAACTATTCAAAACTACAGTATTTCCCTCATCCTCTATATTTCCTGGTATTATTATATCCGAGGTAACTGTGTGTTCCTTTCACTAATGAAGGTTCTGCTATTTAAAGAGCTAGCTTAAGAGAATGGGTTGAGGAGAAAGTTCTTGACTACTTGAAAGGAAATAAATGTTTAACAAGATTCTCAATAGATATTTTTGTGAGGTGAACATGCCACTTAATTTTAATAACTTTTTTCACTTTACTATATTGAAATTCCTTACGTTCTTATTAAAATGGGTAAATAATCGAGGAAAAATGTATTACGATTCTACACTGGCAACACAAAAAAAAAAAAGTTTTACACTTTAAAATAGGCAACAGAAGCCAAAATAGACAAAAGAAAAATAAAAACTAGCCCTACCAACCCCAAATGTACAGAAACATGTTCATTTCTATCTGACTCTTAAATATATCCACCCAGAGAGGAAAGGCATTATGTCTAACTTCCGGGATTGTAGCAGCACTGCGGGGTGGAGGATAAAGCCTACTTTCTGATTCTAACAGAGGGCGAGGGCATGGTCAGCTCTGCTGGTAGGCAAGGATGAGGACCAGGTAGGCAAATTCTTGTCGTGACACAGCTTAGATCTAAAATGACTGAGAACCAAGGAGCGGGGAGAGGGGAATTAAATTGAACTAAAAATGTATACATGATGCATTCACCAATTTTACTGACTTGGTTGGTTCCATGTTCTGGATGTTTTATTAAGCTAATATCAGGATTATTATTATTATTATTATTATTGGCATAACATATTTACTATTTATTTAAGAAATATACCCATTTTTTGTGTATTATGAAAGACATATACAAGTCACCGCCATGGGTGGCCGAGATCGTTAAGCGCGGACTCGTGAGCGGGAGGTCTGGGGTTCGAATTCCACCCAGACCGTCCTCCCTGACTGGAGTTTTTTCCAGGTTTTCCTCAGTCCACATAACTTGCAAATGCCGGGGAGGTACCCTAAACTTTGGAACGCTTCCTTCCTTAAAAAATAAATATCCTTTCCCAATATATCATTTCATCTCGTGTATCATAGGTGTCCACTGCCTGTGGTGCCTCTGTAGTAAAAGAAAATATTGTATGTGCTAATTTATATATAATTCAATTAACTGTCCTTTGATAAAAAAATGCATTGTAAGCCTCAAGTTATCTTAATAGGCCACTGTATGAGTAGATAAAATGTGCTAAAATAATATAAGGGTATATAACATTATTATTGCATTCAGTTCTGTGGTGAAGAATCTAGGAATATATATATCACCTTGAGTGGAATAATCAGGTGTATTAGATATGTAAGAAAAGCATACTATTAATCACTCCCTATAGCGAGCAATGTATTCCCTAACTGAAATTAATATCAGTCAGTACAAACTTTGACTACTGCGACGTACTATTAAAAAACCTCGATATTAACTTGAGTAGCTGACTATACAATGTGTGCAGTATTCAAGTATAATCATGTGTTTGCGTGTTTTGATAGACTTCCCCGATGAAACTACGTAGTCCCTTTAATCTGTCACATCAATTCTACACATCGCCATTGCAATTCACACACTTTCCGTTTTCAAAATCTCCCTCTACGTACATCATAATTTAAATAACAGACTGATATAAACTAATAAGCTGTCACAGACATGTTTGTACAAGTATACAGTTTCTTTTATCGTGAACTGGAATCTGCTAAGCAATGAAATTAGGGGTTGTCATAGAATATGAGGGGCATTCAAAATGTTTAGCATTATTGTTGGACAATAATGTCTACAAAAATGTAACTAACGCAGCTGGCAACAATGAACCTTAAACTATCAAAATATGCATAAGTGCAAGTTTAAACTTAATAGTCTGTTGAGTTCGGTCATGTGTCAGCTGGTGAAAAATTATGAATATTTCTATAGAAAGCTTTATATTCCACATTTTCACACGCTATAAGCAGGTGAAAGAGTGAACAAAATGTACGAGGACTTGGTTCATGGTGATCAAGTTTGTTCATTTGATACAATTGCAAGATGAATTCGGTCCTTTGAAGAAGGGCGAGAGAATTTGAAAGACAACCCTCACTCTGGCCGGCATCGCGAAGCTGTGAACGAGATAATTTAAAGAGTGAGGAACTTGGCGGAGGAAATCGACATATTAAGTAAGGAAGTGGTATCAATATGGCAGCATTGATAGTATACCTCGTGAACATTTCTTAATGAAGAGAAGAAGAGGAGAAAGGAATGTGCAAGGAAACTGCTGAGTATGCGATGATACTAAACGTCTGACAGATACACGCACAGGTGATGAAAGTTGCTTTTATTATATACCACTCCAAACAAAGCTCAGAACTGCATGTGGGTAAATGAGAATGGTCCGAGACCAGTTCTTCAACAGGATTTTCGTTCTCAGAAGAGAATGTTCACTGATTTCTTCAACTGTGAAGCATCATTAATGTTCGACTGTATGCCAGAAGGAATGACAATGAATGGAGAATGCTATGACACTTATAACCTTTATTTGAAGAGAAGAGGCGTCCAAAGACAGGAACTTTCAGGCTGTTGCTTTTGCACGACAATGCGTCTCCTTACATAACAGCTGCAAATATGACAAAACTGAAAGTCGTCAAACTTGACCTTTCACTTATAGTGGTGATCTTGCATCGTGCGACTTCTAGTTGTTTTTTCGAGTGAAATCTGGCATTGCTGGAGTGCAAGACCTTGCTCAAACTATAAATTCAGCTCTGTTTGCTATATCTCAGTCCATAGTGCTTTTGACAAGTGGTTGCACCCTCTACAATGTGTGTGGAGAGAGTTGGAGATATTTCGAAGGCTGTGAGGACAAGTTTTCAGTCCTTAGCTTGGACTAAAGGCAACACTTGCAATATTTTTTGAATACCTCTCGTATCAACATGTAGAGCAAAATTGCATCAACTATTGTTTAATGAATTCGTCATTATTTCGTAAAATCAAGTTACAAAACTGGCCATGATAAATTGACGACCGCCTCCATGGTTTGGTGATAGCGTTTGGACAATCTGGAAGTCCTGGGTTCGATTTCCGATCAGATCGTGCGCCCGGGTAAGATTTTTTAGGTTTTTCTTATCCTGAGAAGAAAAATGCCAGGCGCCAAGAACTACGCTCATTTGCGCTGTATTTAATTCATTTCACTCCCTACAGACTACATTTACGTACCCACACGTTTAATGACCACTTGGTGCATCGTAAACATGTCACCTTCAGCATAATTTCCACTGAGACAACACAGCGACGTCCCATGGGCGTTTCGGCCTCACAACTCTACTACAATACAGCCATATCTGGGATGAATGCCCGCAAGTTCATAAGACAACGGGCTGGCATTGGACAAAAAATTATCAATTGGTATTTGTTGCTCTTTTATTGTAAACTTTTATTGCTTCTAAATACTTATCTAATATGTAATTAATTATAGCAGCCCTGTAAAAAACCTAAGTGTTTTATATAGACTCGGATCTAGATTGTAATAAAGCATTTTCTTTGATACACATATTAAAATGTGTAGCAAAACATCTACCTCTCAATATCATTCAAGCGTTGGTTATGCCTCACTTTGATTATTGTGATGTCTTGTACTCTTATCTTAAATCTGGGCAGATCTACAGATTACAATGCGTCCATAATGCTTGTGTTCGTTTTGTCTTCAACACTCGTAAATTTCATCATTTGACACTCCTACGCAATCAAATGTCATGGCTACCTTTCCTGTTCAAAATCCTCCTTACCTCCATCCCTCAGTATATTGCCTCTTACTTCGTATACCTGTCCCTACCTTGAAACCGGAATATGATTTTACTGTCTATCTCTCGTCACAGAACACATTTCTACTCAACCTCATTCAGCGTGTCAGTTCCCAGAATCTGGAACTCCCTTCCTGCTGAAGTTAGAGATTGTCAGATAATAAATCACATATCTTTTGCACACGGCTTTACAAGTATTTGACTGTGAAACAGTTGTCATAATATTTAAGGTGTGGTCTTCTATCTATTCCTGAATTATGCTCTTTAAATGGGCAGTTTGAATTATCTTATTAATACATACTCTTTCATCTTTTAATTCGGCCGCCTCAGAGGTACTAGCGGAACTTTCTTTTCCTTAAACTCCCGTGCTTTAACCACACATCCAAAGCTAACTAATAATTATATTCTGTGAACTATGTGTTAAACAACTTTCAAACTGAAATGCGACATTGTTTTATCATCGTTGAGAATAGTAAAAGTGGAACAGCAAGCTGTCACAACACTGAACACAGATTTGATAATAAACAGGGGTGACAATGTCACGTCAGGCGGAACACTTTCATACGCCTCATGAAAAACTAATGTTCCGCCGAAAGCAGTTTGGGAAACACTGGGTTAAAGCAACATGCGATGATGGATGGCGTATGCGTTTAGTGCTATAAATATAGCGATGTGTAAACAACTGCAAATATATCTCGACGCATTTTTCCTATTTTCTGAAAGTATGCGCTATTTCTTTTTTGGAGGGATCACCGTTTTCCCGTATTACTTAATTTTCTGTCTCCCTGAAATAATCTTTATTTCGAATATTACTTCATTACATCGTTTTTGTTCCTATTGCTACCGAGTAAACGGTGTCAAAAACTGCTTGCATTGCAAAAGCGGATTTGGGGAATATATATTTGGTATTTGTAAAAACCCTTGTAATTTCAATGTAAAATATTTTCCCATAATTGAATTAACATTTATAAGAACGCAATGAAAAGTATTTTACCTTTATTTTTACAGATAAAATTAAAACTATAAGCATGATTTTCGATGAAACAGTTTTCATAAAATTCACATAAGGCCATTTCCTTGCAACCCACATACTTTTACCCAATTCTTGAAAATATGACTATCATTTCTGCTTCCTCGAAAGTGTTAATAGAGATACATATTAAATGTTTTACTTTATGGTATTTCTCTTAGGAACCAGCACACATTTATGAATAAGGAAGACAGTAAATTCAATGAAGTGTTTTATTTCCAGAGCAGCAGAATGGCTCGCAGGTGTTCGAGGGTCAGCAACATGGGGGTCGCGAAGCATGGTTGCAGGAAGAGAACGATCCGAGATTCATGCGCACAGAGGCCGACCAGTTTCCCATGCAAAACGCTGTACATGTTAAATTCGAGGTGCCTAAAGTGCCGGTCATTTTTGTACTTGGTAAGTATCACACATTCTAAGTTTAAAGCCACGTACCGCACAAAAAACAATTAACGCATGCAAATGACAATATTTCAAAATAAAGCTCATTCATATTTATGTCCTATTCTGACTTTCCAGGCACTGCTCAAAGTTTACATTTTTAATTGGTGCCAGGAGATCAGTTCTTTGTGGTTGCATTTCACTATTTATAATACAAAGTGTCCCTATTGCCTGGTAACACATTTCTTAATTTATTACACAAAACTACAGCTTCCATATTAAAGAGGAACTCAAATGGTTTTGTTTGATTTCACAATGACTCAATATCACGAATAATTTGGCATATGTCTACACGTAACCAAACTCTTGTCATACTGTGGTGGAAACTTCAATCCTACGCTTGAGTTCTTCTAGATTTAGTGGTAAAGGTGGCACTTTTATATACCCCCAAACGAAAAAGTTACAGGAGTTAGATCCGAGGATCTGGGAGGCCATTTTCGAAACAGTTATCATTACTGCCTACGCGTCCGATCCAACGTTGAGTTAACTTCGTTGTTCAGAAAACCACGAACGTTGTTATGGTAATGGGGTGGGGCTCCGTCCTGCTTGAAAAGGAAATTGTTGGAGCTTGTTGCATATTGGGGAACAACCATTGCTGTATCTTATTCGGTTACAGTGTTTTCGGTGAGGAGAAGGACCCATACAGTTTCAGCGATGACAATGCGCAGAAAACGTTCGCTCCGTCACTAAAGATTATGCGATCACGAAGTCGTCATCCATTGTTGTCGGATACAAAACTCATAACGCTGTTGTTTGTCATTTCGTTTCAACTAATTTAATTTTATTTTAATCTGCAATGCTTATATTCTGATAACTTGATTCTATATCAGGACATTATATTCTAGATTAATTTTTATTTATTTATTTTACATTTATCAATACAATTTAAATTCTACAGAGTTTAAAATCTACAGTACTAATACTATAACTAAAACTTAAAGAACTAAACCGGTACTGGAATCCAGCACTACGGCTATTTAAACTATAACTTATAATTAAAACTACAATTGATGTTGATTCCCAGGAGCAATAATTACAATTACAATTAATTAATTAATTTAAAATTTGTTATGCAAGATAATATCTAAAATCTTCATTTCTGCTGACGCTCGATATACGGGTTCTCCCCACCTGTTGGTCCTGGACATCAACGAGGTTACGACTGTCTCAAGCAGCAGCTATACGGGGTCATGGTGTGTTGACAGTGCAGTTTCCTTCTCTTCTCTTTTTCCTTCATCTTCTTCAACTTTTCAATTTTTATCTGTACCGCAATTTTTTTTTCTCGGTCTACTACTTTCATTTCAACTGTTGCAAGAAGTGCAATTTATACCTAGTCTTTATCTTTATCTTCATTTATATAATGAAACATATATTCAGGAAAATGAACTAGCATTTTAATTTCGCAATCAAAATAAACGGCAGTCGACAAACAAATTTTCCGACAATGTGATCTTATTCGCCAAAACACCGAAAGCATTACAAATTATGCTGGAACAATTGTGTAGGTATAGCAAAAATGCAGGGCTGTCATTAAACAATCTAAAGACGCAGTTAATTTCAAACGGACCTCAAACCCCGATAAAAATATATGGAACAGTCTTCGCATATGTGAGCGAATATACATACCTAGGTAACAGCTTTTCTGCCATCATAAAATGGAAAAAGAAATACAAAGAAGGATCTCATTAACTTGAAGAGCATTTTGGGCTCATAAGTTTATATTGCAGACCAAACACTAACTAATAAAATCAGAAAAAAAAAAAAACAAAACGAAACAAAACAAAACAAAAATTCAAATATTCCAAAGAAAAATGCAACGCAAGATCCTGGGAATAACTTTGAAGGACAAAATACATTAAGTATTAATAAATCAGTTAGCTCACACAACAGACATCGCACAAATAGCTACCAGAAGCAAATGGCAATGGAGCGGTCACGTCGCAAGAATGCAGGACAATAGCAAGAGGTAGAGAAAAATAGAAATCTCTCGAGAAGCAGCTTGTGCAGTAAGAAATGGAATAACCAAAGAACAAATGAATCAATGTCTTAAACAGCATACGAATAACTGGCGTAGAATAACTCCACGTTAGGAAAAAGCGACCTTTCCCTACTTGTTAGGAGACCTTTGGCCTTAAGGGACACAGTAGGCTGTCTTTATCTTTATCATACAGTCTCTTATGTAGTGTCTTCCAAACTGTCTGCCTTCTTATGATTGCCTCTCTTACATGATTAACGGTCTCTTCACCCTCTATCGGACCGTCATTTCTTTTTTTAGGACACAAGCTACTAGTAATCACAAATTTGTCTTGCCAGGAATAAATAGACTTACTGCTTGGTGCTTCTTTACCGTACTTAGTACTGAATTTTCGTTAAACATACGTAGCACTCTTATATTTGTAGAATTCCAACACACAAAGGGGCTCTCTTCGCCAGAATTCCCCTTCTTTACAAAACGACAAATGCGGCGAATGCGGAACCACGAGAACTAGCAGTAAAATCCAAACAAAAACATTTGAGTTCCTCTTTAATATGGCATATATAGGAAAATTGCATCCTTTGTAGTTTTTGTGTAATGAATTAAGAAAACTGTTACCGGACTTTAAGAACACTCTGTATATAATAAATCTAGTATTAAATTGAATACAACGATACTTTAAAAATTATTGCATTATAGCACCCAGTTAACAAAGTATACCGATTTTTAAATGAACTCCGATATTGGAATATAAAATATTCATATTTTAATTCAAACAAATGTTTAATAATTAAAATGCCCCGTTTCTAATAATATATAGGGTGTTCCATAATGAACGTAATTTTGTTTTGATAATAAACCACACCATTTATTTAAAATGCTAATATTATTAAGTCAATATGAAGCACATACATTGTCATTAAACACAAAACAAAACGTCAGGCAAATGTCCTCCACTTGGCACACCTTCACTCTGTTGGCAAACATTTTCAATGACTTCCGAGCGAAGCTCCGGCTGAACTTCACCAATCACACGTCAAATTGCTGCCCTGTGTTGAGGAATGGTTCATGTATTGTCACATAAACACAATATTTTATATTCCCCCACAAAACATACTCACATGAAGTCAACTTAATTGGTTTTCGCCATTGCAGTCATTTCTTAATACGAAATAAATTTCATCTGAATTTTCTCGAGCATTTTTTGTCTTCAATAGGTCAAAATGGTATCATAATGAGCTCCAGTGATAGATGTTCCAGTGGAAAGACAGTCAATTAGCAGTACACCATTGATTTTTCAGAAAACCGACGCCATGCTCTCCCTGGTCGACTTCACACACTTGCCGTCTTTGGAGAATCGTGGAGAATCGTGATGAGTCCATTGTTTAGACTGCTGTTTTGTCATCACTGTTCACAAATTGACGCTTAAAGTCGCCGTAATCTCCCTGAAAACGTGGCAAACTTCGCTGAGAGATTTGCACTCTGATTCGCTTTTGATTCCTGGGTCAACAGTGCGCATCTTGCCGATAATATTTTCAAGAATAGTTCTTCCCTCAAGATGTGAAATTGGCGTTCCTCTGAAGTGGTCAGAACTTGAGCAATTTCGGACACATTTGATCGGCAATCCTTCAGAGCCACGTCATGCACCATACCGATCATTTCTGATGTCGTGACGGATTTTGGCCGTCCACTGCGTGAGTCATCTTCCAAGCGTTTGGCATCCATGGTCCACTTGGAACGATTGAAAACGATGGTGCGGAATTCCCTAGAGTGTTTGTTACATCGCACGAATTTCTGTTACATTCATACCCAACTCTACCATTTATTTAACAACCGCATGCTGTTCGATACTGCAATTTTCCATGCACTGCAACAAACCGTTATATCTACTATGTTTCTTGACCAATGCATGTATTATTGCAGAAATACTTCTATAAAATGCTGGGTTTTTATAACAAAACTGCTTCGCTTCTGCTGCTGCAATCTGTGGGTTAATCCGAGAACTTTTCAAATAACCATCGTATGAAAATAAATTTGTAACAGGTTTTGGCTTGCCTCCAAGTTTTTAAATAGTCATCATAGGGTAAATGTTTAATATCACTGCAGCTGTATAAATTATATTTGTGTATCATTTTGTTGCAGGAGGCCCCGGCAGTGGAAAGGTGACACATTGTGACAATCTGATGCAGGAGAAGAGGGGCATAACTCACATCAACATGACGGATCTCCTTCAACAGTACGCCATTGGTAACGGTGAGACCAACACTGGTCACTTCTCTCTATCTTGCAATTAAATAAAAACCGGAAATTACTATTATCCAATAGATCATACATGACAAACATTTAATACAAAAAATACTAAAAACAACCCACCAATTGTATAAGAATTTGATATTTTGTGAGTTTATTGAGGTATTATGTACACGTTAATGTTAAAAATCAAATTCTGTTTTACACATACCCTTGAATTGTTGTAAAAATATCTGTAGGGTATGTTCACTTTTGATTAGCAGAGGTGGACATGTTCTGCATTTGTTAGAAATGCATTGGACTGCACATTTTTGGTTTAGAACAAAAATTAATTATACATTTAAAGTTTGTTTTATATCGTTACAATATTATTATAATTATCATCATTATTATTCAATTATTATGATATTGTAAACAAGTATTTAGTGCGCTATAGTCAAAGGACCAAAGCACACATTGAAATAGAAATATGGAAAACTGCAAATAGATAGCTGCTTTGGCAGAATAATTCAGGATGTTGCACTTTTACATACCTTTTATTCATTTTTGAATCGCTCTTCCGACTCTGGTTGCTTTCTGGTCCTGCAGTTGGTTCCACTGTTTCTTTCTGTAACAAAATTATATTAAAATGCCTTTAATCATAAAATTACAGGCATTAATAACTGTATTAGTTACAAAAACCTCACTGTTTTGCATTCATACAGCAGTGATCATATACGTTAAAAACTGTTAGCTGGTTGTAGACAGTCAGATAGCTTTGTTTTGAAACGCAGTCCGTTTACACATAATTTCCATAATTATATATATCTTAGATATATATAATGGAAATATACAAGAGAAATAAGCCATAAGTCTGGCAATTTTTTTTGCGAACAAAGAGCAACACGAAATATCTAAGATGTACGATTGAAAGTGTATGGAATGTACTTTTGAAAGAAACCACCAGATTGTGTATGTGAGAGAGCTGCGTGTCTCAGCACGCTCCGAAGTTCAATTGGTGAGCGAAGTTGTCAGGAATGGAGGTCATGAAGAGTGAACAATGTGCTTATATAGAATTTCTCCGCGGCAGGAATGCAGAGAATGCTTCACAGAGCTACGGGAAGTACTGGGTACGCGTGGAACAGTGGCGAGGTGGACAGGGGCCTTCAAACGGGGCAGAATGTCGACGACTGCATTCCCTTCTTCCTGAAATTTTGCCAGAATGACGCGACATGTTTCGTAGTGATATACTTATTGATGTGAAACGCACTTTGCACACATCTTCCGCATGTTTAGATACTCCTGTAAAATGCGTTTCACTACTTTTATCAGAATTCCCGCTTTTTAATTGCAGAAGTGTCAGCGCCTACCACCACCATCCTTGTCCGCGGACACAAAATGCCCATTGCGCAGCAGATCCGCAGTCGGCATTACTGCTTTGGGCCGTACGGGACTAACCAAAGGAAAACTGTGATACTGTATAAAGATCATGCAATCCTTAGCACGAGTGCGTATGGTAGGAACTTTGACTATTTATCTAGAGTGGGAAGATGCATTATGTAATACACAGCCACGGGTGGCCGAGTTGTTAAGGCGTGGACGCGGGAGGTATGGGGTTCGATTCCCACCAGGATCGTCCTCCCTCACTGAGGTTTTTCTCAGTCCTCATAAACGGCAAATGCCGGAATGGTACCCTAAACTTAAACCTGGAACGCTTCCTTCCTTTAAAAAAAAGTATTCTTTCCCAATTTATCATTTCATCTCATGTGTCATCAGTGCCCACCTCCATCTCGCCTCAGTAGCAAAAACGAGCGTTAAACACCAATTAAAAATATCTAATACAATAACATATTTCCGAGATCTAATATTTTTCATGTAATAATTCACTAAAGTTACTATATTTAATTAAACTGTCGTTTTTTTCTAGAAATGTATCTCTTGAACCACTAAAAGCATAATTCTAAAAAAGCTCATTTTAAAGCCTATAATTTGTTGAAAATGATGTTTTGTAAAACATGTCATTAGTTTACAAACTTAGAATAAAATCTGAATAATTTTCCCACAAAAATAATGAAAAAGATGGCTAATTGCAAATTATTATGACAAAAATATATGGGTGTTATATTTGTGCTCCAAATTAAACGGGTTTAGGAAATAAATATAGCTAAATGTACAGCCCTTATCACACGGCGAGCACTCTCAAGTCAAAGTAGTATATCTGACTTCTCACTCAGCTCCCAACTAGTAAAACCCAAATAAGTTTTAAGGAAATTATTTGTATGGCATTTCTTAGTGGAACACTGAAACAATTATACATTTTTCCTCAGATAAGAAGGGAGGAAGAGAGCAATCAGCTGATACATTTTTTTTTCTTTTACCCGGGGGGAAGTTTAACAAATATAAATTAATTGCTTTATGTTCTTGTTGAATTTTATGTTAAATGGCGCATCATATTTTCAATAATACAAGGGATAGTCAGTTAAGATTGAGAATGATTTTTTTATTTGCAAAATACTAGGCTTGCGTCAAGGTTGGTATGATCGTTTTCAAATAGTTCCCATTGAGTTGTATGCACTTGGCCCAACGTGTCTGCCAGTCCTGGAAAAGGAGCTGAAAACTTTTTTGATGTCTTCAGAACATGCTGCCCCTAGCTCGTTTTTGAGACGAGAGGACAGAAAAAAGTTACACGGAGCTAGGTCCGGACTGTATGGGGGTGGGGCACACATTCTATGTTTTTCTGAACAAATGCTGAGCAACAACTTAGGAAAAGTGAGAGATGTCATGGTGAAGGCAAATGGATATATTCAAGGCGTTTTCGTCGGACTAGTCAGATACTCAAAACAGTTGTTTGCGGGAGGACTTCATGTTGATAATCGTTCCACGACAGTTGAAGAACGAAATCACCTTTCCTGCCGACCCAGCAACATTGGCCTTTTTGGTGTCCGAGAACTAAGTGTTTTCCAGACTGAGCTTGCCTGTTTGCTTTTGGAAGCCAAGTTTTCACCTGCAATAATGATATTCAAGTATGCCAAGCCATGCTCCGCTATCAGACGCTGAAACTCCCTATACATGTCCACTAGCACCATCTTCTTCAGGTGTCAGCAATATCGGCACCCATCTGGCGCAAGTGTCTCATCTTGCTGAATGGTAAACACACTACCAAGGGAAAGCTGTCAACATATCTCAGTCTACCCACTTGATATTCGTCGATCTTCCCGAACAATGACGGCAACTGTTCTAATCACGGTCTCGTTCACTGCACTTTGGAGCACATTAACTTTGTTGTTGAAACACGGCCCTCCTTAAACTCCTTGAACTCCAAAGTGACTCTGATTGTGGTAGGACATCATCGCCACATGCTTCATGTAACATCACGTACGCTTCCATACAAAATTTCAGCAGACAGAAACGAACTTTCAGAGCAGCGTCTGAAGCGATTTCATTTTACACAGCCGGCTGGCATTCTGTATTAAGACTTTTTTTGTGCAAAAATCACATGAGATCAGTTCTTCTCATGAAAAATTGTTTCAATACCGAATCTCCACTGCCTGATGAAGTAATAATAATAATAATAATAAAAATAATAATAACAACAACAACAATTAGTCTTTATTGATCAGTCTTCGTATTAACGTTCTTTAAAATGTCTAGAATTATTTTTGCAGGTTTATGTCCTAATCTTCACAAATATATGACAATAACTAATAGAGTTAGAAAAATACCGGTTTTACATAATTATATTTCTCTATATCCTAGTTAAATATAACTATTCTCAAATCAATAGTAATTTGTGAGGTTCCTTGGTGTTCGATTTTGTATGAATTAGCCCATTGGAAATTCGTTTTGTTATAATTTGGTTAGACACACGCGCGCGCGTGTATATATATATATATATATATATATATATATATATATATATATATATATAAGAAAAATAAATATAAAGTAACACTATTAACAATGTAACAAATTAACAGTAATTATAATAGTAAAAACACCAAGAAAAAATCACACTTCAGATCGCTAGATCGCTATATTTCGGACTCGTGGAGTCCTTCTATGGCAAGAAGACAAGTCACTTGTCTTCTTAGCGATCTCAAGTGTGACTTTTTCTTAGTGTTTTATCCTTTTCTACTATTATAATTACTGTTAATATGATATATGTGTGTGTGTGTGTCTCATGTATAATGTACTGTCATATAATATTGATCACTTTATGCACAGAATATTATAATAATATTTCTGACGAAAGTATATATTAAAAGTGGCTAAATCAAGTATAGCGTTATTTTTTGTTTTGTCTGTTGGCAGACATGAGAGACTTCGGACAGCTCTCTAGCAAGACAGTGACAGAAGTTCTCATGTTGGAGATGAAAATGGCACCTGCTGCCAAAACCTACCTCGTATCTGGCTATCCCAGGAGCATGAGAGACGTCGTGGAGTATTCCGAAAAGGTAAGCATAAGGTTTAGAGTGAATACTTATAACTGAGTAACATTATTTGTCAGAGTTTGATGAAAGTTTTATTGCAACCATGCGGTCAGCGCGTTTCCGCAGATAACGTTAAGAGAAGTATTATAGAGAAGGGAGTGTTTTCTTTTGATATCATTTGCATTAATATTCCGTGATTATTAGTAGTTTTAATAAAATTTTAATTATGTCACTGCAGAAGCTCTTTTTTTTTTCTTCTTCTTCTCTTCATTTCGCGAGCACTTATCCATTTAAACTTCTATACTTTAGGAACTATTTGCTCTAGAAGGTTGTGATTTGTCTTCAATGATAGAAAAAGTTGCATTTCATAAATTGACTACGTTTGTTTCCATGACACCATCCTTTGTTTTTTTACATTGCTACAAAAAAAAAAAAAACATTTTTCCATTTTTTTAAGATCTGTATTAGCTATCACTTTGAAACTTGTACCATATATTCATGATATTATTGTGATGATGTGACTTTATTATGGTTGAGCTAGGACAAAATGTGTCAATGCAAAAAAAGTTAAAAAATAGAAAAACACTGAAAATAATTTATAATTTTCTTCTGAGTCATGATATGGTAGTGAAAATAGATTAGCAGACTTCAATTACGTGCATCTGTATGCTGTAAAAGTTATGTTTCATTTGGTTACAATAGTCCTTGAGAAAATGGGAACTGAAGTTGATAAGTTTAACATTACAAGGATAGGTCTTTCATACTGCCTTTAATCTCGGCTTACTAGACCGGATTTTCTATTTCTCACATGAACTTTTCTATCAGTTTTGCAACGTTACTGAGAACACCGTGAGGTTATAGTGATTGTCGTAACTCTTATCGACTTTTCTAGAGTGTTTGACTCAGTATAAACAAACTGCATTTATCTGAGAACTCGATCCAGTGGTTTCATTCCTATCTCATTGGCCGACTACAGTGTGTTTCATCTTGGAGTGTGTAGTTTAATGCGTTTATTATTATAGTTTAGTCAAGCAACAGTGCCGAAAGTAGGCAAATGTAGAAGAGCTTGGAACTGAACAGTTTTCAGTAAAAGAAGAAAGAATCTCCTATGCTTTGTGTAAGATCGAATTTAAGGGACTAAAACTTAAGACGGGAGTACTTATTGTTGTTTAATTAATTTATACATTACGTCACTCTAATATGTGGAGGGTTTAGTTGAACTGTACACTCCATATAGGACATATACATATAACCAATGTAAATTTGGTTATATTTCACTCCAAATGTTCCGAACGGCAGTGTGCTACATTTATGTTCCATCTGATGTACTTTGTATGTCTGAAACCTGCTCTTGTTTACCTTGGACCGCTGGCAAAGTTCAAATTCACCTATACTACGGTTGAAGCTTTGGCAACCTTGCGTCCATGATAGGAGAGGTTTCATGCTTACTTATGACTTAACCCGCGTATATTAAATATCACCGGATTCATAAATTAGATTAGTACATTCTAATACAAAAAGTAAAAATGACTCCAATTAAGCAATAGTACAATTTCATTACATTTCTTAGGATTATCAGGAATAACTCTTTCTGAAACTCATTTAGACGTTTCATTTCTGTGGGCTCATTGCTTTATTAGGAGATTTCGTGACCCACCCATAGATTGAGAACGCTAGCACATACTGCAAACCTCCCCTGGGTCTTACAACTGCAAACACATGACTGTTACTGCTGATTCTAAGCCAGCAAATACTTAAGACTGTAAAGCTGAATCATTTGTATTGAACAATGAACTGCTACTCTCTAGAATGTTTCACACATTTCAGTAAACTATACACGTATTAGTCTCCGAAATGTTGCAGGTGGTATACTTGCGTGATGAAGTTGTTTTACGATTCTTTCATCATACATTTCCTCCAAGCAGAAAAACCAGGAAGCTATACCCAAAGGTCAAAGGTCGAAGGAGCTGCACTTTTTGCTGCACTCCTAATCGATAAGTTTACCATTGTGTTACAGAAAAATGTCGGATAAGCCATCAACATTAACTTAAGTGAGCTTCCGTCTTGGGCCGGTCAATGCTCTACCATCTTTTGCTTGCTAGGTCAATAATCTAACAGTTGGCATTAAAGTTAATATTTTCAGATTAATTTCCTTGATCTAGCTATAAAAACACACGATATTATCTTTTAAAAACCGAGATTATATGTGTAAATGATTAGTATTTTCTCGGCAGTTTAGTTTATGGGGCTTCTTTAATGAGGTTTCCTTCGGCCCAAATTGACGATTTATGGATAAATTCATGCATCATTCGGATGTTCTTTAATAACTCAGGTTCATTAGCGTCCCACTCAATACAAACCGTGAAACAACTGGAAAATTTTTCTGAGAGACCTTTCTCTGTTGAGGATCTTTTACGTGCCGTAAATCTGCGACACAGGACCCACGACTTTACTTCCCTTCCGAAGAAAGCATACTTAGGATTTTTACGCCCAAAAAGAAGAAAAAGATAGTCATGTTTATATTTTAAAATATCATCTTAGAAAAATATACATATTAATAGTAACTTAAATTATTTACATCTACAAGATTTACAAAATGATAACTTAATAGTATTTACATTTAGTATATTTACAAAGTTGCATTATTTTTTGATCGTAAGAAAATCTCCTCTTACAGAAGAGGTGAGTGATATGGTGTGTGTTCTTAATGCTAATCTGAACTTATTTTTATTAGTGTGCAGTTCTTTCATTAACAATTAAGTGAAATAATACTACACCATTGTAGTAAGCATCTTTTTGTAGTGCCTTCAACTTGTTTGTAAGTTCTGCCTGTGTTTGAGTTCTTTGCTGTGTATATCTGAGTTTTTTTTATCAATCTGAGTTGTCTACTAAAACAAAAATAACAGATATTTTTATCGTGTTTAATGCCCGTTTTTACTACTGAGACACCACAAGCGGTGGAAACTGATGATACATGAGATGAAATTATATACTGGGAAAGGATTTGAGGAAGGAAACGTTCCAGACCTAAGTTTAGGGTACCTCCCCGGCATTTACCATTTATGAGGACTGAGGAAAACCTGGAAAAAGCCTGAGTCAGGGAGGACGGTGCTGATGGGATTCGAACCCCTGACCTCCCGCTCACGAGTCCGTGTCTTAACGACCTCGGCCACGGTGGTAAAGTACAGCTAGAATATACTCACAAGCTAATGGTAAACTTCCAAAAGCTATGGGTAGTGATTTGCAGTGAGTTGATAGTTTTACCTCTACTATTATTCTTATTACTCTTTTTGTATAAGAATTATTGTTGCATTTCCTGAATTTCCCCACAACAGTATTCATTAAGTCATTAAGGAATGGAAGTAAGCACAAAATAGTGTTTTTACGATGCTCTTATTTATAAAATGAACTACCGATCTTGTTTAGTTTGGGTAAGATGTAATCAATACAGCGTTTCCAATTCATATTATGGCCAATCGCAAGATCGAGAAATTTTGCCTTACTACATTCGATGTTTTCATTGCAGTCATGCCGTTATCTTCAGATCTGCAACATTTTTATTTTTGTGTGAAAATGAATGTATTTAGTTATTTTCAAAAAGTATATCATTTGTTATTCTTTCTACTCTTATTTTCCCCACTTTCTTCCAATTTTATTGCATTAAATTAGTATCTTCTTTTTATTTTTATTGCTTCTGGGTCATTCCATGTAAAAGCAACACATTCCAGAATTTTCTCGAAAAATTTTACAAAAGCAATATAACTTTTCAACTATTGATAAACAAATTGCCTGAATACTATTGAATGTATATAAACATTTTCAAGTAAATCTGAAGAAGTCATGTTTCATTTTGTCAAAAATCGTGTTGGTTTTCCATGGTATTATCATTTTGCGTTCTCTTTTCTCCTTTATTTCTTTTCCTATATATATCCTTCTCTTCTTCTTCCCTTGCTATTGCTCCATTGATGTTCCTTTCTGTTATTTGCGTAGATTTTTTTGGCCATCTTTGCTTGTCATTTGCATTTATTACTCGCATATTGTCTTTCTCCTTCTTCATTTACTATTTTGTTATTTTTATCCCTTTTCTTCTTCTTCTTCCATTTTCTTACTCAACTTTCTTTTTCTCTCTCTTTGTAGCTTCTTTCTTCATTGCTTATTTTATTTCTCGTAGTTACTTGTGGTTATCTCCCACTATAATGTATTTCTTTTCTTATCTGCATTCTCCACTTCCTTTCTAGTACTTTCCCCTCTATCTTCTCTCTTTTTCCTAGCGTAAACTCTTTGCTACTTTCCTCTTTGTTCTTATTTCCTATGTAGTAGGTGGAGACAGTTCATTTTTTCTATAACTAGCAGGCAGGACATAAAGATAGTCATTGATATTTCTGTTCTCACGTTTTCCACGTAGTTTATCGACCAGTATGTAAGTTACAGCAATAACGCTAACACGCATCGATCTGTTTATTCTGGTCGCCTAGTAACAGACGCCATACAAACCGCCTGTCTTTAAATACCGACAGCCAACAGGTTGCTATAACTGCTGCACGTTCATCCAAGCGCCGATCCTGGCCGGATTTGAGCCCGCGATCTTGGGTTTAGGAGGCAAATATGGTTATCACTACCAGGACCGGCAAAATGTTTCCACTCATACTTGTCTATAATTTAACTTGCTCTAACAACGAGACAATGGAAACACGTTCAGCTGAGATTGTTATAGGTATATCACAATTAATTTAACAATTCGTTAGCTTGGTATGAGATACCGCCTCCCTGGTCTAGTGGTTAGCGTTGCTGACTGCTGGCTAGGAGGCACGGGTTTGGTGCCCGGTACCTACTTAGAATTTTTCCGAGCAAGGGAGGTCTGGAACGGAGTTCACCCAGCATCGTGAGGACAACTGGGAAACTGATGCAGAGATGGCTATGTTCGATCTCGCAAGCAGCACATGCTGAGTGCTGATAACATGCTACCCTGCAATACTGCACTCTACCAACGTTGTCATGTGTCGGAGATAGAAGACACAGCGGTCGTCCGGGTAGGTCAACAGCCCTCCTTGGGCTACGGCGAGCCATAGATAGATAGAACTAGACATGAAGAACAATTTGAGACAAAACTTCAACCGCCAGTGGAAGAACATGAATACAAAATGTACTAGGACAAATCAAATATAAACCTCTTTTTTGTAATTTATTCAAAAACAAGGAAATAAAAAAATGGGGTGCATCTCATTTTCATGATTAACAAACACATTTTCCCAACGAATAGGAGGCTACTTAATCCCATTATCGAAGAAAGACAGGGGTGGGGTTCCCAGCTAGTTGTGCGTGAACGCTCCCAACCTTCATCTCTGTGAATGCTTCCTCAGATCAAACATATGGTAAGGAGGATGTTCCCTGCTATCCAGTTGATTTCCTTCAGTGTTTACCTTGTCAAAGCAGCTGAATGAGGAGAAGAACTTCTCAAAGCGGTTATTGGCGTCTTTTTCATCGATAATCCATGTCTCAACCAGAAGCTGGCAATAGACTGTTCGAAGCTCAAGAGAACCTTGCAAGCCGACAGAAGCGGATTCCCCCTCTTTTCCTCCACTCTTTGTTCGCTTGCTTCAACTCAAAGTATAGCTGTGTCCTATTACATCTCACGTTACGATCTTCCTTGATCGCGGTAATGAGCTAGAAGCCTTTGATCCTCAGCGAGAATTCGAGGAACCCTCCTTGTCAAGACTTTTGTGCAATTAAAGTCACCTGAACACTTCCAGTAACTTATCGCAACCTCAGAAGGATTTCAGAAATGGTCAAACGTCAGTCACCTCGATAACGTTCCGAAGGTCCGAATGTTTGTTTCCGTTATGCTCGCCCAAGGTCCACGTTAGTGACTTTTTACACGGGTTCTCGTCCTTCTAGAAAGTATGTTGCCATCCATTCACTTGTGTCTTAGGCTTGCAAACTGTACTCTTAATATGCGCAAAATTCCGACAGTTTTATCCCCTTCCGCAGTTGATGAGTGCTGGAACGTGATGCTGCTAAACGAAACGAAATAGCTGTCCAAAGCGAACCCGTTTCTCCCTTACTCTTGGAACCCCCTGTCTAGAACAGAAATACTAACAAGCTGTAAAATAAACATTTCGGTTTTTATTTGATTCTCCTCAAGTGGTAAAAACACCTGCGGCTATTTTACAAACGTTTTAATTTCACTAATCTACAGATTTGTCCTTTTTCACAAATGCACCAAACTTATCATCATGAAAGATAACAAAACTTATAAACAGAAAACTGTAGACTGACCTGCCCTCCATTCAGTTAATAACAATAATACCAACATTTGAATATTTCTTTAAATTAAAAAGATTTGCTATATTTAAAATAAAATGAAATGTATTTAACAGACAGGATTCTGGATTGCATTGTAATAAAGGAAACTCCAGTCAAGCGTTTTGGAATTCATGCCTCTCGGCTTATAGGGATTCACGAAAGTCTTTAAGTACGAGCAAAGCCATTAAGCAAGTTACAAATTGATATGGGGTACTAATATCTGAATTACTCACCTGAGACTATTGCCACTAGATGGCAGCATTAGCCCGGTGGCATTTGACACGAGACAATTGCTGTTTACAATAGCGAAACTGAAGTTGCAAGATGACGGCGTCTCTGAGTTAGTGTACAGCGCTCTAGAAATACTTCCTATGTATGTATCTGAGAAGTTCGCTTAAAGCTGTTAACAATTGAATTTCTCTGCAGGGCGAACACCGCTCGATCGGCCAACGGAGATTGTCACAGAGGCGAATTTGCAATGAGTTGAAGATTTAGTCCGAGCAGACAGACTGTAGCCCCTGCTATTGTTGTCAGCATGCCATGGCCTACCTCATAATTAAACCTCGGATTTTTAGGCAAAGACATATGTAGTCCCTTTAGGAAAACTACAAAAGAATTGCATATGTTTGTAATTTATGAAAAATGATACTCATTAGGAGCGCTTTTATAGTGCCTAAAAGGGCCTAAAATAGGAATCATTCCCTATTTCTGTCATTTTGTACCTAAAACTGCTGAATAGGTAATTTTTAATAATTAATATAGCTTACTTATGAATAACTTGTGTTTAAATTTGTTTCACGCATGGAACGGCACCACATTGTTGTGCGAAGCCTACAATCGAATTCGCGTCAATAATGAAAAGCTAACCATTCACGGCTGGCCGCGCCAACAATTGACATGCTTCTGATTAACTTTTTAACTACCACCCGTGTTGCATGCTTCAATGCCAATGCGTAATAGACAGTTTTAAGTTTCATTTCTAGTTTTCTTCTCTGTGTGTGTGGTTTGATGCTCATAGCAGTGTGAAGAGAAACAATGTCAAATACAAGTATTCGAAATCTTCTTTAATTCGTTGCTGCTTGATGAATGATAATGATCTTATTTACGAAAGGGAAATAATTTTCTTATTTATGTAACAAACATGTGAGAATTAGACATTTTCTTTGTAACGGTAGTAAAGCCTCTGACTAATTTTTAAGAAATATAAAATAATAAAATTGTTGTTCTTTGGAGCTATAAAATTAAACAATAATAATATACCAGAATATCAGTTTCGTCTTATAATATCGATGCCAGTAGAAAGTTAAAATTCTTTTAACAGACAAGAAAGAGACCAAGCCTAACTGTTGAAAACTCGGAGAAAGTCTTGATGATATATTGTGCTGCATATTATGAAAACAAATAACATGTGATGTTTATAGCGTTTATAGTCATACTCATAAAAATGTAAAAATACTTTCTTGCATTAATTAAAAAAGTAGTACCTAATGTAAACATTTTGCGCCTTATTTTAGATGTCAAAAACAGAAATATTTTCTTGCTTACAATTAAAAAATACTTTTCTAACCTATTTCAGGTATCTAAAGCATCTAAAATTCCGAGCTCTACTCAGGTTAGGTTTTCACGATGAAGTAGAACGCATGCTGAACCACATAACACAAAATGCATTACATCTCAATCGTAACACGATATGCTGACGCGAAATGTCAAAAGTGATCAGTTCACCCTTATCAGCAGTTGAAACATCCTGCGTCGCCTGCGAAAGAGCGAGAGGCGAATCATCAGCCGAGAAAGCGATGCTCTCAGTCTTCTGGAATCACCAAGGCATATTGTTCATCGCATTTGTCTCAATATGCCTACTCTACAGTAACATCCTCAGGAAACTCGTTAGGCCATTCAATGAAAGTGACCAGGACTCCAACGCGCGTCCTCGAACGCCAACAAGCAGGAAACTTTCAATGGGAAGTCCTCAAGCACCCTCCCTATAGTTCCGACCTTGCTCCAAGCGACTTTCATTTGTTGGGCACTCTTAAACAACATCTTTCTGGTGAACCGTTTCCTGACTTCAAGATGTAGAATGGAAAATCACCGCGTGGTTCCGACAACAACCCTAAGAATTTTATGTTGCTGCATTTCAAAGGCTTGTAAAGCAATGGGACATATGTGTCAGTGTACAGGGAAATTATAATGACTGTTTCACTTATATGACGTCATCTTAAAATCGACCAATGAAACGAAACGAAATGATTAATTTTGACCAATCAAAATGGATTGCTGAGTGAAATTATATATATTATCAAATCCGTTTTATCACCCGACGTGCACAGTTGTCTTGTGGTCAACTCTATACCTCCACTATGTAATTCCTGAGCACGCATTACTGATCAATTTTCTGTGTATTCAGTAATTGTATATTTAACTAACTTCATGTGTATTCACTCAAGCAATTATTTTTGCGTATTCAGCCAAACAGTCTGAAATAATTTTGTACATTATGTAACAATATCTGCCTAAGCAACCATTAATCCTAACAAGCACTTTGTTCTGAATGGTAAAATGTTTTCGTTTTGTTTTTCTCGGTTGGTATTAATAAATCGAATGGTAGCGATTGTAATAGTCGACTTTCGTCTATTTTATTCTCACGGTTTTTTGAATAGGTAGGTATTCTTAAGTATAACATTTTATATAATTGTTAATAATCCGTGCGCGGGTTTGAAATATAAATTACTTTTATTCTTATTCTATTCATGAAATAGTTCCAAATTCGTATTTGGCTCTTCTCTATCAGCATTACTGACAATTGACATTCGTCTGTTGCTAGATGGCTTGAAAAGCTTAAATATTCATAAAACAAATGTACAATTATTACAATATTGTAAGCCAAGTTTACAGAATTATATTTAAATTCTTATATTGTTGGTGGAATAGTACTAATAAATATCACTCGATATTACTTGTGATAATTAAATTGATTTCTCTTATCAGTACTCTTATTGGCGACTTACCGTAGTATCAAATATTGATTCTGTTCATTTCATAGCCTCTGTGGCTAGTTGATGAAATAGCAATAAGGATATATACTTAGATTAACACCTTCCTAATTTCCGTGTTTGTCAGTGATATAACATTTTATTCAGTGCAATTATTATGCCCGGAAAACAAACGTAAGCGCCCCGTCTGTTCCGATAGGACGAAAATGATATTAACTTTGTGAACTTACAGCTACTAGAACCATAACATTATCCCCATTTTAAAACCTTGCGATAAATGTCAAGGTAGCCGTTCTTAACTTCAAGTCAGGTAATTTTATCGAGTAAAACGATGTCCTTGGACGGCACCTTGCGCCATTGCATGCAGTCTAGCCAAAAAAGAAAAAGCTCTAATTGTTTATATATATAATAAGAGAAGTAGAGCTTTATAAGAAACAGCAGGGTGTCGTGCTGTTTCAAGCGACTTGCCGTGACATTTGCTGCAGTCAACATTAACTCCCGATTTAAGTTCGTCGTTTCTAGGTAAAACATCTAGAAAAACGCGACTTGCATCTGTAGTACATTTACACGAAGTTCGTGGTCATTTCCGGGACCAGCTCTTCCATAGATCAAGTTTAACTATAAATTGAATTTATAGTTATACGATAATAATTAGCAGTTAATGTTTAAGTAATTACGATTATTAATCTCTAATATGAAGATATTAAATGCGTTACATTTGAATCCCTGTTTTCTCAAATGTTGGCTGAAATAAAAATGGGAACTTTTTATAGTTTAAGCGGCTATATTTCTTTGGATTGCTTATGCACATTCATCTTAACATATAAAAAAAAAAAAAAAACAAACAAATACACGTGTCTTTTTATAGGAGCCATCGTCTATTTTAGTAAACCACCACGCTGTTTTAAATTCAGTAATTAAGCGAGAACATCATGCAGGATAACAATATAGTGTTATTAGAGTAACAAAGACATATTTAATATTGTAATAGTTACTATTCTCCGGGATAAGAAGACATAAGGTTGTTAAACATAGACATTTCGCCAATATTACTAAACCTGCACGCAAGAAATAAGGACGTGGCAACAATTCAAGAAACTGCTATTTTACCAAACAGATTAGCAAGCTATAAAATGCATATTCCTTTATACAAAGGTCAGTGTGTAACCTTCGGTAGTTAAAGAAACTATGTGAGATGTGTTTCCTGTTGACAGCAGTGGAAAAAACGCGCCTTAATTAGTAACTACAGCGGAAGTTAGCTCCGGCTCCCATTGTTGCACTTTCCGCAAAACGCTAATTGATGAAATTCGATAGATACAAAATCTTAAGAGTTGTATAAACCATGCGCGTTATATTTAACTCCATTCATGTCGTGTGTAGAAATTAAAGAAGGTTAGCAGCTTTTTCAAAACTCGAAAAATGTACTCGCTCACTTACCACAACACTCAGTAGATGCTATGCACTTCTTACCTAGTATACAACTAAAAGTTTAATCAGTGAAATAAAATGCAGAGCAGCTGCAAACAGCTGCGTATTCATTGTTAGCGAATTACGAAGGATTGTAGCTATTGCGTTGTACCCATGAAAATATTTTTTTAAATATTTCTTCAAATCTCCATCGATCCTAACTTACTAGGCACCAAAAAAAACGACACACACACAATATGCATATATTATATGTGTGAGTTTTTTTTTTTTTTTTTGAGTGGTGTTTAACGCCTGTTTTTACTACAGAGGCACCACAGGCGGTGAACACTGATGATACATGAGATGAAATGATACATTGGGAAAGGATTTTTTTCAAGGAAGGAAATGTTCCAGGCCTAACTTTTAGGGTACCTCCCCAGCATTTGCCAGTTATGAGGACTGAGGAAAACCTGGAAAAAACCTCAGTCAGGGAGGACGCTCCTGGCGGGATTCGAACCCCAGACCTTCCGCTCACGAGTCCGCGTCTTAACGATCTCGGCCACCCGTGGCGGTATTATATGTGTCTATTAATACTCTAATGGCCGCAAATTTTGTTTTTTCTCAATTAAACTTGGCATATAACCATCAATTAACTCATCGAGTTCGTTAATCAGCAAAATTCAACCATTGGAGATGGGGGTTAATCTAAAGCGAATATTTAAAAATCGCTCTAGCAGCAACACTTTTTTTTGTCAACGAAACTTAGTATATGTCATTGAAATAAAAAAAGTATATTTTACGAAAATAAGCGAAATCAGACTATTTGGAGGGGGTATACCTGAAACCCAAAATTGAAAAATTACACTAGCGGCACCAATATTTACTGAAAATCGTGGAAATCGGGCCATTAGGAGGTGGGTGTACCCGAAAACGGAAATTTAAAGAGTGAGGGTTAAAACGAAATTGAAAAATCACTCTAGCGGTCGTAATTTTTTTTCCTCAATGAAACTCGCTTTAGGGCATTAAAATAAAACGAGAATATTCGTTTTCAGTAAAATCAGATTATTAGGAGTGGGTTTTACCTAAAACACAAACTTTAAAAATCGTTCTGGCGCATCCATATTTTTAGCCATAAAATTCTGTGTATTCCACTTAAATAAAATAATAAAATAGTTTCTGAAATTTATGGGGCAATTAGAAGTAGGGGTATACATAAAAAAGAACAAAAAAGAAAGAAAGAAAGAAAGAAAGAAAAGAAAAAGGAGCGTTCTATGGTTTAATTTTTTATCAATTGTTTTAAAATAAAAGGACAGACTAATTTATCATATAAACTGTATTTATAATGGTGCTTGTTTTATATTTGACAAAAGCATCACAGTGAAGACAGGAGGACAGCAACTGTGAAATATTAATCTAATATGTGTGTGAGAATTATATTTGTATGTAAGAGCGCTCTGTAATAACCTTCAGAAAACGTTTACGTTACATGTTAATAACATTTAAATTAAATTTAAAAGCCAATGAAAATCGATGGAATGTTCGATTGTATATTGTTGATTGTGTATATTTGCTTTGTAGATTGTAAATGTGCTATGCCCCTTGCGCCTTCTCATCCACAAGGCTTTCAGGGGAGTTTCCGTCATGGTGTGGATTGGTATCAGTGTGGAAGCCAAGACGGAGTTTTGTGGAGAACGGGGCCCTGAATGCAAAGCGATACATTGAGAAAATTCTTAGGAGCATGTTATCCCTTATGCTCCTTATGTTGGCAATGATTTCCGCTTCATGCATGAGAATGCTCATCCACATGTACCCCACATTGTGACACAGTACTCGCGTGAAGGGATTCAGGCCCTAGTTTGGCCAGCACGAAACCCTGATCTCATATTTGGGATATGATGAGGGGGAAATATTCGTCAACCTGTGAACTTCGGGAGGCTTTTCGTGAGCAGTGGGGGGCCGTACCGCGAGAAAATCAAAGGACCTTGATCCCCAGCATGCCTGTAAGGTTGCAAGCTGTGATAACAAGCTAGAGGAGGAAACATCCACTTCTAAGAGTGGCACTGAGTGTTGAAAGGTGTGTCGTTGTGTTACCCTACAGGTAAAAACGAGACCACAATGAAATGTAATTAACTTGGCATTAATATTCATGCTCATACAATATACAAAATTATAGACTCAAAGTGATATCCGAATACATAAGAGCGGTCGCAAAATGTTTGAAAAAGTATTTAATGTTAAAAAAAAATTAACGTAACTATATAATAATGAGCAAAACAAAAAATAGGTTTACAGATTTATTCACATAACACAAACAATAAATATATACAACTTAAACATTAACAGAAGCTAGAGCTCAACTATCCCTGCATGGAATTAACAAAAAACAAGACATATGGCGTCAGTATAAACATTATCGTCATCTAACCTATAGCCCCAAAGGCGTTGGAAAATGTATTATAACAAAGGAAATGCGAGTACATAATTGTATACAGAAAGAAATAGCATTCATGAATATATTCATGAGATAAACAAAGCAACTGTTTCCTTTTCTGTTAGATAGCTATCAAAAGTCGCGCTTGGAAACGGCTCTGCGAAAAACCTGGTGTCAGCAGACTTGAATGGACACCATAAATGTTTAGTGCTTTCACAGGTTAACTCCTCTATTTAAAATGCCATTCGAAATTCAATAAATATTATTTCTATTGATATTAACAAACGTGGGAAACATTAGACTAGCATTAAATGAAAATGTTTAAAAATCAAGGAACTAATGCGTTGTACGAGGGCATTCTGAAAGTTCTAAATATTTATGAGAAATACGATTTTCCAACTTTTTGATATCATCGGTAAAATAAGACTTATCCAACTGTGAAAATAAGCGTCTTTTCTCAGCTTCAACCAATCATTTGATGTGAATCTTCGTTCATCCAGTTATTCTTCAGATTTGGTAACAAAAGGTAATCGCTAGGAGCCAAATCTGAAGAGAACTTTCTTTTTAGCAATATGTCGACTTTTAGCCTGCGTAACATCCTTCAGTTAGTCCAGTAGTGAAGCGTAATACCCTCTGGTGATAGTTCTACCTTCTGGAGTTAGTCTACGAGCACCACACCATGAGAATCCCAGAAAACCGTAGCCATGACTTTTCCTGCAGATGGAAACTTTTGATGCACTTTAACCTGTTGCCACCCACTGTTTGGAATGCTCCTTAGTCTCGTCTTCGTCTCTGGTGTGTCGGTTCTGGTGGTGTAGTGGTAACTATACTTGCCTCGTAAACCCAAGATCGCGGGTTCAATCGCGGCAAGGATCGATTACTTTTTTCGGGCGTAAAAATCTCAAGTATGGCTTCCTTGGTTAAAGAGCGTCCGTAAATAAACCAAATCAAGTATCTGGCATGTAGTAATGAATCATTTTCACCTACTGTTATGAAACGGTGGAGAAATTCACTGGAATTTCTCACACCAAAAACTTCTTGCAACAATCAAGGTCTTCGCAATGTCAGCCAATTCGCTTACCTTCAGCATTGAGTACTGTATTGTGAATATTTGTCACAATTACGTCGGTCGTCACAGTTTTGGGATTCCCTGAGCGCTCATTACGCTCATCTTAAATTGAGCAGCCTGCTTTTTAACCATCGAAAACGAAGGGACAATATTCTTTATTACTTTATTTCATCACAGCTCGTATTTCAGTTTTAACCAAATTATAGAAACTTTTAACACTAGTTTATTTACATGATCGTCACAAATAAGTGACTACACTTACTCGCCTGAAACTTTACAGCGCGTCATCTAGGATGACTTAATAACCATCATAATTTGGCCAACTTCAAGAAATTTGTGAGTCAGGCCCAGAACTTTTAGAATATATGGCTCGTTTATGTTCTATGACGCTTTTGCTGTTAAAAAAGCCGATGAAAGTGCATTTTACAACAGCAAAGAAGATATTGCTAATTTACTAATGGGGTTAAGCATATAGAAGTAAGATGAGAGGGAAAATATGGATTAAAATCACATAAATAGGGACAGCCATTTAATAAATAATAATAATAATCATACAGCAAATAGGGATTAGAAGAATAATGAAACTAGTATACATAAAAAGTAAACACAAAAACATACAAAATCAATAGCAATGTGAGAATAATAACAGCAACTTAAAAGTCAATTATCGGAATGGTAAATAAAGAAAAACAAAATGGTGAACATTAACATGATAAAAGTATAAGCGTTGCCGTTAATAATAATTTGCACACCTTTCATGTAAAGCTTGAAAATACGTATTTTACCCGTTTACTGCAATCAATAAAACATAGTTTTTACACTAGATGTCACCGCAGAGGAGCGGTAAAACGTACAGCTGAAATAACGTAACTAACTTAAGCGAACATCTAACCTAACCTAGCCTAAGCAAATATTAGTTATTACAGGGGTGCTCGTGAAACTTAAAGCTAGGCTTTGAATTACGTTATTATAGATCACAGTTAGATTTCAGTTAACGATTTAACTGTCCAATCCCATAATTTCATCAAAGTGTATATAATAAAATTATATAAAGGCTGCAGCGCTGAGAAATGATAGAGAAACATATATTGACTTGTTTTATTTACAGACGCTCTTTAACATCTCAGGTCATCAGCTTTCCATTCAATTCAGGGTGTGAAACGGCCGATAAATTTTGCTCAGAGGTCTCTTCTTTCAGGCTTGAGGTTCTTTTTTGTGCCGTACTTAACTTTCCTTCCTAGGAAGCCATATTTATGATATTTACGCCCGAAAAAATCCATCGATCCTGGCCAGGATTGAACCCGCGATCTTGGGTCTACGAGGCAAGTGTGGTTACCACTATACCACCAGGGCCGACAGAGAAATGTATGAATGTGATGTCAGAGTGTATATAGTATGGGCAATTTGCATCGGTATCTTTGATGATATAGCTCCGAGTTGTTCGTACTTCTCAGAGAATCACCTGATGTCGCTGCAATAGCCGCAGCTAACACGTGTATTTTATGAACAGCTGTTAAACGTAGAAGTTACAGATTAATTAACTATAAGTGTAATTAAAATGTACTTTCTATTTAAAATAGACATGAAATTTCAAATATTTGTCACTGAAAACAATAGGATAATTATGTAGAACATCATAAGTTGGGTAAATAGTGTTTTTTTAACTCTGGTTTCCGGTTTTGCTTGTTTATTCGTAGTTTCTGAATGACAGTGAAACTTCTTTATGTTTATTATTATTATTTTATTCCTAAATGCATTATGTTTAGCTGAGAAAGTGTAACTTTTAAGAATTTTACCGTCATATAAATAAAGTTGGTTAAGGAGCTGGCGAGCGTAATTTAGTTTTATAATTGCCGCAAATGACAGATCTCTGAAAATCCTATTATATTTTCCGCGCTTCACAGCAGTTTTACCATATGATACCTATTACTCAATAATGGAAGTAGGGAAAATGATATGCAACGAGTATATAGCAAAGTGATGTGAAATTACTATACAAAGTAAACAATTCGATCTGGTAAAGAAGTGCGGTGGATACTTTTCCATCCATCCTTCCATACCTTTACATTCAACCAGAATATGTGTCCACGATTCCTCTTCCTCACAGATGGGCCAAATTCTCCGCTAATGTTAGTTGGCGATCTTAATCATCGTATGCCTTTAGTCTGAGTCACGCGAGCCCCTGCTTAGTGAGTTTGGTCTCTGTTTTTGATTTACTGCTCCATCCCCCAATCAACTTTCGGTCCCGACAATAATTTCAGCTACATCATCTCTCTGCATTGCGCAATCATCTGCTGCCTATCCATATCCCTCAAGCGGTTCTTAACCTTCCTCTGGCTCTACCCAAATGGAGCCCAGCTCCATTATTTCCAGTCTCTTTCTTAATTTTCATGGCCATTCCTAGCTGTTCATGGTAGCATAATGCTTTAATTAAAGTTGGGTTTCCACGCAAACTCCGCTGCCAGTACTTCATTACTCTGATTTTACACTCTATTGTCTCGCTGTGGGCCCCGAATTTCCTGTTAGTTCCGCAATCCGCAGCGAGACCCCTCTACCAGTCCCCAAATTCCATGTTTTAATTGAAGTAGGTCCTCAGTAGGTCTTAGTTCCCAATCCAAATTTCTGCCCTATATCATTGTAGATCTTATTATGCCCAAAACAGTTTTAGCAGTTAAAAATGCAGCGACAAGTAAAATATGTTTCAGTTATAGTATCAACAATCTTGTTGCAGAAATCAAGACCCACACGAGGTAGCTAGTATTTAATTTAGCATGTCTGCTATTAAAATACCAAATGTGACGAAGTTCTTGCGATTTTAGAATTCATCTTAGCAAAAATTAATATACAAATAAATTGTTTAACCTTGAAATAAAGTTTGGGGAGCAAATGAAATATTATAAGAAGTAGTTGTTTCAAATCACACCCAGTGAACGCATGGTTGTGGTGCAGGAGGAGTGTGCTAAATAGTACGGGTCCACGCCTCAACAAGAAAGGCCGCACATGTACCGTATGCCAACAACTCTTCACCGTGAGCTAAAATAAATGTTTATAAGGAGTGTTAATTATTGTAAGCTCTTTCCTATAGCGGACCATATTTTTCAAATTTGAATATTCCATTTAACGTGTATTTCCATATTTTAAAGTCATTGTAGCTCTTTAAAATGCTCTACAATGAAATAAATACCCCTTGGTTAAAAATAAATTGGCTATACACCATTATAAAAGTTTTCACAAAGAATGCAAAGTATAATTTCAATTTGTGTTTTTGTAGTGTATAGTTCCAGTTGTATTTATTTTCAAATGTGCAGTTTTTATTAAAATGCCAAATATTAACATTTTTGGGAATGGCAATTTCATATTTTGCAGAAATTAACCTCGATTGATTCTTCATATATTCAAAAATTTTGTTTGAGTTCAAATTTTTAAATGCTTGTCTGATTTGAGAGGGAATGTTCCATATTTTCTACTGTTTTCATATGCCTCCTAAAACTCGCAATTTTGACATACCTCGAGTTTCCTCTAAGTGTGCAAGTTATTTTTTATTGATTAACGTACCCAAGCTTTCTTTCCGGATTTCACTTAAAAGGATTCCAAAATGCTTCAATTTACTTTGATTTTATTGGCTAATAAGTTGGGAATTTACCACCACCTTTAGAGCACACTTCATTAAGCTTTATTCGTTTACGTTATTTTAACATTATGGTAAGGACAAGATATTTTGCATTAAAAGATATTTTCAAATACTCTAATACGGCATGACGCCGTTGCTCTTCTGCTGAATTACAAAAAAGTACAATATTTACTTGTACTAAAGTATCCTATACATAATATTTACAGGTATACGGGAATGTTAGGCGAGTTACCCTATCATATGCCTTTTCTAATCGACTTTTACTTTCACTTGCGCTGTTTTCTGTTGCCTGTGGGAACAGTGTGTAAAGAGCTAGTCAATAAACACTGTGCATGGTTTTATTTACTTATGAAACATTTTAGGTACGGTCAAGGTTGGTCTCGAAGCTACCCCCATTGAGCTGTGTGCTAGTCCTGGAAACAGTTTTTTGACATCGTCTTCAAAACCGCCTCCTCCTTCATCATGACTGCCGTTAATGAGCCAAAACTCTGGCCCCAAGCTCATTTTGGGTCGAGAGAACAGAAAAAAGGTCACAAGGAGCTAGGTCCGGGCTGTGTGGGGATGAGGCAAACGTTCTAAGTTTTTTTCTGGCCAAATGTTGAGCAACAACTTTGCAAACGTGAGGGCGTGCATTGTCATGGTGAAGGCGCCAACCAGATTAATACAGTTCGGGGCGTTTTCGTCGAATGTGTTCAAGCAGCAAGCTCAAAACAGTATTGTAATACTCCTAGTTAACCGTAGTTTGTGGGGGACTTCATATTGATAAACCATTTCACGAGAATAGAAGAACGAATCACCACAGGCTTTCCTGTAGATGGAACAACCTTGGCTTTTTTGGTGTTGGAGAACCAGGTGATTTCCAGACTGAGAATTTGCTTTCGGGATCGTAGTGGTGAAGCCAACTCCCATCACCTGTAATGATGAAATTCAGGTGTGCTTCCTCATGTTCCGCTTCCAGACGCCGAAGCTTCCGATGCAGGTTCACTCGCAACATCTTCTGTTCAGGCGTCAGCAATTTCGGCACACAATCGGTCCTGGGGTGTAGTGGTAACCACATTTGCCTCCTAAACTCAAGATCGCGGGTTTAATCTCCAGGACCAGGACCAGGACCGATGGATTTTTTTGGGCGTAAAAATCCTAAGTATGGCTTACTTCGGAAGGGAAGTAAAGCCGTGGGTCCATGTCGTACATTTACGGCATGTAAAAGAACCTCAAGCCTGAAAGAAGAGACCTCTGAGCAAAACATTTTGACTGTTTCACGCCCAGAATAGAATGGGACGGTGATGACCTGGGGTGTTAAAGAGCGTCCGTAAATAAATCAAATCTATAACATTTCGCCACTATCTGTCACAGGAGTCTCATGTATATGCGATTGTGTAGAATGCTGAACCCACTACTATGGGAAATGTGTAACATTTCTGTCACCTATCCACTGTTATTCGTAGATCTTCCCGAACAATGACGGCAGCTAGTTAATCTTGGACTCGTTCACTGCAGTGGTTGGAGCACCTAAACCATCTGCTTTGTTGTTGAAGCACGGGCTTCCTTAAACTCTTTGAATAACCGAAGTGCGGTTGATTGTGGCAGACCATCATCGTCATAAGTAGATTGTTTGAGCTCCTTGACCCTCATCACACACTCATTAAGATTTTCTTCAACAGATCCAGGTGGTGAGTGGAGTTATCCTCGTTAACTGGCGTCAGAAGATCCTGGAGAAGCAGATCGACTACGGTGCTAAACTGGGTCATGTAGTACTGAGCCTTGCCCGTATGGAGCTCAACAACTTCTACAAGAATGTGATGCCTGTCGCCGACTACTTCGACCAACGTGGGATGCTGTATGCCGTAAGTCTATTTCTTGCTTACTATGAGATCTCCAACTGGAATACCCAACCTTCACCAGATATAGTGAACATACTTTTACAAGTGAATGTTTGCAGAATGTACTGACCACCTAAACAGGAGAAGCTATAAGGTTAGGAAGTTACGGGGCAGGTAGGATCACTTCTGAATAATTTGTCTTGGAAATGTACTATGAGCTAAAGTAGTGTTTTGATGAATAGACTTTGGTGTAGGTTTTTGTAGCTGTTTCTGCTCAGTACTTATGTATGAGGGAACTCTTTTAATGCCACAAAATGAGGTTAGTAAAGCATTTAAAGCCATTCCAACAGTACAAGTATTGTATTTAAATAAAAACATTTTTAGATGTATTATTACTTACTGTTCATTGTCATCCCAAACATACAATACTTACTTACATACCATTTGATTTTATGGTCTTTCACCCTTCAGTGAGTATCAGGTTGATATAAATGTTCAAGGGGAAACTTTTTTTGAGCTTATCCAATCATAGATGTTGTCACTCAGTAGGCTGTAGAGGTTGCACAACCCTTTTTGGAAGATTCCTAAGGCTAAGAGTTTAAAGCCCAAGGGATCTGCACTTAAGGGAATTATAAAGTGAAAAGCCCAAGCTAGTAACTTTTTTCCGACATCAGGCCGGATACTTTTCAGACAAATTGTATATCAGCTTAAAAAAATATAAGACGGTTATCATTTCTTTTACTTCTATAAAAAAAAAAACAAAATAGAAACGCAAGATGCAAAATGGTGTTACAATTCATAGGCTCTATCAGGCAGGAAAGTCTGTACGGTATTATAAGATCTACTATTTAAGCTAATGATATTGAATATAGCCCTCGATATGGTAGTCCAAGCAAAATACGAATTGAGGCATTTGTTAAGCAACTCAAGACTAGAACTGAAATAAATCCAATCCGGTAACAAATAAGCTGAACCTGCAGATGAACAACAATTAGAGGGGTTTCCAAAGTTTTGTTGATTGTTGATTGGGTTTATTTACTGACGATCTTTAGCATCTCAAGTCATTGGATTAAATTCAGGGCGTGAAACGGCCAATAAATTTTGCTCAGAGGCCTCTTCTTTCAGGCTTGAGGTTCTTTTACGTGCCGTAAATCTACGACATGGAAACCACGGCCTTATTTCCCTTCCGAAGGAAGCCACACTTAGGATTTTCACTCCCGAAAAAATCTATCAACCCTGGTCGGGATTGAACCCGAGATCTTGGGTCTACGAGGCAAGTATGGCTACCATTAGACTAACAGTATCTACTTTCAAAGCTTTGTAACAAGGTATACATGTCATTATCTCAGTGCAAGGATGTAAAGCAAGGTAATCTGTACAGGCCTTCCGAAATTTCCAACATTTTTATGGTAGGTAGAGAAAAAATTCAATCGCCAAGTCGATGTTTTGAAACCTTTTTGGATCAGCTGATACGGGAAGATTTATCTGGTCTTTGTTTCTCTCAGGTCAACCATCCCTCTCTTCAGGGGAGGTGAATGAATGGACCTTCCAACATGCTTCTGTCCTTTCACAAAGTGAAAGTGTCCCAGACCTAATCTATAAAAAAGAAAGACCCGCTGTTACGTGGTTTCTACATGGCGACCTGGAAGCCATGCGCAAGTTTGAAATAACTGAAGAAAAGCTTGGATAAAGAAAGAATTGGTTTCTGATGAATGTCGCGCATGCGTCCAATGTTTGGATATCAAGGAGATGAAAATGTAATGCACTTTTTTCATTCTATGACGATTTTTTTTTTTGAGTAGTGTTTACCGCCCATTTTAACTACTGCGACACCACAGGCGGTGGACACTGATGATACGTGAAATGAAACGATGTATTGGGAAATGATTATTTAAAGGAAGGCAAGGTTCTAGGCTAAAGTTTAGAGTACCTCCGCGGTATTTGCCATTTATGAGGACTGAGGAAAACCTGGAAAAAACCTCAGTCAGGGAGGACAATCCTGGCAGGATTCGAACCTCAGACCTCTCGCTCACGAATCCGCGCTTTAACGATTTCGGTTACCCGTTGCGGTTCTATGAACATGTCTAAAGAATCAGTTTATTATTAATTTCTTTATTCGTGCCTTTATTAACTGGGTTAGGTTAGAGCATGTATCACGCGTTATTGACGTTAAAGAGCCAAAATATGTTTTAATATTAGTTGTGCATAAATACGAAGACTGTCTTTTGTTTTTCTTTTGCGCCTCATTTCCCTGCATATTGTCATTCTTTTTTAATCGATAGTGACATACTTTCTTTATTTTCTTGAATTTTTCTAGCTAAACCAAAACACTTTCTTTCGATAGTTTCCGTTTCTCTGATTTTATCTTGTGTATGTCCTTCATTCCAATAAATGCGAGTGTTCGAATAAAACGTCTGTTAGCACGTGCTTCTATATTGGGATATTTACGTGTTATTTATCGATGAAAGTTTTCATTACAACTCAACATTTATTCAATTTCCATGAAAACTGTGAAGTCTTGCTCCAAAATGAAGTCAGAGTGAAGCCACTTTCTATTAATTTAATTATCCTTATCTTTGAAAGCGACGAAAGTAAGCATTTCTCTGCATCAATGTGACGTGTATGTGCTCCAGACAATGAAGCAGTTTCATCTGGTTTTGAGTTTTCAGTTTATACGCTATGCAAGCATTTCTTAAAGTAGAAGACTCCTCTGACTTAACACTTGTTTCTTGTGCATAATCTAGTTGCTCAATGAGCTTATCTTCCTAACAGGCTTGCACGACCCTTCCCAAACTTCTTTCTTCTTCTCCATTACCATAGAGCCCGGAAATTAGGCAAATGTCTTTTCTATCTGGGTGGATATATTTAAGAAATAGACAAGTTTCCATTTCTTAAATATATCCACGGTCGGTAGAACCAGTTTTTATTTATTTATTTTTTCCTATTTAGGCTCCTGTTGCCTATTTTAAGGTTCAAAATCTTTTTTGCCTATTTCGGATCATTATGGATTTTTTCTGCGATTATTTACACATTTAAAATAAACATAAAGGATTTCAATATGTTGATATGAAAAAAGTAATAAAAATTAAATGGCATCTTCACACCTAACAAAAACATCTTTTGAGAATCTTATCAAGCAGTCAAAAACTTTCTCCTCAATCCATTCACTTAACCTCTTTAAATAGCAGAACTTTCATTAGTGAAAGGAACGCTGGTTTACCTCGGGGCATATAATATCGGGAAATAGACAGTGCTAGGGATGTACTGTAGTTTTGAATAGTCCCTAAAAATGACTTTGTATCTATCTGCGCGAGAAAATTCTAGGAAATTGGTGGTAGTGGTAATTTCTCTACTAAATGTAATAATAAACAATTGCAAGCGATAAAGATTGTACAGCTATCTCTATGTTGCTTGTAACCAAGAAAAGTACGCTTAAATACTTTAATTGTGTGATAAAGAAATTATTAAGTATCTTAAATAGCTATTTTCATTAATGAGTGACTTTACTCTATGTTAATAAATAATTAATTTAATAAATGCTTATTTTAATTGTATTACTGCCTATTTTCGGCATTTTAAGTGACTGTTTGCTTGTCTATTTTAACCAAAATTAATGCCTGAACTTCCGAGATCTGACCATCACCTTACATTTTGTTAAGCATTGTTGCACTTAGACTCAGTACTTAATTCTTCAAAAAAAAAAAAAAAAGATTTATTATTTAATTTTATTGGTATCGCTTTTTCGAAGAGGCTATCTTTTAGTGGGTCTGTTAATTTGCCGATGCAAACAATAATTACAATTTAAATGTGGCAAAGCTAAGGCCGGCTCCCCTCACAGTCACCTGCCTGTCCTTGAACTTCCGAGCAGTCACCAGTCTACATTCGTTTGCGAAGATGGCAAGACAGCTGACTTCAGAACAACGTATTTTTGTGTGTAAATGCTATTATAAATCCAATGAGATCGTCGCATTCGTGAGAAATTTATTCGAAAATTCCCTGAGCAATTGCCTTCTTTTAGAACTAGTGAATACATTTCATAAACTACTGTCTCAATGCAAAACAAGAAACGCACGCGAAGACCTACAGTTTTAACAGAAGACAAATTAGACGAAATTGGCACAAACCTTGACGTTCACCACAAAATCACCACCCCCAATTACGCAGTCTCCCAGGAACATTGACGTTGTGTCTCAATTGATCATAGTAGATAGGTGCATGTCCTTTGATGAACCGGAATGTCAGAAAGGCCTAGGCCGCGCAACTCTGCACACCATTATTTATGACTATTGAAATATGAAAAAAGTGTGTACACGTTTTTCTCCCATGGAAATTGACAAAGGCACAGAAGAACAAAAGGGATGAAGTCTGTCGTCGGCTACTGGATATGCATAATGAAGACCCGGATGTTTTGGAGAAGCTGGTGACTGGTAAAGAGTCATGATGTCACTACCACACTAATCTATCCAAGAAAACATCCAGGGAGTCCACCGCTCAAGAAAGTTTATGTTGCTCCAACATGAGGCAAGCAGATGATCGCCGTCTATTGGGACACTTCAGGCATGCTGCTAATGGGTTGGCATCCTCAAGAAACATTTGTCTACAGCGACCCTTACACTCCATAGAGGCAGGATCCAGCAACGGTCGACAGGAGTGTTCCTCCAAAATATTAAAGCGTGGCCCCACACCAGCAACCTAGCACAGCAAATTTGACATCACTGGGGGATATATTCTTGAAATGCATCCACCATATTTATACGATTTAGCCTAGTCTGACTATGCTCCATTTGACAATGAAGCACTCGCTGCGAGATAGAAAATTTGGCAACAACGAGCAAATTCAGAGTGGTTGCGTAATACTCCTAAGCAATGGTTTCGCGATGACACAATATAGTCAGGAAGATGCATTGATGTTGATGGGGAGTACATTGAGAGAATTCGTGTGCAATGAACCATGTTGCATAGTAAATACGGTGCAAAAGCTATTATTGAAAATAATTTCTGATTGCACCTCTTATACCTGGTGTCCCATTTATCTTACTCATCCAAAATACTTTTTCTTTCTGTTACATCAAATGGAAAGTTGCTTCAAACAAAAGTTTTTAACATTATGGGAAAGTTCTTACGAGGGTATACTTTTTTAATACCGGGGATACGGGATAGAGCTTCGTTTTTTTCAATGGCACCATGTACATTTTATTCAAGAATACACTTACCCTTTCCTTGAGCTATTCAGAAATGCATCAAACTGTATTATTTTAATCAAGAAAACATGGATAAGGAAATGATTAATGCATTCTTTTATTTAATAACAATATACTGCATTTGTTTAACTTAATCATTTAACCTCTTTAATAATGTAATCGAATAAAGCATTATATGCCAATTTACCTTCTCCGTAGATCAGCAGCATTTCTACTTTCTCTTCACGTGTGTACTCCTTGTAAGAAAAACCGTAGTCACAATAGCTCAGTGCAGTACCAACTTACTCTGATGAGTGACTACACTATGTTGGTATGCAAGCTACTGCAACGATATTCTGAGGGGTGAGGGAGATGGATTACCTACCCCATCTCCCTCGCAGGTAGCTGTGTTTATATAAATGAGAGATTATAAATAAAGCCCAGAACTCTACTATAGTACTACATTGGGTAAGTAATTTGTACAACCAAGGCATTAAAGAGTTCGGTTTCTTCAGTAATTGTGCACTCCTTACAGCTGGTACATCTACTGCTTGTTGACAAGAATTATACAGTATGATATATTTCTGAATAGCTCATGGAGAGAGTGTAGCTGTCCCTGCTTCCCATCTGTTACAGGATAAGTGATGAAAGTAACACGTGTAACTTCAAATCAGTAATTATGTGACTATTTGCAGGTATAATGTGCCTTTGTTAAGACTCTTCAATGACTTAGACATTATGTACAGCTAAGATTTTATAGCGTTTAAGATTGATCAGAGTATGTATAATGTTTTATTTCAGCAGAAATTATGTAGAGTAATATTGCAGCAATGTTCTGGAAAAACTCAAGTCTCTATCTCGGACCACAGCTAGGCAGGTTGGAAGTGAAACAATACACACCAATCCTCTTCAGAGTGCAAGAGAAAGATATGGTTACTCCTCAGGCTGAGAACGCATGTAAAAGCACCTGATGTACAGTTAGGGGGCATTTGCCTTAACGGATGGTCTCTCTTTGAAAAGCTTGTAGCTTCGGCAATTTTATGTAGCGAATAGAATGAGAGATAAGTGATATCAGCAACAGCCTATGGGTAAGGCTGATAAAACAAAGGCGCGAAAAATAGCGTCGATTTTCGGTGGTAGCGTCAGTTATCTATCAAGTATATAAGGAACTGACTTTTCCACAAAACGAGGCAGTCTTAGACTCTTCAGTGCTCCAGTTTCGTGCGGCTGCTGCTTCGCCCGGCCTAAGTCCACGGCAGAAAGACAAGCGTCAACGGAATCTATCATCAATCATCACGCGAACCACTGGACTGAACAATCGTGCTGCGTTGAAACAGCAACAGCATCTATTTTGAATTCTGCACCATTTGGCGAACATAACACAACTACGTATTTGCCAAATTTGCAATGTCCAGTGATTCGACCTGAGACGAGAGAATGCCCAGGTACTCATGTTTCAGGAAATAAAATAATCTAAAGGAGAGAAAAAAGTGTTGTAGATCATGTTACATGTATGCTTTATGTGACATCTGCTATCAATGAGGCGTCTTTTGTCGTCGTCATTCCTATATAATTCCCTCACTCAGTCCCGGCAGGCAAACTTTAGCTTCCAAAATTCAGCGAAATACCCTGGAGATCAACTAGGCGAGAAGCAATTGGTGACCTGCAGCAGCTGCTTCGAGAACTGCGATCGGCGTCACGATATAATTAACCATCCCAAAACAGTTCGATTCCAGTCCCCAGTTAACACTATAAACTCCCAGCCCCGACCTACAAACTCTTACAAGAGTAAATGTATTCTTGAATAAAATATACATGGTGTCATTTAAAAAAACGTAGTTCTATCCCTATTTCCTACATTAAATATAGAAGCATTAAAGATTTTGGCAAAAATACTCGAAACACCGCTGATAATAATGAAGATGGTGTACAGGGCGGTTGTCAGATCAACTATGACGTACGGCGCCGAAATATAAAACACCGTATGTATTTTTTTTTATTGATTTATTTATGGATGCTCTTTAACATCTCAGGTCTCAGCGTCCCATTCAACTCAGGGCGTGAATCGGCCGACCAATTTTGCTCAGAGGCCTCTCTTTCAGGCTTGAGGTTCTTTATCGTGCCGTAAATGTACGACAGGGGACCCACAGCTTTACTTCCCTTCCGAAGGAAGCCATACTTAGGATTTTTACGCCCCGAAAAAATCCATCGGTCCTGGCCGGGTTCGAACCCGCGATCTTGGGTTTAAGAGGCAAGTATGGTAACCACTACACCACCAGGACCGACAATGTATGTATGTATGTATGTATGTATGTACGTACATGTACAAAGTTAATTTAGTAATTATTAATGTTATCTTTTGTGTGTGTATTATATATTTGATTGTTAATACAACGGTATTAGCATGTGCGTCCGTAAGGTTCATGCGACAATTATACTTAACATTTGTATACTTTAATCCTGTTACAATAAATGTCCACTACTGCTACTACTACTGCTAATGGAGATACAAAATAATATACTCTCGGTTAGAACTCTCCCCCATGATGTTAATTACTTTTGTTTGAAACAATGTTTTATTTAACGCATCAGAAAATGTTATTTTGGGTGAGAAAGATAAATGGGACATTCTATATATAAAAAAGGTAAACATTAAATTTTGGATCAACTAAAAAAGTCATGCGAACAACAGAGATCAACTCTTTCAATGGCGCGTTAAGTAAACAGGTCACTAATTTCAAGTCAAGGTGAATAAGTTAAATGATTTGCAAGATCACTGCTTTATCAGAAATACTTTTTGTTTTTAAGTCAAAGGTACAAAGGTATCAGACTATAATTTATTGGATACTTCTAGCTGCCAAAATTAATCTTGACTCCATGTTGACAGCAACTAATGATCCAGTACTCCACAAAACATCAATGAGAAAGGGGGACTAATGAAATCGCGTGACTTGACCGAAAGGCTGATTTGATAAAGTGATTTGTCATTGCTATCTGTGCAATATAAAGCCCCAAAAAATTCAACTGTAAGAGATCTAATTGCTAGGGACGCGTTAGGAGATATGCTTGAAAGATCGAAGGGCAGTTGTGTGATATCGCGTGGGCAGGAGTTGTCATGGCTACAGAAAAGTAATTTTTACTGTTACGTCATCAGGTGATTCTGTGGGCGTGGACAAATAAGCGTGCACCTGCACTCACAAACGACCTTCAGTCGGAATTTTTCTAAGACTGACAATAAATATATTATAGAAAGTAGTTTCTCCAGGTGTTTTCAAAAAATTTCCTAGAAAGTTCTTTGGGCAAATATCAATAACCGACAATATAACCATGACTGTATTGGCTAATATAATAACCTGAACTGAACACACTACCGCTCTAAGCTGGGGGTCAGATGCCATTGAAACGGGAAAATTTTGATCTCTGCCGAAAAACTTAATGATGGAAATACATTTATTGTTTTATAGTTTAATAAAAAAAAAAACTTTCACTAACACCTATAACTATAAATTGCGGATCTTTCCATAATTTCCGCCGAAGACTGTAAATTTAGTTCAGCAATTTCCTTATTTTTTTTCGGTAAAATAAATTTAGTCGAACTCTGCAAAATTCGTGAGGCGTTCAAGAAGTTATCTATTCCATATGTTATATCCAGAGTTTGGAAGTTAGGCTAAATGCCTTTTCTATCTGGGTGAATATATTTAAGAATCAGGGGTCGGTACGGACAATTTTTGTTTGTATTTTTGGCTTCTGTTGCTTATTTCAAAGTTTAAAACATTTATTTTTATTTTTTTTGTTTGCCTCTTTTGAATCGTTATGGATTTTTCCTGCAAATATTTACGCATTTTAAACAGTACATAAAGAATTTAAATACATTAAATATGAAAAAAGTTATACAAATTAAACGGCATATTCTCCTCACAAAAATATCTATTGAGAATCTTGTTATGCGTTTAACTTCTTTTCAAGTAGTCAAAACTTTCTCAAACCATTCACTTAAGCTCCTTAAATAGCAGAAACTTTATAGCCAAACGCACGGTTACCTCGGGCATACGAATACCAGAAAATAGAGAGGATGAGGGAAGTACTGCAGTTTTGAATAGTCCTGGCGAATGACCTTGTGTCGATCTGCGCGAGGCAATTATAGAAAATTTGTGGTGGGGGTAACTTATAAGGCAGAAAGATGGAAGCGGTACAGCTGTGCAATAAACCGTTCCTACAATGTGTTCAGTACGGAAGTAAGAGAGATACTAACCTGATTCCGCTATAAACGCATAAACAAAAATTGAACTCGACCAGAAACCACTGTGCATCATTTGCTCATTCGCCAGGACTATTCAAAACTACTTTAATTTGTCTTGATCAACATTTTCATGATGTCCTGAAAGGTGAATGCTCTGTTGTAACTGGTATAAGTCCTTCCGAAATAGATTGTATTAAATATGCTCCAATCACTTCAGTAGAACTTTTTCCCCCCTTGATGAAAAATGTTCTCTCTGACAAGCAGCTGATTAGGATAAGCTTAAGTACTCTAAACATGCGGTAAGGAAATTATTAAGCATCTTAAATTGCTATTTTCATTAATAATGAGTGATTATACTCTCTGTTTTCACTTTAATAAATGCCTATTTTAATTATAATATTGCCTATTTTCAAAAAATGTAAGTGCCTTTTTGTCTGCATATTTTAACTAAAATAGATGCCTGAACTTCCAGGCTCTGTTTATATCAGTGCTGGAGATCTGAGTTTGTACATGCAGGCTGAGACTCGTCTGAGCTTTAAACAGACACAGATACAGTCTGCAGTTAGCACTGGAATTGAGAAGATGGGAAGCGCCATTACCTTGCGGGTCTACAGTAATGAGTGATTTGGACCTTCGTTCTGTGGTTAAATTCCTCACAAATTAAGAGGAAAAACTTAAAGAAATTAAAAGTAGGATGAATGCTATATATTAATAATACATCTTTCAGTCGGGTTGAACCCAAGATCGCGGGTTCAATCCCAGCCAGGGTGATGGATTTTTTGGGGCGTAAAAATTCTAAGTATGGCTTCCTTCGGAAGGGAAGTAAAGCCATGGATCCCGTGTCGTACATTTACAGCATGATAAAGAACCTCAAGTCTGAAAGAAGAGGAATCTGAGCAAAAGTTATTGGCCTTTTCAAGCCCTGAGATGTTAAAGAGCGTCCGTAAATAAACAAAATCAAAGCATATATCTTTAAACTACCAAGGAAACTTTTAGGCCGGGAACCCATTGAAGATAACCTCTATGTAAGTCATCCTTTGGAAGCATCTTTTTAAAACGTGGAAGCTGTGATTATGTGAAACGTTAATGTCCAGGATAATGTAACGTCACTAAAATATGCGATTCAATTGCGCCATTTTGAAAGCATTCATATCCATGTAATTTTCGGATCTCAAATGCTGACACCAGAGCAAAAATCATATCACCAGGAATTCAGTTAAAAGAATTTGCACCTTCTACAAAGAAACCCGATGAATTTTCCTCAAAGATAACGCCTGGAAATGAAACATGGGTCATTACTAAGACCCAAGAGCTTATGTAATAGAATCACCACCTCCAACTACTTTTGTGTGCATCACTCGGTCTGAAATGTCATGGCAGTGAATTTTTGCTATACATGCCAAATAAGGTCAGAATCGCTGGGGAAACCTTCTTCTATAGGTACATTGAAATACGAGAACTCTTCAATAAAGAATAATCCAAAAAAATTTTACAGGTAGAATTTCTCGTACGAAAACTTAACTCTACAATATTTAGTTACATAATGCGTAATGTACAAGTGGTACAACTTTCATTGTTGTCACTTCCGGATCGCGCCTGAAAAAGGTGTACAAGTTGAGACATGTTTTTTTTAATGGTGTTTAACTACTAGGGCATCACAGGCGGTGGACACTGATGATACATGAAATGAAATGATATATTGGGAAAGGATATTTTTAAGGAAGGAAACGTTCCAGGCCTAAGTTTTTAGGATACCTCACCGGCCTTTGCCATTTATGAGGATTGAGGAAAACCTGGAAAAAACCTGAGTGAGGGAGGACGGTCTTGATGGTATCCGAACACCATACCTCCCGCTCACGAGTCCGCGCCTTAATGACTTTGGCCACCCGTGGCGGTGAAAATGTTCAGTTCAGACTAGAGCAAAATGGAAGTGACACGTGACGAATTTCTGCCTTAATCTCAACAAATATTTAGCTGAGGCCTATGGAGAGTTTATTCTTCCCTAAAGTACAGTTCCAACTTAATTTAAAAGGTTTAAAGTAGAGAGACAATCAATGTCAAAAGAAGGTAGACTCGGCGCTCCAGTCGCACTAGTTCTAATGGAAGAAATCATTAAAGTCGCTGCTGTCATTGTGAGAAATAACATCGTCGAATAACATCAGGAACACCTCCAGAAGTTTTGAAAATTCACTGGGTGACTACCACACATTGGTAAATGAAAAGTTGCACATGAGAGGTGTTAGTGGACGGTAGGTTCGCGTGCAGATTTGCATGCAATTAAAGATGATGCTGCGGAAATATACGAAGTTACTTTAAAATGTATCACCGCTGATGAAACTTGCTTACATCATTTCGATCTTGAGAGCAAAAGCTAAACTTGTATACGATTCTCCATCAGCACAAATACCAAAATGTATTGTTGCTTCTACTGGAAGATTTATAGTCATCTCATTTTCCGATATTCAAGGAATGGTTTACCAGCATGTCTTACTTGCACTAAAATTATAACTAGGCAGCACTACAGCGATGTCCTGAAAAATGCCCAAAAAGTCCACATTTTCGTGCAACAAAGGATGCTGAAACACAATAATGCACGGTCATGCATCACAAATATTATTGCTGAATATCTCAAAAAGAATTAATGTGAAGTGTGTATCTCACCCCCAATAGTCCAACTTTAGCCGTGTAACTTTTCCTTTTCCCCATACTGAAGAAATGCCTTTATGGGAGGCATTTTCTAGCATCAGAAGCAATGGTGAAGGCTGCGGTGTCGATTCTGAAGGACCTGTCAAAAATGATTTCAGCATGTCTTTGAAGGCTGACAGAAACGTTAGAACGGGTGCATTGCATCAAATGGGGTCCATTTTGAGAAAGATCATCAAAATTATGAGGATGAGTAAAGGTATGTTATCAAAATAAAACATTATTATTTTTTTATTGTTCAGTCCACCACCACGAATGGCCGAGGTCGTTAAGGCGCGGACATGTGAGCGGAAGGTCTGGGGCTCGAATCCCGTCAGGACAGTCCTTCCTGACTGAGGTTTTTTCTAGGTTTTCCTCAGTCCTCATAAATGGCAATGGTGCTTCAGTAATAAAAACGGGCGTAAACAGCATTCAAGAAAAAATAATCAACTCTTTAGTTCACGAGTATCATTTCTGACGGCCATCAATAAAGAAAACATTTTGCTATAAAATCGGGCTCTAGTTATAAAATAAAATTCCTTTGAGTTGCTTATTCTTCAGGGAAATTTGTGCAAAGAAAAATCGCTAATGAATCTTAAACAAAGCATTTTCAGTTCCATGTTTATTAAGTATTTAATTTTAACAACAAGTTTCTAAAATATTTAACACTAATATATGCATTCGCATTTTAGGAGCAAATAAAATGCAAAGATAATTTTAATAATTGCGGGACTGTTCATTCTTTAAAATGTTTCTTTGAAGGTATTTGCTTAGAGGAAGAACAAACTTGAGGCATTTGACACAGTGCGTGAATTGTAACACCTGCTGCACGCTGACACATTGAATAAATGATTCTGCTACTCATTTGTTTTAAATAATCGATAAAGGCACGATGTCGATTGTTGTCTGAGAGAGGTAAACTTGAAGGCCAAACGTGACTTGAGGTGTTTGCATAAGAAAACGCGAAGAGAAGAAAAGAAAGCATGATAACATCCATGTCTTGCGTTTCATTAAGTTCGTGCGTTGTTACGCCTTCGGATAAACAAAATATGTGATGGCCTTCTAAATTAACGATACTTGGCGTGCTGCTACTTGAGCGTTTTCTTTGCCCTAAAGGAATTAATGCTAATTAAAAATATTATAAATAATATTATCTATAGTTTCAAATTATTAATATATAAGTGCTAAAATCGCTGTACGCTATTTTTAAACAAATGTTAGAACTTGTAAATAAATTAAATGCCGGATTAATGCGTTTAATCTACTGTTATCTAAACTAAAAATAAAAAATGTTAACTTTAAAGTCGACCATGCATGTTGGTCACTTTTTAGTACGTCGGTCCTGGTGGTGTGGTAACCATACTTGCCTCCTAAACCCAAAATCGCGGGTTCGATCTCGGCCATGACCGATGGATTTTTTCGGGCGTAAAAATCCTAAGTATGGCTTCCTTCGGAAGGGAAGTAAAGCCATGGGTCCATGTCGTACATTTACACCACGATAAAGAACCTCAAGCCTGAAAAAAGAGGCCTCTGAGCAAAATTTATCGGCCGTTTCGCGCCCTGATTTGAATGGGACGCTGATGACCTGAGATGTTAAAGAGCGTCCGTAAATAAATCAAATAAAAAAATCCTCTTTACTGTAGTTTAAAGTATTTTACTGGCAATAAATGCTGTTCATAAGCATTTGATCGATTCCATAGAAAGAATTAATATAAAAGTTTTTAAAGGTAGTCAGGAAGTGTAACTCTAGCAAATAATGCAACATATACATTTTGAATTGTATCTCAGAAACGTATTAAGCTATCAATAACTTTTTATGAGATATTAAGAATTGAAACAGTTAAAATCTCCCGGGCTGTTTTGCCGTGGTCCATGGTTTAAATTACTACCATAGCTTTCACAAACTACTTCGGTTGACATCTTCAGTGGACGATGAACAACACTATGCCAACCAAAGTGGTTGGTGAAAGCTATGGTATAATTTAAACCAGGGACCACGGCAAAACCCCGGAAGATTTTAACTGTTTTAACTATAACACCGGCCGTGAAAACCTAAGAAGATATTAAGAATATTTAACTAAAGATTCCCTGTAAATTTTAATGTTCTAATGAACATAAAAAGCTTTTAAACAACAATAAATATTATTTCCCAATAACTTAAATTTTTGACATCAACGCGCATTTTTTTCAGCATTTGCTCGACCAGAAAATTTGAACACACATAAGGTATGAAAATGTGAAGTGTGGTAACTAGAAGTATTTAAATATCTGTTAGTTGATAAAAATCAATACCAAATTTTTTTTCTTCAAAATTTGAAAATTAATTTCTTTTCAAGCAACTAATATAAATATATTATTCTAGTTCCCACGATAGCATATCTATAGTTTAAGTAAAAAAACCCAATTTCACCAATAGTTTATAAGAAAAATGCATTATTATGTCACATGGTTTTCAGTTTTTTGACAAGATTTTATTTTGGTTTAAATTTTTTTAAAACAACTTTTCATTTAAATTAGAGTGTTCAAATTTACAGAGCATCTTTAGTTAAGTATTCTTAATATCTCTCAAAAAGTTCATATTATAGCTTTAAACTTTGTGAGATGCGGTTTAAAAATGTATGCTGCTGCATTATTTGCATGATTTATACTTTCTGATTAACTTAAAGACTTTCTTAAATGTCTAATTTACTAATACAATAATTATTAAGTAATTTATTTAATAAAATACCTTTCCTGACAAAGCATGCCCTTTTAAAAGAAAGGCACTTATTTCTTGTCAGATATTTGAACAATTGAAAGTGATTTATATTTTGCTTTACGTTATGAGCAAAGTATGTACGAGAGGATAGCTTGTGTCGGCACCTTTGATGTTTGTGCTCCGAGTTATCTGTAATTCTCAATGAATCCGTTAACTGACGCTTTATCACTGCAGCTAAATTATTTAGCAATTAGTGGCAAATGTGAAGTTAAGGATTCGTTAATTAAAAGTTAACCGTAATGAAAATGCACTTTTTTCTTAATATATATGACATTCCCATGTTTGATTTTGAAATAAAAGGCTGATTTTGATTTGTTTTAATTACGAACGCTCTTTAACATCTCATAGACAGGTCATCAGCATCCATATCATCCGAAAAAGGCTACATTTCCGTGCAAAAAAACTGGATGCTGTACCATGATAATGCATGACCACACATCACAAATGTTGTGACTGAATATCTCACAAAAAGCATTGTGAAGTGTGTTCCTCACCTTCCGTATAGTCTAGATTTAGCTCCATGAAACTTTGTCCTTTTTCCCGAATTTGATGGGAGGCATTTTCCAACACCAGAAGTAGTAGTGAAGGCAGCGGAAACGGTTCTGAAGGATGCTTTTCATCATGTCATTGAGGACTAGGAGAAATGTTGGGACGGGTGCAAATTGCATCCTACGAGAACTTCTTCAAGAGAGAGAGAGTGAAAATTATGAGGATGAGTAAATGTATCTTGTCAAAAAAATAAGAGTATTTCTTATTTAACAGCCCTCGTAATGTTATATTACTAATATGTCTAGCATAGTGACCAAATTTGTTTTATTGACGGTGTGGAAATAATATTTAGCGTTGCTTCTGTGTGCATTAAAATGTCACAAGTGTGCTAGCTTTTAATGTAATAAAAGGTATATCAGGAAGAAGTTTTCGGATTTGAGTAAAATTGTTACAATAATACTAAAGCATATACACGAGGGTAGGTCCATAAGTTTCCGACGTACCTTTTCTAGATATGATAAAAACAAAAAACTATATTTCACTTTTCATCATAGTTACCCTTTATTTGCAATACACTTCTCACATCTTTAAATTAACATTTCAATTTCCTCCTCCCCCCAAATAGTCAGAAATCTTGTCTGCATAATGGGCATAAACTGCAATCATCACTTCTTCGTCATACTTAAATTTCCTTCCTCGAATGTCCTTCTTGAGTTTTGAGAAGAGGAAATGGTCACTGGGAGCTAGATCTGGGCTGTAGGATGGATGATCGATCTCCTTGAAGCCACATTTCTTCACAGCTTCCTTTGCAACAAGAGCTGTGTGCACAGGCGCGTTGTTGTGAAGAAGGGGCATATTACCACTCAGCTTTCCTTGCCTTTTCTTTTTGATGGAAACACGTAGTCTGTGCAGTTGGCCAGCATAGCACTCCCCACTTACTGTGGTGTTCCTCTCCTTGAAGTCAATGAAGAGTATTCCTTCACAGTCCCAAAAGATTGTGGCCATGATCTTGTTGGTTGACTGAGTGACCTTGGCCTTTAGAGGTGGCGCTTCACCAGTTTATGTCATTCCTTTATTCTCTTTTGGACAAGAGATCATAGTACAGGACACAGTTTCATCTGCTGTAACAATGGTTTGCAGAACTTCTCTCTCGTTGCCACGGCAGAGCTCCAAAATGCCTGACAACAGACGACTCGTTGCTGCTTTTGGAATGAGGAAAGAAGTCTAGGCCCTAACCTTATTCATGTTTAAATATTGATGAATAATTTGAATGACAGTTGTTTTAGAAAAGCCCAACCTTGCTGTTATTTCTGCAGCTTTGACCCGCCGGTCTTACATAATTTCTCCTTCCACAAGAGCGGGCGATGTTTACAGGAGTGAGCACCTCCAAGAGCCGACCTGTACGCTCTTCGGCTTCAATGCTTTCTCGACCCATTCGAAAAAGTTTGACCCATTCTTTTAACGTAGGATATTAGGGGGGGGGAGGTGCTTCCCCATACACGCCGTACAATCACTGCCTAATTTCATTTGGAGTAAGTTCTTCTTTTGTGAAGAACTAAATAACAGCTCGATACTCCATTTTCAACATATCACAATCTTCTACACATAGCCTTCTTTATGCAAATATATCTGAACTACTGAACACAGCGGATCGAAAGTTACAGCTGCAATTATTTACTTAACAGAAAAGGCATGACACCAGATAAAGATTTTGTGAAGGCGATAATCTCTATCGGCGAGGCCGGAAACTTATGGCCTTATGCTCGTAGTACCATGTAGTAGCTAATTCTTTTATCTGTAAATGAACATAATTTCCACCAGCTGCTACTCTTGCAGTTTCAATAATGTGAACTTAAAGAAACATTTGTGCAAGTAACTCAATGTCGCGCAATAGAGAAAGTACCAGCATATTATTATGCAATGTTTTTTTACACTTTTAAAAACCCTTTAATTAGCAAATCGAGGAATTTAAGAAGCGGAGTACCTGCAGCGAATGCAAAAAAAAAAAAAAAAAAAAAAAAAAAAAAAAAGGATACCTGTGAAGCAAGAAGACCCTTGAGGACCTATATTAGAATTTTGAGTCATACGTTCTTGAATCGGGCAGTGTCTCAAAAAGTTTATATCAATATTTAACAGTCCGAAAATGGTTTATTGCAGGGTGACGTACAAGTCTAGTGAAGGGCAGAAAGTCGCTCGAGAGTAAGTGCATGTTGTTGACAGTTCTTAGGGAGCGCAACCTGCCAGCTAATGACTGTAGCCCAGCAATTTGTTAACATGCATGGTTGCCCAATTTCGGTCAAAGCATTTAGAAGAAGGTTGAAAGCAAGATAACTGATATCAAGCAGACCTGCAATTGGTCCCAGTTTGCTCAAAATGCACCGAATCAGATGATTGTGTTTTGTAAATGATCATAGGGGATGAAGAACTTAACAGAAGAGCCGTTCACAGACGAGTCCTGTTTCAATCTGCGCTGACCTGACCTGGTGGACGTGAAAGAGTTCTGAGAAGGAGGAGAGAACGATTTACATAATGCTGGATTTCCGAAAAGTTAACATTTGGGGGTGGTGGAGTGATGGTTTATGCTCGTACTGAGTTAGTTTTAGTAAAAAATGAATGTCTAACAGCTGATAGATACATAAATGAATGTTTGGCTTATCATGTTGAACCATTTGGCACATTTATAGGGAATAATTTTCTTTTAATGCTCGACAATGCACGCCCGAATATTGCCCAAGTGGTCAGAGACTATCTCCAAGATATGGGAATCCATGTATTACCATTCAGCAAATCTGACATGAATCCGCTTGAACACAAGAGAGACATGCAGGAACTACATGTTAACTGCCGCTGCCAGAAACTTTACAAGTAGTTGAGGCGAGCACTTCTTAAAAAATGGGAGCATATTCCTCGAGAAGTCATAGCTAACCTGATCGAAAGCATGCCAAGAGTATGAATGCAAGCCACAGGGGGTGAGGCTCTTATTAAAACGCGCTTTTAATGTTTCAAGCACCGAAAAATGTACTGACAGTTAAAACAAAACTTGTCATTGTTTTACACCCTTTGTTACTTTTCTCACCCACATTTAAGTTTTTGTATCTATTGTTGAAATTTAAGGTGCTCAATAAAACAATACATTAAATGGATATTCTTTCATTTTAAAATATTTAAGATCAAAATGTAAGAATTAAGAATATATATATATATATATATATATATATATATATATATATATATATATTCAAATACAAAAGTGTCTTTTTTCTGGGTGAATTAAGATATTCGGTAGGATGTGTTGTTAAAATTCCAGTAATGGCATAAAGTAATTTCTGAAAAGGCACACAAACTAACACGCGTGACATAGGATTTTCAATATCTTTAAGGGTAATAAATGTATTCCGGGTATATACTGATCATAAAGTAATATATAATGCAGTAGGTTTCTTGGTTTCATTTTTAAGAATAATTCGGCAAATTTTAAATTTACTCTCGTTTTCCATAAGCGACGTGCAGTTTTAGCTCCGCCCACAAGTTCTTCTCTTCCGTTTTATGGCGCGCTCACTCACGCCAATAATACAACATCATGATCTCACCGTATCTTCCTTCCATGGTTAAAGTTAATTACCATCATTTCTATAATGTTTCCTTTACAGATGCGCAGTCATTTATTCCAGATATCTTCAAAACGTATAATTCCAGTCCTCGCCACTTCGCTAAAGCATTGGTCTACTAAGTAAACATGAAACTATTACGCTCGCCTCGACCTGTTCAATATAAATCGATATTAAGGTCGTCATAATGCGTGCATGCTCAGATAACCATCAATTCCCTTTTCCCCGCTCTTAGTGCGGTGGGAGGAGTTATAGTTATAGAGGTTATAGCGTGCGTATAGACGCTAAGCGAAAGGGGGGAGGGGCTTCAAGGGCGTCCGTTTCTCTCCAGACATTTCCGAGGTTATCCTAAGTTCTCACGTTAACAGGGAAAAGCTATTAAAATTGATTTTTGTACGTTATCGAGTAAGAAACGGCGTAGTGCTGCGAATATTCTTGGTTTGCAGTCGAACGAAAAATATGTTCCCCCTCCCCCCCAGCTCTCCAGAGAGTTTCTCCTAAAGCAGTTGTTGCGAACATGCAATAACACAAACTGCTTCAATCTCAATATATCTTTTATAGAATTACCACTAAATCATCGTGAATGTAACTATAATGATTTGTTTTACAGCTAAATAACACATATGTAACAAAATTAGTAATTTGGTTGAGCCGATTGCAATTGCAATTTGGTCTATCACCAGCAGAGGCGCGGCTTGGCACATCCCCACAACCATACATAAACTGAAAATCACTTAAGACGATCTTTAGAACCTCCCACACTTTGAGCGATACACCGGCTGGGTCACTCATAATCAGAGCCCCGAAATTAGGCAAAATTTCCTTTTCTTACTGAGTGGATATATTTAAGAATATGATAGAAATGAACATATTTCCGTAAATTTGCGGTCGGTAGGACCAGCTTTTATTTTGCTTTTATTATTATTATTATTATTATTATTATTGTTATTATTATTTTGCCTATTTTGGTTTTTTATTCACTATTTTAAGATTTAAACATTTATTTTTGGCTGTTTTGGATCTTATTGGTTTTCCAGCGATTATTTACGCATTTTAATAAACACAAAACATTTCAATATAGTGAAGTGCAAAAAAAATATACAAATTAAATGGCATGTTCACCTCACAAAAGTATCCATTCAGAATCTTGTTATACATTTATTTCTTTTCAAGCAGTCAAAAACTTTCTCCTCAACCATTCACTTAAGCTCTTTAAATAGGAGAACCTTCATTAGTGCCAGGAAGGCATGGTTACCTCGGGCATACGAATACCAGGAAACAGAGAGGATGAGGGAAGTACTGTAGTTTTGAATGACCTTGTATGGATCTGCGCGAGGTAACTCTAGGAAATTTGTGTGGGGGTAACTTCTCAGCTACATAAATATAATGAACAATTGCAAGCGAGAAAGATGAGAGCGGTAGATACAGCTGTGCAATAAACCATGTATCCATTGTAAGAGAGATACTAACCTGATTCCCCTATAAACGCACGAACAGAAAATGAATTCGATTAGAAACCACTGAAATCTTTTGCTCGTTCCCCAGGACTATTCAAAACTTCTTTACTTTGTCTTAATCACTTTTCCACGATGTTCTGAAAGATAATGTTCTGTTGTAACTATATAAGTCCTTCCGAAATAGCTTGTTTTAAATATGTTCCAATCACTTCAGTGATAGTAGAACTTTTTTTTTCACGATGAAATATGTTCTCTGACACGCGGCTGACTATGACAGTTAGTACCTTGCAAAAACATCCTTTTGTTGCTTGTAATCAAGAAAAGTATAGTTAAGTATAATAATTATGTGAAAATAAATTATTAAGCATCTTAAATAGCCATTTTTCATTGATAATGAGTTTTCACTTTTAATAAATATCTATTTTAATCATATTACTGCCTATTTCAAGTATTTTAAGAGGTTTTTTGCACGAGAAGGTAAGTAATATTCAGTGCCATTTAAAGTAAAAAAGCCATGAACTGAGATTTGGCAACGGTGTAATGGCGTGAAGTGGTAGTCCCAAGATACACAGTCCATTAATGGTATGCATAAGTGGAATAGTAGCAACATAAAATTGAAGTTAATATTTGCAAGTGAAAAATAAATGTACGACACGTGACCCACGGCTTTACTCTCCTTCCGTAGGAAGTCATACATAACACTTTTAAGCCCGAAAATCCTTAGACAATAACAACAGTAATGTATATATATATATATATATATATATATATATATATATTAAACGTCAGTCAATATTGTTAACATTTCTGTTCCGTTTATTCTTTTCCTTCTATTTTATTTCATTGCACTTCATTTTTTTTCCTCCACTTCAGTTAGTTCTTCTTTTTGTCTGCCATTTCTTTTTCATTTTCCATTCCTCCTTTGCTCCAGCTTGTCCTAGTATTTTTTCCCTTCGTTTTTGCTCCTACTTCCTTTCCATACCCTTTTCTCTATTCCATTCTATTCTTTTTATGTTCTTGATTCACTTCTCTTTTAATTCGTCTCTCTTCTGTTATTTTTCTTCTCTCTCTCTCTCTCTCTCTCTCTCTCTCTCTCTCTGTCTCTCCCTCTCATTTTCATTTTTGTTTCTTTATTCTTACCTTTGGATTTACACTGCTTTTTCCGAACTTTATTTCCTCTTATTGTCCTTTTCAATTTTTTCTTTCCTCCTCTTTCCCTTCCTCCTTCTCCTTCAACTTATTCTGTTACTCTCCTCTTTCTCTTTTCTTATACTGCTTCTCCTGATTTCCGCTTCTGTTTTTTTTTTTCTGTGTTTTTTCCTTATTATCGTTCACTTTTTCTTTTATTTCTTCGTCTTATATTTTTTTTCTCTTTCCCTTTATCTCTATTTGTACATTTCTTCTCTTTTATTCCTTTCTGTTCTTCTGCTTGTCTCGTTAGCTTTACCTTCTATTGTTAGCTTGCATTCTTTTCCTTTTTCTGGTTATTTTGGCTTCATTTTTATATCACTAATCTTTTCTTTCTCACGCTCTTCCTCTCATTATGACTTTTATTAACTCATTATTGCCTATATAAGTGTAGCAGTCGAATGAAAAAGGGTCATGATGCACAGAGTTCAAAGTACACAAAAGTTGGATTGAATTGGATTGTTAGAGGTCGGAGGAGGATATTTCGGTACCTTAGGCCAACTGACCGTTTGTGTCTACGTCTTCAGTGGAGGCACCTCCGGGAGGAAGGGATGTAGTGAAAGAGACAGACGTGAAGCACGGACTTAGATGGAGCCCATAACATTGTTTTCTCACGGAACATTTCGACGCCTACAGAGATTCCTTTAAAGAATTCAGGTAAAAAATCGACCCATCACAAAATTGGCCTTAGTGACTAGGAAAAAGCACTTAAAATCCAAGATCAGGATGACCGGGTGCAAGGGCTTTGAACCCCGACTCTCCCGAATGCTAGCCCCATGCGTTACCTCCTAAGTCATCCCGCACGATACAAAAGTTGTTGTTTACTAACAATACTCCCCTCTGTGGGGAAGTAAGGACAACATTGGATGTTGTCGGTCCTGGTGGTGTAGTGGTTACCATACTTGCTTCCTAAACCCAAGATCGCGGGTTCGAACCCGGCCAGGACCGATGGATTTTTTCGGGGCGTAAAAATCCTAAGTATGGCTTCCTTCGGAAGGGAAGTAAAGCCGTGGGTCCCGTGTCGTACATTTACGGCACGAAAAAGAACCTCAAGCCTGAAAGAGAGGCCTCTGAGCAAAATTTGTTGGCCGTTTCACGCCCTGAATTGAATGGGACGCTGATGACCTGAGCTGTTAAAGAGCGTCCGTAAATCATTCAAAATAAAAAAAAAAAAAACATTGGATGTTCATGCACACTTGTTGTTTGTTTAGTGCACTGGGAGTAAGGTATATATATTCAACATTAGAAATAGAGGCCAGTAAAAGAGAATAGGCAAATGTGGCTCACTGTTCAGAATGTATCGCATATACATTGTGTTCACGTGTGCTGGAGTTGCATAAGAGATTCCGAGACGCATAATTGCGTTGGTGAAAACCGACGAATCATATTTGTTCATTTGTGTGAACGATATTGCTACTAAACTATGTTTTCCATAAAAATTCCTCTGATTTAAATCATAATTTAAGACCCGATCCTTAATAATACTTTAACAGTAGTCATTATTTCCCCATGCATTAACAGACGCCAAAAATAGAAACAACCATTGTTTTCTGCAGGTCAGATTTATTTGCTATATCAGGTATTGTAATAGTTTTAACAGTTTCCCTTTTTCACCGCTTGTAGTGGGTGACAGTAATTCTACGAAAAGCGTGTAAGTATATTTAGTTAAATGTCTTCCTGTACAAAGCACCGCCTTTTCCGCCAATCGCGTGTAGAGATGAGCCCCGTTAATAAAAACCGCGGTTCAACAAAGAGGTCACTTATTCATGACCTGAATCATTATGCGGTACAAAGAGAATTCTTCAACAGACCCTGACCTTTTTCTTTATAACTATCTGCACCTTATGGAAATTTTAGTAAAAAGAATTACCTTACCTCAGGCAATACTTATGTTGCCCTGTTTTCCTTTTTTAATCTCATTTATATCATGTTGTATAGGGAAAGAGAGAAATGATTTGCATATTAATTCTATAATATCATAATCACTTCAAAATACGCGTTTTAAACACGCTATATTGCGTCTGCATTTTCGACTGGAGTCTTAAAATAATTTTAGACACAAGCAACTTTTCGGCGCAAAAATATTTCTTTCCTCTGAAAGTTTATTTGTGTGTGTGTTTAACTATCATTACTATTGTCAGATACGAGTGTGATTAAGTTTGTTTATAATGTTGAAAATGAAAACAAAAAACAGTATTAATTCAATTTATAGGGGGGGGGGGGCTCACCTAAACACTAAAACGAAATGTGCTTATTGATGGGCAATTTTTATCAAAATAACCGTTTATCAATAATGAACGGTTCCAACAATTATTAGAAAGTATACATCTAGAACAAACTATGTTTATTAAAATGTAACAATGTATATTGATTTTAATAAAATACAAAAGTCTGAAACGCAGGAGCTGCGTAAACTAAGAGAGTATCTTTAAATTGAATATAAAATCCAAGTAGTGGCCTTATTAATTAATAAAATGAAATAATATATGACATTATGTGTGGTATAAGGGGAACAAAATCAGAATTTTTGCAATCTATAAGTATCACAAAAGAGAAAGACATTTTAGAATTATTGTTATTATTATTATTATTATTATTATTATTATTATTATTATCGTTGTTGTTATTGTTTTAGATTAAACTACAAAAATGAATGATATGCTATTAATTAAATGAAATATTTTACCACTGGTAGACAAAGTTATGCTGTGTGAGTATTTTTAAACATTTTTAATTGTAACCATGTTTATGTACTGAGCCCCTTTATCATCTTTAAACTATCATCTTTAAATTCACTAAAATAGAGAGAAATAACCGAAAGTTTAGAGTTATATTCTGTATTTAAGAGGACGATATTCATATGTTTCAATAAAACGAAAACATGTTAATATTTAAATACAATTACAAAGTACTAAGCAGATAAACACAATCAACAATAAACAATAGAAATTTCATTGATTTTCATTGGCTTTGAAACTTAATTTAAATGTTATTGTAGTAAAAACATGTAACGCAAACATTTTTGCAGGTTTTACAGAGCGCCCCTACATATAAATATAATTTTCAAACCCATATCAAATTAATATTTCACATTTGCTGTCGTCACGACGATGCTTATGTTAAATATAAAACATATGCATCGTTATAAATACAATTTATATGCGGAGTTAATTTGTCCTTTTATCTTAAACAGTATAGAGAAAATTAAAACCAAGAGCGCTTTTTAAATTTCATTTTGCAACTATACGCCTACTCCTAATGGTCCAATTTCTCTACTTTTCAGGAACTATTGTTAATATTTTATTTAAATGGTTATATGCCGACTATTTTGTGAAAACACAAATATAGATGCTGTTAGAGAAAAATTTAATTTTGGGTTTCAGGTAAACCCCCACTCTTAAAGGCCCGATTTCTCTGATTTTCCAGAACTATTTTTCTTATTTTATTTAAGTGATATGTAGGAGTTTTGTTGCCGAAAAAATATTGATGCCGCTACAGCAATTATTAAATTTTGGATTTCAATAAACCCAAACCTAATAATCCGATTTCACTTAATTTCGGAAACAATTTTTGTTATTTTACTTCAGTGGCATTTAAAAAAAAATGTAATATTGCGACCGTTGGAGCGATTTAAACATTTCGCTTTAATTCCATGTTTTTCAGGTATACCCCCACTTATAACGGCTTGATTGCCATGATTTTCGAAAACTATTTTTATCAGTTCATTTTAAAGAAATACGCCGAGTTTCGCTGAGGGGGAAAAAAAACTGCGGCCTCTAAGGCGATTTTAAAATATTTTTTTTAATGTTTGCTTTAGGTTAACTCCCAGCCCTAAAAGGCCCAATTTTTCTGGTTAACAAACTCGTCGAATCGTTTGTTAATTGACGGTTATATGCCAATTTTTTCATTATCATTTTCAGTACTTAGTAGATAGAGCCTGGGCACATTTGAAGATTTTTTTCAAAAATATTTTCATGGGTACAACCGCAATGGATACTTCGGAATTCGCTAAAATCTAAAGTCATTTTCAGAATCAGCGCTTCGTTTTCTATAAGAAGTACCTGTTTTAACTCTGGAGGGATGACAAAAACGTTTTTGTGCTCTAGGGTAATTAATAACAGACACGAAAGGAAAACGCATGATCCTCTCTTCGTTATTATTATTTCAGAGTATGTTAGACTCTTCCTATGTGGTAAAATGAATAGAAAAAAATTAACAACATGAGGTGGTATATGTGCAGAGCATCACTCACATCTCCTTACGACATACTCATCTCCTACCCCCCTTCGATTATTGAGTAATAAACATTTTACGAAGGGCATTCAAAATTTTTAGCAACTAGCCTTTCCATTGTTGAACAATAATGTCTACAAAAATGTAACTAACGCAGCTGGCAACAATGAACCTTAAGCTATCAACAATGCATAAGTGCAAGTTTAAGCTTGCATAGTCACTGTCGTTCAGTCTGTTGAGTTCAGTCCTGTGTCAATAGCTGATGAAAAATTATGAATATATCTAAAGAAAACTTTACATTCTACATTTTCACAAGCTATAAGCAAGAGGGAACGAAATATATGTGGACATGGTAGCTGTTCATGGTAATCAAGTTTTCCATTTGATGCCATAGCAAGATGGATTTGATCATTTAAAGAAGGGTGAGAGACTTTGAAAGACAACCCTCGTTCTGTCCGGCCTCGGAAAGTTGTAAACAACCTAATTGAAAGTGTGAGGAACTTGGTGGAGGAAAATCGACATATTACCATTGAAATGCTAAGGAAAGAAGCATTGACATTATACTACACGTACATTTAAAACTGCGAAAAATCTGTCCAAAATGAGTTCCACGTTCCCTAACCAATGAAGAGAAGAAAAGGAGAAAGGAATGTGCAAGGAAACTGCTGAGTCGTTTCCACCAAATGGTGAAACGTTTGACAGATACACGCACTGGTGATGATAGTTGTTTTATTACTATACCTCTCCAATAAAACTCAGAACTGCGTGTGGGTAATTGAGAATGACCCAAGACCAGTTGTTCCTCGACAAGATTTTCGTTCTCGGAAGCGAATGTTCACTGTTTTCTTTACCTATGAAGGATCATTAGTGGTTGATTGTATGCCAGAAGGAATGACAATGAATGGAGAATACTATGACACACATTTTGGATCATTTACTTGAGGAACTGAGACGGCGGCGTCCAAAGACAGGAACTTCAAGGCTGTTACTTTTGCGCGAGAAAGCGTTCCCTCACAGAACAGCTGTACATTTCAGCAAACTGGAAGTTGCCAAGTCCAGTTCCTTGACCATCCACACTACAGCCCTGAACTTGCACTGTGGCATTTCTAGTTGTTTCCTCAAGTGAAATCTTTTATTGGTAGAAAATCTTTTAAACGAATGCAAGACCTTGCTCAAGCTATAAATTCAGCTCTGTTGACAAAATCTCACTCCGAATACCGTAGTGCTTTTGACAAGTGCATGCTTCGTCTGCAACTGTGTGTAGAAACATGGAGGGTATTTGAAGGATAGTGAGGGTAGGTTTTAGAATTATTTTCTTAGCTTGAACTTTAATGCGACACTTGCAACACTTTTTGAATGATAAATACTGGAATTTCAGACACAAATGCTGCAATTTTATGTACATTTTTATTGCCGTTAACATGATGATCAATGAATCTGTAACATCTACGTTTAACAACTGCTCGTAAAATATATGTTAGCTGAAGCGATAGTCGCGACATCAGATGGATTCATTGGGAAGCAAACCCAACTCGGAGCATATTTTAGGTATAAGAACATCAAAGGTGCTGATGTAAGCTGTTCCTACCGTGTACACTGTGACACAACATATACTCATTGTTGAAACTAGTGACGTAAAAACTACTTACTCTTTTTTAGCCTATAACATATTTAGTACATTATTTTCATTTCCATTTTTATCAATGATGCCGTTCCCTGACTTTTTCTTTTTAGAGAAAATGCGTAAATGACACATTACGCTATGCATAAATTTCCCAAATATATTTAAAGGAGCGAAATCTTCCTTGGAAACATATTAAAAATATTATACGAGTGTGACATTATTTAAAATTAAATATTGATACGTTTCTACTGTTTTCTCCTTACCTTATTTAACTAATGTATGCGTTACATTTAAAAAAAATTCTTGTATATTCTGAATGCCCAATTTACTAGCCCAATAACTGTAACCCACCTGGATGTGAAGCAGGAATTAATACAAAGTCTGTTACAGGTGAATGGAGAGCGGAACCCGAGTGAGGTGTATAAGGATTTCCGTTCTGCAGTGCTGCAAATCCTGGGCGCCCAGGAACCTGGAGGAGGAGGAGCCGGTGCGGCTGGTAGCGACATGACGACGGTCCTTGGAGGGCCCGTTATGCATTTGGGACAGATGAAGGTCGCGGAGAGTGAACCCTACAAGGCTCCCGCTAAGGGTTTTCCTCCAGTGATCTGGGTTATAGGTCAGTATGCTATCGACTAACCTACTTCCGTGGTCAGATAGGTTAAACATCTGTTATCTGACACATATAAAAATGAGTAAAACTTGATCCGTTCGGTTTCTTTCCTCTAACTCCAAAAAGTCATTTAATTCCGGTCATTTATCAGCCCATTTACAAGGAGAGCTCGAAAATCACTTACATTATTAATTTTTGTACCTTATTTTAACGCAACATGGTTGAAGGCATATAATCTCTCCCTACCAACGTCACAACGTCAATGTATTGTTGCCATCTTCCTGGTAACTTTACATTGTCGTCGTGAATCCATTTTTGGGATTACTAGGTCACCATTCGCGGACAGCTACTCGAAAAACTTTAAGAGGAGTATGGGTATGAACTTTTACAATACATTAGGGAAAAAACACCACAAGAATAATTTTTAATATTAAAAATAGATATAAAAATACAGAAATCTCAATATGAATGACACAGCTGAATTCAGTCCATTTGTTTCTCCCAAACCCCCTTCCTGGTTATCAGCCTTTTTAGACTGAGTTGTGTCACTTTCACCGGAAATTTGCCTAATTTCGCCTATCCTTCCTTGCCTGCACGACTGTCTCCCCCTGTTCGATCCCTTAAAGGAACGTGCAAATCACTTTTCCCTCCTTTCTTCAGTACCTTTACATTCAATCAAATTTGTAGTTAGCCGTTGGGCCGAGCATTGTCACGTTGGAGGAACACACCTGTTGACTACTTCCTCTTTCGCGTTGCCGAATTCTACGTCTAAGCCGCAAGGGTCTCACTGTTGACAGTTGAGGGAGACAGTACGCCTGAAGTGTCCCTAAACACTGTGATCATCTGCCTCCTCCCTGGATGTTTCCATTGCATTGATTGGACTTTCTTCTCTGGCGTGTTTAGTGACACCACAACCAGTCACCAGTTTCTCCTAATAGGCGGATCTTCATTATGCACTTCCAGTAGCCGACTACAGACTTCAACCCTTTTGTCCTTCTGTGCCTGACCAAGTCTCTTGTAACTCAAAGTGCGCTCACCTTTTTCACATTCAAATTGTGGTGTGCAGGGTTGCGCGGACGAAACCTGACTGGCATTCAACTTCATCAAAGCTTTAGCGCCTGTCAGCCATAATCAGTTCAGACACAACATCAGTGTTTCTGGGTGACCGCGATGTTTACCAGTATTCACATGCTTCTGTGCAGGATCTTCTTGTTCACATACCGCAGTTAAATGTTCACTTTTTCTGCAGTTTTGGCGTCTTCTACAAAAACCACGCAGTTCATATTTTACTATTATGTTTGCCTTCCAATTTTTCCACGTCTTTCTCTACTTCACAACAAACGAACAGTGTCCTTTCGCTAAACAATCTGCTTACAATAATATTTTTGACTTCGTTTAAATACCACAATATTTATTTTTTACTTTTACTAGTATAGTGATTTAGTTATTTTTTTTCTGGCAATATATATATATATATATATATATATATATATATATATATATATTGCCAGAAAAATTGTCATCTGGAAGTGTCACCAAACTAGGAAAATGAATTAAATATTTGAGTAATTTTATAACGGGCAGAGTTAAGAACTGAAAAACTTCCTATATATCATTTGTCATGGAACAAAATACGAACAAAAGTGAAAATCCAAAAATCTTTCCAAACAACACATTAGAATATATCTTATTTACAAGTGTAGCTTTCTCGAAGCTTTTCCAAGCGTCAGTAAAACAGTAAAAAGACTGTGATTCGTACAGAAAAATGTTAGCGTGCAGAATCAATCCTTCATCATTTGAGGTTTGTGTGTCAGGACTCTGATACTGGTCTCGGAGACTATTGTCTTCCTAAACCTATTACAAAAGATACGGTCATGCAGAGAATGTAAACACACAGCATGTAGTGCTGTATTGTGCTAACCAACATACTTGCGTACACATAGGTACTCCGTTTCATGTGTGGATGCAGTATCCAACAGCTAGAAGACATAGAACCTGTAACTGGAACTAGGCGCCAGTGAGACGCGCGTCACTTGTTTGTATAAAGACAAAGAAATGAATAGAATGTGTAAAGAGCTAACCGTACATTTATAAGTGAATTGCATTCATATTGCAACAAATAAGACGAGATTTTATTTCATTCTATTCGAAGAATATGTATTGAAAAATCAAACAACTAAATTAAAGCATATAATATTATTTACTCGTAAAAAGTGTTATTCTTTATTTATTAAAAATGGCCCGTGACAAGTCCACTATTAACGTTATGTCTTCAACATAGTAGCATTTTTAATTTAAGAAATATAATGCTGGTTTTTTTTTCAAAATTTTCCATATATTAAAAACTTTGTTTATATTTAGTAATTTAAATTACAAGAATCCCAATATGTCATATTTCCTTTTGCCAGAAACCACGTCAATTCCAAATCTTTACAGATTCTTAGCTGAGTAATTAACTTCGGAAAAGGAAAGTAGAAATAATAAAAAACAAAGGGGAAAATGTACAAACAGATGGAATATAATAAATTATTATATCTTTGAGAAATTAGAAACGAAATAGTGACCAATAGTACTCATACTTTCATCAACAAGTGAGTCGATAATTTATCATACAATAAGCCGAGGGCGTCTCTGACGTTATAGAAATAAAATGTAAACCTGACTTACCATTTGCAGGAGGTCCAGGCAGCAACAAGTCCGCACTGTGTCAGAAGGCCGTCCGTCAGGCTCCCGGATGGGTTCACTTCAGCGTAGGACGACTCTTGAGGGCTACAGCAGAGACCACAGACCATCGTCAAGGGAACGACTCTCTCCTGGTGCGCCAAGCCATTTCATCGGGAGAGATGGTTCCTCAGGTATATACGTAATTTCCTACAAGAAAAGAAACAATATTGTAATAGTATTTAAATAATTCTATAGGTTTTTAGTGGCTGGCCACTGAGCATTCTGTTTTCTAAGTATGCTTTAAACTAGGAATGTGCCAACCTCTAATACTACACTTGTACAATTTCTCCTGGAGTATATCATGGTTTATTAGGTCTACTGTCAAAGGTAAATAAGAACATGTTACCGAGAATTACGTTTACAAGTAGACATTATTTATCATTAGAAACTATTTCGATGGCTTTTAACAATCTGAAATTGTTTGCAAACATTATTTCTTACGTTAAACGAAACATAAAATAATGTCAATTCCGCTTACATAAAATCATCCATGTACTAAACTGCCCATTACCGTTTACTGCTGTGCAATAAGCAATGAAATAATAATAATAATAATAATTATAATAATAATAATAATAATAAGAAGAAGAAGAAGAAGAAGAAGAAGAAGGAGGAGGAGGAGGAGGAGGAGGAGGAGAGGAAGAAGAAGAAGAAGAAGAAGAAGAAGAAGAAGAACAATGATTATAACACGATTTAAATGTTGAGTTTCGGGTAAACCCTCCTAATAGTCCGATCTTACTGATTTTCAGAAACTATTTTTCTTATTTTATTTCAATGGCATAAAGCGAGTTTCGTAAAGGAAGAGCACCACAATTGACCAATTTTGCTGGTTAACGAAATGGACGAATCGTTTGATATGATAGTTGATAGTTATATGCCGAGTTTCGTTGAGAAAAAAACAAAAATGCAGCCGCTAGAGCGTTGACAGACATAGCTCCAGAAGTGTACCGCCTATCGTAGTCTTCTTTGTCTCGCGTCGCAAATAACAGCCGGCGCGACAGCTCGAAATATTGCGTTTTTAAGCATTGCTTTACATTGTTATATATATATTCGTTGTCATTTTTGGTGCCTAGTAGGTAGAATCGATGGTCATTTGAAAACGTTTTCAAAAATCTTTTCATGAGTACAACCGCAATAGCTACATTCCTTTGGAATTCACTAATAACCATATCAAGTATTTTTCATTGGTGTAACATGCATACAAAGTAGAAGTTTCCAGGCCTAAGTTTAGGGTAACTCCCCGGCATTTGCCATTTATGAGGTTTGAGGAAATCCTGGAAGAAACTCAGTCAGAGAGGACGGTCCAGCGAGAATAGAACCCAGACCTCCCGCTCACGAGTCCGTGCTGTAACGATCTCAGTCCCCTTGGCGGTCTTACGTAACCACATGCTTCTGACAGCCTATAAGTGTTTTCCTCAGGATTTTCTTCTCAATCTATGCCTGAGTTCTCATACCCTAGTTCTTACCGGTCGTTATTCATATTTAATGTCTGCATTGCATTATTGAAACTTTTTTGACCGGCAGTAGCGTCCTCACAGCTTTGTTTCCAGTTGTACCTAATTTTTAATGCTTTTACCTCCATTTTCTTTACGTTTATGTACATAATCACCATAGCCTGCTTTGTTTGAGAATCGTTAAGCATGACCTTGAAGCTAAAGCTATCTATTATTTGAATGTAAGTTTTGCAAGTTTCTTGAATCACAATGAATCATGTTACAGACGTATGTGCTGCAGCTGGTTGAGTCACAGATGACCACTAACATGAGCGCACAGGGCATTCTTATGGACGGCTTCCCGCGGGATATGAACCAGGTCTACGAGTTTGAGAACAAGGTACGGCAAACACTTTCTTGTTTGAATGTTATTGCACACCTGCTCTTTAGTTGTAAACCTCGGCCTTCATGCAGTGTTTTGCGTCTTGCAGTCGGCTGAGCGTATACTTCATTTCAGCTCAGTAGGTAGGAAAAAGTAGAAACTTAAGTAAAATAACAGAAGAATGAGCAAAATATTACTGAAAGATGAACTGAATGCAATAAAAGCTAGTAACCCACCCAACACCCCGAAAAAGTACGTAGATTTTATAATTAGAATCCAATCAAGAAGGAGAAAATGGCGGCATAGTATGGTGATATCATAGTTGTACGAACAGCAAAAAAATACACTAAATAGCAGCGCATAGTTGAAGGGGTAGGGTCTAAAGCTGAGTGAAGCCATTTTTCTTAAACCAAGTACAAAGTGATTTATATAGAACTAACATATGTCTTTATTTATTTATTTCAAAATGAATGATGCTGGCCGCAACTCAGATGTGGAGTATCTTTCGAAGATTGTTAACCTTTGCAGAAAATGTTGAAAATGTCCTCCCTCCTGCATAAGGCTTAACTCAACACTGCGTTCATTGTGCAAAATCCTGGCATATTGTCCATCACATGGTTCCATTTATGCGGCTATGCGAACTCACAGAACTCACGCTGTGGGCCATCCAAAATCCACGTCATTCACCTCCCCTATGCACCCAGTTTGGTGCGCAATATCCACACAGTTTATATACAACAGATTGTGCCCTCTGCAGAGTACAGTCAGATTTTCAGAGTTTGTTAAGTAACTGGACGAAGTAGATCTGAGTCATGGACATTTTCAACAAGATGGCGCTGCATGACATACATCAAACCAATCCATGACGCTAATTGAAAGCTTCTTTGAGGACCGGATAATCCCTAAAAACCTGTAGCCACCGAAATCTCCTGATTTGACAACAACGGACTTATTTCTATGGAGTTACTTAAAAGACAGAGTGTACGCCACACGCACCCAGACATTATATGATCTGATGCACAACATTACACAAGAGATCAATGGTACTGACAACACGGTCCTCAACGAGCGGCCAGTAATATGGAACGACGTGTTGAGTTATGCTTTATGCAGGAAGGTTGACATTCTCAACATTTTCTGTAGAGGTTAATAATTTCCTAAAGATACTCTACATTTGAGATATAATAAGTCGCAGCTGCATCATTCGTTTTGAAATAAATAAATAAAGAAATATGTTACTTCTATATAAATCACTCAGTAAAATAACAGTACATAGTGAGTTGTTTATTTGTTTTATTTACGGACGCTGTTTAACATCTCAGATCACCAGCGTCCCATTCAATTCAGGGCGTGAAACGGCCGATAAATTTTGCTCAGAGCCCTGTTCTTTCAGATTTGAGGTTCTTTTACATGTCGTAAATGTACGACATGGGACCCATGGCTTTACTTCCCTTCCGAAGGAAGTCATACTTAGGATTTTTACGCCCTAAAAATTCATCGATCCTGGCCGGGATTGAGCCCGCGATCTTGGGTTTAGGAGGCACGTATGGTTAGCACTACACAAGCAGGACCGACACAATAGAGCGAGTGCATACATTTATTATTAGGAAATGTGCTACAAGCTAGTAAATAAAACAAAGAAGGGGCAAGAAGTAAACAGTTTAAATCGACTATCCCCTCTTAGAGAGTGGGTTATTAATATAGTAAAATGTTAGAATGCAGTGAAGTAAGACAACAAACGTCATAGTATCAACTGAAACAAACAAACGACGAAAAAACATTTACCTATATATAATGTTGTTTAGAAAATTGTGAAGTACACCTAAATAAAAGCGATAATAGACATACAATGATACAATATTTAGGACAACTAAGTAAACTAAAGCCATAATTCCATAGCATTATTATTTTATTTACATGTTACATTTCCAATTGCACTTAGCAACCAAAACGGAACATGATTAACATTTAAGCTGCACAGTTAATTTTATGCGTACGATTGCTTGTTTTTCTGTGTTTCAAAACCGTTGTGTTCCCTCTGCCTGCATTTATTATACACTTTACACAAGCAAGTACACATACTATCGCTTAAGATTTGTACATCGCTCCGTATTGACCCAGGTTGTGGAATTCGGCTTTTTCCGCTGCCGTTCGGTAATGAAGCCGCAGGATGGCCACTTTCTGTAAGGTTAAGTCCAACTATTCGTCCATGAGCCTGCGCATATTATCCCCCCCCCCATACTTTTTCATATAATACCAACGAGTTTATCGCTTGGGGTTAATACCCAATTGTTAATATTAACAATAATATCTCCTTCGTATGGCACATATCCCCCCACTAGATCACCTAATCGATGTCATCGACGATTACAAAAAAATCTGTTTTCAGGTACACTCCTACTTCTAATAGTCTAATTTCCTGATTTTCAGACACTATTTTTCTTATTCTATTTCAATTGCATATAACGAACTTCGTTGAGGAAATAATGGGCAGCGGCCGCTATAGCATTAACACATATACAAAAAAACATATGTGTATATATATATATATATATATATATACTGTCTCTTTTGTAGGATCGATGGAGATTTGAAGAAGTTTTTGAACAATCTTGTCATGGGTACAACAGCAATAATTACATTCCTTCGTTCGGAATTCGCTAAAAATTAAGCAGGAACCGCTGAAGGCTATGCATAGGGGTCGCCTTGGTTTAGAAAAATGGAAGACATACATGCGAACATGGCAATGTGGAATTTTATTATATTAATAACCCACCGACTAATTAATTCTAAGGGCGGATGCTTGAAACCACGGATTCCAAAATGCTCACATCGTGCTAGAAACTCCTTGTCTACGAAACTGTTTAATAAAGAACGATCATAATTTTTTGAGAAGATACCTTCACTCGTCCTCATACTTTTGACTATCTTTCTCAAAGTAGTTCATGTTGAACGCAATGCATCTGTCCCAACGTTTCTGCCAGTCTTCAAAAATGTGCTGGAAACCATTTTTGGACAGGCTTTAAAGAATCGCCTCCGCAGCCTTCACCTCTGCTTCTAATGACAGAAAATGTCTTCAATGACGACGTTCTTCAACTCAAGAGGTGAGAGTGCGTAACACTTCACATTTATTTCTGTGAGATATTCAGCAATCACAATTGCAGCTTGTTACACGGCAATGTGACCGTTTGCATGTGATATGGTCTTGCAGAGTTTTCAGGATATCTCTGTAGTATTGCTCAGTTATAGTTGACATGCCCATAAAACATATAGATAACTTTCTCAGCAGAAGCAACATTCCCCCCCCCCTCGGTGTTTGTGATCGCACAGAGCTTTGCTATTTGTGAAAATATGTAGCCAAGTTTCATCAGCATCGATTAACTTTGAAGGAAACCCTTCGTCTTCCTCTGTAACATCTTTAACTGCTTACAAACCTGCACGCGAACGTCTCTCCCCTCCTCAATAGTTCAGAATTTCATCGTGCACATGAGAATGTGCAACTTTTCAGTTATCAACGTGTAGGTGTGAAGCAGTGAAAGTTTCAGAATTTCTGAAAGTGCTGTTAATATTATTCGGCAGTGCTCTCTCACAGTAACAGCAGTGATGTTAGCGTTTTCTTCCTTTTGAATACAAACTGCAGGGCTGCTGGGTCCACCTTTCTTTGAAATTCATTGCCTCCCCTCTTTAAACGTTTTAAAACATATTGGGAAGAATAAGCTCCCCATAGGCCTCCTGTAACATTGCAAAGGCCTCAGCTAATATATTGTTCGTCTCGTGTTACCTCCCATTTTTCTACAGGTAGAAGTGAGCATGTCTCAACTTGAACACCTTTAATAGTCGGGAACCGGAAGTGAAAACTACAAACTTAATAACACGTGCACATTACACATTAAGCCTATTGTTAAGTAAAAGTTAGCGCGAGAAATTACGCCTATAAGTATTTGTGGTCATTCTTTATTATCTTAAACTGAAATAATATTATTATATAAAGATTTCTATTGGAATCTAGGGGGATTTTTTTAATTATTTTTAAGAATTTTCAGGTTACACAGGCTATCAACGCAATGTTGAAACAAACTGCCATGCAATGAACAACTAATTTCTACACCACTGCTAACTGTTTGCAGTTCAAACAGCAGCCCTTCGTGATCCTTTTGGATTGCTCCAAGCTTCAATTGGGTCGCGGACGTCTGGACGACAGCGTGGCCGCTTTTAGACGGCGTCTCGAGCTCTTTCGTGAACTGACGCTACCGATGCTGAAAACGCTGGATGGAGAAAACAGACTCACCATCGTGGACGGAGACACAGACATGCCCGCCGTCCAGGAAGATTTCAACAGGGTCGTACTACAGCAGGTGGAGCAACTCAAGAGAACAGGAGGCATGATCGTACCTCAACAGCCGTATCCCCGACCTCCTGGCAATGCTGATCCGGCGCCTCTTCTGCACGACCTCGAGAATGACCCTCCCAACGGTGTCATCAACACAATTAGCAGGTAAGCCCCAACACCGTGCTCTATAGGAGGTATCAGCTGAGGAGCTGCCTTGAACTGGACAAGTAATTATCAAACAGAGAGAGAGAGACATCTAAAACAGCGATATCTATAGAAATTAGAGTGCTGCTTTTAACAATTATATTCCTTCTAGTAAAAAATACAAAACTATTACCTATAGGGAGTTGTTGTCAGTACCCGTCGTTCCATTCCGGATCCAGGGCATCTCTCATGAGGGTGGTTTTCGTTCCCAAGCAGAAATGTCAATTACATTTATTTTCTTACAGAGGACAGAGGAACGTGTGATTAGATCATTACGTCCGGTGACCTCTTATTTCAGCTTTTGAATTCTTTAACAAGCCCTAAATCTACAAACAGGAGACACGACTTGCTATATCGGAGCATAAAGCAAGCGTCAATCGTTGCCAAGGTAACCGCTATGAAACAGGTCGTAAGTGCAGTCAAATTCGTTCTGACAGGTTTGGGCTGTACCAGAAAATACAGGTGTAAGAATCATGCTAAAGCAGTGCGCTGTTACCAATAAATTTGTATGTCAGCACTCAGAAATAGTTAAAATTTGAGTTAAAACGGAAAATTATTAAATTAATAAACATGTATATACTTGAGCTGTACCTGCTCTACCTAAAAGCCAGCCCTATTCGTTTCATGTCCGTTATATGACAACACAAAATTAATAGTCAGCCTGGTGGTCTTTTGATACACTCCAAATCATCGGGATATCAAATTTGCTCATGGGTATTATAGTTTGAGACCAAAATGTGGAATCTGCTGTCCAAATATACACTGGAATTGTCTAACTATCAAGTACATTGTCATAAAATCTTATTTGTTGGTCAGTCTTAATTTATTGGCCACACTGTAACATCCTTCACGACAGCTTAGGTAAGGGATCAAGTGGAGCCACATAACCTTGCTTATACTGTCATTCTCGAACATTGCATTCACCACAATGTAGTTTTAGCACAGAGGGAGAACATTTAAATCAATTGTTGTAATTTATGCTTACAGGCAAGTTGCGGCGGCAGCAATACACCGAGCCGAATCTCAGAACAGCATTGCAATTCCAAACGGCACTATACCTGCTGCAAACGGACCCATGGCCAACGGCGTCGCTGGTGGGAGAAATCTGCGTGCAGCGGCGAATCACGTGGCGAGAGAATACACCAGTGTAGAACCGACAACACGGCCATCAAGAGACACTATCAGGAACATGTACGCGAATGTGGAAAGTTATCCCATGGATCCGCGCTTATAGTTTTGGACCCTGAAAGTTTGTGGAATCAGAAATCACCCTTGATGACTATCGTTAATCAAACTTGGCAATCAGCAGTATACCAAAAGTCACCTACTTCTGCTGAACCCATTCATAGATGATGTCTGTTATCTTTCAGCTGTGATCTACAGAACCCTCGAGTTCACAAACTAGTGCTAGTGATTATACAGAGAACTACCAGGGTGCCAGTTATAACCACTGTTCAAGCCATTTCCTCACTCATTGGATGATAGTTGACTTTTGACTCCCTATCAGGTGTGTCATGGTACTTGTGTATTCTGACTAATATGGAACCACAAATTAATGGAATCCCTCAATAGTTCATTGGGGCATGGAGGAGAATTTCTCAAGCTTGAAAATCTTCTCTTGATCACATGGTCAATTTCGCTCTTTCCCATTTATTAGCAGCTGTTTGACAGTTTTGTAAAAACAGCATAGCCAAAATAAGCTAACATATCATAGCAATTCTTCAAAGGTTATATTAGGCGCCAGTTTTTTGATAATTCCTGCAAAGTTACAACTTAGCCATCCTCCAAAAATATAATGAAATTATGTGTGTTGGTGTGAATTAAATATAAAACTAACTAATTGTTTGAACTATACACACCTAGTGATTTTGATGGTGATAATTTTTATGTAAATGTGTATCCTTTTTAAGAAAATATATTACCTTAGAATAAACGAAACATCCAATACAATAACTGTTTCAACAAAACAGAAGACATTGTGGTATTTGAAAACTGCCTTAAAAAAAACAAATGGAAATTGGAAATGTCAAAGTCTTTAAATACCATTTTTTATATTTTACAGGATTAGCAAAAAACAAACAAACAAAAAACTGTTAGCATTAACTTATTACACCCAAAATTATTATGAAGACATTTTTTACCTCAAAATAATTTTGTATAATAACACATTGACAAAAATATAATGGTCAGAGAGAAAAAAATTAATAACAATAAGAAGATTCTATGTGTCATATGATGGAACAGTCGGTTACAAGGGCTATTCAAACTTTTTGTTTACATTTAACTCAGGTTTTAGAGGGAAATAATTATGAAATCAACATTAATGATTAGCACGAAATATATTATAATATTGTTAAGCACAAAATATATTAAGGGCAAAAGTACAAAAATATAGTATGAAACACTTACAGAATATCAATTTTCACGTTTATCCTCACAACTGACAGGAAGAGTTTAGTTTTCAATTTTTACAAAGTGGTCGAAATTGATGTCTCATAAAAACTCTCTGTGTTCTTCAAGGAGGAATGGCAACATGGAGGAAAGGTTTTTTTCTTCATTTCAACCGATAATTTTCAGACGAAGCACAGGTTGCTGTATATTAAGCACTGCTTTTCCTCTCTTTAAAGCATGAGATCAAAATACTTTAAGAATTTTGAAATGTTGCACTTATTTAATGTTAACAGTGAATCAGCATCATTCTTGAAAGCAAAGAAATCATTTGACTCATTGGAACTGCATGAAAGGGATATATAGTTTTAGCTGAATCTATAATCCTATGAAAATCTTGGTGAAGGAAGGCCTTGCTTATCCTTCTTCTTTTCTCTATAATAACAGAATCTATCTCACAAGTTAAAACGTAATGACCATTAACTAAATAATTTTAGTGGTATAAACATTTTCCCTTAAAAACTTTTATCATCATGGCATGGCACTTAGAACGTCAGATGGGAGCATAGTATGGCATTTTGAATTGCGCTATGTGTTAAGAAGTATTTGAACTACTTCATCCGTGTATAGGCACTTAGCAGATCACAACCAGGTATATGCATCTGGGCTCATAGAACATACTTTGAAATAAAACGATTAAACTTAAAAATGGCACTTAGAACGTTTGACATTTCCACTGTTCAAATATCGATACCGATAAAACTTTTTGCTGTACAATGCTGTCAAGCAGAAAAAAGGAGAGTTCTAGCGGCCGTTCTCCTCATTACTGCCTCAGAACTCATCAAAAACGAATTTATCTGAAACCGCCTTCAAGTTGGTGATCGATAAGGGCGCATTCATTGCATAATATTTCCACACACGAGGATGTACCAAAAGAAATAAGCAACGACTTGTGTAAATGATCAGACTATATTATTAAAACACTAAACACATCGCCTTATTTATAGAATTTAGTTCTTTTCCAAATAATGCCCATACCTTTTTCGGATTTTGTTCACCCACATTGAAATTGGAATATTTTCCTGAGACACAACTCTCCTTCACACTGATTCATTGCTTTCTGTTGTCTCGTATCGTTGACCTCGGTCTGATCTTTCAATATCTTCATCAATACCTCGATGAGGATTGAGGAAAATTGGAAAAAAATCTAATTCTTTGCGAGATAAATCGTGGGTTCTTGCCTTAACACGCTCGCCCACCTATATCGTTGTCTAAATAATTTATGTTAGCTTGTCGTGAGGTTTCTCTTTGATTGCATTTTGAAATTTTGATGCCTACCTGTCCAGCCAAAATTTCTGTTACAAATGTTTTGTTGAATAACACCCAGGTGCTTCAATATTTTTAGATGATTTTTCCTTTCCCTCCACTGCCCATTTGCACATCCTGGATGTTTCCCCAACCTGCCGAGAGTGTAGCCGACTTCTTAGATTGGGATACCTAGTTATCCCAAGGGGAATGATAAATGCTTAGCTTACTGGCTAAGTTTACGCCAGTTTGTACTCTTGAGGAATCAGAGGCAGTGGACACTGATTGAAAACTGGGAAATGGCTTTATTTTTAAGGAAGAAAACTTTCAAGGCTTAAATTTAGAATACTTCCTCAGCATTTTCCATTTATAAGAAAAACCAAGTCAGAGAAGACGGTCCTGGCGGTAACCGAACACCAAACCTCCCACTCACAAGATGGAAGGACCTCGGCCACCAGAGGCGGGACGATAGATGATAATGTGGCGAATGAGCTCAAACAACTTTGTGACCTAAGATTGTCAAGCATTCATCATAAGACCTGAGGAAAAAACTCTTGAAAAAAATCTCTCATGATACTGACTCAATTGGGAACCAGGGCTCACCGTATAAAAAGCACAAATGCTACCACAGCGGTGATCGTTTTACATAAAAAAAAAAAAAAAATACGCAGACAACGAGGGGCAATTAAAATCCAATGTTAATTTTCGACATTGCGTAAAGTAGCAGTTCGTCTAATTGTTGATAGCGCTAAAGACGAGTTTTTAAAACGTTTGTGCCTAAAGAAATTATTTACGTTCCGGGTTGCTATTTGGTTAAGGGGACCCAATATGCCCCACCCTAGCAATGGTAAATTATTAAAATTTATTTTTCTTTTTCTTAGAATTTATTGGGAGTAGTTCTTTAGTCTTTTATGGCATATAGTTGCATATATTGCTTTCACTTTAACATGGGCTTTGTGAAAAACCAAATTTACTTTTCCAAAAAAAAAAAAAAAAAAAAAAAATCTTTGGACCCACATTTACTTGTATTTTTGTACGTACATTATAGCCCATATTTTTTCTGAAATTCATTTATTTTGTAAATGACCATGTTAAAGTATACAGAGGTAAAAGAAGAACAATTCCTGAAAATTTGCAAGCTCTAGATCAAGCAGAAGCTGAGGGGGCAAAAAAGTGTAACACGAAAAAATGAATGCGAAGTTAGAAGTCTCATTTCAGTGCCTTCTTGAATTTTTTGTTTTGTTTATAAAGGTTTCTTTTCCTCAGCTTCCACTTGACCTAGAGCTTTAAAAATGTCAAGAATTGCCCTTCTGATACCTCTGCATAGTTTAAAAAAATCATAAAAAATATGGGTTACAATGTATGTACAAAATGTAAAACATTTTGGGTCCAAAGCAAAAAAACTTTTTTTTTTTAAATATAAAACATTGGTATATGAAAAAGTTCATTTGAAAGTTAAGCCAGTATATGCAACTATATGCCACAATAAATGAAAGACTTGTTCCCAATAAATCGTAATAAAAAGACAACTAAATTGTAATACTATAACATTGCTAGGATGGGCCTTACCGGATTCCCTTAAGCACGCCATTTCCCACGCTTAAGAACATATGACGAACAACTTCTACATCTCCAGGCTAGCCACAACAGTAAAGTAACTTTGTCCTATTTCAAGCGCGAGATTTGAAAATGAAACAAATAAACATTTGGGAGACACACCCAACAACAAATTATATATTTTTGAAATAAAATTAACATACTTAGAAATGCCATAGACACATGAAGTATTGCATTAAACGGTGTACAGACAGCAGCTGTTTTCAAATATGAAAGCGTATAGAAAAGGACAGGTTTGACGTTTCTACCTCAGCGTCCGTACAGTTTAAGACATTACTTTATAGAGATAATGTGGGTTAGAATATCGCACAATTTGTACACTTTTTATTTTTAGCTCTTTCGTGAATTGCATGACCAGAAGCTTAGTATATGGTTAAATATTAAAAATAACGGAAAATGTCAATGCTTGTAACTTTAAAATGTGTATTGCTTCTTTAAGAACTTTCCACTGTGGCCTTAAAAAAATTAGTTACATTTGAGACACGGTTCGGTCTCTATTAAAAACTAAAATAAAAATCAAAACATAAAAATAAATTTAAAAAAATTAATACTCAGTCCAATATCCTTTATGCTCAAAAAGATTGTAAATTCTTCTGGGCTTGGGGCAAAGAAGAAATTATATTCGCTTATCTTTCAGAAAAAAACCTTTTCTTTAAAAAAAAGTTGGTAGAAATCTTATTTGAAAGTTTGTTTGTTTTTTCTTTAATCTCTGGTCATCATCACCCCATTCAATTCAGGGCGTGAAATGATGGCTAAATTTTGCTCAGAGGCCTCTTTTTTCAGGCTTGCGGTTCTTTCACATGCCGTAAATCTACGACATGGGACCCAGTTTAACTTCCTTCCGAAGGAAACTGTACTTAGTATTTTTACGCCCGAAAAATATCCATCGATCTTGGCCGAGATTGAGCCCCGATCTTGGGTTTGGGATGCAAATATGGTTACCATTACACCACCAGGACCGACTTGAAAGGTTGCCTACTGTAATAATTGTTAATTTTATTTCAGCTAAACAGAAAGCTAAAATAGGGCAGGTGTATCAAAGTTGGCAATATTTAACGCGTTAAAAAAAATTAAAACATTCATCTGTGCTCTCAGGATGATGAATTTATTACTCTTGCAAATTTCAACTTTATATTTGTGTTCAAAATCCTTATGCAATTTTTCCTGAATGCATGTTAAAAATAATACAGAGCTTCCAGAATATGCTCGCATGGGGTTTTGCGTCCCGACAGCTGGACATACTTTAGCCGGTCAAGCTTTATTGGGCTAATCGGACAACAAACTCCAATCTTCTTACCATAAAGAGGGGTTTCTTAGGTACAATTTGGATTTTGAGAATAACAATAGCGAGAGTTTTGACTATTCACACAACCATTTTCTGGAACTACGCCTGGTCTGAAAAGAACACAAGCTGTGGGTCGATGGTCAGGTACTGATAAAGGGGGGGGGGAGTTATGACAATAACACACGTGCTACGAGATCACCTTGTTGTAGACAATGCATACAGGTGCACTGTAAAGTTTGAGCTTTATTAATACTGTTGCAGTATGTACAGAAGGCACTGAAAACCCTACTTGTGCTTATTTCGGCAGTGCTTTAGTTAGCGAATTTCAAGATTTGCGCCATTTTCATCTAATTTGTTTTCTGTTAAAACTTTGCATGTGTTTCTTGTTTTACACTGAACCAGTAATGCCAAATTTTTTCACAAGATCATAAATTGCAGTTCTGGAAGTAAGTAATTGCCCAGGGAACTTCGAAATAAATTGCTCACAAAGGGACCAGTCGATTCGTATTTATAATTTTAATAACATTTACACATCGGAAATACGTTGCTCTAAAGTCTTCGCGAACGGATGTAAGACTGGTGACTGGTCGGAAGTTCAAGGACAGGCAGACAGGTGGGCGTTAGTGGCGATAAGAGACGGCCTTGACTGAGAGGCAAAACCCTATGGGAGCGGTCAGGACATGTTCTGCAAGCCCTGTGTTTCCCCATTACTAGCACGAAAGTAATATTTAACTTATTTAACTCCAATTAAATATTATATATCATGTTCCAGAATATGTCTTTACCGCTAATGTATATCCCAAAAATGCAGTTATCCTTCAATTCTCTTTCATTCAAAATTTATTTCGAAAAGTGAATTATAATATCAGCAACAAATAAAATGTTTTGATGAAAAAATTTAAATTCAAGGACGACAAAAAAGAGATGCTAGTATAAAAAAAGTGCTTTAATTTCCTGTATAGAGCAGATTTATTAAAACGTTATAATGTAAAACTAAACCGAGTAACATAATTCATGAACGTTTCTAAGCATACCATACAATCCTATCTCATATATTATTCCAGACAATTTATGCTATAAAATACTCGTGAGGTTATGACTGCGTGACGAGAACAGTTGAAGGTCATTTGCACAAACCTCGTGTTTGTACGTTAATATTACATCAGGCTACTTGAGTTATGTAAACAGGCAAAAGCCAACTGAAACGAATGTCAAGTATTTTATAAATATCTTAAAGAAGTATTTACCATATGCTGAATATCTTAATAAGGAATTCTTTATAACTGTTTCTCTCTCATAAGCAAGGGAATGACACCTAACGGGCCGTATTTCAAGTGTCTTGACCTCGAGGTTGTGTGCGTACAGAGTGTTGTCGATGTAGTGAATAAAAGAGGTACGGCGAAGAGAGGGATCGGGTAGCACGGTGCAGGTGTAAATCCTAATTAAAGCGGAATGAATGAATAGTGCTTAACGCCCATTTTTGCTACAGAGGCATCACAGGTGATGGACACTGATGATACATGAAATGAAATCATATATTGGGAAAGGATTTATTTTTGGGGAAGGAATCGTTCCAGGTCTAAGTTTAGGGTACCTCCCCGGCATTTGCCATTGATGAGGACTGAGGAAAACCTGGAAGTTACCTCAGTCAGGGAGGACGGTCCTGGCAGTATTCGAACCCCAGATCTCCCACTCACAAGTCTGCGCCTTAACGACCTCGGCCACGGTTTAATTAAAGCGGGTCAGGCGTAACGCTTGAAACTGGCTTTCTGAGACCTACGGTTACATTTTTATGGGCTGGTCACTGAGACCTTGTTTTATTTTTCCCGTGGTTTTCATTGGTCATTTAGGCGAAGGCTGGGTTACACATTTACATTCCACGAATTACCGGCTTGGGATATTCTATCTGGAAATATGTTAACCCCATTTGCGTCCGCGCAGTCACCACCTTTAGATCCTGGCCACCCGGTATCTCCCTCCATCAGTCCATACTCCCGGAGATAGTGGGCCCATTGGGGGCGTATGCACAAAGGGCCAGCCGTGAGCAAGGCTCAAATACCGAAAGTCTCCTTGCCCCAGACTATTCATTCATTCATTCATTCATTCATTCATTCATTCATTCATTCATTCATTCATTCATTCACTCATTCATTCAAATGATAATGTTTTTGTGTGTACTACACCCGGAGTTATAGATTTTATATTAGTTCTACACTCACAACTTCCTAAAATTTACCCCATTCCTGTTGTTCATTATTTATCATGGCAAGAGTTAAGGCTATAGGGTCTTCTCTTTCACTCTACCAAGAGAAAAAAATCAACAAAAATGCAGAGTAAATATTCATAGTTATATAAAACACAGAAAAAAAATCAAATTAACGATATATACTGCATATAAATAATATATATTTTAATATATTTATATGAAGTAAATAGAAAGTTGATAAAAATAGTGTCACAGTTCTTCAATAATTTTTCTCGAGTACACGTAGAGGGAAGGAGGAATGAAAGAAGAAAAGGAGGAGGAAGAAGAAGAAGAAGAAGAAGAAGAAGAAGCGATAGGCTAACTGTTGTGATTCCTAGAGTCGAAATGATAATTTAATCCACGTTTAAATTGCTTTACTGTCCAACAATCTGTGACTTCAGGAAGAAGGGAGTTCCAGATTCTGGGAACTGACACGCTGAATGAGGTTGAGCAGAAATGTATTCAGTGATGAGACGTAAGAAACGAGAGGCGGTATGATGAGGGGTAGGGGTACGGATGATTTTAAACAACAGCGTAAGGGAATTCAGAGTCACGCATTCTTTTAGAGGTAGTCGATTGCGCAGGGGTGCATGTCACATGATCAAATTTACGAGTGTTAAAGATGAAACGAACACAGGCATTATGAACACGTTGTAATTTGCCCAGTATTCAGATTAGGGTACACGACATCACAATAATCAAAGTGAGGCATAACAAACACTTGAATGAGATTGAGGGGTAAATATTTTGCTAATGCCTAAATGTGTGAATCAAAGAAAATATTTTATTGCATGTATGGGTTACATGACTGTGCCATTCTAGACCGGAGTCTATATAAATACCTAGATTTTTTGCCGTACTGGTATTAATTAATTTTAGCAATTTGTACTGATACAGAGCTGCAGTAAAATGTCTAGCACATGGGAAATCCTGTTGAATAGCACGGCGATAATGTTGAATATAAGTCGCCTTATTCATATGCTTTTGTTTCCCTGGGCTATCACTAGATGCGCGCGGGCTGAAAGCGTGTGGGGGGAGTAAAGCCACCGGAGCCAATTGAATGTAAGGGGATACTCGGGATTGCGCGAATTTATCTACTTGCGGCGTCATAGGGGAAACAGCATCACCCTTCACTATGCAAAAGGAATAAAAGCGGACCTTGGAAGTATTTATTTTTATTTGTGTTGAAAGTAGTGATTCTTTTATCAACCGTAGCAAGCTAATACCTTGCGAATACTGTACAGTTCCTCTACTGTTGGGCTGTCATGATCAACAAGACTCATGCAGCTATCCACTGCAATCGCGGATTAAATAGCTCCTTTAGGAGTCAGCAAATACCGGGTTTCCAGAATATGTCCTCACCGCTCGGACAGGATTTTGCGTCTCGGCCAAGGACGGCTTTCCTCTCCACCACAGCCGCCTGCATACCTGACTGCCTGTCTTTGAACTTCCGAGCAGCAGCCAGTCTATATCGTTCGCAAAGACTTTAGAGTAACGTATTTTTGTGTGTAAACGTATTATAAATATGAATCAGTTCATCGCGTTAGTGAGATATTTATTCATACGTATCCTGGGCAATTATCTCCTTCCAGAATTCAGTCCAAGATCTTGTGGATAAATTTAAAGCCACTGGTTTAGGCCAAAATAAATAAATAAAAAAAAAAAACACAGGCGAAGACGTACAGTTTTAACAGAAGACAAATTACATGGAATTGGCGCAAATCTTGAACGTTCGCCAACAAATTCCCTACCAAAATTAGCAGCACAAGTTGGAGTTTCAGTGTCTTCTGTTTTTACAGTAAAAAATTGTTCAAATTCAAAACTTGCAAGTGCACACATGTGATTGTTTACAAAAATGTAATCCCGTAGCACATGTGGATTATTGTGAGTGGTTTCTTTCATCAGCCCGTGTTCTATTCAGATGAGGTGTGGATCCTCAAAAATGGTCATATGAACACTCATAACATTCGCTAATGTTGTCCTGACAATCTAAATTGTATATAAGAAACTCATTTTACAGCACAATTCGAGTTCGTTGAATTAGCGCAAGGCACATAAGGCGCAGCCGTCTGTGGCATGTCTAACTGCCGACACGCAACGCTCCGTTGGAGCGGCAAGGACATATTTTGGAAGCTCTATATATCACAAAAGAGCATTAGTGCCATATAACCCCAGCTTATACACCTTTAGAGCTTATGTGTCGGTGATGTTGGCGCTTGTGTGTTTTTATTGCAGTTTGCAGCTATCTATCCCAATAAAAGCTTTAAATGACTCTTTTAGGAGTCACTGAATATATTATAACAAAGACATGTGATGGGGGGGGAACTACTTTTAGCTCTTATGGTTAGTGATTTATTTCTACTCTTGTTCTCTAATATGAAGATAAAATACGTTTGGACTCCAGTGTTTATCCGCATAAAACCCATGTATTCCCTAATGACAACTTTGGTAAACAAAAAGAAACTAATGAGATTACCCATCTAAAATTAACACTGTTATTATATTTTTATTTTAAACCTCGGTTGGCAAAAAATAAGAATCACCCGTCTACTGCTACTGCTACTGCTACTCATTCTGTTTGTAAATACTTCAATGCATTTTTCTTTCTGAAGCTACAGGCATCACTGATTATTACACCAACTGTATAAATTTAGACATTCCTAAACTTCCTCTAGAGTTTTTCTAATTAGAATTAATTGAATATTTTGTTTAAGAAATTCAAGAGTAATTTCAAAATTTTTGCATATTAATTTTTATTTCACCTCTAAGAAGTTATCTTAATGAAAATAATTATAAAAAGTTTCAGAACTCTAAATGGCATTAATAGATACATATTATAGTATGGTTTATAAAATAATAATTAAGTCAGGGTTAAGACTGTGCAGTAAATTGATAATATTTCATGGTAATGCTAAAACTGTGTTTTAAATAGATCATGATAAAATGTTACAAAGTTTCTATTATCGGTTACGGTTACGTTACGTGGCTTCTTTTTTGTGTAGTACTTAATTAAGGACTGTTGTGGAATCACAAACGATACTGTGAAATAAAAGGAGAGAATAAAACATGTTAAGCGATAAATTACTTAGCTTCAACCAATACTCCCTCAAATTACTGCAATTTCTCAAAATCAATCTATATTTTAATTTTAATGTCTTAAGAGAAGGGTGGCAAAAATATGACTGAGGACGAAAACCAGTAATTTCCGTAGAGAACTGCAGCAGCTGTTACATGCGCGGTAACCGTTACGGAGTGAACTAACAAAACACTTGAATTAAACATAGCACTCTCTGTGATTCTTTTCTGTCATGAGAAAAATAAACCACCTTGAAAGGTTAGTAACATTCAATATCCAGCATGTGTTTGCGTGTTTGAAATTAATTCTATATTTCTCAAGCGTTGTTGCCTAGAAGGGTGAAATAAAAGTATCCAGCCTTCAATTTAGTTCCGTTCTTTAAAAGAAAAGGCGATGGTGGTGATATAAAGCATTCTTCATATGATTTTTAAAGTAGGTTAAACCAAGTCACGCTATATAGAAGAGACAGCTATGCTGCCAAAAGGTCATGTACTAAAAAATAAAAAATAAAAAAAAATATGATAAACGTACAGGCTGGGTAAAAAGAACCTTTACATTATACTACGGTATATGAAGATAAAGTAGGGACAGCTTGTGTCGGTACCTTTGATGTTGCTCCTAAATCAACTCCAAGTTGGGTTTACTTCTCAGCGAACCCATGTAAAGTCGCTATTACCACCTTAGCTAATCTACAGAGCCTTCATTTGAATGCATGGCGGGCTTAACGAAAATTTGTTTGCCCTGTCTCTAACCGGTTCTGTTCCCCCCTCCACTTTCCCACCTCTCCGCGTGCTGACGCGAAGTCTTTATGTTGTACAGGAATTGAAAATGGTGAAATCACATGTTTCAATGTTATAGTGTGTTAGAGTTGTTATAATGCTAAAAAGTTCATATACTTTAGCATACAGAATCTTCACGTATGATTCCTACGAGACAAACTCAAGCAGGGAAGTGAGATGGCGATTTATATACAGATTCCCTGCTGTTCGTGCGCCTCACAAAGAAACGGTTCGTAATCTTGTGAATAGATTTAGAGAAAGGGATCTGTTCTTGATAAGAAATGGAAAGTAAAACGCCGTGTTCTTACAGAGGAAAAGCTCGGTGACATCGGAGAGAAGTTATAGAGAAGTCCAAAGAAAGCTCTGAGAAAGTCTGCACAGGAATCAGTATTATCGCAAATCTCGGCTTGGAATACTACTAAACCTTAAAAATTAAAATCCTATAAAATAACTATTTCAGGAATTGCAACCACGCGATAATGTGAGTACAGCGAATTTCTGTAATTGGCTGTTGGATAATGTTAATGTTCGCAATATTGACCCGCGTCTATATTTTTTTTTAACGGGCGAAGCATGATTTTATATACATAATCATGTAGCGACATAAAACAATAAATACTAGAGTGCAGAAAAACCTATCTGTACACGATGACCCAAAAAATGTATGTCTGGTAAGCTGTAGAAATCTATGCGCTTGAATTTAAGGGGCTACGAATATCCTACTCCACCGGTAAACAGCGCGCTTCCCGGTGCCAAGCAAAACCCCGTTAATCCGGCCACGCGTCCAAACGAGGGATCTGTATATGTTTAACAACCAACTGTTAAACGTAAAAGTTACTAAATTCTTTGCAAAATAGACATTAAATTCCAGTGCATGACACTGAAATAAACGGTAATTATGTAAAACATCACATTAATTAAATGGGTAAATTCTCCCTCTCTCTGTTTTTTTTTTTTTTTTTTTTTTGCGTATAACTGATTTTTGAATAAAGATAAAGCGCCTAAGCATCATCATCTTCATCATAATCATGATCATATTATCAGCATTATTATTATTATTATTATTATTATTATTATTCTTCGATGGAACACTTTTCATTGTTTTTAAAAAAAATTAGTATTGACTAAAAAGAAAACACGAACTTGTAACTTCTGGTGCCATTTGCTCAGAATTATTCACAGGAATTCGATTCAGCAGTAAATGTTGTATGATAGTTCTAAGCTGTACTACTAGAAAATTATACTTTTTTTTTTTGAGTAGTGTTTAACGCCCGTTTTTACTACTGAGGCACCACAGGCGGTGGACACTGATGATACATGATATGAAATGATAAATTGGGAAAGGATTTTTTTTTTTTGAAGGAAGGAAGCGTTCCAGGCCTAAGTTTAGGTACCTCCCCGGCATTTGCCAGTTATGAAGACTGAGGAAAACCTGGAAAAAACCCCAGTCAGGGAGGATGGTCCTTGCGGGATTCGAACCGCAGACCTCCTGCTCGCGAGTCCGTGCCTTAACGACCTCGGCCACCCGTGGCGGTGTAGAAAGAAGCTTTTGTTCACAGGAGGGGGTTGTACCAACATAATCACCTACCACTACCAACCCGGTGACTTCAACTTTAGCGTAAATGGTACATATTTCAGAAAGCTTACATGTGGCAATAATTATAATAATAATTTTATTAGTGTTCCATAGGCATACATATGCCTGATAGCTGTTTAATTTAAGTAAGCAGTATATGTCATCCCATTATTTAGCCATCTGAAGGAAAATACAGGTAGTACGCAGTTTCTTATTATGTATGTTCATAATTCGATCCCGCGAAATACCCAAGTTTTCTATACTAATCCTCTTTACACTGTGACTGTTTACTTCAGCTGTATTAAGGAAAAGAATACAAATATTTAATCAAGACCGACTCCATTTACCCAGACCCCAAAGCGGAGAAAAAAATGGCGGTCATCGTTGCTCTACTACTGTCAATAGCAAACACCAAATTTTTGCGCAGAAAAAATGTTTACAAGAAGACATTGTGTATCATTAGAATATATTTCCATGATTTTTAAGAATCTGAAATTGTTTACAAACAACATTTCTCATACGTAAATGAAACAAAATGACATGAATTCGATTACATAAAATCATCCATGTACAAAAAAGGTTAATCAACTACGTCACATTCAACTCAGGGCATGAAACGACCGATAAATTTTGCTCAGAGGCCTCTTCTTTCAGGCTTGAGGTTCTTTTACGTGCCGTAAATTTACGACATGGCACCCACGGCTTTGCTCCCCTTCCGAATGAAGCCATACTTAGGATTTCTATGTCCGAAAAAATCCGTCGACCCTGGCCCGGATTGAACCCGCGATATTGAGTTTACAAGGCGCAAGTATGACTACAACTACGCCACCAGAATCGAATCTCATTTTGTTATTTCTCCTTTTAAAATATGCGCTTTACTATTGATATTGTTCATTTTCGACAGCGTTTATTTAACAGCATTCATAAACGAAATTATGAGTTAAAATTAAATTTTGATAAATTTGTGTCAAACGACTAAACTGATAATTTGAAAAAAAAGTTTTATTTGCTTGTTTTTATATTTATTTATTTATTGAGTAAAGTTTAACCCCTGTTACAACTGAGGCATAACAGGCGGTGACACTGATGATACATGAAATGAAATGATAAATTGGGAAATTTTTTTTTTTAAAGAAGGAAGCGTCCCAGGCCTAATATTAGGGTACATCTCCGGCATTTGCCATTTATGAGGACTGAGGTAAATGTGGAAAAAATTCTCAGTCAGGGAAGACAATGGTGGTGGAAATCGAACCCCAGACCTTCCGCTCATGTGTCCACGCCTTAACGACCTCAGTCGCCCGTGGCGGTAAACCGTTTTTTTAATAATAAATGTTGTATATTTAAAGCTTGGAAGTTTTTACCAGTAACCCACATATCCAAAACTAAAAACGAAGGTTTAAGTAACTCATAATAAACAATATAGCTATAAATAATAAGAATTAGAGGCAGGAATAAATATATCACTGAAGCAGTTGCATAAATAGCGCAATATTTCGAACAGTTTGTGTGACAAATGAAGGTGATAAAAGTATTAAATTTCGAAGGTAATGTAATGCTTGGAAACTGTCGGATTTACTCAACTAAATCAAGCGAATGTCTGTCTGTCAGTAGCAATGCCGCATTATACAAAACGTGATTTGGCAACCCAAACATGAGACGGGAAGTCAGCTGTTTGGCAAACTGCCTCCGCAGCCTTCCTTGCTCATCAGAGCATTTCCTGCGCACAACACCTGGTTTTGAAATTAGACATGTCTAAAATATCATAATTTCACGTTTATAACAATTACTTCTATTATTCCTGATCTCCATAGCATAAAGATAGGACTTCGCCTCTTTCTGACCGTTTCTAATTTCCAACGTCATAATATACTAGCCCTCCTAAAGGAAGGAATGTCTCATGTATCAACTTTAGAAACTTTGGGATTTACATAGGACATTTTCTGAACGAATTATTTATTTATAAAGACAATTATTTCCACTGAAAATTTTCCGGACTTTTCCCGCACAACGCCACGCTTACGTGACTTGTAATTCTTTATGTGACAAATATGCACGACAAGAATACCTCCTTCAGCCTTTACATCGCCAATGTACAGATCGTATACAACCTACACGCTCCAAAAATGCCAGAGCATTATACCTAAATGTGCATCATATGGCAATTTTAAAAGAAAGTCGTCAATTTCTGGCATGGTCTAATACATTACAAGTGTAAGGACTGATAACTTGTAACTATTCTGTTCCACAAATGTTTCTGCCACACTTGTATTTTACAACTCCATACTTACAAATGTGAAAGTGATTTTTTATTGTATTAGTCTCGGGCACTGGTGGTTTGTATAAATTTCTCTACATTTACAACTTCAAATACTAGCACAAAATTTATTATCTTTTTAATGGTTTAAGGAGACAGTTGACCCAAATGTGTTAAGTATTAGCGAAAGTGCTGATAATGATGAGTAGAAATATGTGCAAAGAAAGAAGAAAGAAGTGTTTGTGTATAATGATAAAGTAAGGTTAAGGGCTAATAAAGAACGGCTTATGTTTAACATAGAGCTTTCCTGTATTTTAGTTAATGCATTTATAAGCCTCTTGCCATGAAAATAATTTCTTTTCATTCTCTTTTAAAGTAATTTCTTTTGGCACAATTGCCCCAGTTTTTTTTCTTATGAGAACGTGATTGTCAGGCAATATAAACAAATAAATAAGTATAAAGGATCAAATGTACTAATAAAATGATCCGAGATCAATCGGAAATCGCGATTCTTGTGCCATCTCTCGACGGCTGAGATTGGTGCTCCTAAATGCAAACTTATGAGACGGTCGTGTGAATATTACGCTTGAATATCGATAAGTACATAATAAAGTATTTATATTATCATTGTCTGAGAAAAAACAAGATCCATTTTGCAGAAATGACAATGACCCGCGCATTAAAAATCCCTAAAGAGTGGACATAACCTAATTCAAGGTATTGTGAATCATGGCAAACAGCTGTTCCTCCAGCTTGCTTTTATATAACGTCCACATGACGTCACTTGTAACTTTTTACTTATACTTTACCAGTGTAGCATTTCTTTCGTGGAATAGAAAGTTACAAGACCATACTTAAGAATCTGCAATAATACACTTGCATGTATTAGACCATACTTTTGTGAAACAAGACCCTGGTGAGCACATTTCATTTCTTAGCCTTATTTATCACGAAAAAACATTTTTAAAAAATTACAACTTTATTGAATGAAGAAATGCGAGTATGGATACTTCCCTTTACTTTCAGTGTATTTTTAAGTTTGAAGTGCAGAAAACAGAGGAATGAAGACAGAAGACCATAAACTTACAAGATTAAGTTTCTACAGTTAAAATCGTTACCAGCCTACAGAAGTATGCCAGCTGAGAGTTTCATTTTTGCGGTAACTTTAGTGCCTATTCGCTAGGCAGAAATTGTTTCATGTAATTGTTTTGATTGTAGTTTATTATTAATTTATAATTTCAGAATTGCATAAAGCGTTGTATATAGCTCGTGTACAATGAAGTTATTTCAGTTACGGGCCGCCTGAGTGCGACTGCTTACTGGGGAAGTTTAGCCACCACAACCAGAAAATGGAAGATGGAGTCGCCGCGCGTAAAGTTAGTGATTTCTACTGAAAACATAAAATGATACTATATTTAAATGATAATAATAAGAATAACCAGTATATAAGAGAAGTTGGAAATAACGTCCCTCAGTGGCAATGCTTTGCCTACATCTGCGCAGGAAATTCCTGTATTTCATCTAACTTTTTTGTTTGTTTGTTTTCTTTTACCGAGATTGTTAAGGTGCGGACTCGCGAGCGGGAACTCTGGAGTTCGAGTACCACCAGGACTGTCCTTCCTGACTGAAGTTTTTTCCAGGTTTTCTTCATTCTCATGCATGGCAAATGCCGGGAAGGTACCTTAAACTTAGGCTTGGAATGTTTCCTTACTTAAATAAATCATTTTCCAATATATCATTTCATCTCATGTATCATCAGTGTCCACCACCTCAGTAGTAAAAACGGGAATTAAACACTACTAAAATAAACAAATAAAAAGGCAACTTTTCTTTCGTAAAAGACAGCGTTTCGGCACACGTTTCTTGTCATTGACAGATCCTGTCTCTTGTAACTATTTAACAAGTTAACGAACATTTTCTCTACCTAGAACAGGATTGTCAGGATATTTTCTTACTATGCGTATTACCACTTCCATGCAAGAAGCCGCTTCTTGGAAATGCTGAGGCAAAGAAAAACCAAGAAATAAGACAGACTTGGTTGGAGCCATCCATAGGGTGTGACTTAGTGAGATTTCGCCTGACCAAGTCAAAAATGTAATACTTTCAAAGCCCAGATAATGTGATGCCGTAATAAATGCTGAGGAAGACAACAAAAAGTATTGATTCAGCATTTTATGATAATAAGGACTTATTTTGTTTGTAAAAGACTCCGTTATTATAATTATTAAACAAGAACTCATCAGATTTATGCGATGTAATTACAACATTGTGCTATTTAGTTATAAAAGTAGTTACCATTTTGTTCAGTACTATTTACATGTACTTTTGACAAATATTAAGATGACCAGCATCAACTTTTCACTATTTTAGGCGAAAAATATTCGGGTTTTACCTAGAAACCTAATTTTAATATAATTTCAAAATACTGACATTTCTAGATGAGTATAAATGGAAAAAACATAAATATTTATGGCTGATGCAATACATATTTCCAGTACTTTAGGTCTCCTTTATATCATATTATTGTTTACTTTTGTTTTTCTCAGTCTTGATTTCAACATGCTTTTCGCGACCGATGTGACAGGAAGGCTGCCTGTCTGCCGCTGCTGCGCTGTGCCGTGTATCGATTGCCTCTCCAGTGAGACAGTAACAAAGGTCGGAGTGACCAGCAGCAAACTCGCCGTGTCAGGATAATCCGTTTACTTCTATTCGCATTTTGCACATTCCAGGTGACGTATTTTTCCCCACGTGATCCTGTTTTGCTTGTGTTCTGTTCCCTCAGTTCCTATTCCGACTCCCGGCGTGCTAAATGTCTCTCCGCCTTCAGATGCATGAGGCTCGGCAACGAAGTCCTGGTCCTCCTGTTGTGCGTCGTTCCCGAACTGCCCAATTTTCATCTCGGTAAGGTGTGTTGTGCTTTCATTGCTTGGACCTCAGCGTGCAGTGCTCTCCCACCAGTTGCTACTTCCGTGTTAATAAGAACACTAGGCGGCCATGCAACAGGAAGAGCCTTCTTATTCAGTGTTTTGTTCCTTACCGTGTTTTATGAGCTAAAAAGATTGTACATATTTTAAAGTTAGGCTTGCACGTTCAGCTTCACACTCTAAAGCAAGATGTAAACAAAGCATACCAATCTATGAAATTTTTGTGCTTGCTTGCGCACTGTCAAATGTTTGTAAAGCATAGAGTAGCTCACGAAAGTAAAATTGGCAGAGATTTAAACAAAAACGTAACGAAAACGTGACTTGGAATGTAAGAATTTAATAATAATAATATTAATATTAATAATAATAATAATAATAATAATAATAATAATAATAATAATAATAAATTTCGTGCTAGTATTTCTTGTTCTTTCACTAGAAGAGCCATCTCATTTTTAACCAACATTAACAGTGTAATAATTAACGATAACCTACAACTTTACCAGACATATGCGACCACATTTCGTGCATTTTCATGCTATGAGATAAATAAAATACTCGAATAACAAACGAGCGTCGGCTCTGAAAAGTTTTAAATTATTTTTCAAGGGTAGATACATTGTACATTCGTTTACTTACATTCAAATACATAATAATCCACGTAGATTTAAATAGAAACTTCCAAACACATCCTTGTTTTGAACGTGGCCTACTATAACAAAATATTTTGATAAACAATAATGTTTCTTCATTGGTTTGTTCTTCAATTGCTATATTTGTTTTACTACTTAAAGAATGCATTTAGTTATCAGACCATTTTAATAACTTCAGACCGTTACAGATTGTAGTCAAAATGTGTCACTAGATCTTTCTTTTCTTTTCTTTCCCTTTTTTCCCCTTTGTTTTTTAAGTGATTTTAAATTTTTCTGTTGGGATCGTGTACTAGCATGTATGAAATTTCCATTTATTGCATTTCAATCTTAAGGTAAAAGGAAAAAAGATTAAAATAATATCTAGGATGATTTTTGATGCGTAACCATTGCTTATTTGATAAAAAGCATATATAAATGTAATTTTTAATTGATAATGTTTTAAACCACTTACACATTTCTGGCGTACGTCCACAAGGTAAAAAATACGTTAATTGATCACATTCACGACTTGATTTATTACTTACGTTTGTATGTAATAAACACGCAATATTTTAAATATTTAAAGCATTTTTATTTATCCGTTAACCTGTCTACATATCGAAATATCTATTTTTTCCAAGACTTTTTTGTATATATTTTTCTGGGCTAAAGTTAAAAACCTACAAGAAACAGAAGAGAGTTTTCAAAATAAAACTACGTTTTGTATTCCTGCCAAAGCGTTTCTCCTTGACTTTTTCAAGTGATGTTATTTCTAACACAGGTCTTTGTCCACTAAAGAACTTGGCACAGTGACGTTTTACATTATTTGTGTTACTCTTGATTTAAAAATGAATTTATTTTTATGTTTTCTCCAATACCATCGCCTTCGTGCTCCAATGGTAGTGTTTGCGACCACTAATTCGGAGGTCCAGGCTTCGATTCCTGACCAAGTCAAACTGTCTGGGTAAGTTTTTTTCAGGGTATTTTCTTACTCTGAGGTGGATGCTAAATAGCTTTAAGGCGCATGGGACCCCAGCGTTTTGGTGGTCTAGTGATAACCATACTTTCCTCGTAGACCCAAGGTAGAGGGTTCAAACCCGGCCAGAGTCGATGAGTTTTGTTTAGAGCGTAAAAATAAGTAAAACCGCTGGTCCCTTGTTTAGATTTACAGCAAATGAAATAACCCAAGCCTGAAAGAAGAGGCCTCTGAGCAAAATTTATCGCCCTTTTCACCATCTGATTTGAATTGTACGTAAAAATGTTAACGAGCGCCCCTAAATAAAATAAACTTATTGACCCCGAGCTCATTTTGCCATTATTAATTTGTTTCATTCATACCGACAGTCTACGTTTAAATAACCATAGGTTTAAGGACCCCACCCCGGTGCACTTTAACCATATTACCATAATATCCATTGGGACAACGTTAGCGGCGCCCTACGGATGTCCCGGCCTCAGAAGTTCGCTACAATACCGCCATGCCAAGGGAATTCCCACAAGCACGTGAGAACAATGGAATAGCATTAATTTGTTTGTTCATCAATTGCTATGTACTTGCATGTCACTTTATGCACTGCGAGTAATGGCATAATGAATTGAGTTTTGTCAGTTTTCGCTAACTTAGAATACTCTTTCATTCAGTTTGTAAATGCGTACTCTTTAAGAATTAAAAAATCGCTAATTTACCATTTTCTTTCTTTTTTTATTAAATTTTAGCGATTTCCGAAGAAATATAGCAATTTCGGATGTACCCATTAAGAGATTACTGAAAATGTTCTTGAAATGTCCATTGAGCCTGTTTTCTAGGCACCAAAAATAACAATTATATATATTAACTTTCTAGCGGCCACAATGTTTTTCCGCCAAGAAACTCGGCATATAGCGATTAGCAAAGATTTATCGAATTCGTTAACCAGCAAAATTGGATCTTCGGGGGTTGGCGTTAACCTAAATCGAAAATTTAAAAATGGCTCTAGCGGCCGCTATTTTTGCTTTTTCTCAACAAAACTCCATATATGCCATTGAAATAAACTCACAAAAATAGTTTCAGAAAATGAGCAAAATCAAACCATTGTGAGTGGGGGGGGGTTTATCTGAAATTCAAAATTTAAGCATTTTTTTTTTTTTTGCAATGAAACTTGGTATTCATAATAAGAAAAATGTTTTATGAAAATCAGGGAAATTGGACCAATTGGAGTATATCTGAAAAGAGAATTTTTGTAACCGCCTAGTATGATCCTGGGGGAGATGTGGCATAAGGGAGGATTTTTATTGCTAGCCTTAAAATATTGAGTATTATCTTCAAGCAATAAACTCGGTGTCACGTGAAACAGTATGGGAGGAATAATCTGCGCATGGAGGAATAATCGGATTTAACCTTACAGATAGCGCCGTCATGCGGATTAAGTACCGAACGGCTTTAAAAAAATCCTAATTCCAGGGAATGCTGGAACGATGTACAAATTTTAAGCGGTAATGTATGTACCGTATCAACCTGGGTACTGTAAAGTGTACAGTAAATGCAGGCGGAGAGAACACAACGGTTTCGGAACATAGAAAAACAAGCAATCGCACATCTAATATTAACTATGTAGTTTAAGTGTTAATCACATCCCGTTCTAGTTGTTATACAGCTAATTGCAATTAGAAACGTTAAGCTAACAATATAACACGCAAATAAAATAAATATAATGATAGGGGAACAACATATACTTTTAGATTTGAAAGTTACGTTTTTATTAAATACATATTATGTATATCTTCAGTTAGCATTACTACATTCTCTGCTCTAGCGCTTTGTGATAAACTTACTAATTAAACTTGCTGAGGAATTCGCTTAGTTTACGCAGCTCCTGGGTGATGAACATTATTATAATTGACATGTTCATTTATGTAGATATTACACTGAAAATAATGAGCTAATTTTTTATTTGACATACGAGATAGTCAATTTAAAGCGGATAATAAGGAACACATAAAATTAGTACTGCCTTGAGAAAAATTACATATAAACCGAGTTGATATGTATTTATTATGTGAAGGCCATTTTAAGCCTATGTGTTTCTTGTTTTAATGCGGTAAATTCATCGTATATTTATGAAAATTAACAAACTTGAAGCATATAAAACCGACAATATCAGCACTAGACATTTGAAAAAAAGCTGATATTACAACTAATAACACACATTCAGCAAAAGTACATTGCCATGTTTAATATAAAACTTCAATAGGAACAAAAAATCAATTAATTCATATTTAGCTAATCTTCTCACAGAAAACAATAAAAATATGTGCTAATTTCTCTAATGCTAACAAAAAATGTGTCAATATTTCTGTGATATTTCATCAAGAATAACTTCCATAAAGATAATTTCGTCAGATTATGTTTGGAACTGACTTGATTGCTGTGCTCACGTACGGTAGTGTGTAACAGATAAAAAGACTCCATTTCTAGATATGGCATTATTTTATACGCTCAGCATAAGTATGTTAATTTGAAACTTTTCATATTTATAATTTTTTTTTGTCCAAATATGCTAGATTTTAATAGTGTTTCTCGGATCTCAGGATGGCCGAGAGTTCGATTTTCATTAATTTGATACGGTTGATAACCCGAGGTGTTAAGTAATCAATACCGCTAGTCTTCAAGTCAGCTACAAAATAGATTTTCTTCTATTTTGTATTATTAATGGCAATTGTTTGGCAAGGTGTGAGTTTTAAAATGATCTTTTGCGCAGTGTTCTGTTTTAAGAGATTAAAGAGCTATGCCTCCATAAAAAAAAAAAAAAAAAAAAAAAAAAAAAAAAAAACAGAAATTTAATAAAATACGATAACTTAGCTATGAGACGTAAGGACGTTATACAGGATGACCTAATGGAATATGACGATTTTCAGAATCTTCTTGTGGGACACTCGTATAGAATTAGATAAAAATATTTTTTCAAGGAAGAAGTAGCACAACACAATTTATTAATTGGAGCTTATTTTTTAAAAATCACATGTGGCCCAATGGTATAAGACGGTTTTCAGAATGCTACCGTTTCTAGCGATTTTGCGTTACAGTGATGGTATCGGTTGCTATGTAACCTTCCTAACATGCAAATTATTCTGTCAGCAACAGTGTGGATAATTGGACGGGTGAACACGTATTCCCTGTTCCAAGTTTTATTGGATCTAAGTCAACCCACTACGTTTAGAGAAGATTTTGGGTAGCTTTAATGTGCCAGAAATGCTCAATACTGAGCTTTGAGATGGACGATAATGATTAAACTTAGTTTCGGTTCCCGCAGGAAGGTGCTACTACTCACACCACTCCTTAAACAATCAACAATCTATCCTGGATGCATAATTTCTCGATTTGTAGATGTTGCCCTGTCATTGTAATCTCCAGATCTGAGACAGTAGACTACTTTTTATGGGAATACTTGAAAAATAAAATGTACTGTGACTGGCCACGGATCATCATGCCAAAGAAAAAATAACTCCTGAAATTAGAGACAACGGTCATGCTTTATTGTTGCGAGTTGTCGTGAACTTCCAGAGCCGATTACAGGAATGTGTTCGTTGTCATGGAGCCAGCTTAAAAAAATGTTATTTTTAAAAAATAAGTTCCGATTATAAAATTGAATTGTGCCACTTGATCCTTGAAAAAGTATTTTTGTGTTCCACAACAATGTTCTGAAAACCGTCATCTTTCATTGAATCAGCTTGTATATTCACCTTTATATGTTGCAGTCATATAAAACATATTAATCTTCCAAAAATGTAAGATAAATTGCATTAATTTTCCATTTGATTTCATATAGAATTGCCCTACATTTTTATTATACTTATATTATGTCCTGTACCAAGGAAAATAATTAATGCTCGTTTGTACTTGCATACTCCAAATTGTGTGTAGTGTTACTGTTTGGTTTTGAAATCTGCAACTTATGTGAGGACTTAAGCTCTACAAACTCAAAAGGTGATAGCACTAGATTGTTTTCGACGTTATCTTGGCGACGTGGTGATTGTTGAGGGATGATGTATGTGAATAAAAACCGTTACGAAGCGTAATCTGTGTTTGAGAGTCATGTTCTTGCTTAAATTTATAAACAAGTGTTTAAAATAGAGAAATACGTATTTCGTGTATTGATAAACAATGCTTTTTAATAGGGGCAACACTGCCACGGGTGATCGAGGTCGTTAAGGCGCGGACTCGTGAACGGGAGGTCTGGGGTTCGAATCCCGCCAGAATCGTTCTCCCTGATTGAGGTTTTTTCCAGGTTTTCTCAGTCCTCGTAAATGGAAAATGCCTGGGAGGTACCCTAAACTTAGGCCTGGAACGTTTCCTTCCTTAAAAAATATCCTTTCCCAATATTTCGCTTAGACTGGTGTACAAATGGTTTGGTGAGTTTAGATGTGGCCGAATAAATACATGGAATGGAAACCGCTCATAGCGCTCTGTCGAGGTAACAACAATGATTGAAAAAATCCACGACATGTTGCTGAGCGATCGTAAACTAAAGGTGTGGGAAACTACTGAAGCTGCGGACATTTCTGGAGATCGGGTGCAGGATATTTTGCACAATCATTTGCAGATGAAAAAGTTATCGGCGAAGTGCGTGCCTCATTTGCAGTGGTCAGACAAGAGAACCTATTGTCACTTCGGCGCAGAATTCGGGGCTATTTAAACGGAATCAAAGTAAATTTCCGATAATGTAATAGGCGAAACAGCAGCCCAAACAGTGAGTTGCATCCGTAGAAAGCGCTCCGAAGTAGGAGGTCAAAATAACCTCCTGAGCAAGGAAGGTGATGGCGACTGTGTTTTGGAATTGCCAAGACTTAATTTTAATTGCAATATTAGAAAAGGGCAAACTGGGGAATATTACACTATGCTATTAGTGCAGTTAAATGACGCGATCAGGAAAAATCGTTGGCGAATAAAAAGGTCATATTACATCACGAAAAGCACCAGCGCACAAGCCTGCGATTGCGACTTCAAAATTTCTGGATTTACGTTTTAATACTTCCTCATCCCCCTATTCTCCGAATTTGACTCCCTCTATCACTTTCTGTTCTCTAACACGAAGAAATGGCTAGCAGGAAAGAAATTAGCATCAAATAGAAAGGTTATCACGTTTTGCACAGCTGAAGAAATCGCATTTTGTAGTTGGAATAAACTAATTAGAAAATCGCCGGATTAAGTAATTAGTTTTCAAAAGAAATAACATTCAGAAATAAAACAACTTTTTCCCAAAATGTTATGTGTTTCTGTATTTTTACGAACTTTTGAAACATTGTAATGATAAAAATTTTTCTAGAATATAATTAAATAAACAACATATGTCGTTCTTCAACCGCTGGTCGGTTTCTAAACTCCAGAATTATGAGTGCAAGTAACAACCCGTTTTTGTGTTCTGAAACATTGTAAAACATAGTACACTAAATAAATATAATTTTGTGTAAGTAAAAGGACGAATGAGATATTAAATTAAAAAATGACTATAAATAAATAAGAAGAATAATAATCGAAAGAATATTTAATGAAAATAAACTAAAATTGACACATTTGTAAATAATAAAAGATAGTAGCCACTTTCTTTCCTACTTAAAGAGTATTGTTGACGATCATTAAATTAAAAAATACTTAATAATTTACATTATTGAACGGAAAAAAAAAAAATCCCTCCATAATTCTATAAACGCCTGTTGCGTATGCAACTCAACGTACAGATGCCGTTAGTTTAGTTGCCTAGCTGTAGGAGTTCCGTGAATACCCGAGTCGCGAGCGAAATGTTTAATGAGAACCTTTAGTAGTTACAAGCTCAGCGAAGCAATCGATGCAGCTGTTTTGGGTCAAGGTCGTTTTCAAGCCTTAGGCTTGCTGTAAACTATAGAATAAGTGATGAAGCAATGTCTCTAATGAACGGGGTGCTTCCGCTGATGCAGGGAAAATAGAAAGAAAGGGACAAAAAAAAAAAAAAAAAAAAAAAAAAAAAGCTGAAACTCAAAATGGGTCACAAGTGTTTCTATTTGTAGAAAGAAGCCTTACAAACAGCTATCTGCTAACGACGTGCTTCAAAAACAAAAGCAGCAAGCACACCGACAAGAAGAGTCACAATATAAAAAAAAAAAAAAAAAAAAAATCAACGGAAGGAAAGTATTATGGAAAATAAATTAATACTTATTAAGGAAGGAAAAAGGCGAAGAAATAAAATAAATTATATAATAAAAATAGAAATGAAAAGATAAAATCAGCCGAGAGGTACAGAAAACCGAAAGGATGATAATGAAGAGCTGAAGAAAAGAGAAAAACAAAAGAAGAGGGACATGATGATAATTTACAATGTCCGGGAAGAGCAAAATACAAGGGAAAACGTAATAGCAAAATAATAATAATAATAATAATAATAATAATAATAATAATAATAATAATAATAATAATAATAATAATAAAAGTCCGTCATGCAGGCGCTGTGTAAACTTAACGAGTTCCTCAGCAAGTAGAATAACTTTAACAAAGAATATAATATCCAAATTTTGGCCATATTTATTAATGAATCACTTATGGCATTACTATGTGTTAATTAACATGACTATTTCACTGAAAATGGACCAACGAATCGAAACAAAATTTTGAATTTTGACCAATTACAGCCGGATTACGGAGTGAAATTATCGAAAAAAATTATCAAATCCGTTTTATCAAGCGACGTTCAATTGCCTTATGGTCCGTATAGCCAACACTATACCTATACTATATAATTCCTGAACACACATTACTGACCAATTTTGCTAGAGGTTGTGAGGAGGTATTGATTGCAACAAAAGCATAGACAATCGACAATCATAACGCAAAATGGAGCGTTCTTCAAAGCGTTTTGATGATGCGTCAAACATGCAAAATATTTTATCATTATGAATTTCAAACCACAGAATACAAAGAAAAATAGACACTATATGTTATCTCTCTCTCTCTCTCTCTCTCTCTCTCTCTCTCTCTCTCTCTCTTTTCCCCCTCGGTTGGTGTTAGAAAATCGGTGGCGATTGTAATAGCCGACTCTTGTGTATTTCAGTATCACGATTTCTGAATCTAATAGGTATCTATAAGTATAACATTTTATACAAGTATTAATATTCAGTGGGCGAATTTCAATTATATATCACTTTTTAAATAGTATATACCGAATTTTGTTTGAAAAACAAATATTAGTTCCGCTAAAGCAGGTAAACCCTCACTCCTAATGGTCCTATTTCCCTAATTTTCAGATGCTATTTTTCTTATTTTATTTAAATTGCATATATCGAGTTTTAATGAGGAAAAAAAAAAGTTGCTGCTGCTAGAGCGATTTTTATATTTTCACATTACCCATCTCCAATGATATAATTTTATTCATTAAAGAACTCGATGAATCATTTGGTAATTGATGGTCATATGTTGAGTTTTGGTGAGAAAAACAAAAATTGTGACCCCTAGAGCGTTAAAAAACACACACACACACACACACACACACACACACACACATTAACAATAATTAGAAAAGCAGAAAAGGATAAAACACTAAGAAAATGTCACAGATTTGTAATCGCTATATTTCGAAATACTCGAGTTTTTCTATGGCAAAAAGACTCAAGTAGTTCGAACTATAGCGATTACAAATCTGTTAACTTTTTTCAGTGCTTTACCCTTTTCGCTTTTATATTTATTATTAATTTAGTCACATTGTTAATAGCGTTACATTATTTTTCATTTGTACACACACACTCACACATATATATCATCGTCATTTTCGGTGCTTAGTAGATAGGATGCATGTATATTTGAAGAAAAATTTTAAAAATCCGCAATATTCTTTCGGAACTAAAATAAGTTTGAAGCAATAAAAACAAGAAGAACAAAAGAAATGAAAAAGGGGGGAATACACTATTACGATAAAGAGCAGAAAAGTTTAAACAAAACCGATAACAGAAACACAAAAATAATGCAAATAGAATATGAAGAAAAATGTAAATTAAAATGTTTTAGCAGATATTCACAACGTAGCAGAGCGACGTAATAAATGTGAAGCGAGAGTGACAAGGAGAAGCAGAACGTTATTATGCAAATAGTTCATCACAGATCTCTGTTGATTAACGTAGTGAAGACAGCTCAACTCTGAGTATCCAGCCAGTTATGTAAATGGTACATATGAGCAGCATGATGCGCCAAAGGCAATGTTACAGAAACGAGGAGCTGGCAACGTTGCCAAAGCCAACAACACTCTAAGAACGCCCTTTATTTTTAACTATGGTGATTTAGAGATCCGGCAATTTGACTTTTGGCAGCATTTATTAAAGATGCTCATGGATTCACTTTACGAAAACCTCCCGCAGAAATATTTTTCTGGTTCGATATCACGCTCCTTAATGCTAGGTTTGTGATAACAACTAAAGTGAGCATCAAATAATCTCATCGTTCACGTCACCGAAGAAATAAACTAACTAAATTCCTCGTTCAGTTTCTTCAAGAAAGTTTTATTGACTTTTCATTTGCATAAATCGTTGTTCAATTCCCCGCTATTTCGGATAAATAAAAATGTTTAAAACTGTATAAACTTCTGCTTTTAGGAGCACGTGCCTATATAATTGAGATCGTCGAAATTATATTTAAATTGATATTTATGTAGTTTGATATCTGATTTCAAGTACATCAGCAGTTTCTGTCTGTCATGTATAAAGTGATACTTCAAGCACGGGAAAATGATTGTGTTAATATATACAGAGTGCGGCAGAAACCATGACCCATTTTAAACATATTATGAAGACTTAGAACTACAGTTTATTGGTTATACTCTTTGAAAGAGCACTCTACACTATTCCTAACACGTGTCACGTTATGTAAATTATGCCCGTCAGTTGTTGGCAGTGTAATCTTCGGCACAAGCACGTATACTTTCCACAACGTTATGAAGAGTGTAACTTGTTATGTTCCGCATTACGGATGAATGTTTTTTTTTTCCATTCGTGAATACTTGCTGGCATGTTGGCGCACACTTTGGATTTCATGAATCCCCACAGAGAAAAATCGGGCGAACGGAATGGCCAACTGTCATCACCAAACTGGGGAACAAGATGCTCTGGAAACATCGTTTGTAAGTTTGTCGTGCACGTTCTGGATATTTTTACGGCGCATTTGCTGCATTACGGACTGTTGCAATATAACGCTTTGCTGTGACAATGTCGCCTGCGTCATTCTCAAAAAACAGGGACCCTGAGAAGACACTCCACATCACACAGTAAATTTACGCTATGCTGTGGTCATTCATGAAAGTGATGAGAATTGGTAGACCCCCAGTACTTGAAGTTTTATTTGTTTTCATAGCCTGATAAATGAAAACAGGTCTCGTCAGACATAATCAAATTGTTAAGAAAATCGGGTTGAGTGTTTATTATCTCCAGAAGCTATATGCAGAAATTTCGACGTGTTTCTTGATCTCTGGGCAATAATTGTTGAACCACTTGCATCTTGTATGGATGGAACTGAATATGGGGGTCTATCAATCCGTTGCATACATCTATTCGATATGCTAGGGGCTGGCGAATGCACACGAACTGATCAAGTTGGACTTTGCGCTAAAGCAGCTCTTACTGTTGCAATGTTATCCGGAGTGCGAACTGTACGTGACCTACCAGGTGGCTTCTTGTTTGAAGCAGATGCTGTTGTACTGAACTGCTTGACCCATCTCGTAATCGCATTCCGTGACGGAGCTTGTCCATTCCGACTGATGTCGAAACGCTGAGTTCTTACGACACAGTCGCCACATTTGTAAACGCACGATGTTCATTCAACCAGCACCCCATTATGACTGTCATGTAGCATTGTGCAGTGGAGCGAGCGGCCACGATCATGTAATATGGCGTACAGAAAATGCTTTGAACTGCACTAAGCAACGGTAAAAACATCAGCTCTCTAGGAAGTCATGGTGAACAATATCACAAAATTTAAAATGAGTCATTGTTTCTGCCGCACCTGTATGTACGAGGACTAGTCAATAAAGATCGAGAGAAATCTTTTTACTTACTAGACAGAATCAAGGTTGGTGTGATCTTTTTCAAAGTAGTCCCCAATTAGTTGTATGTACTTGGCCCAACGTGTCTGCCAGCCCCGGAAGATGTGCTGGAAACCGTTTATAGGCATCATCATCATCATCATCATCCTCATCATCATCATCAGAACTGCCTCCGCCTTCTTCACTGGTCTCGCCTTTCGTTTTTTAAACGCACGACTAGAAAAAAGTCACACGGAGCTAAGTCCGGTCCGGCACACGTTTTTTTTTTTTTTCGGCCAAATTTTGAGCAACAATTTTGTGAATGTGAGGGCGCTTATTGTGATGGTGAAGGCGCCAACTTTATTTGGATATATTCGACCAGGGCGCTCAATACTCCTTGCGGGGAGTTTCATGTTGACAGTCGCAGAACGAAATCACCATAACCATTCCTGCCGACTTTAGTCTTCTTTGGTGTCGGAAAACCAGATAATTTACAGACTGAGCTCGCCTGTTTGATTTGGGGATCGCAATGGCGAGAGAGTCTCATCACCCGTAATGATAGAAATCAGGTATGCTTTACCAGACGCTCAAGTTTCCGACATATGCACCATCCTCTGTCCAGGGTCAGCAATCTCGGCACCCAACTGGGCTCTCATGTATAAGCGATCCTGCAGAATGGAGAACGTACTGCCTAAAAAATCTGTAACACGTCTGCCAGTCTATCCATTATTCGTATATCATCCTGAATAATGTTGGCCTTTATATATTTTTACACGTGTTCTAATAATTAAAGATTTATAAACCAATAAGGTGTATTGCTACGTTTATTTACACAACTGCTGCAATGTCCCTCTTTGAATTCAGTTGCAACTACCGAGACTATTTTTAACCTGCACCTAAGCTACGCGCAGCGCTCACTAGGTCAAGGTCACGCCAGACAACCCACATGCTAATAGTTGCACCTGGACAGTCAGTCGCAGTATTTTGTTACAAGAAAAAGCTTTATTTCTGTTTTTGTGTTATAACTCAGCTTCCACTTAACATATTAAGTATAACTTAAGCCTGTGTTATTAGTCTTCATGCAGTAATGCCAACTTATCCAGCACCCACTTCTCCTGTGCCATTTGTCAACTGACGAACGTGGGTGTCAGGTTACGAACTTTAATAAATAATGTTGTTTTTATTAAGATGTTAACATCTCATGCCTATTTTCTAGATCTTCGCATCCAATGAGGGATGAAGTGCACACCTTAAAATCGTCTTTACAGGAGCTTTCTTCAAAAATTATATTTATATTTGGCTTATCGAAATTCGGGCAAAATGTGAAAAATGTATACCCATTATGCAGTTTAAGATATATATTATAATATCAAGAATTAAATTTTTTCCGCTGCGTTCATAGCTCAGTGCAATGCAGCGCACGTGAGCAGCCAGTAGTGCTAGTAAAATAAAATTTACTGTTATGCGCTCTGTTGAATGTTACCGCTGGAGCATAGAAAAAAATATTTACAGGAATAACGAAACCCCTGAGGAACTTGAAAATATCATGCCAGAAATTGAAAAAATTACAGAAACAGGGTTATTGCAAGTGAATGCAAAGTTCATTGATAAAGCATACGGACAACTTTTATAGCACAGTTTAATTTCCGTTATGAAATAAAGGAACCAACCAACACTGCGTGCATGCTTTATTAACTAAAATTGTTTCAGTAAAAATTAGAAAACACATTCATCGGTGTAACCGAAGACAAGCGGTTGACGTTTAGCTGCAGACACAGGCCAAAAATACGAAAGCTACATAGTAGAGCGTAGTGGTTATACTGTCGCAACTGAAATGGGGGGGGGAAGTACCATATACTGATTAAACATTTATTTGAAGACATAGACAGCACTCGCATATATCAACAGCGAGTTGAGTGAAGGTTATTTTCCCGATACATTTATTTAAACGTGTATGAACCGAAAATGAAGCACGCTCCTGACTCCCAATTGAGATTACCACGAAAGATATGATTAAAAACAATTCATGGCATTGTAATGAAAGATGGCCGAGTGAGAGTACGCGAAATGCTGTTATTCCTACGTTGACCGGGCAACAATGTTTAAGTAGCAACACAGAGTTACACTTTCACAGCCCCCTGCATCACTATCAAGGCTTACTCTAATTCGCATGCTAAGCGTGCACGCCTGCTTCTCGTACTATTTGCACAAGTGTTTACAGTTGGCAACATCCCAAACATGCGGCCGTTCATTTGCTTCCTCTGACGACACCGACAAGCCTCGCATTTTTCTACAAGACGACATCAGAGGAAATGGCCCGTTTTCGAGACAAATTGTGAGCATGAACTTCTGAACTCAAAAACGTGTGTTTCGTTAAATTTATCTTTTGCAGTTTTAAGATAATGGCGTAGAAAATGAAATGCTCTTTGGATTCTCTTTCCTATTTTAATGAAAATTGTGTAAACATAAACATAAAGTATATTTTAAGATTAGAGGAGAAAAGTCGATGTTAAACAGAATTTTATTGCAAAGGAATGGGTTTAAATAGTCTAAATCCAAACTTAAAGTGATTTCAACAAAAAGGTGCCGCTATGTACAGAATATATTTACAAATAATCAAAGTGAAGTTACTAGCAAGTCACTACATAATATTAACCTCCTAAAATAAAGCATGTTGCAAGTATTATAGTTAAACTGTATTAATTGACCTACCACCGTTCATTTTACTTAATGACTCATTGTCTTAAAATAATAAATATTAATATTTTAACACTAAGCAAAATAAACCCTTAACATAGCAATAAGCTTACCACATCTGACCATCTCCACAGCTCGTAAGGTCCTGTTGACGCAAACGAGAAGCACAGTGTAGGATAGGGGCGTCTCCCTATGAGTTCGAGCTAAACCCGGGCGAGTTTATTATACCAATTCAAGGACGTTTGAATAGTACTTTTCACTCGCTTATTTTCCCTCCCCCTTGGCGAAAATTAGAACGCTTAAGAAACTAAAGACGAAAGAAAAGAAAAAACAAGAAAGGAAGCAAGAAATAAAGGAAAGTAATACATATATGTGTGACAACACCTGTTTCCAATGTTTAAAACATTTTTATTCAAGAAATTTAAATAGTTTTCACTTAGTGGTTTTTGTTTCTTTTTTCATTGGCAGAATATTAACTATTATGAAAGAGGGAGGAAGGAAAGACGAAAGAAGAAATTAGGGAAGAATAAAAATAAAGAAAAGGGAGGAAGGAAATAATCAAGCCAAGAAGGAAAGAAGAATGAGGGAAAAGAAAAAAGGAAATAAGCAAAGATAAGGAAATAATTATATACAGACAGAAAAAAAAAAAGAACGAAGAAAAAATGGAATAAGAAAACAGAGAGAAAGAAAATGAAAAAGAAGGAAAATTATGATGGAAGGAAAGAAATTAAAAGTTTACTGATGGAAGGAAGATAGAACGAAAGAAAGAAAGAATTAAAGAAAGAAAAAATACGAAAGAAAGAAAAAAAGAGGGAAAGAACAAATAAGAGAGAAGAAAGAAAAAGAAAAGAAGGAAGGAAGGAAGGAATGAGGGAAAATAAAGAAAGATGAAAATAGAAAGAAGGAACTAAAGAGAAAAGAAAGAAGTAAAAGAAAGAAAAACAAAGGAAGGAAAAATATTAAAGAAAAAACACAAAAGAAAGATAAAGAAGGAAAATACAGGAAGATAAAAGAAGGAAGGGAAGGAAGGAAAAATAAGAAAAAGATCAATTTAACATATATGAGCAGCTCATTGTTTTTACAATCTTTCGCGAGCACGAATTGAAACCATTCATGATCCAACAATTCATCCATTCCTGTTTAACATAAGCTGAGACGCGATGTCAACAGACCATAGTTCATCTTTATAAATAGTTCACAAACTTCAAGCAATAATCATTTTAATTGTATATGAAACTGCTACTGATAATAAAATACTGTTGTCATTGTGGGATTAATACAAAAGTGTTTGCTACAATATACATGCCTTACTCCCTCCATCTCTGCCCATGTCCAGTCACTGTATCTTATTTCCGCCGTTCCGCTCTAACATAAGTGCGAAAAGATATGTTTGTTGACAGTGCATATCACCTTCCGATATAGTTCAAGTGGGCTACATGTTTTTCATGCACTTTTTGACTGTTTAGTCAAAGAGCCCCTCAAATGCTGGTGTATTCTCATAAACACGAAATGGGCCCATACCTTCGAAAAGGGGATGTATCAGTGACTAAAGCCTCGGAGATTTTCATATTAGTATATTATTGGGGAAAAAGAACTTGTTAATTTTTCCGTATTTTCCTCTATGAGAGATCATAAAAAGCATCATGCATTCATTGTGTTCTTTTGATTCCTAAAGAACTCATTTAACGGGAATTCAGAACAACTGGCACCAACGTCCTAACCACCCCTTCACAACCGTAGGCTTTGAGAGAGATCGTAATGAATAGAGCATTTTTCATGTGAACTACGAAGTCTTTAAATGGACCCACAGTTATTGCTACTTGCATATTTATTTTAAAGGATTTAAGTTAATAGTTTTTCTTATCTATGTTATATATCAAATCACAGTAAAATCAGTTTTTTTACGTATTATCTTTTGACTCACTTTAAGTCCTAGTCCAAATTCACATAAATATTAAGGACAGCGATTGGTTGGTTGGTTAAAAGGCAAATCAAGTATATTTTTACTGAAAGTAATATTTTTTACAAAATTTGCATCACATTCTTAATTGAACGGAACTAGAAATTAACATCTGAAAATCAGTAGTGCCAGAACTCAATGGTTTTCATCTCAGTGGATGTAAGTGGAATTTTGGAGGACAAAGCGATGTTCGGATATGTTTCCGACGGATAATCCAAATTTCCTCTTCTATTTCACACCACAAGTTGATCCGTCATCAATTTATCGTTCAGCACTGTATGTATTCTCAGAAAGAGAGTTACACACCAACCTTTCGCTCTTAAATTTCGGCATAGGTGTTAATGATCAATAACGTTCAGACTGCTTTGCCTGTTCATTGTATGGTCACAAAAATAAATAGTCTGCGACTTTACTATGGAGACCTCTGCATACTAGACATACCTCATCTGTGGTCTTGTGTTCAGCGGGTCTGCCTGCAAATCCGGCGGTCCCGGGCTCGTACGCACGCACGCGCACACACAATCGTCTCTTTAGATCTTCTTTATTGTGAGGGAAGTTCAACCTCTAATGCATACTGGGTGATTTTTACTTCGTGGAACTGCTCCGGGGAGGTACCCTTAAAAAATAAATCCTTTCCCAATATATCATTTCACCCCATGTATCACCAGTGTCTACCGCCTATGGTGCCTCATTAGTAAAAACGGGTTATAAACTCTATTTAAACGGCACGATAAAGAACCTCGTGTCTGAAAGACGAGGCCTCTGAGCAAAATTTATCGCCCGTTTCACGCCCTGAAATGAATGGGACGCTGATGATCTGAGATTTTAAAGAGTGCGTAAATAAATCAAATCAGAATCATAAAATATCCAATCTTAAGTCACTACAAACTGAGATTTACAACATATGAAGATCGGAATGCTACCTGTATTAAACTTTGCACGAGGGAAAGTACCGGCACAGGTGGCCTTGAATGTGGTGTTTTCCACGTTTTCCTCAGTCCTCATTACTGGAATATGTCAAGGTGATAAGTCTAAACTTAGGTTTTCCGCCACTTCAAAAAAAATAAATCCCAATATTCCATTAGTGCCCATCGCTTGCGAGACTTGTCAAAATAGGTCCTAAATAGTATTAAAAATGGAAAGCAGGCTACAAAGGTCCACCCCCTCGTGACATTGTCGCCAAGGGCATGACACCGTTGCACGAGCTATCGCATGGCACACACGATGTATTGTTAATGGGAACAGGCCGCACAGTAGCTCGCATCTTCCCCTTCCCTCCACCTCCTCCTCCTGCCAGCATCTGTGGGGAACACAGAATTAGCCACGGAGTTAGCAGTGTTTTTATTTTTGCCGGTATTCCTGTAGGGACCCCGAGCCCCAGAGTCTGTCTAGTGCATCAGGGCAAGGCGAACAACGCACGGCGTTATGGTAAGTGTTTATTATTCTTGTTCCGGGTTCGATACATAGCCAGAATTATGTGTATTGTTTATGAGCCGGTGCTAGACGGTTAACATACTGCGACCTTGGCATAGTATGAAAACAACTTTGTCACTTCTAAACCTCAAATGACCTTCATAGTGCCTCTCCACACTCAAGAAAACGCCCACTTATTACATGTAGTTACAGTAGCATCATTGACATTAATGCATAACGGTTTTCTCTGTTCTATCACTAAACAATATCTTGTAACATTTCTGTTTGCATATTTTCTCAAGAGTTTCCAAAATATTTTTAGTAATTCTGAATAGTTCATTAATATACCAGTAAACATATTCTATAACACACACACTCTAAAATAAATAGTCCCAGCACACGATATAACGCAATCAAGAAATGAACGTAAGGTTACAAAATTCGAAATTGCTGAAAGTGATGTATAGTTAAGTCAAAGAACAGTTTGCATGTGAAATAAGTTTGGAGTTTAGTGGTTCCTGACCTAACTTACGAGGCTAGTCAATAAAGACTAAGAATTATTGTTTTTACTTACAAAGTACACTAAACAAAATCAAAGTTGGTATGGTTATGAATTGTATTCACTTGACCCAACGAATTTACCAACTTGGAAGACGCACTGGAAACCATTTTTGACTTTGTCTTCAGATCTACCTTCTTCTTCACGACAACCCCGTAGCTAGTTTTTGAGACGAGAAAACAGAAAAAGTCACACGGAGTTAAATCTGGGCTATACAGACGGTGTGGCAGGTATTATATATTTTTTCTGGAGGAATATTGAACAACAGCGTTGCACAGCGAGGACGTGCATTATCATGGTGAAGGCGTCAAGCAGATAAAAAAATGCAGATCAGAATGTTTTCGTCGGATGTGTTCGGCAAGGTCACTCAAAACATTCTTGCAATACTCCCCATTAACCGTTGTTTACTCCATGTCGAAGAACGCAACCACCATTAGCTTTCCTACCGACCGAACAACTTCGGCCATCTTTGGTGCCGGAGAATCAGGTGATTTCCAGACTGAATGGTTTCGGGATCGTAATGGTGAAACCCAGTCTCATCATCTGAAATTATGTATTTCAGGTATGCCTCGCCATGCTCCGCAACTAGACACAGAAGCTCCCGATATACATACACTCGCAACATCTTCTGTTTGATTGTCAGCAATGTCGGCAATCGTCTGGTAAAGTCGCATCTCATGTTAAGTGATCGTGCAGAATGGTGGACGCACTACCTTGAGAAATGTGTAACATGTCTGCCAGTCTATCCACTACTATTCGTCCTTCTTTCCTTACAATGAAGGCAGCTGTGTTAATCAAATCTCGCTCGCCGCAGTGGTTGGAGCATCTGGACCTCCCTGCTTTATTGAGTTTATTTAAAGTGTTTGAACCATCAAAGTGTGGTTGATTCTAGCAGAACAACATCGTCATATGCTTGCTGTAATATCTATACCGAATTTCTGCAGACGGAAGCAAAATGTGCTACGAAGCGACTGGACTGGAAAACGCTCACTCTTTGCTGGCGTCCTGTACTAAGATGCATGCGCATGAGTACGCACTGCCCAATTTTCCCAACAATCATGTGAGATCTATCTGTTCTTCTCAGCAAAACCTATTTCAGCGCGTATCTTAACTTTGTGATGAAAAAATATATATTTCTCAGTCTTTATTAACTAAACCTAATATAACCTATTTAACTTTGAATACTAAGCTGGATATAAAAATGCAATTATAATTAAATGTAAGAAGGCAAGTCTTGAACCCAAAGACATGCAAACCACTCTTTGTGCTACTACAGCTGTCTCCTTTCAATGTCCTCTCATTCTTTGGCATGCTTCCATTGCGGACAAGTGGTTAGGAGAATGCTTTTTGCCTAGGGATCATCGAGAGACATGACCTGTACATCTTTCCGCTGTGATGCCGTCACTTGTATCACTCAAACATCGTCGTGTATTTTACTCGCTAATGATTGAGTTACCAATTGGCTTGCCTTTCAGAAACACAGTGTCAGGAGTACCCATTCTTTTGCCGCGCCGCGAAAGGGGTAGCAAGCCTACTTGCTTACTTGTTGACCTTGCTGACTATCGCAAGGGAGGTGAGTGTTGTGATCTTCGTTTCTTAGACAGTCTGCATAAAGTGTACTATGCCTCGTGTGTTTACAACGGCAGAGAGTTACGATTCACATGTGTTAACTCAGTCAGCTCGTGAAATTCGAAGATTGTTCAAGCAAGATTCCCGGGTGTAGACGCTCCAGAGCGTAAAACAGTGCATAATCTATATAATAAATTTCAGGAAACTGGAAGTGTACAGCCTAAGAAATCAATAAGGTTTCTCGCCGAAGAAAGTTTACATGACTTAGATACTCGTTTAGAAAATTGCCCTAGAAAATCTCTTCGTTGTCTTGAACAACAAATGGGAATTTCATATGGCTCTGTGCAAAAGGCTACTAAAAGTAATAGCCTGCGACTATTATCTCTTGGGTAAATTAAAAAAAAAATGTCGTGTACAAGACAAAGCGGCACACCGTACAAGAACTCAAAGATAATAGTCGTCAGGAAATTGTCCGGATTTCTCAAAATGAACTACAGCGGGTGATGAATAATTTCCTAAAGAGAAGCCAAAAAATGTGTGCAGAATGAAGGCGGGCGATTTCAACACCTCATTTGATAATTTAGTAAGTAATGAGGCTCTTAAATTGGTATGTATATTGCCGGTTTGTTTTATTATTTTACCCTCCCGCTAATCATCGAGACTCGGCTAACGAGCGGCGCGCTCGCCATAGACAAAACACTCCGGGGAAAAACAAAAACTGATAGCACGGTACAAAATTCGATTTCAACAAACAAATGAATGTGTAAAAGGCAGGAAAAAATCAGTGAGAGGAAATTAAATAAATGAGTTACAGCTATGTCCTATCACTGACAAATTTTAATTTACATGTTTTTTTTTATTATTTTTATATACTTACATTGGTTTACAGCTTCCACTACTTCATATTTTGATAATAAAATTTCCTCTCCAAAGTTTTCTTCCAGTTTTGGGAACAGTGTAAGTCGCTAGGAGCTAGATCTGGCGAGTAAGCAGGATGTTCCGGCAGTTATAGCTTCACTTTTCCGCGTTGTTTCTTCTTGTTTGTATTTCTAAATTTGAAAAATAAATTTGCATATTAATTTTTTGTTCTTCTATGCAAATAATCAAAAAACCAAATACTATCTCCCAAAAAAATAGAAAACGTGTCTTTAACTACTAATAAATGCATAGTGAATCTCATAGAGGATGGATATTTCTTTTATTTCCATACCTTGCTGTTTGTTTTGGTATTAAAAACACAGTGATGGACCCATGATTCTGCCATTGCCACAAACCTGTCAATAACTTTCTATTCGTCCTCCCGAAAGTATCTTATGTGTTGCTTCAATATTTAGACTTTCACCCGTTTTTATTTGGTAACCAAAAGCGTTCTGTTGTTTCAGATCATTTATTTCAGTGCATCATGTTCTGAACGAAATAATATTTTTCATGTTAAACATACCCACTGTCACTATCAAAAACTTGCCAACGTGATAGAAGATTATGGGCTCCACTGCGATAGAATTTCTTAGGGCGGGAAGAAAAATATCCATCCACTGCGTTTACCAATCATCAAAGGTTCGGAATTGTTGTCCTTGGAAATAATTATCCAAAGAAAGTAAAAAGATATACTGAGTGAATGTATGGAGAATATGGTGTTTGCACTAGAATATCCCAACCAACACGGATAATGTTTTCACCTTAGCTCTGTGTGGTTCTGAATTATCATTCAAAAGAATAACATCATTGGCATTCACAGGAGTGCAAGCTCCTTAGTTTTAAGCTTTTGTAGACACGTTCAGCTGGTTAGAGTGTATAGTACTGTTGGTGTTTGGCCGGCTGGTAGCAGTTCATAACGCACAGAGTTTCGTCTTCTTTTGGTGCAGTGAATGTTTCAGTAACTTGGAATGACGTCTTGGAGTATCTTAGATGATGCTCTCCTCATCGCATATCAACAGCCTATAGCGCTGGTAACATAACAACGCAAAACAGAGGTCAGTTCATATATTTTTCGTAGCCAATGAAGATGGAGCAGTAGGTTTCTGTACTGACGCATTGCTGATCCACGTCCTTACAAATCAGTATGTTTCCTTAATAGTCGCTAGAGAGCCTATTGTTGGTCTTCCTGTCCGGTGCTCAAGCTCGGGAGTTTCGCAGCCTTCCTGAACTTTGTATCATAGCAACAGCACCGTGCAGCTACAGTTGCATTGTTCCTTAGGGCATGTCTCCGGAGTGTAGTTTCGTCTATACAACGACGCCAGAAGTCATTGAATCATCCTGCAACTTTTCCAAACACGCTTTCGCAATTTCCTTTCTCGGGCGTTTTTGATCTGAAGTTAACAAATGCGGCACATTCACGTTTTTCATTTGCAGAACTTCATGCAGGATATTATGAATTTTATCGACCATTTCTTCTGGAAAATCCTTAATCGGGCATCCAGAACGTGCAGCATATGCAGTGCTGTACGGCCATTTAAATTCATGTATCCAGTAATAATGGTTTTGAGTGCAGTCTCCATAAACTTCCTTCAGCTTATTCTACTGATGTACCGCAATCCACTTTTTTTTTTAAAAAAATAAAAACTTTTATCAGTGTACGATACTCGTCTTTATCAATTTCTACGAAAAGTTTTACGCTGGCCATTTAAATAGGTGCCAACAAATAACTGCGCGTTGCATCTGTTTGAAAATTGCAAGGAAAAAAAAAAAGACTATTATAAGAATCATGTTTACGATCAGTCATTGTGCTGCTTTAGATAATCTTCCGCCATTTCGTTGAAATTTACCAGACTTAGCAATCTGCCTTCATAATATAATGGATTGCTCTATAGCCTGATTTCGAAACCGTCGTGAAGAATTTAAACATTTTTAAAATGTAATTTGAATTCGCTTAAGTAGATAAATAATCGTCGCATTCTGTAAAACAAAAGCTAGTAACACTGGAGTGTTATATAATTTGTATATCACTGAAAGTTACAATAGACAGTTTGAATGATTTGTGTTAAAAGAAGTATTTTTAGCATGAGCTATCTAAAAAAGATAATATCTAGAGATTTGTTTTCGGTTATAAACGTACGAATTTTTCTAATTTTGCATAAGTATCGATTATGTGATTTAAAAGTTAGGTTCATATACACGACTTAAAAAATTGCCGCAAATAATTCGAAAGTTGTCATAAATTACATCAAAGCGATAAAGTTAAGAAGACGTCATATAAGCAGCTATAATAATATTTGTTTCGTACAATATCTAAGGAGGCACTTATAGGCCTAAATTACTTTCACATGTTATGTTTCAACAGCGCTCAACATATAGTTCGCGTTTGAAACACGTTTAGTTCCAAGCATTTTTATATTCGGTACTAGTGTTATAATTCGCAGTCCATAAAATAAAGGTCTAGGCATTTATTGCATTTCTTTTAAGTTGGACGTTTTTGTATGAATAGCCAACATTCCCGTTCTGTAGAATAAATTATCGTGTTATGCGCAAACATCACATATCATTCTAAAATTCAATTGTCTACTGAATTCAACTGTTTACTCGTCTAACTTTTATCAATGGGCAACTGTAATTGTTTTCAGACGGAGCTGAAGACTCAGGAATATGATCTGACTCCTCTGAAGGAAGCTAAGCTGCCTATCATATGGGTACTGGGTAAGCATCTCTTATGACATATCTGTATTACAATTCTTAAACTATCCATTTTCAAAACGTATTAGATATATTATACATGAAATCAGATATTCTCTATTCTCTAAAATTTAGTTATAAATAATTTATATAAAAAATCTTATTAATGTACATAAATTTCGTTCTTCACATATATTTAAATTAAAATGCAAATAACATGACTTGAAGCTTAAAGATCAACATGTACTAAATGTGAAAGGTCTTACTTTAAACTACGACAAATGTGGCGCAGTTTAAATTCCTTCGTTTTAATTTAAGTTATTCACCTTTTAATTAGTAATATTCCACACTACAATAGAAAATTCGTCAATAACAGTCGTATATGGTTTAATTACCTATACGCCATAATATGAAATAACACGTGAAGATCAATATTAATACCAACCTAACATTCATTGGCGGAAAGTTGCATCGCGTGCATCGCATCTTTGAAGAGTGGCGTGCTGTTGGCGATACTGATTTCAACAATACTAAGGTTCCATGTGTCTAAAACTAGGCGAATAATGCGCGTTATATCATCAGCTGAGACTAATAGGTGAGTCAAATTACTTCATAAATAAAGTATGCTAATTAATCAATAACTGGCATCCTTCCAGTGAGAATGAAAAAGCAAGCAATAATGGTTACAGTCAAATTTAGAGTTCAACAGCCTTAAATTTAAACTGTGCGTGTTAATCTTTAATGTAATCATTTACATTGTGCACTTGATATATGCAATCTCTAGAGCTCAAGGCTATATTATCTCCTGTATGTTTTATTTGCTTACACCTTTTTACATTTCCATAAAGGAAGTGTTAAAGAAAATTAATTAAATAAATGAAGATGCTAAGATATTGTAAAACGGGGTAAGTAAAGAATTAATACAATAATGAACGAATTAGTATTATTAGAAATTTTGAAGGCTAAGAAAGAGAACAGTAAATAAAAAATAAGAAAGCAAATGTTAAGTTACGGCTTAATAAGAAACAATTAAAAACTGTATTTCATGGGAGTTTTAAAGCCAATTAGGTCGTCCCAAAGCCGCGGTTAGCATTCATTTGCTATGACTGCGCACTCGAGTTCCAATTTTCGTAGTTGGTTTGCAGAGTGATATTTGTGATGGAAAATGTTGGAATTTTTCTCAGAGCTTTCCCTTTTCGCTATGGCGAACTTTCCACCTGTAACAGAACTAACGAAATGAAATGATATGAATGCAGGTCAGGATGCCCGGCACCAAGGGGTTGAACTCGGGACTTCCCGAATGCGAGTCCCAAACTAATGTTAGTGTTACTTCACTCAAGAAGATAATGATTATTGTCATGTTATTTTAAACAAGATAGAGAACGCTATGTAGTAATTTATGAACGTTAGATTAAATATAAATGATTTTCGACAATGTAATAATGTCATCGTTCACCTGCACCCTGTTGCATACTAACTAAAAGACTCTTATTGCAGGAGGACCAGGTTCAGGAAAGGGCACACAGTGTGACAGGATTGTGGCAAAGTATGGCTTCACACATTTATCAACAGGAGATCTGCTCCGAAATGAAGTGCAGAGTGGCTCAGAACGGGGCAAGGTCCTCACCGCCATCATGGAGAAGGGAGAACTTGTGCCCTTGGTGAGCATTTCAATATATATATATATATATATATATATATATATATATATATTGTTTAAGTTGTTAGCAAAATGCTAATTTTGCAAAGTAAAGCTTGGAAAAAGTAAATCTCTGTAACAATTAAAAATAAATATAATTTATGTTTAAGTTTTAAAAAAATACGTTTGTGGATTAATTTAGAACGGGAAAGTCAGCAAGAATGAAGTATTATAAGAAACTTCTGCAATCGCAGAAAGCAAGTGCTGTAATAACTGCAGTGTTTCTCAAACTGTGTAGGATTCCGCCTCTGTACTAGCGGAGAAATTACTTCGTGATTGATGTTTCTATGGCCACGTGACCACACCAGTACGCTGTTGCTGCATCCATCTTCTGCGGCTGCACTCCAAGATCATCATCAACTTCTTCCTGCTGCTCTCTGATTTAAAACATATTTTACATTCCATATTTATCATTGGTATACTACACATGTTTACAAGCATGACAAAAACCTCATATGTCCTAACATAATTGAACGTTTTATCTTAAATATTTTCCACGGTTATGGTTTCAAAACTATTGTAGGTAGCAAATTTGCTTTAACTACAGTAGAAACTACTCAGTGTCATCTAGCGACAGAATTCATAAGCTGGGCTTGGATGCATTGGTGCTAAGGAGTAGCGTGTATGAAAATGACGGGCACTGGTTCGAAAATGTGTATTTTGGATCAACAAACCAACAAAATGATACAAAGGACAATCATTACTCTTAATAAAATGCTTCCATATGAAAAATTAGATCAATGCACGCAATTGAAAGCGTGTTGCTACGGGTAATGTTAGACTTTCTAACCCCGTAACTTTTGCAACGTTGATTATGTTATGCCTCTGACGATAACGTGTTTTTGTTATCTGATTTGACGAGCCTCTCGCCAGCTGAGTCGCCGGCATAAACACGGCCCAAGTGTCAATCACAAAGTAATTGCTCCTCTACTATAGTTGATGCCTAATTTTTATCGGGAACCAAACATTTCATTCCACCAGACGTGACATGTAATAGACATAATGTCAACCGTGTTAATTATCAAATCTGTGTCATTGTTGCGACAGCTTCGACTTCTACTACTCTCAACAATATAAAATAATGCTGTCGTACTTCAGTTTGAAAGTAGTTTAGCACGCAGATCACAGAATATAATTATTAGTTCGCTTTGGATTTGTGGTTAACGCGAAAGCTTAAAAAGAAAATTCCCCTAGTACCTCTGAGGCGGCCGAATTAAAAGAAGAAATAGCCAGTAGTAATAAGATAATTCAAAGTGCCGACTTAAAACGCACAATGAAGAACAAGATAGAAGACCAAAACTTGTAAGTATTATGACATTTATTTCAATTACGATTTTACAGGTGTTCGGAAACAGAAACGCTACTGATGCCCAATGTGTAGTATGCTACAGAATCCTGGCCAATAGTTCAGTGACTCCCAGTAAATTACGCTGGCATTTACAAACTAATCACCCTGAATGCAAAGACAAAGATTAATGTTCTTTATATAATGTTCTTTTCTTTATAAGAAAATGTGGATCATTGAAAATCGTAAATTTACCATGAATAAAATTGCTAAAACCCAAAATGCAACAGAAGCGCATTATCGTGTTAGTTACCTTATAGAGTGTGCTCGGGAAGCACTACTGTTGCAGAAATACTTGTAAAGCCCTGTGCAAAAGACATTGTGGTCTGCATGTCGAAAGAAGAGGCAGCAAATAAAACTGACAAAGTACAGTTGTCAAATAATACAGCTTTGCGATCTTGTTGATTACATTAAGAAAGGATTAGCTCACCATCTGAAAAATTCCGAAGGTTATGCAATTCAGTTAGAAATCAAGCAAGTAAACAGCTTAAGTGGGTTTTTAAAAATTATAACATTTATTTTTAGCTGTCGCAAAGGAACTTATGGTTTTTACTGAGTAACAGTGTCCATTTATATTCCCTTAAACGAAAAAAGTTCCATGACCCAAAAGAACTTTGGTAAACACTTGCTGCAGGATGATACTATCGCTAGAGGCCCAAACTGCAGCCTTTAAAAATATATAAATATTAAATCAATTGTTTAGGGAACACCCATTGACACAGCAGAAGAATTAGTTACTAGGATTATTCTTGCTTTTGCCAATCTTCGTAACTGACCACAGAAAATGACCACAAAAATTAACGGTTCGGCAACATACACTAAGTTACAATTTGACTATCCCGATCAAGTCTATAGGAAAAATTGAAAAATGTCGGCGTGTTTTTCAAGCACTAGGTTCTTATAAACTCTGCACATCTGAAATAAGATGTTGGCAGCTACTTGTTTAACTTCAGAGACATCTAGATACTTGGTGACTTATTTTGTTTGTGAAGAAAAGTCGATTTATATTTGACAAAGATAAGCTACATACATTTCTAAATTTTTCAGGATGCAGTTTTGGGTCTGCTGACAGAGGCGATGCTAGCTAAAGTCAATTCGTCCAAAGGTTTCCTCATCGACGGCTATCCTCGAGAACTTGATCAAGGGCTCACATTTGAAAATAAGGTACAAGATGTTGATTCATATGCACTTAATATTAAACAGAAATAATGTCATTTTTTTTAAATTAAGTTATTCATAAAGTATTCTTGTAGTAGTTAATTTAAATTTAATTATCTCCAACTAGCAAATAATGCCAACCTCTGCCATACTAAGCAACATACTCAAAGGAATGTCAAAGTCACAGGACGGTGATAGCAGCAGATAAAGGTGAAAAAATTATGCATTTATTTAGTTATTTGTAAAAAAAAAATACGTTAGTTGTGATTAAGTTTTTGTGTGTACATAGGTAATGTCATAAAACTCAAATGATACGTTAAAATATAAGGAAATATAATGTTCTACATATACAATTATAAAACAATTTGAACCTAGAAGTTTACCCAGAAGAGTAATGCCTTATAAACCGCTCAGCCACCCCTACTCTACTCTAATGTTCCCTCTCCAAATGCTTATGAATTGTGATTGTGGCCATTACGTTTACAGGCAAAGCAGTATGCACTCGCTGCATGCACGTTGTGAATACAGTGTTTGCAAGCGTTCCTGAAATTCTCCGATCGACACGTAGAATCTGGGGATACCTCCCCCCCCCGATCCTGGTGGTCTAGTGGTAACCATGCTTGCCTTGTAGACCTAAGATCGCGGGTATAATTCGGCCAGTGTCGATGGATTTTTGGGGGCGCAAAAATCCAAAGTATGGCTTCTTCCGGAAGGGAAGTAAAGCTGTGGGTTCCATGTCGTAGATTTACAGCACGTAAAAGAACCTCAAGCCTGAAAGAAGAAGCCTTTGAGCAAAACTTATCGGCCTTTTCACGCCGTGAGTTGAATGGGACTTTGATAACCTGAGATGTTAAAGAGCGTCCGTAAATAAATAAAATAACTAAATTAAAAACTACAGCGCACAGTAAAATAATAGTTTGGTTATTTGTGGGTAATAAACTGAATTATTAATTTTTTCACTAAATCTCATTTATACATTTTAAAAATTCCTAACCACTGAAACATTGTACCAATAACTACTAATTTTTATAATGAACGTTTTCAATATTGCATTTTAAAAAAAAAGTCAGGTTATTTTATTACATCCATAAAATCAACCACAAAAATTGCACATCATTAAGATAAATAATTTCAGAGAAAATGTATCCTATATTAAACGAGAAAAACTGTGAGGGGAATGACAATAAAGAAAAAGGATGCATTTTGTATTTAATATAGCCTTCCTGTTTTTCTATAGTGTTAATAGTTTTCCGGTTCATAATCAGCCCTTTATCCTCTTTGCCCCCTGGCTATCGTTCTTTTCTTTCTTCTTTTTTGCTGCACAGTGTTCACTATTTTGAAGCATGCCTGTCGAATTCTTGTTGCATCAAACTTCTGCAATGTTGATACGCACAAGTCCCAGGAATTATTCCCATTTTCCTTAGCGCTTTACTCATTATATTCCCATCATTGAAGAAACAGCCGTTTCCACAGTGAACTAGGATGCAAAACCTGTCTTAGGGCACCATTCCTAAATAACGAAATTCAAAGCTCGCCCACATTCTGGGTCTTCCCAGTAAACACTTTTTCAAGAGTTCTGGCTTGCTAAAATGGGGTTTATAGCTCCAATTATAGAGCATGGAAGCCAATTTTTGTTATAGTATTTCCTTCAAACTTGCTCTTGTTATATGTACATCACGTATTTTCCACTGGAGGACACAATAAATGATAAAGCTTTATGCAGGAAATTGGCTTTTTTATCTTTCTAATACATTTATATTATATACAATGTTTTTAAAATAATAATAATAATAATAATAATAATAATAATAATAATAATAATAATATTGCAACCAATCTATTTTTCATAGTCAAAGGTGTCAAAGCACCGAAAATATCCTTAACTGCCCCAAACAATCCAGTCCAAGGTTTATGACATTTATTGTCCTTTGCTGGATTAAGAACTCCTGAGTAGGAGATGTAAATAAAGGTAGCGGAGCTTGTAAATGCACTAAAAGCTTCCTTTTAGTAGTTAGCATGAGCAATTAATGGAATGAGCTCCTTGAACATCGCTTTCGGGCATACCAGATATATGATATAAAAGAGAGGAAAGGAAATATTCATCTATCGGAGATATTCATGGGTTTGAGTCCTTTTATTTATTTATTTTTATGCGCGCGCAGGTGATATAGGAAAGCACTCCTCCACAGCAGAAACTTTGAGAACTTATTAAACACTGTGAGAGGGTGTAACAATTTGATCAGAATTATTTTTAATAATTTTAATCATTGATTTATATCATGAATGAAATCAAGGTTCACTTAAATGAGTTCTTTAACCTCTAATTAACACTTCACGTCAGTGTGTTTCTGCAGTGACCTTGATATTCCTTAAAAGGTTTTTCCCACAATAGCAATAGTAGATGTTCACTAGTGGACCTTGATTACCTCAATACTTGACAAGGAGTCATCAACTTTCACGAACAATGTATGCATCTATTGCAAAAAATACAAACAAACAAGCTTCTACAAAATGCTCATGATAAACAAGATTGAGAACTGCGAGAGCGTTCGGAAATGATTTATGAGAACAGCGTTTTACTAATACAGCTCAATCTATGGGCACGTCCATTCATAGGGCGGTAACTGATACTAGTGCATATGCCACGCAGAGTTGTAAGCAGAGTTTATAGTGAAAGAGCAATGTTCGTTTGTTCTTAAGTAGAGAAAGACATGGACAAGTTGGAAAGCGATTGTGTTGAACAAAGGCGATGTCATGGTTTTTGTGAAGGCAAGCATTAAAATTGCAGACATTCATAGATGTATAACTACAGTATGCAGTCAAGAAACACTTGCACAGAAGACGGTTTACAACTGCGTCAATGGGTTCGCCAGAATGTGAGTACTAGTCGTCCGTCAACATCGCGGTCTCCTAGGAACACTGAGGTGCTATCTGAATTCATTATGCTTGATAAGGCGCATACTTTTTGATGAACTGGAGTGTCAGGTAGGCCTGACCTTACACACCATTATTTCTGACGATTTGAAAATGATAAAAGGTGAATGCACATTGGGTTCTTCGGAACTAGACAAAAACACAGAAGAACAAAAGGGTTGAAGTCTGTCGTTAGCTACTGGAAGATACTGCATAATGAAGATTGTGATTTTTTTGGAAAAGCTGGTGACTGGTGATGAGCCATAGTGTCACCACCATACGCCTATGCAATGGAAACGTCAAGGGAGTCCTCGGGCCAAGATTACCAACATCTTTTGGGACACTTCAGGCACCTGACTTCTTCAAGGAACGATTGTCAATAGCATGGTGCGCTACGAGATCTTTACACAGGTTTAACAACAGCGAAAGGGGAAGTTGTCGACAAGATGTTCCTCCAACATGACAGTGCGCGGCTTCAAACCAGCAACACCAATTAATGCAAAGGTTCATTGCTGTGCTGCATCCACCATTATCACCGTTCATATGATTATGCCTACTGCACAACATGCAGAACTCGTTGGGAGATAAATAATTTAGCAACAACGAGGAAATTCAGCCAGTTCTTCACAAGTGGTGCCGTAGTAATCCCAAACAGTGGTTTCAAGATGTCATAATGAAGTTATCAGAAATATGACACTGGTGGAGAAATCTTACGTACATATAACCACGTTGCATTATAAATAAGGTATGCAAACTGCTATTTTATATTATTTCCGGACCCCCCTTGTATATTTCTACTTGCACTGTTTTCAAAAAGAATTAATTGAAGTGATGCCACCTCTTTTTCTAGTCGCATTTTTGGCAGGTCCATACGTTCCGAAATGATTGCTGTCCAAAGAGGTAGTGCAGTCGGTTTGGTCCCGTCACGAATATTTTCAGCGCAACTGGCAAAGAAAGACCATAAATTCTGTCACAACTCAGTACAGTTTAAGCCTATTATACATCCTAAGCGTCCTTCCTATTGGTGAAACAGGTTGGAACATAGCCAGGGTGGCCAGGTGACACAAAGAGGAACTGACCCACCAGTATAATTTTAGTTAAACGATGGCTATTTTCTCCTTTGTGATAGGCATTAAGATCTTTCGCAATTGAATCTGGGTTTTTAGTGCTACGTTGTTGACTTTTGAGCATTATTTTGAGCAGTGGGTCATTAAGTAACGCAGATCTTTTTTTAAAAAAGTTCAATAGTTAAGACAAAATAATTCACATACAATAAACCCACATCCTTTAGTTACTTTTCAACAAAGGATCCAAAACACTCAACTCATCTTCCATTGTGCCACTAATTTAAATCTATCCTATTCATAGTACTCCGTCTTTTTGGGCTTATAGCTACCTGCCAATTGTCGATTGCACTTTTTCATTGGGTCCCCTGGATTTTTTTCATGAGGCCAAACAGATAAAAGTTCGAGGGTGAAAGGTTCGGACTGTATGGAGGGTGCCAGAGCAACTCCCAACCAAATTTAACGATTTTAGGAAGCCTCAACATGGGCGCAAGCATTGCCATGGAACAGTCTGACACTTGCAGCGTTGCGGTTGTCACGGAGGGCACGGTGCAACTTCATCAATGTTCTTTCATGTGGTGCAGCACTCGCAGTGGTCTTTTGTGTATGAATAAGAAATTCTACCAACAGAACACCATGCATATCCCAGAACACGCTCACTAGAACTTTTTAACATATTAAGTCACCTTGAATTTCTACTTTGTTGGGGAATCGGGATGTTTCCACTCCATTGAGTCCGCTTTTGTTTCAGACGTGTACGCCCAGGACTCATCACCAGTCATGGCATGTCCTTATGCAGCATTAAGCCGTAAGTGATCCAAATATGCCACCATTCGCTCGCCTTTCTGACCACCTCAGGTTCTTCGGTACCGAGCAGGCTCTAACTTTACGAAAATTCAGCACTTCATGCACGATATCGTACACCGTACCGTAAGAAATGTTGAACAACTCTGATCGATCCGCCGGTCGTTCTCAATGGCTGTGACATTCTGTTAAGTTGCAGCTGTTACTGGTCGTCCGGAACGCGGCAAGTCAACAAGATTAACACGGCCTCCCTCACCAGGAGATGTTGCTACAGTCCAAACGTCTTCTCCATACACGTCCAACATTTCCTGCGTATTTCACTCGGGTTCTGTACTTTCGCCCACAAAAAACGAACTACATCTGTTTTCTCTTCACAAGTTGACGACGCATCTTTGCGACGCAGTTCTCGCTTCTGTCGCAAGAGTTATACTTGATCGAACATATGATGTCTCTAGCACGAACTTCAAACTATAACTTTGCAAAATTTTCACCGTCCCAGCTGTAATAACACTGTGGAGGGGGGGGGGAAATAATGTGCGTTACTTAAAGTTCACCCCCATATATTCGTGTATTTGGACTAGCGTTCGGGAGATCCCTGTTCCAAATCTCTTGAACCCGGCAATCGTGATTTTGAGATGTTTCGTGATTCTGTCTGGTCATAGGCGCTTGGATGCATGTTTCCTGTTCTCTCTCTCATTTCCTATATCATGCATGCCTGAAAGCGGTTTTCAAGCAGAGGTTCGCCCCAATAATTGTATTTAATTCTTCATCCTCAGTATAAAAAGGCCGCTTTTGTGCATTTACAAGTTCCAATACCTTTATTTATATCTCCTGCTCGGGATTTCTTAACCCAGCGAAGGACAATAAATGTCACATTCTCTTTTTAACTTTGGATTGGATTGTTTGGGACACAGAATATTCAAGGTGCTAGAACATTGCTTTCGGCTGGTCCTCTGTGCCTACACCCCCAATGTGAACAGCTCTGAGAGGGAGGGATATGAAGATGGACTCCCTGGGAGACCAGGATTCACAGACGGTAATAAGGCGAACATAGAGGGGTCTAACATGTTTCCAGACTCAAACGTTACAGCTTGGGCCACTTCAATCGGTGTATTTTAACCTCATTCCCTATATAAACGTACACTACGAGGTAATTGTTGAAGTTCATTTGACTTATTTACGGAACGCTATTTAACATCTCGGGTCATCAGCCTTCCATTCAATTTAGGGTGTTAAATACGATGAATTTTGCTCCGAGGCTCCTTTTCTCAGGCTTGAGGTTCTTTTACATGCCGTAAATCTACGACAAGGGCCCCATGAATTTACTTCCCTTCTGAAGGAGGCCATACCTCGAATTTTTACGCTCGAAAAAAAAAAAAAAAACATTGACCCTAGCCGGGATTGAATCCGCAATCTTGGTCTACGAGGCAAGTATGATTGCCACTAGACCACCAGGAGTGACTATGAGGAAATGTTTTGGTTAAAATAATTAATTAAAGGCTTTGCTTCCGAGCTCTGCCGTGTCTTGGGCGATGATGTTTCGTGCAGTCTTAGCTACACTTTATCGCAGCTGAAGTATGTGCTTGCTATGCCGGTCTTCTTACGCGAGCTTATGCATTCATTCAGGAAATGTCTTGTTGCAGATAGCAGAGTGCACCGTGATCCTCAACTTCGATGTGAGCCCGGAAACTATGACCAAGAGACTGTTGCATCGAGCTCAAACTTCGGGAAGAGTAGACGACAACGAGGAAACCATCAAAAAACGCCTCGAGACCTTCAGCAGACACAGCAAACCCGTAATAGAGCACTTCACATCCAAGTGCAAAACGGTAAGGGGTGCGAATGTTGAAGTTTGTATCTCTATACAGTTAAAATTTCCTTTACCGTAAAAAAGTAAGTGCAAAAACTTTATCCTGAGTGGGCTATTTGGTAAGTCGGTGCAAAAATACTATTGGGAAAAAAAATCATTGTATTTCTCAACATAATCTCCTTTCAAATTTATACATTTATACCAGCGATTTTATTTTTTGTTTATCCCATTCATAAAAAATGTCATCTTCAGCATGCAAAATACAAGGAAGTGGTTCCAGAGAGCCAAATCCGGAGATTAGGAGGGATTTTTTTGAGTAGTGTTTAACGCCTGTTTTTTCTACTGAGGCACCACAGGCGGTGAACACTGATGATACATGAGATGAAATGATAAATTGGGAAAAGATTTTTTTTAAGGAAGGAAGCGTTCCAGGCCTAAGTTTAGGTACCTCTCCGGCATTTGTCAGTTATGAAGACTGAGGAAAACCTGGAAAAACCCCCAGTCAGGGAGGACAGTCCTGGTGAGATTCGAACCGCAGACCTCCCGCTCACGAGTCCATGCCTTAACGACCTCGGCCACCCGTGGCGGCTGATTAGGAGGGAAGAGGAAATATTTCATGCCTTTAAGTTCATTCGTTTTCAGGTCGTAATTTCAGGCACGCTATTGTCATGGAACAAACCTTTTTCTTCACCCTAATCAGGAGAGTGTTCTTGATCCCGTCGTTTAACTGTTCCAGTAACAGCATGATAGTTACCGGTTATGGTTTCATCTTTTTCCAAAAAGTTAATGAAAATTATGTTATGGCATTCCCAAAACACAACCACCATCAACTTTCCTGCTGAAGGAATTGTTTTTGCCTTCTTTGGAGCGCTTTCTCTGATTGCAACCCAGTTTTGACTGCTCCTTCATATAGCCATGTTTTGCCAATTGTCACATACCATCTCCAAAATTCACTTGGATTCCATTTAAAGAGCTTCAAATCTGCACGTTCTATTTTTTTTTTATCAATCGTCAACAAACACCCATCGCTTTGCTGATAATTTTTATGTTTGTAAATTATTTTACAAAAAATTATACACCCGATCTCGAGAAATGCAAACAGCTTCAGTCTGCTCAGCCTAATATCGCGGATATTTTCCATCATTTTAGGAGTCGTTACCTCGACAGCTCGCCCGGAATGGCTCTCATCGCTTGTGCTCGTTCAATCACCATTTATACTCCAGTCTAAGAGAAGGTGCAGTGTTTGTCCAGCTTCGGCTTAGTTTAAAGTAATTTTACTTTAGACATTTATTTTCACGGGATTTTGAATGGAAAAAAAAAACAACCAATCATAGTTCAGTTTTCTTTTATTAGTTAACTTTGGAGCTTGTCATGCTAAAAACATACAGTAATGCCATAACGCATTTCATTAATTAATAAAGCGATAATTTGGATTTGATATTCTTTTTTAAAGTTACTCTACGAGGTGAGGAATTCGCTTAGTTTACGCAACTCCTGCGAGACGTAAATTTTCTGTATTCATTTTCTTGGCAGTACCACACGTGAACAGCCTAATATAACGTGAAAAATTAATATCGAAGAAAGTATCACGCGAATTGTTAGTTTTATGCTTTGGCATACTTTTTAGTACTTTGAAGATTTCCAGCAGTGAAAAATCATTAACTTGGAACTCCTGGGGGTCATTCGGTCAGAAGCATCCAGAGAAATTCGATACAGCACAATGCTCGGGTTTTAAAGCATGAACTAAACTTAAGCGCCAATAGTAAATATCTCGGTAATAATTAATATTAATGTTTAGATGGCATACATATGCTTGAGAACTATTTAATTTGTTAAGGATTTAGTAATCAATTTCCCAGTTTGTATTTAATTACGCAATCCTTTTATTTATGCAGGGCCATCTGGCGGAGATTTCAGGTACTCGCGCACTCAAAATTCGATCCCGCGAAATACCCAAGCCCTCTCTACCAACGACATGTATTCCTTATATAACTTCAGAAGTGTAACATGACCTTCTTGCTGTTCCAGATAAACGCTGAGAGGGATCCTGATGAAATCTTCAAAGATGTGGAGGCTTGTCTCGATAGCTTGACTAAGTCTGCTTAAACAACGTCCAGTACTTTTTAATTCATCAAAATCATCGGCTGGATGTTGTATATATAGATTTACGCACCAAAATAAACATTTGTTTGTATATTAAAACAATATTTTCGTTTTGTATCTGCAAAGATAAAGTTTAAACATTTTGAAGACATGCCTATAAATTTAGTATAACTTTCGAATTGGTAGCTACTTTACAAATATGTGAAAATACGGTATATATATTTGGTTATTGTTTGTTCTTCCATTAATAAGACATATGATGTCAATCCCAGAATGCAGTTCTGTTTACAATGATAGAGAAGGCTCGCCATCTAATTTTCGGATACAATATCACCCAACTTTTACGGAAAATAATTGTAGATAATACTGAAAGAGTAGTCAAACAGAAATTAAGTGTTAAAAGTATTGTAGTTAATAAATCCTGAACTGCAGTCAATTTGCAATCGTGCCACGAGCGATATCTCTTCTTCAGAACGCTGATAAACTCCCATTAATTCACATGACAATAAAAATGTATAAAATATAACTTATATAGATAAATTTAACGTTAAAATATGGCATTAAACTCAATATTTTTAATTCATGTTTGGGAAAAGCAATTGCTGGTATAAATACATCGCCTAATCAACTTTTTCAAAATCTTGGCTATTTTCGTACAAAATAGTGTACCATAATTGCATAATTATGCTTCCTGTCAAAAGTTGTTTCATTTGCCTTTCATCGTAAAATTCTCTGACGAAATACCCTTTTTAAGCTTTGGAAGAACATAACAGCTGCAATTTGGATACTTGAATCCAGCACTTGCCCGTACCGCTCGCTGAACGCATCTGCAGCCGGCAGTCCCGAACCGTAACGAAGAAAGGGATACGATAAACTGTTACTATGGAATATTATTAATGTTGTTTATGTTCTATAACTTTTAAGCTTAAGCTAAGCAACCTAACGAATAAAAAGCAACATTTACTCAATTAAGAACAGCGCAGAAAAATTATAAAGATTAAATTTAAAAAAAAAAAAAAAAAAACCAGTTAGAAAATGTTGTTACAGGATAATCTTTTTATGTTCTATTATTTTTTTTGTCAAACCTAACCTAACGTATAAAAAGTAACATTTTTTCTATTAAGAATAGTGTAGAAAAAGTGTTATTATGCCGTTATATTATATTTTTATTTTCTATTTTTTTTTGTTGAATTTAAACTAAAGTAACCTATGAAAAAAGAAACATTTGATTAAGAATAGTGTAGAAAAATTATGGAAAAAAAAAAAAACTAGTAACATTTATTCTGAGAAAGAAAAAAAGATCAAAAATAAGACAAAAAATGTGGAATATCACATACTCATTAGCGTGATGCTCTAACCTACTGAGCCAACAGGGCTTTCCAAGCTCAGCTTGGAAATTATTCATCTAAAAGTAATGTTAAAATCGTAACCAGTCGGCATTCTTCGCTACCATTCGGGACTGCCGGTTACAAATGAGTTCAGCGTGTACAGATAACTATATAAGGTTACAGAGAAAACGGAGACACGATGTCCCATAGACGGCTATAACCATACAAATATCCAACTATACATATTTTGAATATACATATGAGAAAAAGTGTGACAGAATTCCATTTCTTTCGTTGTTTTTCATAAATGAAAAGCGTATTTCAAAAGAACTTAAACACATTAACATCTAACAAGCCTACAAAGAAGGCAGTTTAACTTTCTAATACAAAACAAACCTGGCAACCTTTGAATATAGAGCACTGAACTCATTTGTTTTAAATTTCCCATGATGCACAAGTGTTACATGTGGATTTGTGGGAGTGAAATTGCTGGATTCAAAGTGGAGTGTAACAGGAAATTGAAAACAGGCGGAAAATGATCCGAAATTTCGCGAAAGGAACTATTTGTGATGTCTTTATTCTGCCTCACAGTCTTAGGGAAGGCTGTTACTTTGACGCATTTATTTCGACAATTCGTATTGCCCAAGACTATTGTTGTTTCGAATTCGTGGCCGGCATACGCTAATATTTCGGCCATCGATGGGGAGATTTATGAACATGCTGTAATTGTTCAAGTGCAAAATTTTGTACATCAGGACAATGATGAAATTCTGACCTAAAATGTAGAAAACATGTGATTGTAGGCTAAGCGTAAAATTAGGAGATAGTATGGAACTTTGGATGCACTTTCCACGTCTTATCACGAATTCCTATGGAGAAATTCATTCGAGCATATGAATGTATTTGTATAATTTGTCACATATATTGCGAGTATCTACAATGTGGGTTAAATTCTTGTCTCGATAAAACATTCAAAATTCACTTTTGGTGAGAAAGAAATTTAAAAATTACTACCATCATTTCATCACTCCCTGCAGCACTAAACGCAGCAAAAGCGGCTCCACCAAATATACCAAAAAAGAGAATCAGTTCATAAGATGGTGACCCACAGTGTATATGAACCTTCAGTGCTTGTGTTATGCGATTTTCGTGCTTATATGCTTTTATACCTGCATTTGTGTGTGTTTCCATGAGTTTGCAGCACCAATAATAATAATTATGTGCGATTGTGCTTGGTCACGCCTTCACTCTTGGGACGCTAATGACCTGAGATGTTAAAGAGCGTCCTTAAATAAATCAAATCAAATAAAACACCTTCACTATATAATGAAAAAAAAACTTGTGTTTTGACTTCGGTGGTCTCCTTAAGCAATCCGCGCACCCCTAGTGTTAGCTCTAGGAAACAAAACAAATGAGTTGCGTGTCATATATTCAAATATTGCCTAACAAGACTACAAAGAAGAAAATGTAACTTTCTAATACAAAACAAACCTTACACTTCATTACACATTCAAAGCAGTTTGCAAACGATTAAACGTTTCATTACTATATAATGTGATTGTTGCCACTTCCGAAACATTTGTCGCAATAGCTCCAATTATTGAGTAGCAGATTTCTGCAGTAATAAATGCCATCTAATGTGTCATAGAGGAGTTAAAACTTCATTCTCTGTAGTTTCGTTAATAAAAAGAAAGAGGTTGAGCAATTTTAAATGAGAGTGTTATAAGTTGTAAGAACGAGATACGTAACTTTACCTCTTTCATGTTTATATTTATAGAACACCATGAAAACGTTGCTTATTAGCATTTCTAAGAAATGTGCTCATGTTGTATATTTTGTAATGTTAACCCAAGGCAATATTGTTGAAATCGTTAGATGATTGCACCGCTATTGTAAGAAAGACAAATACTCTGCATAAGCGTTTTATGCCGAAATCAGTACATAAGTATTGCATCTCAGAGAGTTATTGTTGTCTGTTACCGAAGCATCGGGTTAAAACAGTTTTTGTGAGCTTGGTGCCTGCAAATAGCAATACTGTTCATATAATGTGAAATAAAACGAGTACTTTGTTGCAGCTATTGTGTGTAGTTTATTGCAAAATTAATATGAAGTTAAGCCATGCCTTTTGTACCCGTTTCCTTCAACAATGGAACATCGCACTTTTTTATAAATTAAACAGCCATTAAGCATGTGTAGGCCACAGGGTTGCCACCTGTCCAGATTTTATCATTGACATCCGGCGTCCATACATCATCAGTGTGGAAGCCTAACATTTTGTTCAGCTAGTGAAAGACATCCCATATAAAATTAATGGAAAATCTAATTTAATTAAACAAACCACTGTATAATGTTATCATAAAAAGTGTTCATGTTCTTTATGACATGTGATTATTAATTATATAAGTGATAATTGCAGTAGCAGCATTAATTCTGGACACTCTTTGTAAAACTGTCATCCTTTTTATATCTGGCAAGATATACTAAGATTGCATGTGCCAAATCAGCTGATGACATTTTTATATTGTTTCTGATGTGTAAGTAAGATAGAACATGGTACATTCTATATAGATATTAGAAACAATTTAATTAACATCATTCAGTAACTTCAATAACTTTATCTTAGTGCAACAGCAACATAATTGTTGTCTATTTATTATACTTGAAACCCACATTGTTCAATTGGTGCATTCTCTCAGTACCTAAATCAAGTGTGATCATCATTGCCGTATAGCAATTGGCAACTGTCTTTTGTGAAGTGAACATTTTTCAGAGTGAGTTGAAATTTGAAATGATTGCTCCTAACATAAAACGCGCTAATTAGTTACCAAGTAAAAGGAGTAAGGCAGTAATAATTCGTGAAGGCTATTCCTATGAAGAAATAGCGAGAAGGTGGCACTACAAAATCAGGTATTAGGAAAGTTTGCAAGCGGTACGAAGTAACCGGGAGCACAAGAACGTCTCCAAGAAGTGGCAGAAAACCAAAACTAACTGCTCAAGACTGCCGCCTTTCTCTACAAGATCGCCGACGTATGGCAAAAGGTATAAATGTCATCTTAAGAACTTCTGGGCTTCAAGTGTCTGACTGAACAATCAGACAAAAACTTTAAGAAAACGGTGTATGAGCGAGGACGCCAAGAAAGAAGCCTCATCTCAACCAAAAGCGCGTGGAGTGGACTTTAGCACACAGGATTTTTGATTTGGTTTATTTACGGACGCTCTTTAACATCTCAGGTCATCAGCGTCCCATTCAATTCAGGGCTTGAAACGACCGATAAATTTTGCTCAGAGGCCTCTTCTTTCAGGCTTGGGGTTCTTTTTCGTGCCGTAAATGTACGACAGAGGACCCACGGCTTTACCTCCCTTCCGAAGGAAGCGTCTAGGATATTTACTCCCGAAAAAATCCATCGATCCGGCCGGGATTGAACCCGCGAACTTGGGTTTAGGAGGCAATTATGGTAACCACTACGCCCAGGACCGACTTTAGCACACAGGGATTAGACGCAAGAAGACTGGGGTAAAGTCAATTGGAGCGGTGAAACGAACATTGTCTTTGAAAATAATGACAGTACGTTAGTGCATCACCGAAAGATGGGGACATGTTATCTGAGTGCACCACCGCCATTATGAACATCTTGTCAGCGTCATGGTATGGGAAAGCATGGCAAGACATGGTGTCAGGCGCCTAGCAGGGTTACAGGGTAAGAATACTAAGAAGAGATCTCAGACTTAAAACTGCTGTCTACTATGCGAGATTTGTTTGGAGGTGACAGTGAGCGGCGCATCTTCCGCTGAAATCATCAGAAATGATTCAGGGACCATCGTATTACTGTCCTCCGTTGGCCAGGGAACAGTCCTGACCTCATCCCCATTGAAATCTTGTGGTCAAGGCTGAAAGTTTTGTGTCACGTCGGAATCCTAGTAACAAAAGGGAGCTGCTAGAAGTCATCATCCAATAGTGGTTTAGAGTGATAACACCACTAGATCTCCAATGTTTGGTGGACTAAATGCCATGAAGAATCGAGACAGTAATAAAAATCAAAGGGATATACAACAAAATGTTACACAAAGCAGTTATTATAGTTCATATGAATGTGTCCAAAAGGTACCATCTACATCTGTTGCTTTAATAATAGTAAATGTAATTTAGTTTGCTCATTTTTGAAACTTTGAACATTGAGACATGCTTGCCTAGTTATCCTGAAAATTTGACTTCACTTAAAATCAAAAGCTTAATGTAATATTTAACTGAAGTACCCAGAATTAATTTCACTGTAATAGATTAAATTACAAGGTCTATTAAATAAATACTTATCTAATTTTACAGGCCTAATTTATCGCGGCAATGAAATTTTATTTTATAAAGTTTGTTAGCTCAATGCGTAATGAATACGTGGTATTACTTTCATTGTTACTTCTGGTTCCCGCATGTGAGATGAGTTCGAATTGAGACATGTTCAATTCCGCCTACAGCAAAATGCAGATTACACGGAACGAACAACATTTTGCTCTGAATTTCTGCTTTCATCTGAACAAATCTTCAGCCTCAGCCCTATGCAATGCTACAGATCGTCCGTTGTTAATACTCAATCATAAAATGGAAGTAACAAAGTTTGAGATTGAAGTTCTTCTAAAGCACTACTGGAAGTAAAGCTGTTACCGCGGCTTGAATATGTGAAGTGGAGGTAGAAGGCGTTATGTCCTGGAAGACCTAGGGATATGTAATACTGAGAGTATATGAAGAGGTTTGGAAGAAAGATCTAAAAAGTACTTGTAGGCTGTCAGAAGAACTTGGTGCATCGCCACATTAAAATACTTCAAAATGATCGAGAAACTGTAGATCTGCGTCTAACGAGTTGACAGTTGGTGCATGCAGTTTTGAGATAAAGATACCCAGCATTAGTTAGTTGCAGCAGGACAATGCGAGACCACATGCTGCTCGAACAACCATGGGGAAAAAAAAAAAAAAAAAAAAAAAAAAAACAGGAACCGGAACCGGAATGGATCGAACTGCTACCACACCCAGTGTATAGCCCTGATCGTGCGCCTTCAGACTATCATCTGTTTCGATCCATGACCCATTTCCTGCTTGAAAGAAATTTCGAAAACACCGAAGAAACCGTGAAAATGGGCAGAATTCTTCGCATTAAAACCCAAAAACTGGCACCGTCACGAAATAACAAACCTCGCTGAACGGTGGATCAAGACTATAGAATCTAATGTCCTTTACTTTTAATATTAGTTTAATTTCTTGTCAGAGCACATTTCAAATAAATTGTTGCTTAAAAACCGACATTACTTATGAGAGTGTATCTATAATATGTTACTGCAATATTATTTCTCTACCTAAATAAAATACTTTGGATGCATATATGAAACATTTCGCACTGAAAACGTCTGGTGTTTTTTGATTTAATATGTGTTTAAAATGGCATTGTTTATCGCAATATTGTTTGTTGATAACGTTTTCCTCAATTACTGCAAAAAAGATGCTGAAACACACACGGTATTTACTATACAGGAATGTAACTTTAAAACATCTCTTATGTCTTGCATTTACATAGAGAGATACTTAACAAAATGCGTGAATTATTGCCAATTTTTTTTTAAAAAAAAGTTATTTTCATTTATTTTGAGTCTATATTGTGGCATATGGGGAAAATGTATTGCAGCAGTGTGACGGTTAAAAATAAAGGTGACAGTTTAAAAGATTTCGTACAAAAATTAGAGCAGGAAAAAGACAGCGTCTTAACGAATGTTAGGAAGACTCGAGTGTGCAAGTTTGAAGAAAGCGGATGTTACACCTTCATTCTCGGGATGGTCACCTTTACGACGGAACCGTCGAGTTCATTTATTTTATTTATTTTGGTTTATTTACGGACGCACTTTAACATCTCAGGTCCATCAGCGTCCCATTCTATTCAGGGCGTTTTACGCCCGAAAAAATCCATCGATCCTAGCCGGGTTTGAACCCGCGATCGTAGGTTTAGGAGGCAAGTATGGTTACCACTACACCACCAGGACCGACGTCGAGTTCATAACAACTTTACATGCAGTAATAAAATTATGATTTAAATTAGAGAAATGTTTATGCTTTAGAGCAAAGCCTGGCCCATTATTCCCTTGTTTTCATTTAAGTTTGATTAGGGATGACATTTAATCAATAGGCTATACATTTGGGCAGTGACAACATCTTCCTACTAAACTCTGCATCAGAAACTTAGCTATTGTATGCATTTAAGTTGAGCAGATAGTAACATTTGGAAATAAAAACTAGGACGGGCGAAGTTTTTAATTTTTAAATGTCTTGGTAATTTGAATAACACTATTTTCAAATATTGCAAATAACTATTTGGAGAATATCAGCTGAGTTTCATCTACACCCACTAAAGCATTGCATTGGTGCCAACAGCTGTTTTAATTATTAAGCATTCAGAAATTATAATATGCATAATTTTATCGCGCACATCTTTCTCTTAAGCACTTGAATAATGTATTTATTTGTTATGAGGCGTATTTTCACCTTAACGGTTGCATCAAAAGATGTTTTTCAACACACAATACACATATTTATATGAATCGCCGCTGCACTCGCGGAAGGTAGGGGTTTGTTGTGCGATTTGTCGACGAGGAATAATGGACTAGCTTTTTTTACAAAACCCTTGATCGGGCACGTATCTCTGTCCATGTGTACAGTACCATGATGTGCACGATAAAATGAATGATGGCCGTGCACAACATTTGAGTGCATCAGCTGTTTTTGGACATAAGTGACATGTTCACGTACAGAGACAGAGTAAGTGATGCAACATGATGCGGAAATGTCATTCAGTCAAACAGAAACCTCCAACACGAATGACACTGACGGACAAACAGTTCCCTTCAAGCTCAGTGCACGCACAGTACCTCAGAATTATCTGTAAGCGCAAGTTTTATTAATGTAACTGTTTGAATGATTTATTGTTGTTATTCCTTGAATTGTATTTCATTTAATTTATATCATTTTGTGTTGTCTATGTGTTTATTATAAGGTTTCATAAATTTTCAGGCAGCTATTTCGTGTTAACTACAGCCCCAAATCAAATCAACGTATTCAAATTGAAGTGTATGTTCGTAGTATTGTTTCGCCCCGATAAAATTTTTCATTTGAGATGAATAGCATACAGACATTAATCAGTAATATATTCTCCTCCATTATCTATGATTCCCTCCCAACACCGGGTAGTTTGTTGATTACATGTCTGAAGAATTCTTCTTGTTTGGAACTGAAGAAGTCGTGATGCAAATGTTGTAAAGCATTTTCGTTAAGCAGTTCCCTCGAAGATTGTTGCATTGAGCATGGAAAAGGTGGAAGTTTGAAGAATATTAGGGAAGATACTACTTCCAACTAATCTCTGGGATAGCTAATTTATCATGTTAGAGGAGTGTGGGCATACATTTTCCTGTTATATCAGCACTTGATGCTTTTTTGTCGGTCTTTTTTCTTCAATTGTGACCACAAGGTGTATGCAGGGTGATCCGTTTAGACAGCCAGAAAAGTATAACCATATACATATACAAGAAAGGAATCAGATTGTTACCTGTAGGAGAGCGGGGTTTTTCAGCACATTAGCACTAAAATGACCACCATTGCCGATCCTGCACAGCTGAGCGGGTACGTTGTGTCACATGGCAAGCAACATTTCTGGAGTGATCTATACAAACTTCTATACAGGTCGGCTTCATTCTGTGGTTAGTTTTTGTGCGTACACTGTTGACTTGACATATCTTCCTTGACAATAGCTATAAACGGGTATAACTTCCTTGTCTTAATGTCACTTGCAAAGGAGTCGAAACATAACATCCTGCTCACGCCATTCATTAAAACTCTCTTCCTCTCGCTTCAAAACCCGCTTCCTACGTTCTTCCGAATCTTTCCTTTTCACTAACCCTCGCTGTCACATAAAATATTAGATTAAGGAAAATTCCACAAAGTAAATGTCCTTCCTAACCAAATTTTAGTAAAAAAAATTAATACACACTACACTTCAAAAAATTTCATGGTGAATACCCTTCATCCACTTCTCCTTTAATTACTGCTGTTTAGGAAATGTAAATGTGGTATTATCAGATGCACTACCATAATTAGACATACAAGAGCAGCCTATGTTGTACTATACATTTTCAATTACACAAGTTGCTGGTGTTATTTCGCTAAACCAATATTAACTTAAAAACAAAACAAATAAAACTACTGTTGATTTACTTCCAAAAATAAACCTCTGTAATAATCCACGTAACTGCAACCAGATTAACAAAGCCATGTATAATTAAAAGCAAGGACCACAATGGAAGTCATCCCATGGAAAAAATGTGACGATGTGTGCAGAGACGACGCGGAGGCCATAACTGGTACAACATCTGGTGTTATCTAAGAATTAAACAAACAGCAAAGGAGTGCAGCAGTACCACCGCCAAGCCCTTGCTATGATGAAGATGCCACCTTCCCTGCTGTTTGAAATGAGGGCTGAAATCAGAACCTACCTGACTGACAATGACTTCCCTTTGGGAGACAGATTATGTGACGAGCGCTGACTAGTAAAATTGGCATAATTAGGTGATATTTTTCAGAAAGTTAATAATTTAAGCCTCTCATTTCAAGAAAAAGGAACAACAGTGTTTGGCGCCAGATATAAAGTGAAAAGTTTCAAAAAGAAAATAAAGTTTTGGCCAGAATCAGTAAACAATGGCAATCTTGACAGTTTCCCCAAAGGTAAAAGAGTTTATAGAAGAAGAACTAGATTCAGACATACCTGGGGATATCTTGCAGATCTTACGGTAGGTTTACTGGAAACCGTTCACGTGGCTCATGATGACATATGGCGCGGGAATCTGAGGATGAGAGTAAACAGAGAATCTGGATCAGGTCAGAACGCATTTTTGAAAGGGCTTTCGGGAGTAGGGAGGGGTACGGCAAACTGAGGAATTAAAAGGGAATATGGGGCTCATAGTGAGATAATAGAATATTAAATTAGAGCGGTGAAATATTGGTTGAAAATTATTCTGGGAGATAAATCTTTAATTAGAGCAATTTGCTTCAAGGAGCAGCTTAGATTGGAAGGGAATAAGACATGGGTTTTCAAAGTGGGCAAGGAGTTGGAAACCATCGGATTGAGCAATATTTGAATAGCAGGCCAAGGTAACAGGAGAACTGTGTGGAGGAAGGTCAGAAACAGCCTAAAGGATATAGACAGGCAGCGTACAATCTCGTTGAAAATGCAAACGGGGTTAAAATCTGGATAGGGGATGGAGTAGACTCACTAAACAGAGACTCGCGTGGTTTAGGTTTGGAGCATGGCGTCAGATCAGGATATCTGATGAAAATAAACTGAGAATTTGCTCTTTATGTGGAGAGGAAGAATCATGGTCGCACATCCTAGCGAACTGTAGCAGCATTGAGGTGTTGATAAAAAAGTTTCTGCCGCCTTCCTTTACTGACTCTTAATAGAGAACAAGGGGCATACTATCAGGCAAGGACGAGGAGCAGGTAGGCAAATGCATGTCGAAGGTGAGACAGCTCATGTCTGAAAAGGCTGACAATCGGGGGGAGGGGTGGGGGGGAACTAAACTGGGAAAAAAAATGTATGTACAGATGATATTGTATTCACATATTCCAGTGACAAGGAGGAAAGGGTCCTACGTTCTGGATGTCTATATTAAGCTAATATTGAGATTATTATTGTACTATTATCATTATTAGAGAATCGATTTGTTTATTTATGTATTGTGTATTGTGAAAGGCACGTATGTAGGCCTGTTACTTTGAATTATTACACCCATTCTTTCATTCAACTTAACCGTACAGATAGCTGCATCTTGGTTGGTTTAGTGCCGAACATGGTGATGCTGGTACTTCTATACGTTCTGTGTCAAGTGACGCTATCTCATGCTACTTATCGCTGTGGTAACGACAGGAATGTACCGCTACCTTCCACTTTCAAACTGACACAAACCTGCGCCAGATCAACCGTCAGAGTACTCGAACACGCCACTCTCCCTACGCCTCTACATTGTGCACAGCTTGCTCTGGAGCGGAAGGGCCTCGCCTTCAACTTCAACAGAAGGAATTCCTCCTGCTTCGTGCTGCAGTGTCCCGAGTTCGACAAAATGACATACCTTCGTGAAGCCTGGCCGTTTGATTACTACAGCCAATACACCGACTCTGTCAGTAAGTTCTACCAGTAGAGACGCTCACTAAGTAGTGGTGGTGGTGGTGGTAGTACTAACGAGAGGCGTTCTAAAAGTTTTCAGTCCGACCAAGAAAACACAAGATTTAAGAAAAAAATGTTATTTATTTTTCAACGTAGTCAGCTTGTAAATCAACGCATTTAGTCCAACACTTTCCTATTTCCAACTTAATACCTTCAGTAAAACTTCAAAAGTGAAAAATAAGGGTTTCTTTCAGCTTCGACCTCATCATTTGAGGTGAATCTTCGTCCACCCAGGCATTTCTTCAGGTCTGGGAACAAAAAGTAATCGCCGCGAGCCAAATTCAGCGAATATGGCGGCAGTGGAAGCACTTGGAAGAGAAGGTCGTACAATTTTGCAGCAACAATCCCAAACATGCAGGCAGGTGCATTATCGTGATTAAAGAGAACTTTCTTTTTCGCAAGGTGTGGAAGTTTAGCCTGAGTGGCATCCTTCAGTTGGTTCAGTATGCGCCGCATTACACCCAGGTGATGGTTCTGCCCTTCTGAAGGTAGTCTACGAGCAATACACCATGAGAATCCCAAGAAACTGTAGCCATGACTTTTCCTGTAGATGGAACCGTTTTTGCTTTATTTGGTGCACTTTCACCTGTTACCGCCCACTGTTTGGACTGATCCTTCGTCTCTAGTACGTAGTGATGAATGCATGTTTCATTTACTGTTAAAAAATGTCGGATAAGCTGGATTTGCATTTAAGCAAGTCTAAACACTTTTGCGAAATATTTATTGGACTTTTTTGTCCATTGTTAACAGATGCGGCACTCGTCGAGCGGAAAGATTTCTCACATCCAAAACTTCATGTAAAATATAGTGGACCCGGCCCTTCGAGGTCTTTGTAATATCAGCCAACTCGCGAACTTTCAATCGCGATAAATGGCAACGGCATTGTGAATTTTTGTCACAATCTCGTTGATCATAGCAGTTTTAGGTCGCCCTTAGCGTTCATCTTGAGTGGATGTGCAAACACGCTGAAATTCAGCAGCTCACGAAGGGAAAAAATCCTTTGATGTGGAATGTAACTCCTTTTGTTTTTCTGTTGCGGTTAAACCCCTCAAAATGAAATACTTTATCACAGCTCGTGTTTCAATTTTATCTATTTTGCATAAAATGTTAATATTAGTTTGTTTACACGATCTTCACAAACAAGTGAATACACTTAAGCTCTGAAATTTTAGAGCGCGCCATCTAAAGGATGATACTTAACAAACTATCACAGTAATTTGGCCATCTTCACCACATCTCTCAGTCAGGCCGAGAGCGTTTAGTACACCTCTGTATTAGATTATACTGAGTGAGCAATGCTTGACGCAACCGCGGGACAGGCCGTCAGCGCTATGTTGGCGGAGTATGTTTTCCCTTCATTGCGCGAGGCGTCAGTGTGAGATGAAATTTTGCGCAAGTCGAACGTGTTTGTTAGGCGACGCAATACAGTGTGTTGAATGAAAGTGCATCAAGTGAAATGGGGCAATACAAACATTATATTCCCCAAAGAGTATTCATGTATGATTCATACGTGCGTACAGAATCAGCGCGTTCTGTAAGGAGATTATTTCAAAAGGAATTTCCTGATTTCCCCGATTTAACCCCTAGCGATTTCTATCTTTGGGGGGGGGTGGCATTAAAAGAGAAAATGTACAAGTCAGATCCACACATTTTAGATGAACTTAAAACTAACATTCGTCAAGAAATTGCTGCCATTTCTCAGGGGGAACTTCAGAGTGTAATGAGCAATTTCCTAAGCAGGTGTCAGAAATGCTTGAACAACAAAGGGAGGCATTTCTAGCATCTCCTTGCTTAATATACGTGAGTAATTTACTTTTCTTTTTTAAGTGTTTATGTTATGTATGTTAGAAATAACTTACGCGGCAAACTGTACTATATTTACTGCGGACTTGCTGTCGCCCGCACCGCAGCCAGCCTCGCCGGCCATCAGCACATCACGAAACCGGTTGCGAGAAGGATCGTTCACCCCGTATATTAGTCAACTAACAGAATGCCATTGCCGCCCTAGAAACTTGTGGCTAGGATCATTCTCCTGGACTGGATAACCCTGACCTTCATTGGCGGCACCTCGTCATTTTTGCTACTCCAGTCTCCCACTTTGAAGATCATAGTAGAGGGCAAAGTTTCATTCATGCTTTATGTGAGTCACTGTTAATGAAATGTAAAAGTTAATACTAACATTCACCAGAAAGATGTACAGGAACAGCAACAAATGAATTGAAAATGATGAATCAGACTTGAAAAATACGGGTCACGGCCGAATTTTGAAATATGGATCTTCGGCCTTTCGGGTTGACACTTTATCCATTGAGCTAATATGTCCTTTAAGCACGGACCGCAAAACTTCCTCGTCTGAGTACCTCAAAGACCTCCCTAAGGCTTTTCTACTACAGGAATTTGAGAGCCGTCATTTCTAAAACTATGCTCCGATAAGCCAACATTCTGTAACTGAAGAATTTGACGCGATACAGTAATTTTGTATATTGCATTGTATTCAGCACCCAGTTTAGTAGCTTAGTGAGGAAATATTTTCTATTTCAGTCAGCGTGAACTTCAGCTGTGTGCCAGGTCTGGGCATGTTCCGACTGCATCAGGAGCGATGCAACTTCACAGAGGCGCAGCGGAGGTGCAGGTCTGGAGGTGGCATACTGGCTGGCGTGCACAGTGAGTCTCGAACCTCGGCTCTGTCCTCACTGTTGGCATCGCAGAGGGCAGCTGCTGGTCCCACTAGCGCCTACATCGGACTGGACGATCGTCATGCTGAGGGAAAGTTTCTTATCACCGGCATGGGTACGTTACCTTAATCTAGGATATCTCCTCTAGGAGAATGTTGGTTTGGGATACCCCAAAATTTGTTAATGTTTAATTTATGGTGTAGTTTTATACGGGAAAATTTTGTAGTGTGCCGTTTTCGGAATCGTGTATAATTGATATTTTCTACCTACCCAAAGTAAGCCGGCTGGATACAAATGAACACGGCGATTTGGTTAGCTGATCAGCCTCTTTAGTCTCAATAAAATTGAGTTTTTCAGGTATGTTTCAACCTCATTTTATCCCTTTTACCACGCGTTGTCTTATTGGAATTCGCAATTAATTTATATACACACACACTAACCTTAACCTAGCCACGGGCAAATCCTAGAAACCGATGGACCCAACGTTTTGCTGCGGATCGCTACGGCCTGACGGCCTATACTCGTCTTCTTTTCGTAATTATAAATTGATAGCGGATTGCATGCTACTATGTTAGCAGGTAAATCGTTGTGATGGTGCCAAATCTCCTTTAACTCCAGCAGAACCTACAGTGCCATCTAACGGCAGAAATCGTAAGCAACCAGTCATGATTAACGAAATAAGTAAGTGTAACAAGGGCCTAAGTGATGGATGAACTATTCGGAATAATTACCAAGATTACAAAAGAAAAAAAATACCCTTTGAGCAGTCGAACCCATGATTTTCCCATTTAATGCACAACACTCCATCCAATTGAGTTAAAATGCCATTATGATGGTTTTGCTAATTATTCCCTGCATCTATTGAAGTCACATTACCTTTAGCTTTCTCCGCTGCCGCTCGGGACTGAAGCTATGTGTACGGTCAAGTAATAGTTGCTCCTATCTTACCATTTGAGTTAGCCATTTATGTTGTCGATTCTTTTTACAGTTTACTAACCAAGTTACGTCCCTCTAACTCGGTGTCCGGTACACATTACATGCATGACATGCACTCGCGTATTATCATCAGTGTAGTCAGGATGGACGTTTACGCTTTATCTGAGCTCACTGATATGATCATGTGTTATGGGGAGGCCAGAGGAAAAGGAACTGAAGCTCTTCGCATCTACCAATGCCGGTATCCTCGAAGACAGCACCCATACAAGACAACGTTTGCACGAATGTTTCGACGCCTTCGCGAAAGTGGAAGTCTAAGTCCTTAACACAATGGTAGGGGGAAGTGGCAATGTTAGTACACCTAACTTTCAAGAACAAATGCTTGAGAGAGTCGGCAAAGAACCTTCCACTAGCATGCGAGCCATTGTCCATGCTATGGACATAAGTCAATCTTCAGTCAGGCGAGTGCTGCAAGAACAAAGGCTTCATGCATATCACCTCCAGAAAATGCAGCTTCTTGGACCAGCTGACTATGGACCTCGTCTACACTTTGCCCAGAGATTTGTACAATGCTGCATAGCTCATCCTGCATTTCCAACTCTGCTCTCTTTAGTGATGAGGCCTGCTTAACGGCGCACCTAATCTAACACCTTGGTTTATTGCTGTAATGTGTTTATTATTACTGTAATTTGTATTTGTGTTAATGAATTAGGTAGATTACTTCAACAGCAAGAACAGTCACAACTGAGATGAAGAAAATCCTCATGCACTGTTCATTAGAGTTCACCAGCAGTGGTTTTCCGTCAACATCTGGACAGGAAGTTAGCTGCTGGGACCAGTCATGTTGCTATTACGTTTAAACAGAGCTGCATACCTTGAGGTCCTTCAATCAGTGGGACTGCTCATGAAGAATGTTCCCCTTGCTGACAAAGAAGTATGTGGTTTCTGCATGAGGGACTCTGCCACACTTCAGCCCCGCTGTAAGAAAACTTCTCAACAACACCTACAGGGAGAAGTGGATAAGGAGATGAGAGCCTGTTGCGCGATCGCCCTAATTAACGCCGCATGTATTCTTACTTGGGGGCTTGTCAAGAATGGCATGTATATCACCCCAGCTGACACCAGGGAAGAATTGGTTGTGCGCATACACGCTGCCTTTGACCGCATTTATCAGAGACTGCACATGTTGGAGACGACAGTCATTGGAACGATGGGGTTGGAAGGTAGATGCTTTGAAGGCCTTCTTAGACTTGTTTTTTTTTATTTATTTGCATTGTTACAACAATAAATAAGTGTATGTAACCTCTGAATTTTGTCTGCTCAATCATGTGGCCCCTAAACAACGCATCAGTCAATTCGGTTGTATGACAAAAAAAAAAAAAAAAAAAAAAAAAAAAAAAACCACGATCCTCTTTGTGACACCTATCATTCCAACAAGTTTGTTGATCCACTATGTATGTGATATAATTTTAAGATGTGTATATAAATGTTTGTGTTTCTAGCAGCAGAACCATTGAGTTGTCACGAGTATAGAGCTTGGGGCCCTGGCGAGCCCCGAGACAGAGAAGAGGACCAAGACTGTGGAGTACTAAACATCAAGAGACAATGGGCTGTCACCAGCTGCTCACATCGCCTGCCCTTTATATGTGAACTTTTGCCCCTGGACCACTGTGCAAGCTTACATCAACTAGGTACGTTACAACCAGCAAGCTGTTCATCACAGATAGCTAATGCTAATTTAAACAGAATTTAAAATAAGTTAGTTATTTTCAGTGGTGTCAACTTACAAGGGTAGGTCCACAAGTTTCCGTCCTAACCATTTTCTAGGTATGATAAAGAAAAAAAATTTATTTAACTTTTCAATATAGTTTTCCTTTACACTTCTCACATCTTTGATTTGACATTTCGATCCTCCCCTCTTCAAAAATAGTCAGAAGTCTTGTCTGCAAAATGGGCTAAATAGCATCCATCACTTCTTCGTCACACTTAATTTCCTTCCTCGAAGGCACTTCTTGAATTTTGAGAAGAGGAATTAGTCATTGGGAGCTAGATCTGGTCTGTAGGGTGAATGGTCGATCTCCTTGAAGCCACATTTCTTCACAGCTTACTTTGCAACAAGAGCTGTGTGTGCGTTGTCGTGAAGAATGTACACATCACCACTCAGCCATCCTCGCCTTTTCTCTTTGATGAAAACACATAGTCTGTGCAGTAGGCCAGCATAGTACTCCCCAATTACTGTGGTATTCCTCTCCTTGAAGTCAATGAAGAGTATTCCTTCATAGTCCCAAAAGATTGTAGCCATGATCTTCGTGTTAACTAAGCGACCTTGACCTTTAGAGGCGGAGTTTCACCAGGTTAAAGCCACTCCATTGATTCTCTTTTGGGCAAGAGATCATAGTATGGGATCATAGTTTCATCTCCTGTAACAATGGTTTGCAGAACTTCTTTCTCGTTGCCACTGCAGGGCTCCAAAAATGTTTCGTTGCTGCTTTTGGACTGACCCATCTTGCACTAGCTTTATTCATGTTTAAATGTTCATGAATAATTCGAAGGACAAGAGCGATATTTCCAGGAGTGAGCATCTCTGAGGGCCAATCTGCACGCTCTTCGTCTTCAATGCTTTCTCGGCCTATTCAAAAAAGTTTGGTCCATTCTTTTACGGTAGAATATGACGGGGATGCTTACACATATACACCGTCCAATCGCTGTGTAATTTAATTTGGAGTAAGTCCTTCTTTAGTGAAGAACTTAATAACTGCTCGAACTCTATTTTGAAAATATCACAATCTTCTACACATAGCCTTCTTTATGCAACTATACGTGAACAAAGCGGAGTGGAATTTACAGCTTTATTTACTTAACAGATAAGGTATGACGCCAGATAAGACTTATGGAGCTACCCTCGTACGTTCTTCCAGATCTTTCCTTTCATGGATAAGCCTCACTCTCACTTAAGATAGTAGATTATGGAAAATTGCACAGAGAAAGTGCCCTCCCTAACCATACATTTTGCTATAGTTTTAACATTAACTTCAAACTTTTCATGGTGTATATACTCTTTATTCATTTCTCCTTTAATGACTGCTCTTTAGGAAATTTAAATATGGTAGTATGTAGTGCATTGCCATTATTAGAGGTGCTACCGGGCACACCAAGAACGTGTTGTATTAAACAGTTTCTATTATACAAGTTCCTGGTGTAATTTTACTAAATCAATATTAATTTATTAAAAAACAAAAGAACTAACTCACTACGAACCAAATAAACAAACGCATGTGCTTAATAGTTACAATATGCTTGAGCCTCGATCGCCGCCATTTTGTGTGCTATCGATATTTGCATTATGGTCTGCGAATTGGAGCCTGTCTTGATTAAACATTACCTAATTGTGTAATAAGATAAAAATATCACCTACTTCGTATGTCTCGAGTCGCCATTGATTTATTGAGGGAACACGTTGTAAAGTACGGTGACATATTTATAAATCATTCATACTTGAGCATATAAATTACCAACCCGACCTATCAAACATTTATAACATCTCAAAAATCTTTTTCAATTTCAGATATGAAACAGCAGTGCATCAGAGAATCCTTTCCTTCAGTGAAAAGAAGAAGAGTCAATCAGTTTCAACAATGTAGAGAGGTTATTCATGCTAGTAGAAAATCACTGCGATTACCGCAATTTTATACTTGGGTCGCTTCATTAAACATGTCAAATGTATACAAACGGAACAAAGGATAGTGCATTTTGTTAAGCTTGAAATAAAATATTTGCTATTGCTACTGTAATGTAAAAACGCGTTTTTGATCAACTGAAACACATCCGGATCCATTTATTAATATAAACAAACGTAAATAGATGCAGCAATATTTAAGAAATAAAATGAGGTATTGCCTTAGTGACCCTGGGTATTCAGACACGCGTCCCAGTACTTCACCTTGCGTCAGATATGATCCGAAAAGAAGGACCGTGATTGTAGCAAGAACTAACTAGTTCAGCATCGCAGCCTTGACTTCATCATCGCTGCGGAATCGTTTGCCCTTCAGCAATTTCATGAGAGGATCGAACAAACAAAAATCGCAAGGCGATCTTCACGTACCATATAGTGCCAGTGTTGCGACTACATGAGTCCCCAATCCTTTACTGTTGTCCTCGATACATATTTCTCACCGTATACTATATTCATGTGACGATGAATTTCATCGCCGGACAGCCCTCCACTGTCAAAACGTAAAACACAACGCGTTGATACACTTTTGACAAATTAGGAATCGCCACCATATTGGCTCAACGTCCGTAGAGTCAAACGACGAAAGCCAACTGCAATTCTTACAGGGGTATGATGATCTATATAGTTGCCTCTTTCCTTAACGCTGATTGGTTAGCGCAGCTGAACGAACAATGCGGATGAGGAGAATTTCAGTTGTAAAAAGTCTCGTATTTTGTATATTCAAACATCCTTGTCTCATTTTTTATTTTATTTATTTATTTCTATTTTTATTTATGAAGGCTCTTTACTTCTCAGGTTATCAGTATCCCATTTGATTCAGGGCATGAAACGGCCGATAACTTTTGCTCAGATGCCTCTTCTTTCAGGCTTGAGGTTCTTTTACTTGTCGAAAGCTTACGACAATTTTACTTCCTTCCGAAGGAAACCATATTTAGGAGCTTTATGCCCGAAAAATATCCATTGACCCTAGCCGGGATTGAATCCGCAATCTTGGGTCTACGAGGCAATTATGGCTACTACTAAACCACGGAGCGACTTTTCTCCTAAACAATATCTCGCTAATAAACGGATTATCTAAGCATGATTCAACTTATTACATAAAGGACATGATGATTACGACCAAAGCAAATAAAACATATTTCGAGTTTCAGAATCATAAAGAAAGGAAATCATACTAACTTTTCTGTTACCTAGGAGCAAGAATCGTGGAATTATGTATACTCCACTACTAATATATATAATACATTTAATAATTTTTGCGCATTTTCAAAACTCATTTTAAGGTAAGTTTCCAGTTGAAATTCAGCAAATTAATAATAAACAACCTGCTTATCACAGGAATTAAAAAATTGCATATGTAGAAAAGAAACCAAATTAGCAGCAGTAATAATAAAAATGTGAAAAAATAAAATAACTGTAAACGTTATTGAAAAATACTTAAGAGAAGAATAAGGGCGGCCAAATTCTACATTATCGAAAATATACTGTCCAGTCAACAATAAAAAGCCAGAACTATTATAAGCAGAGAAACAGGCAAATACGTTCAATTAAAAAATCAGATAAATTTCCACTCTTTAAAGAATAAGCTCAATAGGATATGATGAAATTAGTACTAAAATTTTAAAAGCATGCTCCATGATTATAAGTGCATCACTATACCCTTCTATATAATTATGTTAAGATTTGCACTTATTAAATCTTTATTTAAGTAAGGAGATAAACGTTGTTTCGAATTACAGACCCCATATTGCTCGTAACCAACTTCCACACAATTCTTGAAAAAGTAATGCCCAGTAGGCTCTATAATTATCTTGAAAGTAACAATATTCTGATAAAATAAATTGGGTTTCAGGAAAGGGATATAAAAAATATAGATTTTTAAATTTATAAATAAAATGACAATACTACTGAATAATAAATTCACATCAATGGAACATTTTGTGACCTAGCCAAATCCAAACCTTTTGTTCGTTAATCATGTAATTCTATAGAGAAATCAAGTTTCTATAGAATAAAAATTGAGAATATTAAATAATTCATCACATATCAATAGTAAGAAACAACGAATGCAAACAAAATTATTATATAAAAATAATTGGGGAATTATTAACATGGAATCTCACGAGGACCAACAATGGGCCCATTACTATTTTAAGTTTACAATAATGATCTACCTTTAGCAATAATTAATATACTGCTCTCGTTTCCAGCAAATTAATCATCTAACACCCAAACTGAATTGAAGAATGGAAATGTCAAACGTTCAAAGTGTCATTTTTAAACGTAATCCTTTTATTTCAAAAGCACGTTCTATGTACCTGTCTTCACAAGTGTATTAATGCAAAGGGTGGTCACTTTGAACATCTGCTGAAGTGACATAATTTCATCACATAAGACGTTACTGATTATTTGTGAGTGCATTTTCTGTGCTAGATATAATTTACAAACATGAAGTTTATTTGAGGTATAGGCAACTAGTAATTTTGTACAATAAAACCTGCTAACTTATTATTCAAGTGGTTAAATCCATTTACATCTTAATTTACAAGAAAATAAAACCAATTCTCTTATCACTAATTGGACCTCTGGTTTTCGTTCGCTAGAAAAAACATATACTCCATTAAAAAAAAAAGTAACTTTGAGTTTGAAAGTAAATTTTTGTTTGTTTGTTTTATAATTTTCTGGATTGTGCATATCCTCCCATTGTGTGAGCCTTGACATGGGCACGTTCCTGTGCAATTACATTTTTCCCATCCTGTTTTATTTCGAAAATATTTAAGGTAGCAGAGTTACGCGAGACACCCGGTATAAATTGAGCTCTTTGCTAAAATTCTTGTTCTCTGACTTATTTTCGCTATGAAACACTCGGCGCGCGTCAAATAACGGGGCACCATCTTCGGCCTCTATTAGGTTATTCTTCTATATATTTTACAGTACGTGTAATTTATGTTAGTCATAGCGCCTGACGCTACTAAACTTGAAAGTTTAGTATGCAGAATTTAAATTTGTGTTTTCGCCTCTTCTGAGCTTCCCATTCCCGTCCATATCGAATGGGTGACATTCTTGAATTTGTCTTTCTTGCTTATAATTAAAAACCCTGTTAATAATCGCCTAATCTTGTACCTCTTTACGTAACAACACGCCCTTAATATTCAGCATTTTCATGCTCCGGAATGAAAGACTTCAATATATGTCCATGCCTACAAATATGAGTCGATTCTCCTACAACGACAGTCTACGGTAAAAACTGGCCATAAGAATACAAAAGGCAACCGCGAAAATTTTCGCCCTCCAAAATAGCCAGTCTAATATTTTTATATTCTTGTGCATGATACCAGACTTCAGCAGACATCCCCTCCCATCAGGCATGGTTTGTTTGGGGGGATAGTTACGGCAAGTTTCCCAAAAATAGAATAAAAAAGAAGTTTGGAAACGAAAATGTATGATAATGCATACATATTTAATTTATCCTCTGAAGATGAGAGTTTGTTTGAGAGTTTCAAATAATTTTGAAAGATCGAACCAATGTTCTTTAATATTAAATGCGGTATCAATATAATTCCTGCCTTCATGTTTTCCTTTTATTTAGTTACAACGCAAAATTTTCAACAAACCAATTATTCAATTGTATATTATCAAATTTCCAAGTACCTATAGTATAATAATTAGCATGGTGCAAAAGAAAAGGGGGGAAAAAAAAAAAAAACGCTCATAAACCTTTTTCTCCCATAATGACCGTCACCAACTGAAAAATTTAGGTCCAAGCCTAAACATCGAATTCTCCATAGGTCATATCAACGCCACTAGACATTTGATGTGGTTAGATTTTATGTGCCTATTGCCAATATATTAAAATTAAACCCATGGCTGAGGCAGAACTTTAGCCCACGACCCTCATGCCTAAAGCAATCTACTACTCGCCGAAATGCATTTATGTACATAAATAAATTAATTCTTGTATATCATACTAAACACAAGTGCTATATTATTTAGGAAGGGTCTGTTCTAATTACATAAAGTAATCATATAATATGCTCAAATATAAAATATGTAAATCTTAATCTATTGGAATTTTCTAAAATTAATTGAACTATCAAAAAAATTAATAAATAACTTCAATAATTTTTCAACTGTAATCATCTGATGTACTCGTAAACTTTTGATTTCATATAACATAAGTGTTATCACTGTTACTTAAAAAACTTAACAAGTAAAAGAAGTTTTCAAATAAACACCTATACCACTACTGTCCTTTTAAAAAGTCAACTTTTTTTTTTTTTTAATTTGTTGTATTTGTATATCATGATGGACCTTTTAATTGCACTGCTTTAGTATTTGTTCGTATTATTTGGATATATGCTGCATGAACTACTATTTCTCAATGAAATAAATGAAAAGGTCTTACCTCAATTCGTGCATTAAACCGCACACTTTGTTGGTTAAATGCTTACAGCGCGAAAATCAACAAGCTTTACATAACCAGAGCGTGCAGCAATCGTCACAAAAGTGTGAGTGAGGAACAGTTGTGAATCAATCTAGAGAACAAGTTAACCTCAAAATATGACACAAAGGAGATGGTTGTAGCAGACGACAATTCCGCTGAGTTTGGTTGAACTTCCCTGAGCACAAAGTTTTATTCAGGGGAAATTCTTCCTTTAGGGTATTTGTTATTATTAAACATGTAAATGTTTGTAAATTAAAATGGGTCAAGGAAAGAGTCAGTTTACTGAAGAAGAATTACAGGATTACCAGGTAAAAACTCTCAGTTAGGTGGAAATGTAAAGCGAGTTTAATACGCTAAGGGACATAATATAATCGGTAAATTAAGGTATATCGAACAATGCCATGTTATTAAACTAATCTATGGCTGTCATTTTTTCACAGGATCTAACCTATTTCACCAAAAAGGAAGTTTTATAGTAAGTTCAACTCATATGCTGTACTGAATAATCCCACACCACAAATATAGAGTAGGTTATGGATATTTTAAACCACGAATTTACACTGCTAAACGCTTCAGTAAATCATTGTGTGTAGATAAATATTATAAAAAGTATACTAACTAAAGTACATTGAAAAAAAAGTTATTTTCAGTATCTTTACACCTTTTTAGATGCAGTATTAAATGGCATTATAGAAACTTACCAACAATAAAACCTCAAAAATAGTAATAAATGCTGCTGTCCGTACATAGGCTTAACAGTATAGTCCAACTGCCACGGGTAGCCCAGGTTATCAAGTGGTGGACTCGTGAGCGGGAGGTCTGGGATTCGATTCCCGCCAGGTTCGTTCTTCCTGACTTTAGTTTTTTTTCCAGGTTTTCATCAGACCTGATAAATGGCAAATGCTGGGGAAGTACCCTAAATTTAGGCCTGGAATGCTTCCTTTAAAAAAAATCCTTTCTCAGTTTATCATTTCATTATCATGTTATCATCAGTGTCCATCGCCCTTGATACCTCAGTAGTAAAAACATGTGTTAAACACTATTAAAAAAGTAGAATCCAAAATATCATTAATACTCAGTTCCACTAACTCTTTAATTTTTTTTAAAGTTACAATATAACAATGCTTCCCAAAAGTACTTTCACATTCAAAATGGTCAGTTGATTTGTCAGATCTTAAGCTTCTTAATGCTACGAATTCTTTGAAGTTATAGTTATAGATCACAGTTACTGATTTTGCTTCAAATAACTGCTGTACTAGTAAAAAATTTTTTTACCTAAATGTATGCAGCTGCCTGTTAGAATTAGCTCAGCCCCCATAACTAGTTTACATCTTATGCACCTCTTTTCTTTCAGTGCTCACCAAAAGTTTAAAGCTCTTGCACCAGAGAAAGTGGGACATAACAAAAATGCCAAACTGCCAATGACCAAAATACTTCAGTACCCAGAATTGCGAGTGAATCCTTTTGGAGATAGAATATGTCGCATATTCAGTTCCAGCCATGATGGGGACTGCACCTTTGAGGACTTTCTTGATATGATGTCTGTATTCAGCGATGGAGCACCAAAGGCTGTCAAAGCAGAACATGCATTTAGAATCTTTGGTGAGTACTTGTTAATTTCCATTGCTTAGGTTGCAAATAATTAGGGAAGGTAGTTTCCAGCCATGTGAGTGCATTTCATCTTCATATTGAATTATTGAATGGACATAGGAAATAAAAGGAAATGTTGTCTATAATTAGTAATACAAAGTTTTAATTGGCACAAAATTTTATGAGATTTACAACTAGTTTTTCAATATACTTGTCGCAACCTACTTGTAATAAAACAAATTAACATTAATTCAGCAAAACCAAATTTCAGCTAAAACTTCTTGATTAACAAGTCCAATTAGCAGCACTATAAAAATACTCTAAAGAAGGTGCATGCCATGGGATTCTTTCCATGATAGGAATGAAAGGTGTCATGTTCTCAGAGAAGAAAAATTAGATGAGAGAGGCACAAGATAAGAACACGCTTCACAGAAATCTCTCTCAGGTTTGTCACAATAGACAATAAGAGCTACAAAACTTCTTAAATTAAAAGCATGCAGAATCTTAATGGTATTGTAATTACATATCCCAGCAGACTTAATTTTTGTAATTGGATTTTCATTAATCTTAGTGATGAAGAAATTTATCCAAAAAAAAGTTTTTCACCAGCAAAGCTTGATTTTACCTTCATGAGCAAGTAGCATCCCAAAAGAATATGTCATCTTTTTCAGTAAAAACTTTACACACATGCACTTGGCTGAAGCTGTCATGTAAAAGTTAGAGGCTGCAGTAACTTTCACGTGAATCGAACCTCTGACCTCCTGCTCAAAGGTTGTGGTATAACGACCTCAGCCACACATGACAGTACTTCAAGATCTGAAAAGCAGCAGTCATTTAGTCAATTCTCTGCATATCTTACCATGACATTATTTCAGTCAGGAATTGCAGTCCACAAGGTCAACAACCCTGGGTTCAAATCATTTCTCAAGAAGCATGCAAAGGTCAGTACCAGATGAGAGCATCCTGAGAAAAAATTACATATATGTGAGAAAGTTTTCCAGAAAATAAAAGAGGTTATTGGCAAACAAAAAGTGGTATTCATGTTAGATGAAGCCAGAGGCACTGCAAAGATATTTATTGAATGTGCTGGTGTTTCTATCATCTAATGAAACCCATGATCTTTAGAGATTGCCAACTTGAGAAGACAAATGCCTGCACAGTAATGCAGTCCTTAAATGAGTCATGCATGAAGTTGTGGTCTAAGGGCATACAATATGAAAAAGTCAGACTTGCAAACTTGGGGTTTGATCAAGCATGCTACATCTTTTGGCTTTCCAACAACTAAAGATCTGAAGATTATTGTAAAGACCTTTAAAATTGTCTCCCATAACGGGGTAGGGTTCTTGGATAAGATGCAGTTTTCTTGTGCAAAAATTTAAAAAAAAATCAAAAGCTTTATATGTGCTCTAATTCAACAGATGCAATAGCTCAATGACAAAGACCTTGGAGCTTTTTGCATTACATGACGATAGGTATTTGCCTGATGTGATAAAGGGTTTAGAGAAGAAGGCAAAAAGAAGGACAATTGCAAGAGACAACTTTGACAAATTTGCAAAAGCCAAACTTGATTTCATTTTAAAGAACAATCTGGATGTGGAAGGCTTTACGCCTTTCACTGAGCCCCCTTTCTGTGTGTTTACAAAATATGCTCCATTAGTTTCAATAGATGTTAAGTGCAGTTTCTCCATATATAAGAATCTCCTGAGCTCTAAGATCAGCAACTTATATTAGAAAGCATAGAAATATCAAATTGGTTGAAACCCAGTAAATGCCACATTTACTTCCTAAATATTAGATAATTTATGTTATTTGCTACAGTGTTGAATAAAGGATGTTAATGTTACTGATATACACCCGAATAAAGATTTTTTATCACTGCCTTTTTAACCTTTCTTTTCCGTTTCCAATTAGGATTATGCACCTTAAAATCCGTTCTCTGCTCATTACATTATAACTAACATTTTCTTGTTCAAATTAAGTAAAAACTTATGTTAACAAAAACCAAAGGCAGTTAATACTAAATGCCTTCTAAGATTCTCTTCCACTGTTATAGATTTTGATGGAGATGACATGTTGGGAGTATCAGATCTGAGGCAGGTTGTCGATAGACTTACAGGACACCAGAGACTCAGTGAACAAGATATGCAACATCTCATTCAAAATATATTAGATGAGGCTGATTTAGATGATGATGGTGCCCTTTCCTTTGCTGAATTTGAGCACATAATTTCCAAGTCATCAGATTTTGCCAAGTAAGTACATTGAAATTTCCTCTTTCACATGGGTAAAGTATTAAGAGGTAGGGAAAAAACTGTGGCCTTAAAACTACTGAATTAAATTCATAAATGTAGCATTCATTGCTATTATTTCTGTAAACCAGCTTATATCTATCTTAGATACACTCTCTGTCTTTTTATAAAATGTCATACAAATGAAAAACACAATACATGTATTGTTCCAAAATCTCTTGAGGACCAGTTTAATCAACAGATGTTAAAAGTTAATAAGCTGTTAAGACTGCTTTAACATTAAAATTAAAAAAAAATTATTTTATCAACCAATGTTTACTTTAACATGTTAAACCTTGTGTTACATTAATATCACCTTTTAATTGTGTTAAAAGTTTAACAACCATTAATAGTTCAAAACTGGTAGCTGTAAATGTGGCTATAGATGTTGAAATTCATATTTGGATATATTAAGCCATTCCTAATATAGAAAAGGCTTAAGACACAATGACTTTGAAAATTTTAGGCAAAAGAGTAATTTTTACAAAAGTACAGAATGTGAAAAGCAGTCATCATAAGATTGTAGATAAAATATAAGAGAGGTTAGAACATACTAAACAGAAACATTCTTCTCTTTGATTGGTTAAGTAAAAGTTTTTGTTATACTGGTTTAGACAATGCCAGTATTAGCTGCTGTTTTCATAATTATATCATAGGCTTTCACAGCAATTGTCCTACTTATTTAGAATACCTGCAAATTATGAATACCTTCTATCACTGTATCTTTTTTTTTTGGTGTTCTAGGAGTTTTTTATTATATGCAACTAAAAATTCAATATCCAGAACCAAAATGTATTATATTCCATAGGTTGCTTTAATTTTGTGTGTGTGTTCAAAACTGGAAACTTACTTTTTGAATTACCCTGGTATTTATCATCTTCATTCAAGTACTAAATACCAGCCGACAGATATGCACCAACCTGTTCTGACAAGCCTAGTTCTGTAAAACAAATAGATGATTCTTTGGTATATACATTTTTAAACACTACTCGTAAATAAGCATGGTATAAGTTACTTGGTATTTACATCTTAGGGTGCAGAAATTTTAATGCAGGTAGGTTGTCAATAATGAAGAAAATTTTTACTAAAAACCTCAAAAGTACAGAAGAACCTTATTTATCTGGATTAAATGGAATCGGAAGTTGTCTAGATGAGGAAATAAAATGTAGTTCAATTACATGCACTGTTACACATTGTAGGAAAAAGTAAGGTGGTACTGTGTGAAGTAGCATTAACTTCTATGCAATTTGGAATTTCTCAAGAATATGTTGCTGCTTTTGGGGAGTTTTCTCTGTTACTTCTCACAACTGAATGCTAGCAAAGTAGGCACAGTAGTAAAATTTATGTCCATATCCCTTTAACAAACACCTAAATTTAATATAACAAATTATTTATGAGGAATTCATAAACTTCCAATTTCACTAGTTTTGTTTCATTTGGACATGTTTCAAAGGTTTTTGCCTTTATCATCAGAGCACAGTTCTCAGTTTAAATTTGCAAAGCCATCATATTTGAAGAAGCTTTCACTAGGGAAAAATTCATACGGGAGGGGGGGGAACAAAAATTGTACATGGAATGTTTAAGATCCCAATTAAAGAGGGCTCTAAATAAACTGTGCTTATAAATATATTTTTATGTATGTAAATAACACCCATATTGCAATTTATTTCTGTTTCAGTGCCTTCAGGATTCGTCTTTAACAAGTCTCAGTATTAGATTTTGCTCAATGTCATGATATTACATGCAACAGAGTTGTGTATTACTCTGCATTTTAATTTATAGTTTTAGTATAAATGAAATAACTTTACCATAAGCACATGCATATTGCACTAATTGTATATCTAAGCCTGGTTTTGTGCATTTATGTTTCTTAAAACCGTTTCATTTTTTAACATAAAATCAAAGTGAATGGCCAAAGATATCTATCACATTTTGACTTATTTAATGTGACATATTTGCTATTCTGTAGAGGACAGAAGTTGCTAGTCAGTGTTCTTTGTATACTTTAATGTAACTATTTGGATAATAAAACGACTGATCTACAAAATACCATTTATCCCATGTTTTATTTTACACCTCTTGATATGGCATTTCTATTAAACATTGTGATGTACAAAATTGAAAAGATGCTGCATTCACTTTCACCTTGGTTACATTCACACAGTCAGTTTGTGAAAAACTCGCTTATGTTTCTTCTTAGGCCTGGAGGTAGCCTCTGCAAATAAAAAAACAAACAAAAAATCATAATTAATTGCTTAAATAAGTTTTTATTATTAGATTATATATAAAACTTTTAGGAAGAAAATATCTGGTAATAAAATTATCAATCACTATCGCAGCAGGGAATTGCATTGGCTGACAAGTCATAACAAACAACCAGTAGAGTTACATTAGAGTAGTGATGGAACTGCCTGCCTTCATTTTCCATACATTTCTGTCATGTGCCTATGAAATTAACTTTTTTTTTATTCTCTTTCAGTCTCTTAATGAATGTTAGCCCTTAGTTCCTCTAAAGTGTGAATATAATATTCTTTGTTAATCATAATTTAACACACAGATATTAAAAAGAAATGAACATAGGAATAAATATTTGTTGGGGAAATAAATATTTCCCCAACATCATGCAACAATTAAAACATAACAGACTTTCAAAAAATACATACAGAAATAAGATTTAGAAAAATTTTTAAAAATAAACACTAAATATGCCATTCCATACCAACTGACTCAACAATATATAGATAACAACATGAAACAATCTGGATAATACCATATTTACTTGAATGTGCACCTTGTTTGTCCAAATGTAGTATTCAAATTGTGGTGCACATTAGATTCAATGGCATGTTAGATCTGAGTATGTGAATTCGCACGTAGTTTGCCAGTAACTTCATTAATTTATTGTTTATGTCATAATGCATTGATGTAATCCTTAACTCTGTAACATTTATTGTTGGCCTATTATTGCATAGAGTGTTTGAATATTAGGTTGTCATGAAATGGAGGACAAAGAGAAGAACATCTTACGATGCTACTTTCAAATGTAAAGAAATTCTTTATGCTGAAAAAAATTGTTACAGAAAGGCAGGAAGAAGTTTAATGTAGCTGAGAGCAACGTTTGCTTGTGGCTGCAACAGAAATTGGCATTATTTACAACTAATGCTAGTAGGAAGAAATTTACTGGTTCTCGCAAACAAAGACATCCTAACATTGAAGAAAAAGTTTTGGAATTCATACATGAAAGAAGGAAGAACAGGCAACCATAAGAACTAACGTTTTCTTCTTTGACCTACGCCAACTGTCCAGGCAACAGCACGAGTGATGGATTTTGTCCTATGTGCTCCAGAATATAACAATAGTCCACTTATAAATTCTATGTTCTGAATGTTTTATGAAACACTTGGACTTGTCTCTTAAGATGCCATATAACAATATACCCAAATCTTTTTTTTATAATTTTAAGTTTCAAATTTGGGGTGCACATTAGATTTGCATAAATACAAAGGATCTCTTAAAAATGTAGAAGCAGGCTTTGAAATATACTGCGAAGAATTCTCTCACATACACTTTGGGACAGTATACTAACAATTTTGATGGCCAAATAATGGCCATTAAAGCAACAATAGAAAATCTACAGTATAATACAATACACAACAATGGTGGTAAAGTGCCTCGATGTACAGGGAGATTATATTGAGAAATGATTTTTCAAATCAGTAGTCATTTGTTTCCATATCCATTTTTAACTTTTAATGACTTACCCTTGTAGTTCTGCTATAGCACAATTAAAAAGAGACTAGGATGGGGTGATATTTATGGCCTATAACTAACTTGCTCTTTTCTTATGATAAATAGATGTAATTTATAGAAATTATAATTGCTCACTGAGCAAATGAAGATGGGAGAGATTCTCCTGAAATGCATTTTATTTTACATAAGTAAATGGAGTTTAGTGTAAAAAACGAATACTTAAATTTAGGATATATTACCACTCCATTGTCAACAGCTTCGTAAGTACAATATTCATGTGAATTATTTTGGTAAAGCTTCCATGTATGTCCAATGACAGAAAAAATTAGTAACTTAATAAAATGCTGCAATAAGTTTAAGGCAAAGTTCTTGAACTAAACTTAAGTAAACACCTAACATAACCAAGCAAATATTTGTTATTATAAGGTTCCAAATGAAACTTAAACTTAACCAAGATGTTACATTTTTAGATTGTGATCACATGCATACTATCCATTACAATATTAAAAGTAACCCTTAGCTTAGGTTTAAGTCAACAAATTACATTACTGGAATTGCAATACTTTTATATGCCTATTTCTACAATTCCATCACCATGGCACCATGTACGTACAGTAAAACTCCTCATAAATTGCAATACCAAAACTACAGCACTTTGTGATACGGAAAGAAAGGCAAAAAATATTTCCATTCTCTTCTAATAACATCACACAGATCAGCATATGGATGTGCCACGGCTTCATAGTAGCAAGGTAAATACTGCCACACCTGTGGTATTAGCTATAATGAATTAACCTGATGCTGCAGGATGCATTCTGTGAAGTGCAAGTGAAATATTATACTTAAACAGATGTGGAGTTGTTGGATAAAATAGAAAAAGATGCCAATAGGACAAAGTTAATGGAAGAATCTTTGCATACTACAAATTCATCTTCAGTTGCAATTTGTTGTGATGTTGGCTATCCTGATCTAGACATCTTATGGCACTAATTTACATTGTCATCAGGAATAGAAATTTTATTATGTTTTTTATTTTGAACTAACGGATAAATGTACAGTGTTAAGTAATGAAAATAATTCAATTTTTAAAAATCCACGTGAAAAATGCCCAATTTCTGTATGTAAAATATGTTCATGCAGAACAGAACGTCTTTATATAAACCATAAAAGTATTTTTTCCAACTGTTATTTTGCACTAGTTTTGTCCTATAGTGTCAGATACAAAAGATTTTACTGTAGTAAACTTATATAATGGTTGACAATCCTAAAATACAGTGGAGGAACCTATGAAGATAATTCACAGATGGCAAAAAAGGATTATACGCATCTGAAAAGGTAACTATAAGATATGGCACATAGTGCAGAAAATAAAGGAACTGATATTAAAGAGAACAAATAAAACACATTTAAAATATATGTATAACACCAAATGCCAGTGTAAAATCAGTGTAAATAAAGACAGGCATGAAAATGGGTATTTTCCTTTTTCTTTCTCACTTCTGTGATCTAATCATAGCATTTGCTACTGCTAATCCAGAGGTCTGGATTCAATATCCGGCCAAGCTGTCCAGGTTGATTTTATTCAGCTTTTTTCTTACCCTGAGAAGGTTTTTTTTTTGATTGATTTATTTATGGATGCTCTTTAACATCTCAGGTCATCAGCGTCCCATTCAACTCAGGACGTGAAACGGCCAACAAATTTTGCTCAGAGGCCTCTCTTTCAGGCTTGAGGTTCTTTTTCGTGCCGCAAATGTACGACACGGGACCCATGGCTTTACTTCCCTTCCGAAGGAAGCCATACTTGGGATTTTTACACCCGAAAAAATCCACCGGTCCTGGCCGGGTTGGAACCCGCATTTTGGGTTTAGGAGGCAAGTATGGTAACCACTACACCACCAGGACCGACCCCCTGAGAAGGTGAATGTCTGATAGCTTTAAGGCACAAGGACTCCAACCTAATTTGCACCACCCTTAATTAATTTTGTTCATCACTACGACTACAACATTAAGTTCAAAGAGGTCATGATAAGAACAACAAAGCGACAATTAATAAAAATTGTAAAATATATTATTTTTTTAAGTCCAGGATAGAAAATATACAAAAATATAACAAATATTACATATCTTTGACCTCTGATATTATATTCTAATTTTTATACTTACACTACACTGTAATTAATGGACTCCAGCAGAGAAATTTGACGTTTTCATGTTAAGTCTGCACAAAAGTGTAAAGAATGTGGCAACTGACCTTGAGCAACTGTTTTCATCACCTCAAAGCAACTTTAGCCACCATGGAATGCTGGTTTGCACAACATTGATCATTCATAGTGAAGACATTTTTTAAAAACAATGAATCAGCAATTGTTACTCTGTGCATTTTGCAGGCATTTCAACATTCATAAAAAAAAGACAGTACTCCAGGTCACAACACCATAATGTTGTGGATGTTGAACTTTTTAGAAACAGCTTATGCTATGAAGAAGAAAGTATCAAGGGAACGGTATACTGTTTGAACCCCCATATAATATATAAAGTGAGTACTGTGCTGTTTTTTCAAAGTCCTTTGCAATAAGTAGTACTAGTAGTATTTATTTATCATACATCACATAGATTTTTTTTAAATACAAAATAGCCACACAAAAAACATTACTTTTAAATATAACAATTAGGAACGATGCCTTCAGCAATTCCAGAAGGCACTGAATCCACTCAAAATTCATTCTAATTTGATTGGCTCAGCTCCCCAGTCCCCAGTTCATCAGCAGCTACCTACTGGAATATCCAGGGGACCGGGGTTCGATCCAACCAAGAAACAAAACACAATATTAAAAGTAATTTATTCATTCAATAAAATATTAAGTTATATTTCCTACAATACTAAACCTTCCTTCTTTTTTAATTAAACCCATTTGGCCAAATTTCTATTCTTGAGAGTTGCTTATTCCTTAGGGCCTTATACACACTGACACCCTGGTTATTGGTGTATAAGGATCCTGTTTAACTAATATTAAATAACTAGCCCCATACCCCCCCTACTCATTTCATCCTCCTTTCACTATCTGACAGTTTTATTCTCAAGCACATTTCTTAAGTATTTTACACCCATAACCATGTTTGTCTTACCTTGCCTATGTTGGCAATAAGTGCCCTAGAAATTTCGATCTGCTCCATATGCAGATTCTACATATGGACGTCCACTTTCATGTTTACAAATTAGTTACAATGCAAAAACTGAGTGACTGGGATAAGAGAATTTGGAAGCTTTCCTTAGATAAACTTTTGAATATTATAAATGACCAGGTCTAAACCATCTTCTCATGACAAATGAGGCCAATTTCCATAGATGAGCTGGTTGTTCTGTGGTGTCACATAGTATATTTCAGAAAATGGCACCTATTCCTTTGAAGACAAAGAGATTGCACTGGCTGTAAATTTGAAATTCTATGTTAACATGCTTCAAATGTTTCTTGTACCTAAGTTGCAGCAATATTATATTGCATTAGAAACCATATGGTTCCAGCAGAATGAACTACTTCTTACATAGAGGAGACGTTCATTGGCCTCCAAGAGCACCAAACCTACATTTGCAATTACTTTCTTTGGGGGTAACTCAGGAGCAGAGTGTACAGGACCAACTGAGGTCAATGGTGATAAATGGGACAGCAAAACTGAAGTGGTGGCAATCTCTCTGCAAACTCTACAGCAAGCAATGCAAAGTTTCCCATTAGATCCAAGAATGTGCTGACAATGAGGGACACCTTCCTTCTGAAGAACACAAAATTAAGTAACAGAGGTAAATACAATGCTTTGAGAATACTGTAACTCTGAAATAGAATATATATAACACATTCAGTCTGGTTGTTACTTAAAGTTCAACCTGAAAACTCTGCCAGACCCTGTTTAAATTACTACTAAATAACCATAATGGCGAGATGTATGTAGTTAAGTTATGGAGGTACTCTGTGTTGCTATCTAGTGCATTTCCTGCTGTTGGTAGCATCACTTTCACCACACTATGTCACGATTTTCTCCTTCTTGGTTCGACTTCTGCTATGAAAGATCATATACTTTTTTGTGGCAGTTGGTGAATTTCTAGCATTTAATTTATCCACCCTTGCCTACTGCTATGATTTTATGTTTCCTCCTTTTTTTAATTACTACATCCACTAACCCTCAGTTTCTTTTTTGAATTTCTTAATGTCAACAGTACTCTGTGCTTTTTAACTTTAATTATACTCATCTTATAGTAATCAATCCTCGTCATCTAGTGGTAACCATACTTGCCTCATAGACCCAAGATAGCAGGTACAATTCGATCAGGATCTATGGATTTTTTCAACATAAAAATTTTTCAATTTGATGAATTTTGATTTCCCACCCATGGACAAACTCAGCAAGTTCCTATTAGAACCATCAGAGACCATCACAAAAACATCTTGGGATTCAACTGCCAGTTCGATTAGTCGGTCAACAGCTGATGATGGAAGCAATTAGCTTCCAAAACATATCCATGTTATGTAAGTAAATGGAGTTAGTGAGAACAAGTTGAATACATTAATGTAGGGTATAATGAAACTTGTTAACTTAAAGTTAACCTAGGGTTTACATTTTTAAGGTTATTGTGTGAACTTGCACACATGTGAATGCAATAATTTTAAAATTTAACTCCTATGTTAGGTTTAAAGTTTATGAAGATCCTTGTAATAATGAATATTTGCTTAGGTTAGTTTAGGTTTTCGCCAAGTTTGGTTTAAGAAATTTGCATTAATGTATACTTGGTGATATCTAGTGCCTTTCTTTCTGTTGACAAGTGACATCAGGATCATAGATACTCTTAATGCCATTTTCTCCCTCTTCTAAAGTCTGCTTTTAAGTCAATTGCAATTTTTCTGAATGGTTTGTAGGTTACTAGTATCCAACATGCTCACTTCCTCTCCAAATGCTACAGTTTTACATAATTTTTAAAACATTTTTTTTGTTTCATATCTTTTTCCATCATTGGGTGCTTTACCCTTTTTTTCTATCACTGGCATATTCGGAAGCTTTACCAATTAACATCCTATACAGATGGAGAGAACTTTATTTCACAAAATACTTACGGCAGTTTCATTCGCATGAAAATCCAGCAAGTGAAAAAGGAAACAATTACACACAGAAATCCAACACATATAAGAAGAATGCGGTTGAGCTTTGGTGTTGAAGGGCTGTGAGTATGATCCAGCACCACAAATCCTAGTCCTCCCATTGTAAAAAGAAAGCTGGAGGCTAAGCCTTCCATTATGTATTGCCCATTCACTCTGTATGGCATGAATGCCACCTGAAAACAAATCATACAGTTGTAATGTCTATAAACAGCAAAATGTTAAACAATCTGTTTTCCCTTTGTACTAATCAATATATTTTTCTAAGGAGTTAGCTTCAGGAAGCAAAAACCTGAAGGTACTTACTGGCCTAGAATGTCCATGTTCATCTGTGGTTGAGCCAACACTTGGAGGCTCCACAATTACGTCATATATTATACCTGAAAACATAATTAATTACTTTACCCATTGCAAGTAAAAGTAAAACTAGGTTACTATTAAGAATATTACGCAATACATGTTTTGGCACTATCGGACTTTGATGTATTCTCTTGCCCAACTTAAAATACCCAATAGCCATCAGTTTTGTATGGATAACGCTTGTAAGTTTGTTTAAATCATTCATTTAAAATTAATCACTACAAAACTATGGCAACAGCACTATAAATTTTGATTCTGTATTTTCCATGATAATATTACCTTCAACAAATTCACAACAGTCTAACGCAACCTCTGGGAAACTGCACATTTTTCTCAACTTACGTTTATAGTCTTCTTAATCTCCAAACTACATTTTCTTGTGCTTCCCTTATCGTGCATCACAATGATTCAAATAATGCCTATTTATATCCATTTGTTAATCTAACAGTAAATTTAACCTGCACAACAACTGTTCACAATCATTTGAGAAGTTTTACGCACCTCCTGTAACCAAAAAATAAGATAAGAGGACCAACGAAAACATGACCATAGCTGATGGCTGATGAAACCATGATGGTCTCTTTATTTTTAAATTAGGCACCTCCAACACGTGAAATGGTATTCTGTACAGAAATTCCATTTTATCAGCTTAAGCCGGCAGCAAACAGTACGTCACTTCATTGTATACGTGTATTTCTCGTGTTTTTCTTTCGGCCGGCGATGCGCAGCTATTGGTTCACAGAGTGTGTTCAGATTCTCCTTGTCGCATGGACGTCATAATCGTTGACCGAACAATTTTGTGCGCAGTAATAAAAATAGAAAACAAACTCAGCTACTAAATATGTGATGCTGTGTATCCAATAAATATATATAACATTCATCAAGACTCAGAAAAATATTATATAAAAAATTATCCTGGTTTAAAACTCTTCTTGAGTCGGTACGCATGGGGCCCCAAAATGATTTACACGTTTGGTTACTTGGGAGCTCACAAATATACAGTTCTATATAACTGAAGATAATTTCTATTTGAAACTGACACGGGTGGTTGAGGTCATGAACGGGAGTCCTGCCCTTCGAATCACGCCAAGACTGTTCTTTTTGATTGATATATTTTCTAAGTTTCCTTATTCCCCAACAATGACAAATAATGGGGGATGTCCTACCTAAAACTTAGTCCTGAAACTCTTCCTATCCTCCTCCCAATAATTCCTTTCCAATTATCATTTCATCTTACTTCATCCCTCATTAGTCATCAGTGTGTAACAGTAATAGGAATTAAACATGCTAAACATTCTTTATATACTCCTGAAACATTTCCTATCCCCCTCTCAAAAATTCCTTTCCAATTTATCATTTCATCTCATGTCATCACTCAACATCAGTTATCAGTATGATGCTACAAACAGTAAAAGTAAGAATTAAACATTGTTAAATATTTGTTATATGAACTTGCAAATCTAGTCAATTTTTACTGTTCTATGAACTGATACTGTCTATACCTGTTTAGCTACATATCATTTATTAACATAAAAATTCCTATATAAGCTATGCATGAATGAATGGATTCATTTTATTTCTTCCAATTTAAAACTAATGTGCAGGTATAATATTTTTAACACATAAATAGAATCAAATTTTTACAATTTGAATAAACAGAGTAAAACATTAAAACTTCTAAAGTGGAACACAACACAGTACCTATATGGAAGATACACATTTGCATGGAAAATAATGAAACATATAAACTCAACAGAAAGAGATAAAGCTGTTATTAATTTTATAACAGAGAAACAAGAGGTGAACTATTACAAAGAGCTTTAGTATAATGAAAATAATATAACAATGAAATTAGAAGCAGAGAAAGAAAAAATGACACATTTATTAACATTAGAAGAACTAGAGGAGGTTCTTAGAAGTTCAAAGAATAGAGAAGCAGATATAAACAGATTAACAACAGAATTGATTAAATATGGAGGAATATTTGTTTAAAAGTCAAATTCTGTATCTATTAAATAGTTGTTACAACTATAAAATCTTTGAGAAGAATGGAATGTAGCAAAGGTGATTTTATTGTTTGAAAAAAAGAGGGTATAAATCGATTTTAAATTTACAGAGGCATGAAGTCATTAAATTTCATTACAAAATTGATTCATAAGTAATAGAATAAAACAAATTTCTGAAGCTCTAATAATTGAGGAACAAAATGCTTTCAGTGTAGGAAAATCGTGCCAAAACAATGCATTCCCTATCAATCAAATAATAGATTTTTTTTTATTGATTTATTTATGGATGCTCTTTAACATCTCAGGTCATCAGCATCCCATTCAACTCAGGGCGTGAAATGGCCGACTGAGTTTGCTCAGAGGCCTCTCTCAAATAATAGAGAAAAATGGATAATTTAATGAAGAGACTCACTATTGATCTGAAGATGGCTTTGATAGAGAAAAACTTAAATATAATGTATACTGTATAAGATAGGTTTCCACAACACCTAGTCAAAGTAATACAAAATCTATATACCAAAACAAAATTTTTATTGAATGAAATAATAAATTATCAGAAGAAATTGAACAACAATGTAACTTCTCTCTGATATTGGTTAATATATATATATATATATATAGAGAGAGAGAGAGAGAGAGAGAGAGAGAGAGGGGGGGGGGGGGAGAATTCCTATGAATGGGAAACAAATGTTATAAAGAAATAAATATAGGAAAGGGATTTTTAAATTTATTGGTTTTTGCTGATGTTCTAATATTTGACAAGGAAGAAAGGTTATAGAATGGAGTATTCAAATTGAATTTGTACAGAATATGGAATGTTCTAATATTTGACAAGGAAGAAAGGTTATAGAATAGAGTATTCAAATTGAGTTTGTGTCAGAATATGGAATGAAAATATCAAGATCAAAGATGAAAGTAATGACATTCTATGAAAAATATCTGAATAGATCAAAAGTTGTGATAATATAATATTAGAAAGGTAACACATTTTAAATATTTTAGATATGATGTGACATAAAAAAATAGATCAAGATATAAAAGAAAAAATACCAAATTTCAAGTTATAAATGGCACTATGTGAAGAGCATTACAAACAAAAACCAGGAAAGAAGGCCAACTGAGATTTTACACCTCAAGGGCATTTTCCACATTCTTTATGGTAGCGAATCTTGGACAAAATTAAATAAACAAGCTGTAAAGAATCCACAGATATGTGATTTTCATGTGTGGTAAAAGATTGTACTAAACAAGAGGGAGGCCATAATGAATATTATAATAAAATTTAAAGAAAAATGCATGCTCATCTTGAAGCAATGACAAAGATAGAATACCAACAAATACTGTAATGTAAACCAACAGAAAGATGTTCTGCAGGCTAACCTAAGAGAAAGTGTGAGACAGAAACAGGATATTCCTAATCAAAGAAGAAGACAATGAAGAGAAGGAGGAGGATGGAGGAGCAAGAGGAAGAGATGAAGGGGGAGGGGGAGGAGCAGAAGATGAAATTACTCCATGGAATTACACAACAGAACTCTTAACTTATATCTTGTCATAGGTTCTACCCTTTATATTCATATTCTTAACTCTAAAATAATAATAAATGATTATTTAAAATGTACTTAGGAAGCTGTAAAGAATGCAATGGTATATCCTATTAGAATTTTTTAAATACATTCGCCTAACTCCACTTATTTATACAATATTAGAACATGTTTCAGGGCAATCTCTCACATCTGCTGTTGACCAACTACTCCATGTGGTGGCTGGATCCCAAGGTGCTTCTGTGACAGTCTCTGATGGTTAAAATATGAACTTACTAAGTTCATCCATGGGTGGAAGATCAAAATTCAATAAGTTTTTTATTAAATAAAATTGTTAATTGAAAGTTTTCTATATGTTTCAGAATGAACGTTATTCCCAAATTTGATTGTGAAATTGTTTCAGCAGCTTAACCTCTGGTTTAATTTCATGATTTTGGGTCCAAAAGTGAGCTGTGATTTATTTGGGTTTTTAGATGTATTTTTTATTGCAATCTGCACATTTAATTTCGTAAATTCTTAATTTTTGTTTTATTGGTATGATATGTTACACTGTGAAACATAGTAAAATTTTTATTTTATATTTATTTTTTGGAAATAACTATGTTGTAGTAAGTTGGATGATATGTGAAACTTTTGAATCTGTATCTTTATTTGAAGTTCTTCAGTATGGAAACCTCTCTTATAGATTTATATCTTTTAAATTTATTGATAATTTCAGCACAGAACTTATTATTGTAAATTCCATTTATCTTATATTCCTAATTTTGTTCCTATCTGTGTACAGTAGGACCTGATGGGACTCAATGGACCCATTAATTTTTTTATGTATAACAAAATCAATATAATTTTTTTTGAAAATATTTTATTTTTATTTTATTTGGAAACAATATAAAGAAAAATTTCTTCAGTGGTTCTTTGTTTGGGCAGAAAAGGATTAAAGCTATTATAGTGCACATCAAACCTCCTGATTATGGCCTCCAAAGGCTTAATGACAGAGGCAAATCATTGGTGTGTAGCAATGCCAAGTCAGAACTAGTTTCTCTGAACTACTAAATATAAATAGGTTATTACAAGCTGCAATAGCTGTCAAATGAAATGAAAATTAACTTGCAAGTATATATATGAAAAATCCATAATAATAGCTTAGGCAGTTCCCTTTTTATAAGCAGTTTTATTATAAATATATTTGCTTTGAACAACAAAAAGTAGGTCTACATAAGAAAAAGAACAGAATAGCTGTCATTTATTATTTGTAGATAGCTATGGTTATTACTTTGTAACCACATCTTATTTGGGAAGAGAAGAAGTCACTTTTGTTCCTTGAATTTAATGCAATTGGATGTGTCACTCCTCAAGACAATGATATACTGCATTCTTCTTGCACATTCACATTGTATGTCTCTTTCGCACATAACCCAGTGATGACTAAGTTGCACAGCCTTGCTATTGAAACTTTCATCCTATGCAGCAGATTTGATGGGAATTATAGAATCCCAGATATTACTAACGGCAAAGTATCTCCATCTTTCACAACTGCTAAATGTAATATATGTTAACCCTCCAGCACCTATTGCTACACAATTGGGCACAATGTATGAGATACCCGCTACATTAATGGTTCTGTGCTGTCTGAAAATCCTTCTATATGTATTACTATTATTTTAGTTTTTCATTATTTTATTTTTAAAAAACAATATAGTATTTAAAAACCAAAATGAAATCCAAGTGTCATAATACCAACTCTATATCAACATTATTTTCTATTTCATTGTTAATAACTTCAAAAGTATAAGTTAATGTAAAAGTTATTTATTACAGACTAATAAAAATTTCCAACTAATTGTAATACCTTACATTTCAGAACTTTCTGTAAATCCTTAAGGGTTATTTGTTTCTGTGACAGTATGCACAAGAAAATATGGCTGTCAGCAGTGAAGTACAAAGGATATAAAAATAATAAGACCAGTGTGTGAATCCTTTGTAATGCACACACCAAGAATCTGCAGAGTACATTATGCTGAATGATGAAGATGTAGATGGGGATGACATGATGGAGCAATGATGCAATTATTGGCAGCAGATATTGGAGCATCCAAAAAAACCTGTCCAGACACTGCTTGTCTGTCACAAATCCTACTTAAGGCTGCTGGGATCAATGAGATAAATATATACATCTATCAGATACTTTCAAATAGCAGGTAGCTGATCACTAATGAAAAAGAAAGTGGTACAATAGGTTTTAAGAAGTTGTTATGGTTTTGAGTCATTTTGTGTAAACGTTTATATCAGATAAAAGCAGCAAATGCATTAAATATAAAATTTAATTTTGTGTCGGAATCAATATAGTGAAGCGACTAATATATGCTTAATTATCTAGTGAGTCGATTTGATAATATTATGCTCTCCTTACTGTTGAATTATGCAAAACTAGTTTTGCAGACTTTTGCATGCAACTTCAGTTGCGAGTTATAAGTTCATAAAATGTCCATGAGAGTTACACTAAGTCCAGCCAACCAACAACAAATCTGAAAGTCGACTCGCAACTGAGGATGCAGGCATTTGCCTGCGAAACTAGTTTTGCATAATTCAACAGTAAGTGGAACATAAGATTATCAAATCGACTCACTAGATAATTAAGTAATACATTGCAATGCAGGATTAATAATCATAATAAATACATAAATGAATGCAATAAAGTAATACAAATGTATGCAGTAATCCACTGTAGGTAATAAAACAACGAATTTCACGTTATAGGTTTTTATTTATATTTTTGCTAATTGTCAGCTCTTATTATAACATTTGAAATTTTATTACATAGTAGCACATAATTTTTAGAGCATGAAAAGCTCTTGTATTGTCTCCAGTTAACATTTAATTTTCCAAACATGTACAAAATATGTTCTATTAAGATTTAACAACTCTTTACACAAATGTTGTTTAAGTACAGCAATGTATATAATGTGCTATACATGTTAATGTTTAGCTTTACATCTTTAATTTCATGCAGTTCTGATGAAAAAAAAGTTGAGATTTATAGTTATCTACACTATACTTGGAGCAAATGAAACAATATAATAGGATTACTAAAAACATACATGTTTTTTAATATTATGCATAAACACTGATTTTTAATGATAAGTAATTTACAGCCACAGTTAATCTATATATAACAAAGATTATGAAATTCTTTATAAATGTGCTTTAACAATAATGTGCAGGAGGTAGGGTTTCAATTAAATGACCTCAAAATATTAGGAGAAATTCAATGGCTCTGTTCTAAGTCTCTTAAGTTGTGTCTGGGACTAAATTTTATATGGTACTTGAGGAACTAAAAATAGCAGAGTGATATGACTAAAATTCAAGTAAAGTAATTTACATGAGCAAATACTCAATTTCATATGAATAAAAGTTTGTTTTCAATAACATTTTATTACATTTGTGACTTTGAACATGATCAAATGTATCTGATGTAAAGTTTGTTCAGTCACTTGGTGTACAAAATTCATGCGTAAATCAGTCTTCAAATGATGGACTAGCGATGGACTACCTATCTCCCGTCATAACTGACCAATCACAGTTCTCATTTCAAGAAGCTGGCATATCTACATATATGATGTATAAATTTCAAAAAGTATTTAAAGATGTTAATATATAATTGGCTCCCACTAATAGATTTAGTCTAAACAACATTTTGAAAGACAATACTACAGATAATACCCCAAAGGAGAAAAAAGCAGGAATTTACAAGATTTCATGTGCTGAATGTGATAAGATCTACATAGGAAAAACCAAGAGGAATGTGGGGATACGTCTTAAAGAACATATGAGGAATTTAAAATACAAACAAATAGAAAAATCAGTGGTGGCATATCACTTTGGACCGAAAATCATGATATAGAGAAAAAAGTTGAATTATTGAGAGCTGTACAGGGACCAGTAGAATTGGATATTTGGGAAAAGATTTACATCTACAAACATAAGGATCATTTGATGAATTTTGACATTCCGAAAGAAGAAAATATAAATTTTAAGTTCATAAAAGTTTCACCAGAGCGGAACATTGCTTCTGATACTAGGCAACAACAACCTTTCACACCAGTCGTCCATGGCCGAAGATGGAGATAACATATCTTTGAAACCGGTTTCATATATTTTTAAGGTTAGTGAAGCATGAAGAGTGTTAAGATGACAGATTCAATATCTACATATGATTACACTACATGGAGTCTAATTGCCACATATCAACTTTTCTGGTATTTCAAGTTTAAAAAGTCCATCATGCAGGAGTACATAAACTAAGCAAATTCCTCAACAATTTGAATAACTTTAAAAATATTATAAAATACAAATTATGACTTTTTTAATTAAAGAAAGGATATAAGTTATGGTATTACTTTGTGGTATTAGGGAAAAAATTAGAATTCTTGCAATTTATAAGTATCACAAAATGGAAACCACATTTCTAGAATGATAATAAATGATGATGATGATGATAGTTATTAAGCCTAAAAAATTAATGGTATAATATTAATTAAATGAAATATATGACCACTGGTAGACAAAGTTATACTATTAAGCTATACACATTTAAATGTAACCATGTTTATGAATTGAGCACTTGATATCTTTGCGCTCACTAAAATAGAGAAAAATAACAAAGTTTTGAGTTGCATTTAGTATTTAGGAAGATGCTCATATGTTTCAATAAAACAAAAACATACTATTTAAAAAAACAACTATAATGTACTAAGCAAGTATACAAAGCAGCAATATGAAATTAAAAGTTACATCAATTTTCATTGGCTTTGAAATTTAATTTAAATGTTATTGTAGTAAAAACATGCAATGCAAATGTTTTTTGAAGGTTATTACAGAGCACTCTTACATACAAATATAATTCTCAAACACATATCACATTAATATTTCACATTTGCTATCTTCATTATGATGCTTTTATTAAATATAAAATATATGCATCATTATAAAAACAGTTTATAAGCTGAATTAACTTATCTTTTTGTTTTAAAACAACAGAGAGAAAATTAAATGCAAGAGTGCTTTTTAAATTTTTGTTTTTCAAGTATACTCCTAGTTTTAATGGTCAGAAAATATTTTTATTTTATTTAAATGGTATATATAGAATTCTGTTGTAAAGAAACAAATATTGGTGCTGCTGGAGTGATTTTTAAATTTTGGGTTTCAGGTAAACACCCACTCCCAATGACCCATTTCCAGATACTATTTTTCTTATTTTATTTAAATGGTATGAGTTTTGCTGTGAAAAACAAATCTGGTGCCACTAGATCAATTTTTAAATTTTGGGTTTCAGGTAAACCTTCACTCCTAATATTTCTACTTTTCAACAGCATATACGAAGTTTCATTGAGAAAAAACAAAAGGTGCAGCCGCTAGAGTGATTTTTAAATTTCTCATTAATCTCCAATCTCTAAATTTCAGTTTTCAGCTATACCCTCACTCCTAATGGCCCGATTTCTCTAAATTTCAGAGAATATTTTTCTTATTTTATTTAAATGGTATATACTGAATTTTGTTGAGAAAAAATAAAAATTGCTGCTGCTAGAGTGATTTTTAAATTTTGGGTTTCACATGAACCCCCACTACTAATGACTCAATATCCCTGATTTTTAGAAACTATTTTTCATATTTTAATTAATTGGTATATATCGAGTTTCATTACAAAAAATCATATATTAATCTGCTTGAGGGATTTTAAATATTAGATTTCAGGTAAGCCTCCATTTCTAATAATCTCATTTCACTGAATTTCACAAAATATTTTTCTTGTTTTATTTTAATGGCATATACCAAGTTTCCTTCATAAAAAATTAAAATTGTGCCACTAGAGTGATTTTTAAATTTCACTTTAAATTCAACTCGGTTTTTAAGTACACCCCCCACTCCTAATGGCCCGTTTGCCCTGCTTTTCTGAAACTATTTTCATTAGTTTATTTTAATGAAATCTACCGAGTTTCATTGAGAAAAAACAAATTCGGCTGATAGAGTGGGTTTTTTTTGGGGGGGGGGGGCTCTAGGTTAATCCTCATCCCCAATGGCCCAATTTTGTTGGTTAATGAACTCGACGAATCGTTTGTTAATTGATGGTTATATGTCGAATTCTGTTGAGAAAAAAAATTGTGACTGCTACAGTGTTAACATACAGGCACACACACACATTTTTTTAATTGTAATTTTCGGTACCTAATAGGTGGGATCGATGGAGATTTGAAGACATTTTTCAAATATTTTTCATGGGTATAACCACAAGAGTTACATTCCTTCAGAATTCGTTAAAAAGAGGAGAATAATTATAGTATCAAGAAGGATTGTTGCTTGGAAATGTATGAGTATCTAAAATTAAAAATAAATTTTGAAAAGCCATGATATCAATTACTTTGACATATTTTGGTATGGCTCATACTGTTTCATGAAAGGGTTGGGATGACAGTTCACATTTTTGCACTCTATCAGATCCTGTGTCTAAAGGGAAAACAATTATAGTGTTGCATGCTGGAAGTTCTGAGGTTTGGGTAAAACAATGCTTCTTTTTAATCAGCAAAAAACATAGAAAATGCATTGACTGATAACAATGATGAATGATCCAATCTTCAAGAGATGGTATGAGGACAGTCTTATGCTAATTTGTCCAACATTCAGTAGTGTGTTTTAGACCAGTCACCATCAACTCGTGAAATTTGGGTTACTGAGTGCTACTGTGAAGGTACTTTCATTGCAGTTGAAAGGGTGGGAAGCAATACAGTGCAGTATCAGATCTCATTAGTGGATAATTCAAATCTACTTCTGAAAAAAAGTCCATATATTTAAGGTTCAACTGTCTTTTCTTTGTTTTTCTATTTGGGAAGAAGTATTTTTATTTGTAAACCAGGGATCCAGCTGTGTGTTTAGTGTGTGGCAAGATTAACACAATTAACAGGTATAATTTACATATATTGCATATAATTTACATATATTAGCCATTCATAGTAATGAATATGAAAAGCATGCAGGAATGGAGAGAGCTTTACAGATAGAGCAGCTGGAAAAAAAAAAAAACTACAAATGGATGGGCAAGACCACGATGTATACAAATAAGCTGTAAGTCTTAGTTTTAAATATGGCTAATAATGAGTCAACTCTGAACATTTAAAGAGGAGGAATTTGCAGAGCAGTGCATAATTACTGTAACATCTTTTGCAGTAATTTATTTGCCAAAAGCATTAAACTTAAAAATGCGAAAGTGTCATCATCAAAGCCACAACATTTGTTTGTTCAAAAGGAATGCTCATTACACATTCTTGCCATGTTTCTGAATTCATAACACAAAATCTGAAGCCATGTTTACTTTTTTGCTGGACATTGCTTAGAGATCTGGAAGTAACTTTCATTTGTAAATGAAAGATGTTTGACACTTTCTTCTCATTCAAATATTTAGGACATCTGAATGAGAGAAAAATACAAGTACTGAACCAAAAAGTCTTTTAAAATTTTTTCTATTTTCTTTAACGCTTTTATTAAGTACACTTCAGCAATTTCTTTCTGTAAATTTAATGAATGATCAATTCATTGAGTTCCAAAAGCTTTGAATGGCATAAAAGATTATAAATGATTTATTAATCTATGTTTGTCTAAGGCTGTAATTAAAAAAGGTTAAATTTTCAAAACTTGTATAATTACAAGGTGTCTTCTTAGTTGTAAACAGTAAGCCAGGCCATAATAACATATAATAATATAATTTATTAAGTTAACATGAACCAGAAAATCAAAAGTACTTTTCATAATTATTAACATTAAAATGCTTCCTATAAAGATATTATTATTATTATTATTATTATTATTATTATTATTATTATTATTATTATATTTTTTAAGGTATGTTAACTTCTTTGACATGGCTGACATGTGATAAAACAATTAGTGAACAGCTTGTTTCAATTCAGCACATCTTGGAGACAATTGATTGAGGTGACGAAATAAGTTCTGAAGCTATACAGTGCTGTTCTCTAACCTCCCCACTCATTTTCCATTAGGCTGTGACTTCTGTTGCCAAAGCTTTGCCCTGAAATCGGCATTTGGCATGTTTTTCAGCAATGCATAGTTTTGTGAACATGAGAAAATGACAAATACTTAGAAATCCCTTTATTTTAAGATTCTTTCAGTCATACTTCAGACATGAGCTTAGATGATAAGACTTGGTACCCCCAATAAATGCCATTGCCTTAGTAGCATGTTTTAAATTATCCTTAATATCTGCCCTATTCAGAGACTCAGTCCAACATATATAAGCACAAGGAATTGAAACACAGTACATTTGTATCTACACAAAATCTACAGTCAATATTTTGCAAAGGTAAAAACAGAAGAAGGACAACCATTCCAACTAGGAAGAGGGGTTCGCCAAGGCAATTCAATCTCTCCCAAACTCCTTCACCTGTGTAACAAAGCATTTATTCAAGAAAATGAAATGGCATCCCATGTCAAAAATCTGATGCACTTAACCATTGCTCACTTTGCAACTAGCACAGATCACCTACTTATGTCACATACAAAGCTTTTGCTACAGCAAAGAATTATATTCTTATTCATATATGAGTGACAATAGTATACTGCACAACATATGAATGTATATGTAAATATGTATTAATAAAAGTTGTATGATTGATTTGTCTGTGTTTGGTATTGGTTGAGTTGTTCTAAGTGTTCTTTTTATTTTTATTGTAATTATTTAGGTAGATGTAAACAAATTTTTGTAAATACAGATTGAAAACTACTGTGGTATTTGTATATGACAAGTTCAATGTTCGTAGGTCTCTGTGGCTGCTTCACGAACTCACTGAATGCTCCGAGAACTAAACTAAACTAAACTATCTTAAAATGATATTTTCTGATGAAACAAATACTCTCTTACTTGAGCACAAAATAAATTCTTTTTAATCATATGAAAATGAGAAATTACTACTTCAAAATTTCAAATAAAGCTTACTTTTTCATTTTATACATATCACTCACTACCATCAATACATAGCACAACAGCATATTCCTTTACACAACAATCACTATAATATTGCCTCATCTACAGATATATTGTTGGAATGCAAAGCCTTAGTTCAAAGCAATTTAAGTTTTAATTTTTTCTAGTATAGCTTGCTCTTTATCCAGATATCTGAGAGACTCACAAACTCTCAACTAAAATATTAGCACCAATCCCAGACACAATGGTGACTTACATTTATCTTTTCAGAATAAAAGAAAAAAGATAATCCATCTTCTGCTAATTTTTTATATCACTACATTGGTGCTTTACTAGGACCAATAGCAATCAATACAAAAATGACCAAACAATGTTTAAAAGTGCAATAGAACATGAAGACATATTTTGGTGGTTATGAATTATAGGTTATTAACTTTTAATTTATATATTTAGACATTTATAATTTTATATTTATTTACACATACACTTTAGATTTAAAATTCCTTTTGTAGTATTTGTTTTACATATATTTATTTTTCTTAATAAGCATGCTTTTATTAATTTTTTAAAGTTTTGTTATTCTTTTTTCTTGTTACCATTTTTTTTCAGACATTAGAAAAAGCTATTTCAAAAAAATATTGGAGCTGCAGCCTTATATTATAATAGCTTGAAATAAGTAAAAAATGGAGACAGGCAAAGAGCAATCATTGTGCTCTCTGCATTTATTAAAAAAATAGATATCATTACAAAGTAAACTATAAATGCATATTTGTATTAAGCAAAACTAACTGATTAGTGAACCTGTAACTTGAGAAATATCTCCAAAAATAACCACTGATATTAGACAAAAATTATTCCTGTTGTTTAGAAGCTTCCTGCACTAGTGTAACAAACACTTTCATATCCATAACTTATTTTAAAATTGAGCTGGACTTTAGGACTTCCTCTAAATACTGATTCAATTATCCTTGAGGCTCAAAATGGAAAATTTTACAAACTGTTCAGATTAGAGATAAATTCAGGCAGGCACATAGTTCTCCATACATATAACTTTTACCAATGAAATATATTGCACTTTGTTGCTTGTTTCAGATACTAAATTGGAATAATGGCTGACACAAGTGATTAAACCAATGAAGGACATAAAGATATTGGATTCCAGAATCAGTAGCAAGAACGGCAATACAATATAATGCATGTAATTAAGTATACAAGTCAACAATGCATGAACACAGAAACAGGATTTGCATTATGCCCATATTGATACCAGTGTTTCTAGGATGCTGGAGCTTCCAGGCACAGAACGCAGTATTTTAGTCAAAATAAAGTCCAAATTTTATGATGTGGGCTGTCACAGACATTAGACAAATGTATGGTTCACATTTTTTGATGGAGTTTTTAATACCAACATCTGAACATACTAAGAAACTGGTACCACTCAAGGAAAACTATAAGGTTCTAGAAATGCTGATTTCAACAACATTGAGTATCTCTCATTTTACTTTTATAAGACAGGAATAATCTCAGTAAGGTATTTCCAGGATGCTGCATTAGTTGCTGCTTGCATTGGCAACTTCACTTTATAGGTGAGCACAAATCCTGACTTCACATTGCTCTGGGAATTCACAAAAAAGATCATTGCACGTCAGGATTATGAGCACATGATTCTACAAACAATCAAATATATACTAATATAAAATGGCAAATGTAGTAAAATAGTAAGCTGTAAATAAAATGCAGTACAGGGTAATAGTGAATACTTAATATTATTATTTTATATTGAGACTGTGTATAACTTTCTGCCAGACCAAATATCATCCACAAAAAAGAATATTTATACATATCTGTTCACATATCAAAACAAAAGTTAAGATACTTTACAGAACATACCAGATGATCCTACAAATCATTAAATTTTACATAATACTCCATGTACTCAGTACAGTCAATTTACTAAGTTGCCAGCACAACAATTATACTGCTGGGCTTTTATACTAGAAATCATATGTTTAAACACTCTGTAGATATGAATAAAAATTTGTCCTGTTATTCATATCCACACAATGTTAAGAACTTTCTACATTTGAAGACAACTGTGAACACCTATCTACTGGCATAATTATGAAATTAAAAATAAAAACAGGAAAATCATTCCTTGGATTATGATTCATTTATAAAGTAACATATTTTCATTAAAATAAACATTATTTCTCTGGAATGCATAGAAAAAAAAAAAGAAAAAAGTACATAGACACAGAGGTTTCACAGCATCCTGCAATCTCTTCATATGAGAACAATTTTTACCCCCAAAGACACTTCAACCCCCTCCCAATGGAATTAATGGGGAGCTAAATCTGCACTGTATGCTATATGCTGAAGCATTTTCCATCTCGACAACTGTAGCAGTGTGGGGGCAGATGTTATCATTTAGAGAAGGACTCTTGCAGTGAGAGAATTTCTCATACCAGTTATTTCCAAGGATGAGAGAATCAATTAACAGCTCCCTTGGCTAGTTTTCATTTTAATAATCTTTATACTATCTTATAAATCCCTATATTCAGAAAACACCGCATATATATGTTTTTTGCAGTGAATCTTTATTGTAAATGTTGCATTTTTTAAATTTCTATTTTAAATGTTGCCTACCTTGATTACCAGCATGCAACATTGCTGAAGGTGGTATGGAAGCTACAACATACCTAAATTTTGGCATCATAATATGAAACATAGTTTTGCCTTTTAATCTGTTGGATTATTTTAATAGCGTGTTATATTAACAATACAAATAAACAGTCTATTAAATCATCAAAATATTTTTGTAAGTTCATATTGATGTACTCAATGAATACAAAATTAATTCTGTGATATCAAATAATTATTTCCATTCAACACTATGAAGTGTTAACACATTTCTGTACTGCTGCCTTAGGGTCCAAATGACAAAACATGACTTACATGAGCTGCATGCCGTCACAATTACAGCAGAAGTATAGGTCTTAGATTATTTATTTTCATTACAAGCAACTTTGAACACAATTTTTGTATAATTCAAAATTCAACTAATAAATGTTCTATTTGGGTGCTTTTGCCACAAATACACATACAAGTAAAATTATAATATTCTTGTAACAATACCAAGAATTTATGAACCCAAAATACCTTGCCCAGTCCATTTTAAGCTCCAGTTTGCCTTTGAGTATAGTAACAAAGGTTTTAACAGCCAGTATTCTTCTTCTTCATTTTTTTTAACAAATTTTCATTTTTGCATTTCTATATTCTATCTAATCAAAGATTATTAAAAATATGCCTTTTACAAAATCTGTACAAATACACATGATTAAAAACTTCAGTTATTTTATGTATTATCCAAAGTACATATTTTATTCAAATTGCTATGTACATTCAGCAATATCCTTTAATTTTCACAAACTCTACACTAGAGTGTCATTAGTACATTTAAAATGCCTTGGTGGGGGAAAAAAAATCATATGGTAATTATATAAGCGAGATCTTCGAATGTAAAAAAAAAATTGTCATTAAATAAAAATTATTAAAAACTGAAAAAAAAAAAAAAAAAAAAAAAAAAAAATGCATTTAAAACTGGTTACAAAAAATGTAGTTATTGATGCTCAACTGAGCATTATTTAAATACATACTGTCTAATACATAATGTCACCTAAACTCTTTAGACAAATACATGGGCTGTCAAATATACCAAGTCATTTTTAGTTTTGTCATCCATTTCATGGCAGCTGGTAGTTTGGCAGTCAGAGCAGTAACTGCTGATGAAGTGGATGAAACATCTTTACAAATGATTCTAATTCTTGCGATTACAACTACAATTATATTGAAAATAAGCATGCACCTTATGACAACAGATGTTGGAAATGTTCTGCTACAATTACATATTTCTGACATCTTCGCGTGCATCAGTTCATCTTCCGAATTGAGTCAATTTAAACTTGAAACCATACAAGGTCACTGTTATTCATGGACTACAATGAGGTGATCCTGATATATGGGTAAATTTTGTAATTGGATGTTATGGAATGTCAATGATAGAGTAATTGATCCAGGCTTAATATTCTTTATTGATGAAGCATGGTACCAATTACATGGTCATGCTTTGTTGCAAATTAACAGATATTGGAGTACATAGACTCCCTTGCATGATGAGAAAATCAGTGTAGCATGCACAGTAAATGTATACAGAATAATAAGGTCTATATTTTTTACAAATATAAATACAGAAAGATGTAAGAATGACATATTGCTAGATGTGATTTCTTATTTCAATTAAGTTCATGCAACAAATCCCCATACATTAAAAGAACTGAAACAAAATACATATGAGAAATTCACTGAATTTCTGAAGATGAACTGATAAAAGTGAATAACAGTTTTCTAAAAAGATGCCTGAAATGTGTGGATATGTCAGCACAATATTCCAACACCTTCCATCATAAGGTACATGTTTATTTTCATTGTAAGTGTAGTTGAATTGTGATAAATTAAATTAGTTGCATAGACATTATATCCACTTTGCTGGGAGTGACGGCTCTGACAGCTGATCCACCAGCTACTGTGAAATGGGCAAAAAAAAAAGGGGGGGGGGAGGAAGAAAAAAAAAAGGGAAAAAAAACATGAAAAACATGGTACATCAAGGGATAAAGACTGTTGTAGAGAGATCAATGTTCAGCTCTCAGTTTTTATTTGGTGTGATTGCTTCAATTAGGGTATAAAATCCATAGCAGATGAACCTTGTTCTGTGTGCCAGTCAAGCATTATTGTGTCATTGTAATAGGCACACATTTGCCTCATGATGGACCACTTGAATGTAGAAGAAACAATGAACCTTTAAAACCTTTTTCAACAGTCCCAAGGGTGTACAAGTTGGACTGCACTGTAATCCTCAATGCTTTAAGTAAAGTTGTGATTACAGTGAGCTACAGCACAGTTTTTCATTGTGTAAACCACTTTCATGCTGGTCATGTCAGATGATGACCCAAGACCAAAAAAGCCAAAGACATCAGCTGATGAATGAAGTGTGAAATTTGTGGCAGAGCTCTTCAAGAAGACATCTTGTGGCATGTGAGAAATTTTCAGAAAATATATATTATTTACTTATATTATTATTTTTAAAACTCATTCTTACATTGCCTTAGTTATATTTTAGTTTATGCAGAATTATTGATCATGTGATAGGTTGGGAACTCTTTGTTTATGTTTTCCCTCTATTTCTATGTAATAGAGAAAGAGGGTATGTGGCCTTATGGAACTCATCGCTGGGGAAATATATCTATGTATTGCATATATAGCTCTTTAAATAAATATTTAAAGCTAAAAGAATGCATGACATTAAGTAATAATTTCATATTATAGTCTTGGTTGTTATTACTGATGGGTAACAATATCATTTACTTGCTGCAGTTTGTTTGTTATAATACATGCTCAGTAAGTCAAGTATGCTGTGGACAATGTGTGACAATATTATCATGTTCCATTTTTTATGCTTGTGACTACAGCCAAAGAGAATATTCACCTGCAGATGAATATGTCCAAAACATAATATATCTTTATTAACTACAAGTGAAAATACTTATAATATTTCAGTACTTTGTGTCCCATATAAATTAAATAATTTTTGTCATCGTTGTGCACCCAAGTGAATTTAGAAAACTCAGCACTTCTGTTATCATGTACATTGTTATAGTCATAATGATATACCAAACACAAAAAAAAGTTTACAAAAATAAAAAAGTGCCATTTTCATGATTTTTCCATTAATTTTGACATCCCATTACTCACTTTCTCTGTTTTAAACAAAAAGCCATCTTTGCCACTGCTGCTTCATTGCTTTTAACTTCTGCCATGCTGTTTTTTCTTTAAATATAGTGAGGGGCAGTAGTGGGAGGGTTACTATAAAAAGAGTGCATGCAAATGTAGTGAATAAAGACTTGAAGATGGTTAACACGAGAGAAATTGTACAGAAATACCAAAAGGATATGGAAGATGAGTACAATGTACAAATAAATACAACAGGGCAACAATCAATAAAAATATAGTTCCTAATCAATTCATATATATACACACATACAAAATTAAACCTAATTTCAGTTGAATCCTATAAACTGGAGAATCCAATGGATTAATATTACTGTTAGTAACTGCCTTTGCTTGCCTATTTGTAAATAAAACTTTCAGTAATGGTAAAATTATACAACAGTTGGCAATTCATTAAAGTGATGCTCAGAGCTGCCCTGGTGGAGAAAAATAGAAGACATATGTGCCAACGTGGCGGTGTGGAATTTTGGCTTATTAATAACACACCATTTAATTCTAGGGATGGGTGCATTGAACTCCAAACAGCTCAACTTCATGCTGCAATAATGCATCAATATACTCTCTTTATTTTAGGTTAGGTTCTACGTCTGCTTGTGCTCCATACATATAGGCAAGTTTTGATTTTAATTTTTGCTTGATATCTTGAGCACAAGTCTCCTGGGAGGGATTTTAAGCTATGGGTCCCATGTTGAGATTTCCATTCCTGAAAGAGAGAGAGAGAGAGAGATCCCTGAACAAAAACACCTGCCATCTTAGGCTGACCACCTATTCTTCCGACATCTGTAGGTACTAAGTGAACTAAAGTTGGCCTAACCTTGCAAGTAAATGATGATGATAAAGCAAACTTATAATTTTATACATATGCATACATCACATGCACAAACATTAACAGTTTAATTAAAAGAGGATTTTGCTACTGAAAACATATAAGAAAAGAACAAATATTTGAAATGGAAGATTCTTTTGGCATGGGAAGCACTGGATACCCATTTTGATATGTGACATAGACTTTTGTTCCAATATTTTTAAAGTGAACTTTGTTTCAAAATTTTCTGAACGCTGGTGCTATCTGTTAGAATAAGTTAAAGAGCCAGATGGAACAAGCATCAGAGAACTTTATTCTGTAAACAAATAAACTTTTTATGGAAATGTAATGAAGATATTTGTTTGCGGTTATACTGCAAATACCTAATCCTTATATCTAAAAACTAAAAACAATAGCACTTAAAGTTCTGATACTCATATATTCCTTTTAGAAAATTACTTTATTCATAGTGCTTGAGAAGAACATGTCAAAATACACAACATTTTTATTCATACACATATAAAATCAGCGTGCATAAAAGCAATGGAAATTAGCAATTGTATGTATAATATTCTCTTAGTAGTTATTTTAAAAAACTACTCTGGACTTTTGCTAAATCAAATACATTTTTCTTTCTCACTGGTGTACATTTGGCACTATTTCATATCAATACAAACTATGTTATATTATTTGAGCATCATTTCTGTAGTATTTCAAATGAATTACATAAAACTAGACAGTCACTGAAGGACAAGTAAGCAGAACAGACAGTGAACAGTTGTTACTAATGTAAAAAGAGAGTGAAATGAATACTGTATTCTGAGAACCTAATGTTTACTTTCATTCAGATAAAGACATAACAGGTGAATCATACATATCAAGCGCTAATCTCAAATCATGGGGTACACAATGACATAGAATAGCTTAGTTTTATTATATGTAAAGAGAATCTTAATGTATACATATTTTAAGAATGAAAATCTTTCGCAGAAAGCAGTCATATTTTTCTGCAAAATGTGTAGTTTGGTATATTACCACCACAAGGTACTGGAATGCAAATAGCAACAGAAGTTTGCACTCAGAGAGGCAGTGCCATGCAGTTATGTAACTACCAAACTATTCAACATTATATATCTAAAATAACATTAGCTCCATTAAACATGAAGATCATTCACTTTTGGGGATAAAAAAAATAAAACAAACAAAGTTTTTGCATATCATATTTGATTGTATTTATGGAACACAAGATTTTATTCTCCATCAACAATGTATTTATTGTTAAAAATAATAAAAGTAGCTGCATTTTCAAGTTTTTACCAGTCCCTTTAAAGCACTCATATAACTAATACCTTATGGTATTTTGAAATAACTGATAGATAAAAAAAAAATACATTTACTTGCATATTAGACCCTCTTAAATAATTCTGATATAAATTTATAAATTATAATATTTCACAAAACTATCACTTCATAGCAAGATAAATTAATTTAATGCTCCTGACGTGACTTAGTTTTTTTATAACATGCAGAATGACAAAAACAACAGGGAATATTGCAGCTTTGATAATGCTAGTAGTAGTGACATGTCACTGAAAGTAGCAATTAATACATGAATAAAAATTTAATGATTTAAGGCGAGTAAAAATGATTTGAATGAATTAAAAAAATGTGCTGTTAAATCTATAGGGAGTATTTTATTAAACTAAATACACCTTGTTTACAGCAGCTATGGAAGTCCTATAAGATATCATAAATGTTTAAGTGAAAACCTTGTCATGCAAATGTTAATTCGATAATCAAGCTCCTTCCAAATGTGAAGTAACATATTATTTAAGATAGCAGGAATTTTCACAGTGAAATGTAGTATAATAAGCCTTTATATTGTGTGTATATATGAGGAAATCACTCAAATTTTGTTCCAATTACTTGGGCATGTTTCAAAGTGCTCTGTAGATTTTACAAATTTAGTGATGAAGTTATCATTGTTTCGAAGATCAAAATTAATCAACTTTTTTTTTTTAGTTTTCATTTATGAATATATTCTCTCATACTGTTAATTCTAAGGGTTTCTCAATTTAAGAGTTTTGAATCATTTTGGAATTTGTAGTTGTTTATATATATGCCAGAAATGGTATTTGCTATGGCTTTCTTCATTATTTATATTTTATATTTCTTGTGTTACTTAAACCATAAGCTAACCATAACTTAAAGCACTTATTTTGCCTATGTATATTTCATATTGCAGTCTTTGCAACTGATTTTGTAAATGACTGATTGTTTTCTTGGTGGAATTTTGTCTTTTGTGTTGGTTATTAGAAGATTTTTTTACACTGTATTTGTTTACTGGAGCCAAAATAATGTTTGCATTTTTAAATATCTTCTGGAATTTTTGGTATGCCCAAGGATGGAATGTGAATTTCTTGTACATATTATCTCCTTTATAGTCTTTTAGTGTGGTGATGTCTTTTACTTATTTTTGCTTGCTGAACTTTTCTATTTTCTTAATGACCAGATGTATTGTCTAGTCATTTTTCTGTGCTATATCTATGATTTTCTGCCTTGCTTATGGGTAGGTTTGATAATCTGAATGTGAGGCTGTTGATTATTGCAAGTTTGTGTTGTTTTGGGTTATGGCTGTTGTTTATGTAATTATCTGTAAGGGAATACACCAAAATCCAGGATATTGCTATTTTATAATTCTTATATCCAGAAAGGAAAGAATATTGATCTTTTCTATTCAATTATGAATCTAACAGTGTTTTCTTGTAGGTTCAGTCATTTAACTGCATCCTCTTTCCATTTTTCATTCACTATTGCAAAAACATAATTTATATAACACGAGTTGAATGGGACACTGATGATTTTACTTGTTAAAAAATATTTGTAAATAAACCAAATACCACTACTGCTTTCCCATACATATACAAGACCAAAGGCTTTACAAAGGAAGCCATACTTAGGATTTTTACACCCCAAAAAAATTCATCAATCAATGGATTTGAACCATGATCTTGGATCTACAAGGCAAGTAGGCAACTAAGACCACCAGGAACCGACATGTGGGAAAGCATTAACTAATTTTGTTTCTAGGAAACTCATGTACCTAGCCACCACAAATGGTGAGTATGGATTTCCCTTTGCTAGAACATTCTTTTGTGCACAGACATTGTCTTTGAACTTCACTAAAAAATAAATGGCATAATTAACATTGGTATGTCAATTGTCTCTACAGCAGCATGGATGCATGTTTCCAAGTTGCCCATGTGAATAGTTAAAGGAGGTTCATAAACCCAGTCTTGAACATAGGCCTATACGAAAAAAGTTTCAGGGAGTAAGGAGAACTGGTGAACATGGAGACCACTTTATCAATTTTCGATTACAAGGACCCACACAACAAAAGCGAAAGTATGTGAATGCTATGATTCAAAACTTTAAAATATGCTCTCTCCATTTAATGGATTTGATTTTATTCCATCTGCAATGTAAACGTTTACGACAATTCCAGAAATCATTTAAATCATTTTGATTCTCACTTATATTAATTGCTGATGAAAATAATTTTGTTTATATGTTTGTACTTCACTATCCAAAATTATATATTGAATCCTGTTTCAGAGGTTACCTGAGAAAATTACTCCACAAAAACTATGTAAAATAAACATTCTTGAATTCATTATAAATTACAAATAAAGACATGTTCTTTATATTTATCCTTCATTTTTAAAGTGTTGTGCATAATATAAACAACATAACTTTACAATATGATCTGTGACTTTCCCAATACAAGATGTATCAGTATTTTTTATATTTATTTTCTTTAATTACCAATTGACTGTGCTCTTTGACACTTACAAGGCATAATATTTACTGAATGCTGATCATGATGCTTAACACGACAATCCAGAGAGCACTGTACTGTTGGATACTGGCCTACACAATTACTTTATAATATTAATCACTCACATATCATACCTTAATTTGCATTTCTTATAAATTTCACACGTTTACATTATTTCTTCATAGTGATGCAATTTTCACAAAAATTATGTGTGTAGGTATTCTCTAGATAGCTTGTATTTGATATAATACATAACTGCTGAATAACATTCACTACCACTTGTTTGTCATATAAAATGGGGAGGAAAGGGTCTAATATGCTAGTAAATATTTTTCTGAATGTTTTGTGATTTACTGATGTTTAATATTATGTTCCTTTCCTTTCAATCATATATTTGATATTTTCTTACATAACACACCATATTCAGGCAATATTTCAAAATATTCAAATTAAAATTTTTTTCCGTATTCTTGCTGAATGTGATAAATGCAGTTCAGCCTATTTCACAAATAATATATACACACCACAGTTTTTGTGGATTTTGAGAGTAACAAACAAGTTTATTTTTACATAAGCACCATTTTACATACAGAAATTACACAATTGCATGGTAATCGGCCAAATTTGTGTCTGATATTTTTAATGCATTTTCCAGACTTCTTTGACTGTAGACAAAGTATCTCTATACCTCAATGTTTATCTTTAAGTAACAGAATATTAAAAGGAAATAATTACAATTCAACCTGTCTACCATACTTACACTTTGCATGCCAATTTTTATATCCATCTTTAACTTAAAACTCATTTTATCATGCTAAAAAATACAAATCCTTACATGTACAGAGAAAGAGCTAAAAGTATTAAAACAAGCACATAAAAAGTAAGGTTTAAAAGCACAACAATTATAAAATATTCCTATAAAAATCTGCTAATAGGTATCACTTCAAAATATACTATACAAATTTAAAAATTCAGCTCTTAAAATATAAGTAAATTATGCAAATTACCAAGTGTAGTGGCCTGAACTTTACTGTACAGCAAATCACATGTCTAAACCAAACCAATATAAACTCTATAAATCTTTGTAATAGCAGTGTATACTTCAGTACCCAAGGAAGAAGCTGTTCCAATAATACAAGGATTGATAAAACATAATGAATTATTGAGCATTAATCATAGAATATTTTAATAAATGAAATGGAGAAATAACCTTTACAATGTGATCTTTAATTAATGCAATAATTACTCAGCCAATTCAACACATTTATGGGTTATACTTCTGGCAATGAAACCCATAAAATAAAACAGCAATCTCTGAAACATTAACATAAAAATACATCCCCTAAGCAAAAGAAATTCAGATCCAGGTATCAGCTGGAAAACTCATGGCAACATTTTTTTGCAAAAAGTAGTTTACCCATTTTGGTTTCTTGGAATATGAAACAACTCTCAACTCAGAATGACACATTCTACTATGACTGAAGAGGTTTCAAAGGTGAGGAGATTTTTTTGGGGGTACAGCTACAAAACCGCTATGGGTGGCTGAGGTCGTTAAGGCGCGGACTCGTGAGCGGGAGGTCTGGGGTTCGAATCCCACCAGGGCTGTCCTTCCTGACAGGTTTTTTTTTTCCAGGTTTCCTCAGTCCTCATAACTGGCAAATGCCGGGGAGGTACCCTAAACTAGGCCTGGAACGCTTCCTTCCTTAAAAAATATCCTTTCCCAATTTATCATTTCATCCCATGCATCATCAGTGTCCACTGCCTGTGGTGCCTCAGTAGTAAAAATGGTCATTAAACACTTATCCCCCTTAAAAAAACTACAAATGCCAAGAACATGTTTACTGTGCCAACACACCACAAAAAAGAAAAAAAACTGAATTTCACCATATATCCCATATTGGCTCTTTGCCATTCCCATCTTTTCCTCATCACAATATATGGCTGTTGTGATAAAATTGGATTGATTTCTGGGCCAGCTTCATAAAACATTGTTGGGAAAAAATTATCTGATAATTAATACAGATATAAAGAGATGTTATACAGATGATTTCTTTGTTTTATTTATTACAATATCCTCATAAAACCATTAGTAATACTCATGAAGACATTATGTTTTTCAACCCTTGTATACAGGGTGGGAGTGAAATAATCAGGTTAATTCAAGGAAACAATAGTGTCCGTGAAATCTAATAAAACTATAATACATTTTGTGATTAAACCTACAGTTAATTAGATAATAAAGTTGATAAGATTCACATCAATCTGATAGTTTAATAATTTTTTAAAACTTACACTAAAACAATTGACTTTAGAATATACAGTTAGAGGTTGATAAAACTTTGAAACAGAACATTTTTCTTGGGAAAACCATAAATTTCTTATCAATACGGTAACTTTTTTTTGTTTTATACACAGAAAATTTGCCAAATTATTTCACTTCCACCTATATCTGATTTTTTAAATTAATTTTCATTTAGTTTACTTAAATGAACTGAACATATGGTAATGCTTTCATACGTAAATGCAGCATACTATTCCTTATCGTAAACAACAGAACTGGGAATGAAATAAAAATACAACAGAAAGCATTGTATGGCCATTTCTCAAAAAAATCTTCTTGAAATATATTTTGAAAAATGTGATTATTAACTTTTTTTATACAAAGTACTTAAAGTTTTAAATTAACATTTAAAATATTACATCAACACAATATTTATCATACAACCTCATTAACAATATTAAAATGACTTGCACCTTTCAGTAACTACCAGGGAATCTGTAATATGAACAATTTTACTTCTGAGATATTTAAAACAAACAAAAACATTAATCAATAAAATATAAGGCTACAAGAACACAAGAAAGTTATAGATTGGTTAGATATATACTGGGTGATTCAGAATGAATGCAACAAGCTCCCACATATTGCAGGTCCCTAATAATGAAAGGCAACAAAAAATTTGAGTGTCTGGACTGTATCGATGTCGGAGATACAAGGAATGAATGACTCTGATTGTAGGTGGCGCAGGAGTTTAGTGCGTACCATCACATGTGAATAGCTGAGCATTTCTAGCAACCAAGCTACTCAGATGCATCTGCCTTCGTGGTTAACTGTGTATTTACTATGATTAGCTACTGCCGCACTGTGCCAAGAGGACATGCAAAGTATTTTGTGAGTGAAATGGCTGACATGAATTTTGTGTAAGTAGATGAAAGCCCTGTATGGCATGTACTTCATGACCAGCAACAATATTCATACCATAAAAACCTGTGCAGCATTTGACACCAGTGAACTATTCTACTCCCAATGGTTTCACAACATGTTGAGGAGGTGCCCCATTTTAACAGTCTGATTTCATTTAGTGATGAAGCTACCTTTACATGAGATGGTGCATTTAATGTAAACAATGAGCATGTATGAGCTGAGGAGAACCCACACGTTATTGGTAGGTCTCAGATTTGCTCTAAATGTGTGGTGTGAAATTGTTCCTGACAATCTGATTGGTCCTGGTGTTCTGCCAGCATGTTTAACAGGGCTTGTTTACTGTGACTTCTTGTTGAACACATTACCAGGACTGATGGAGGACATATCTCTTAATGTACGACAGCATATGCGGTTTCAGCATGATGATGCATCCCTATTCCACAGTCAAGTGGCACATAGCACCTTACTGTGACTTTTGGAGATTGATGGGTAGAGAAATACAGTCCCATTGCGTAGCTACCAGATCATCTGATCTCAAAGTTCTGAATTTCTTTTTCTGGGTCCATATGCAGAGAATGATGTATGAAGAGGCTGTTGATTGAGTGGAAGATCTTCTGCCTAGGATAGAAACAGTTTGTGATATTAAGCTATGTGCCAGGCATTTTTGAGAGGATGAGGCGATCAATGATAAGAGTTTGTCAATGCTGCCTAGAAATAGGAGGTTGGCACTTTGAACAATTGTTGTAAAAGTGAACACAGTGTATCATACAGTTCTACAGCTGGTACTGTGGGTTTGAGTGCATGTGATATAGTCTTTCAGTGTTGTAGTGCTGTACTATTTCAGTTACAATATGACTTGATCTTGCTGAATTATATATTTTCACATTCTACTGTATTACATTCTGAACAACTGGTATTGTATGCATTAATAAATGAAACAAATGTATATGTTCTAATTCCTGCATTGCCCACAGTTTATGTCTTTAATTCCTTGTATTTCTGGTACCAATGCAGTACAGACACTCAGATCCCCCCCCCCCAGGGATCTAGGGATCTGCACTATGTAGGAGTTTGCCACATTCATTCTGAATCACCAGATATATACTGGATGCAAGGGGTATAGATTTTATCAGCTAAGGAAATGATTCTATATACAGAGACATGAAAAAAAAAACATAATACATTTTAGATCTTGAAAATGTATTTAAATAAAAATAATTTTGCACACTTTTCACTGTCTTATAATTCAAATATGGAATGCTTATAAGGCATATTGAAAGACATAATAGAAAACAGCTGATAAGTTTTTTTTTTCTCTCTTCACTTTCCTTCCTTAGTGTTTAGTTTTGCTGCAGTTCAGCATCTTTGTTTTGTATAAACCAAAACTTTTAGTTAGATTTTGATATTGCAACAGTGTTTGACAGTGCAGAATGAGGGATTTTGAAGACACATGCTATCTTCGTACACGCTCCAAATTGGTCTGGTATAAGGGGGTGTACAGGCTGTGGAGACCAGAGCACTTGCATGTTTTAAAATGGAATTAGACATGCAGTGATTAACTGTTCAGTTACAGCTTGTACCTTTGCACATATGTACACAATCATAGCATCATTTATAGAATGTTTAAGTAAATGCAATTATATTTTTACTATATTCCACTAAATTATTGCATAAAAACATTTCATTTTGTCTAATGGTTAATGTAAAAACATTAATATTTTATTTTCTCCACTGCTTGTAAATTAAAAAGGTTTATACTAATATGGTATTTACTTTCAAGTAAATGCAAATCATTTATTCTCTTTCATTGAAAGTTCAAAAAAATGTGTGTTTAAAATATAATCATATGAAGATCTAAAGACTTCCAAGCATCTTTTATTGAAATCAAGAAAAATTAGAGTTACACAATTCTGCTTAATTGTCAGGCATGATTGTCTATCAGAACATCTCTTCAGGATGAAATTAATCAAGGATAGCTACTGTCCGTTGTGTAAGGACATGAATACTATCCTGAACAAAAAACATCTACTGAAATACAGCAAACTTGATACCAACAAGCAAATGAAAAATAATTTGGAAGTTCTTTACTGGAAAGCTAGGTAAAAAATGATAAACATAAGAATCCCCAATGACCTCTAGCAAACAAACCACATATTAGTGACATATAAGAATAACGACATTTCTAAGTTACTGATTTGTATTACTGCTTTCCCTCCCAATATATTTTTTTGGTATTTCCTGATTTCTTTACTTTCCACTTCTTCATTTTATTGTTATTTGATGTTGTAAATATCTTAAATGTGCTTTATTTGTCCTCTGCAAATATGCATTCCTTTATTTTCTGCAATAACCTATAGTTGCCATTGTTCATGTGTATGTATTCCATTTTACCCCACCAGGACAACTCTGTGCATCACCCACATAAGTTCCTCCACTATTTTTTGGGGTTTCTTTCATATAATTTAGTGCAATAGTGAAGGAATTGAGGACAGAAGAATATAAAAATACCATTGGGTCTGCCCCTTGGTTAGGTTTTAAGTTTTATGGCAATTTACTTCGGAGGTTAGTTGGGTGTTTGCTTAGGTTTAATTTAAAAAAAAATTTGTCTTAATTCAGCTTTACTCCTTACTTCTTTACACTGCTATCTAGTGCATTTATTCTGTTGGTTAACGATTGTGACATCACCACTTTCACATTACCATGCTAAAATTTGCTCTATTTCTTTGTTGGATTTCTGCTGTAAAAGTCTACATACTTATTTTCTACCATTCGGCATATACGAAAGCTTTACCACTAATATATCTCTTGAATTATTTCTATAATAATTTCAATTTGTGTTGTTTAAACAAAACCCAACCTAACCACATATATGTTAATACAAAAAAGTTCACCCACCTTTAACATGTAACTGCTACATTAGGTTTGAGTTAAAAAGCTGCTTCATCAGCAGATACAATAGCATAATGGGAGGCTGTTTCTGTTTTTAAGTTGGCCATAGGTTATAGTAGCAATATTTTTTTTCTATACTTAAGGTTCCTGCGGATGCTAAAGGAGGTCTATAAGCACTTAACCCTTTCATTTTGTCTTGAAATATTATTATATGTTAATTTTAACAATAAAACTGGCTCATAATATAAGGACTAAATAAATTGATCAATAAATTATTTTATTGCCATAGTAACATGCTGTAAAACAAATGATGTATATGATACAGTGAAAAATATTCAGATAACAAGATCATAAAAGTGTTATTTCATTAAACATAAAAAGGTATCCTATTTTATTGTTTCAAATGAAAGCTCACAGCAATTTGTATACCTATTAGTATGTAATCCTATTAGCAAGTGATATACAGTTATATTGACTTGTGCAATGGAATTCATGTTGCAAAATGGCAAAGGTACTAAATGAGTGATCCACAGAGAAAGTGCACATAGTGGACAGAATGGGCAGAAAACACATAGCCCATACCCTTCATTAATGAATTATCTGTATATGATGTCTGTCCAACAAGTGCAAAAGTGATGTCATATATTTGCATACAGTTGAATGACTCTTGACACCTGTCTGAGAACTGAAAGAGTAACTACAGAGTTTCAAATTCCAAGTGAGGTTTAAATCACTCAAAAAGTAGTTTCTATTGAATGAGTTGAAAAACCCAATTGTATAATAAGATAAATGCCAGAATAAATACAATGAAAACATATTACAATAGCACTAAACGCAGTGTGCTTTATTTTCTTATCCTTCTCCATTCTGCTCCAAAAATGACAGAAAATTACTTGATTCTTCCTCTTGTAAGAGCTAACACGAATAGGTATTTTCTAAAAATATTCTTATTTGATTTAAATTTAAATCATGTGTTCCTTTTAAAAACAGTATATTCCTCCTCAATCCTGTTCAAAAACCTAATCTACATTTTTTTGTGGTGCACTTCTCTCATTTTAAAGTCTACAAATGTACAGCATTTTGATATATAAGTAGTACACAGTGATTCTTTTGCTACCAGCCTCTGGAAAATGTTAATATTTCAGCTTCTTATACATCGATATTGAATATGAGTCACTTGCCAGAACATCTGAATTGTTAGAAAAGTTTGGCATCTTCAAAATAACAGCAACTGCATCAACTCAACATTTATAAGATATGAAGAGCAGATTCATATGAACTTACTGAAACTCAGACCCAGCAACAAGTTCCTTATTTGTAAATAACTTCTTAAAAATTTCTTAGATGACCAATTTTCAACATGCATTATGACAGTTATGAACAATGGTTCTCGTTTCGTCATTTTAAGAAGAGAAAGCATTGGTATTCTATGCGAAAGAACTGTCAGTGGTTCATTAAAGTCATTTTGGGCAAATGGTGAATCTTTGTGTTTGATGCAATTTTGAAGTGTTGTCCATTTTGAGAATGTCCCAAATGGTCATGGAGTTGATGCTGAATTGTACTGTGAGCAACTGCACAGTGTTTGCAAAGTTTAAAGACTACACAGCCCAGCTTTAATAAATAAAAAGCGTGCCATACAGCAATAAGATAATGATCCTGCCAATCAATCAAGATTGACTCAACAAAAAGATAGGAGTTTTAGGAAATAGAATTAACTGATGCCTCATCCAGCGTACAGTCCAGATTATGCACCTTCTATGGTTTGTTCCAGTCCATGGCAACATTTCTTCAAAGAAAGTGGTTCCATAATCTTGAATATATTAAAACATACATGTCTAGAGCTTTTTGCCTCTAAATCCAAGGATTGGTATTGCCAACAAATTCAAATGCTGGCAGAGAGATTGATGAAAGTCTTTGAAAATTATAGTCTTTATTATGAAGAATTTTTTTGATGCTTACTATGTTATGTTAAGATAGCAGCTATAGAAAAAAGCTTTCTGGCCAACCTAGTATATACACTACTGGAAAGTGAAAGAATAACATCATGAAGGAAGCGATTGAGAAAGTCAATAATTGCACAAGATATTACTACACCAGCACATGCAATAGTCTAGAGCATAACGGAACAGTTAGAAGTAGAATTGTGACCATCAAAATGCAATGGTGTATATTACCAGTTGAGTATCTGTAAAGAGTTAAGCATATTGTTGCAAAGGCTTTACAAAGGCTTTTTTTTGGCATTGTTAGCCTGCCAGGATGGCAAATGTGACCTCAATTTGTACAAGTAAATGAATTTGAATGAGGTTAAATAGTGGGATTCTGTGAAGCTGCATGGTCATACAGCAGAATTGTAGAACATGCTCGACAAAAAATGTCACTGCACTGATACTGGCATTGTTGGTCAGAGGAAGCTGCACATATCCATAAACTTGCTTCTGGAAGTCAGCGAGTACAGATATATGCATTGTTCAAGTGGCAGTAGTAGATAGCATGACAACCTCAGAACAGATTAGACCTAATGTTGTCAAGGGTTATCAGTTAAAATGTTTACTTGAAGCCAGTCTACGATCATGCATGCCATTATGCTGACTTTCATTCACTCCTTAGGACCTTGCTGAGGGAAGAATAGCAAAGCGTTGTGTTCAATGATGATACCAGGTTTTGACTTGAAGTCAATGATGTTTGTATAGGTGAAATCACAAAGTTTGTAATTGTTCATAAAATAAACCTTAAATTATTAATGGTATACATTAATAAACAGATAAGTTAAAATAAAAAAGAAGTTTATAGTTTTAGCAAGCTGAAATAAAATCTACATATTTGTTCAGTAATTTCACTATTAAATTTTTTTTTAAAAAAATGTAAAAACTGAAAAGAATCTGGAAAAAAAATCTAAAAATTGTAAATAAATAAAAAGATTTTTAAGAATTTAAAAACATAAGAATAGCTCATTTTATTGAAATTCTGGCAAATGTCTGCTACTGCCACTCAATTCTATTGATAAACTTGCCATATCATTGGGATTCAAAGAGCTTTTTATGTTTCGGCGAGAGTTTAAAATGGGCTCTGCCCCATTGATGATCTTACATAAATCTTTAGCCTCCTAAAATTACAGAATCATCTTTCAACTGAACGAGTTGGTACAGGAACATTTATAACAATACATATAAATTTGGTTCATTCTGGAAGAATTTCCAACACAAATCTACATTTTAGAAACTGCACAACTAAGGATATATTATCTAGGGAGTTCTTGTTCACCTTTGATTCCACAATGCCCATCATTCATGTAATGATGCAATTTAAACCTATCAGGATCAATATTGTCTTTGAAAATATTTGCAATGTCTAATATAACTCTTCTATTCATGATTAATTTTTAAATTTTAACCAACACATAAGAAGCAACAGAAAGCAGACAAAGCTGAAATGTCAATTTCTTTAAAAAAAATCATTAGAGATGGCAAAGTTGTAAGCAGTATATCCAGAATCTAATCTTTTTTGGAGTACACCATTGGCGTGGTAACTGTGGTTCTTGTAAGTGGCGAGATTGGATACTTAAGCACATAAAATTGAAATTACTTTCATATTATTTAATGTCACTGTCCATGTTTTTCTTTTAATATGAACTTGCCCTAACTAAAAATTAACTATATGCTGATATTATCACTACTTTTTGGATATATTGAGAGAGAAGGCCTCAGCTCCCTATGCGAAAACTTGGGGGGACTCAAGTCCCTCTAGTCCCTAGGAGTTGGAGCCTATGGATTGTTTCTTATGTTTATTTAGCATTGGCCTGGTAAGCTGCATCTTCCACAGTGTATATGGCAGTGACACAAGGAGCCAATTCAGAAAATAATGGTTTGGGTAGCCATATTCTACAACAACCGTTCACCTTTGTGTATATGTGCATCCATAACATCATCCAACCTGTTCAGTTATTTTTGCAGGAACCTAGAAATGTGCTATTTCAACAGGACAATACCTGTCCACATTCCGATCATGCAACCCAAACTGCTTTTCAAGGTGTTCTTCACAACTTCCCTGGCTAGCCCAATTGCCAAATTTTTCCCCTATTGACCATGGGTGGTACTGGGTTGGATTTCATCTGTTTTGATCTCCATTCTGAAGGATGATATTCATCACCTGTATGATTGTTTGCATGAAAGAATTGTAGCTTGTATTGCTGTTATAAGAGGGTACAGTAAGTATTGAAAGATCTCTCAGTACAAATTTACAGACATTTTAACATGAGTGTATTCTTGTGCCAGTGCAATGTGTGGAAGTAACACTTGTATCTATTATGACATTTCTTTCATCGTGTTTTTTTTTCATTTTCCAGTAGTATATCTAATATACAATCTTTGAGATATTTGCATTTTGCAGTATCTTGTAGCAAAAGAATCATCTATATATGTAATTAATATTTAAGCAATTATATTGTAAAATTTCAGAGAAACTTGGCTAAGTTAAATTAAAATACAATTACTGTTACTGAGGTTGTATAACATCTTATACTTACTTATGTGTTAAATTAAAGTTATACTTGGCATATGTAAGCACGAGATTTTCTGAATGTTAATGATTTTAATAAAGCTCACTAATATTTATTGATTTTCTATTCGGAGTTTTAATCACAATGGACGGACTAACAGAAAGGCAAATTAAACTTCTATGTTGCTTGTGACAAAAAAATTAAAATATAGCAATGCCAAAATTATTTACATATGGGACATTCCATATCAAATCAGACAAAGTTTCACTTCATATTTTTTAAAGTAAATGAATTTCTTTAAATATAAAGGTTGCCCAATGAAGCTAAGATTTCTGTTGTAATGTTGTATAGCTTAATTATGCAGAGCTTTGTGTTTGCTCTGGAAGGTGGCATTGTGTGTAAGAAAGCAGACTGGTATGGTCTGATGGTACAGTGTGTTATTTACATGTGCAGAAGCATGATGAACTGAATACATTCAGAACAAGGATTTGTCCATATGGGCCAGTGAGCATTAATTTAAATTGAGAAGGCTGATGGTTGTAGGTAGCCAAAGTTTATTGTATCATCAATTTTCATGGGAATGTATGTTTGTCATGCTGCAGTGTTCAGATGGTATGGATGGATGTGTGTGCACTGAGGATATGCCTACACATCATTGAGGAATTAAATACAGCCGTATGCAATCTTGTTAGTGAGAATTATTGAAGTACCACCCTAGAGATTGCAAAAACATCTATATATTGAGCAAGGGAACTGTTCACACCATTGAAATACCACAGTGGGTCCCAAGACATCTTTCTTAGAAGGCTCGACGAATGGGTGCTTGCATGGAGCATCTGCTGTGTTAGGAAGAAGAGGTGTTCCACAGCCAATCACGGATGTTCTTTGCTTAGGATATCCATAACCTTGCAACATACTGGGGCACTTACTTGAACAGACAAGGTGACTATGTATAGTGGAAATGTCACCCATGTATTACTCTTACTTCCTGTATGTTTATACAAGATGTTTCGGAAATATTTTTACAAACTAAAAAAAAGTTCATATAAACGTGTCTGGAAATACTTAGTTTCTTAATAAAAGTTTACCAAAACGAGAAAAAATCCATATAAATATATGTCCATAAATTATTAGTTTTATAAGTTATTAATGAAAGCTTACCAAACAAGGGGGAAAAAGTCTTTATAAACATGTGTCCAGAAATGCTTAGTTTTTGAATTATTAATGAAAGTTTACAGCAGAGTTAAAATGACTATTTCAATCACTCTTTAATAGAGTTATTACCAAATCACATAAATGGCTAACCTTCAACAGCACTATTGCTGCATTTTGCAAATAATATTTTATCATATAAGCATGCGGCAAGTGTATCAGCAGACTTGTGTCGATAACATTGTTCGATTACTTAACAAAATTAATTTTATTTTCAGTTACAAACTTAAGTCATCAGGCTACACCTTGAAATGCACTGAAGTAAAATTTCATTAATAACACAAAAACTAAGGATTTCTGGACACATGTTTATATGGACTTTTTTTTTGTCTTTGAAACTTTCATTAATAACTCATAAAACTAATCATTTCTGAACACATGTTCATATTTTTTGGTAAACTTGCATTAATAATTCATAAAACTAATAATTTTGACATTAGTTTATATAGATTTTTTTTTTGTTTTGGTAAACTTTCATTAATAACTCAAAAACTAAGGATTTATGGACATATGTTTATATTGACTTTTTGTTTTGGTAAACTTTCATTAATAACTCAAAAACTAAGGATTTATGGACATTTCATTTCATTTCACTAATAACTCAAAAACTAAGGATTTGGACATATGTTCAATGAGGTTTTTTTTGTTGTTTTGGCAAAAATTCCTTAATAACTCATATAACTAATAATTTCTGGACATTATGTTTATATGGACTTTTTTGTTGTTTTGGTAAACTTTCATTAATTACTCAAAAACTAAGGCTTTCCAGACATATGTTTATATGGACTTTTTTTTTCATGTTTTGGTGTGAGGAACCTGCCACCAAAGCTTGTAAAAGTATTTCCAAAACATCCTGTACATTCCAATCAATAAATCATTACAAAAAAAAAGTCAACTTTTCATTTGGGCTGACCATATATATCAAGCATTAAAAAATTATTTCTACAAAATATGAAACCTGTGTTCCCAGCACATTTTGTTATGATACATGTTAAACATTTGACATTTTAGGAAATATTGTGCCTTGAAAATAAATTATCTGCAACTATGCAATGTATAACACAAATTAAAATGATACATTATCTCCTTTTTGGAGCTTTCTTAATAATGTATAATCAATTTTTTACATATTTAACAAAGGGGTTGTTATTTCATTTATAACATATTTTGAAGAGTTGCATTCACTTTAAAATATTGAAATATTCTACTTTAAAAACAGAACAATCAGTTTTCAAAAATATAGTCCAGTATGAGAAACAAGTTTTCAAAAATATGGCCCAGCATCAGAAACACCTTACAAAAATTTATTTTAGCATGCTGTGGAGGGTTGCTGGTACACAGCACATGCACAGCTTTTCCGTTTAATTAGTGCACTCGTGCTGTAGTTAACAGTCTAGCACACTCCTCCTGCACGACCACACACCATGTGTTAACTGGAGCATGCAAGTAAAAGTAATTTGAAACAACTCACGTTTCATTCTATAATTATTTCTTGCTTCCTGTGAAAGATACCAGTAATCTTTTATACTGTATAAGTAAGATATGAATATGAATTACACAAATATTTTAAAGTGACTACAAGATGATCAAAAAAATTAATTCCAAAAGTCACTGCTTAGGATGAAATAATATTTAATAAAGAACCATTTACAGCATAAACAGCTTATCAGGAGCTTTTACTTGATATTAATTTGGTTCCTACATTCAAAATATTTCAGAATTTCTGATTTCACATGGACTAGCCCATTTGTAATAATTTGAATATCTGTTTTCATTTATAAACTTATAACCATGGAATGTCTGGCAATTTGAAAATGTGCAAGTAGCTTTAATCTTTTGTCTATGATCTATAGATCTAATTCAGTTGATTTATAATGGCAAGCTTAGCTTTTAAGTTAAAGCTTATTACCTTAAAATTACCTATTTGTTACACAATCAGAATCATAAGTTCTATAATACATTAAATTAAACAGCAAAACAAAAGGATCAACAAATGTTTAGCTGCCCTAATTATAGCTAAAAATCAAAACACTTTGTAAGCACGATTTATAATCAAATTCACTTAAATGCTTTTTATTGATATAACAACTCAGTGAATATGCCACAAGCTTCAAATCTTCATTTCAAAGCTCATAAAAATATAATGCAATCATTATGAATTATGAACACACATCAAGGAACCTATAAAATTAGCAAAGAACTTACTAGGCTACCACAAAAATGAAAATAAACAGCATTGATAAATTCTGCAATAAATTAAAAATGATAAAAGGTATCTTAGATACTGTGAAAGATGGTTTTTGGAAATGTCACTGATGAGAGCTTCTTCCTGGGCTATTTATGCTCACTTCATTAATTCATATATACTTTGTCTTGCCATAAATACTATCACAACTTTTAACAGTCACTTTACTTCTGCTTATAGAGGGACAGCCCATTCCTGAGGCATGATGTCAGACTTGTTATTGTTAGTTAAGCTGCAGAAGTGAGAACTTGTTTGTGCAGCAAAACCTGCTCATTTTGGAACTTCAATAATCTTGAATCCTCAATGTTTTGGAAAATATTATTGGCAAAACATGTCTTATACGCTATTTTTTCCTAAATAAAATGGAAACTGATGAACACTGAAATGAAAACAGTCTGCCATGGCTTATAATGGAAACAGTGTTCTTAAACACTCTCTCTGTAGTAAACTATATTTTGAAATATTTTTTTTATTATTATTTACTGACACTTTTTAACATCTCACGTCATCAGCATCCCATTTAAATCAGGGCATGGAATGGCTGACAAATTTTGCTTAGAGGCCTCTTCTTTCAGGCTTGAGGTTCTTTTACGTGCCGTAAATGTACAACATGGGACCCACGGCTTTACTTCCCTTCGGAATGAAGCCATACTTAGGATTTCTATGCCCAAAAAAATCCATGGGTCCTGGCCAGGATTGAACCTGCAATCTTGGGATTAGGTTGCCTCCTAAACCCAAGATTGCGGTTACCACTACACCACCAGGACCGAAAAATTTTGAAACAGCATCTGGTTTCAAGATAACAACAATATCATCAAAAAAAAAAAAAGAACAGTTTCTTTGCAATAGTCTGCAAGGGTGCATTGAGAGTTTGGTCAATGTGTAAACTAGAGTCACTAGGTGGAAAAGCCCTTGCAATGAATTTTAGTACTAACTTACATCTGATTGTAAGTGGCTAAGCAGAAATCAAAATTGTGATTTTCAATATTCACAATGTTGCATAAAAATGTAGCACAGTCATTAAACGCAGCAAAAATTATTTAATTAAGGAAAAAGAGAAATTGAGTATAAGGGAAATAACGTTAAAGTTTAAGTGTAGAAAAACTCAGGTGTATGACACTTAAGTAAATGTTACATTATGAGTGGATTGCAAGCAATAATGGGGACCAGAAAAGAAAACGGAAAACAATATGATTTGAAGAAATAAACAAATTGGTTTTGAAATAGTATGTTCATGTCTTTTCAAAGAACATGCTGCTTCTTTTTTTTTTCTTCAGAATATTTTGCAGACTCAAACTCTCAAAATGGTGAAAAAACTAAATAAGCTAGAATTCAAGGCTTCTATTGGATGCCTAGAAAGCTTCAGAAATAGGCACAAAATTGTCTGGAATCAGATGTGTGGGGAAATGAGTGATATTAATAGATTTCTTATTTCTGTTAGGCAAAAAATATTCAAGAAAATTTCAAACTAGCAATGAGGACAAGGTTGTTTGTTTTTAGGGTACTTCCTATAAAATCTCTCTTTTGCATGGAGAAAACTGACTAGGTTAAGAACTCTTATTGTATTTCTTTGTTTTTTAAGATATTGCAGATGATGGTTCATTTTAATGTTATACCTGAATAACACAGAAACCTGAACAAAACTAAAAAAAAATTGGTACAAAAGCAGCTCCAATGTAAACAGGTTTCACTGTAGTAGCTTTCATGATGGACTGGGGCATTTATGAAAATCATTTAGCAGCCCACAGTGCTGCATTAAGTAAGCAAATTACCAGGTGAGATTTTCAAAATCTTCAATGTCTACTATTCAGACTCCATAGAGAATGGAACTGTAAAGATTGCCCCACAGGCAAGGAAGGCTCCACACAATATAGTTTTAATAATTGGTTAAAGCAGTGGCGGCCCACATGCCCAGAACTTCATCTCCTAAAGAATTGTGTCCTAATACAGATGTTTCTTATCTCTTCCTGTTATGTAATGACATGGGACTGCATGCTTACAAATGCAAAGAACCATTTTTGCTAGAACTTTCATTGTGAGCATAGAAACCTTCATCAGTGAAAAGGATTCACTGGTGCTCATTCTGCACAATGCACAAGTAAGTGCCTTGCTTTATGAATCTTTGGTATTTCAATTCATTTGTGAGCATGTGTCTTTCCATAGTTTCATACTCTAGCAAGATGTGTTCTGCATTCTCATCAGACTGTTTGCATTGACAGCATGTGGGATTTCCATTGTAAAGTCCCATTGTACATTGGTGTTTTCAGAATGGTTAATGTCCCATAATCATTCCAATAGCTTTCCTAGTTTGCTTTCTATCCTTACTCAGTTGGTCTTTAGCCAGGGTGCTATCGGATATTTTAATAAGAATTTTACCCAATTCTTGACTGGGAAGCTCTTCCATCTTATTTGATGTTCATGTCAGAGTGATGCAGAAGTTTTAGGTCAATCAGACAATGGAGAGTCATTGGTAGTGTTCAGGGTAACAAGCTCCAAGTTGGATAAGTACACCTATCCATGCTATGCTGGAATGAAGTACCTACCATACATAAGAACTTTACAAATATCATGCTGATCATAGCTGAAGTTAGCAAACATAGCCCAACAAAAAGCTCTTTTAAAGATGGTCAGAACATTGGTGACACTTTAAAGTTCCAAAATGTGACCTTCACTGAAAGTCCTATTGACCAGGTGCTAAGATGTAGAAGCCAGCAAGTTCATTTAGATAAAATATTATGCTATATCTGCATTATAATATGGAATCTCTCTAATTATACTCCACAAATTGGTGTTTGGACTGTTTTATTTCTCAGAAAAGGCATAGAAATAATTTTTATGACTGAAAATTTTCAACCATCTAATGGACAAGATTTTTACCTTTAGAAGAATATTACCAATTTCTTAGATAAAGAAAGGACTTTTTACTAATGTTCTTCTAGAATTTTTATTTTGATGGGCATTGCTAAATAACACTCATATATCCATTTAATGCGACACTGGTAAAGTTTTCTTATACAATACATCTTAGTTTAGCTAACTTTTTAAAATAAAGCATCTAAAATAAATTCCCATTTAATTGTTTATAAAATCTGTGTGTTTAAACCAAGTAAGTCAGTCATTGCAAACGCATACATAATTTTCTCACATCATTCTGATAATACAGTTCTGTACTTTCATTGCTAGTTCCTAATATAACAATTCAGTACTTATGCAAAAATGCTTAAAGTAAATGCTTAACATAATCCTTAATGAAAGGGAATTATCTGCACATTTTTACGTGAATAACACACCTTGGTGCAATTAACAGAATACATAAAATAAAAACACTTAATAAACAAATTTAATAGAAAGTGATAATTATGAGATGTACAGATATAAAACCTGCCAAGTCCATTTTTTTAAACATTTAGTTGTATATGTCAATGTGTGCATAATGAGTTCTACAGTTGAACCAGACAAGCACACATGTTTAAAATTTTGGAAAAATGATTATTTTATAACCAGACAAGCACACATGTTTAAAATTTTGGAAAAATGATTATTTTATAAGTATCCTGAATAAACTGTACAGAAAGGATACATCCTAAACACTTTTCGTAGGGAGATACAGCTTCCAAAAATTGCAAAACAATGAAGAAGGATACCTAATTTAAACATGAATCAATATTGCTCAGTATATGTTGTTGGCACTGATGAAATGTTTTATGCTAAACATCCTGTTTTTTTACAAATGCATTGTTGAGTGTTAGTTATTGCTTTTAACCTATTCGAATCATATGAGATGTGATTGTACAGTATTATTGGATCTTTAAATCACATGGCAAGCTGATCTTGCACCACTGCATTGCACCAGAGAGATGCATGTAATATTGTTGTTTGACAGAGATATTGATCCTACTATATTGAAAATAGCAGAAACAATGAGTATGGAGTCCCTTTTTCTTTATCAGTTTCTGTTAAGTTCTGAGTGAGAAAGCTTGGTTTATTTTTTAGTAATAGCCCAGCAGTTTTATTATGGAGAATAAGGAATATGGTCAGCCAAAAACCTATTTTGTTAAGGGGACTGGGTTGAAAAATTGATATTTTGTCTTTTGTCTTTCAGTAGACAGTTTCAGACAATATACACATGTATGTATGTATGTGTGTGTATAAATACAAAAATAAAATAATTCAACAAACAACATAACTAAAATAACAATAACCAAGTAAGCAGAAAAAAGATAAAACACTAAGAAAGTCACAGATTTAGTATCATGTGATCTATCGATACTAAATCTGTGTCTTTCTTAATGCTTTATCCTTTTTCTGCTTATGTGGTTATTGTTTTATATATATAACCAGATAGGCACACACATACATACAGCTCTACTATGAACTATCAATAAGAACTGCACAGACTAGTGTCAGAGAAATGAAGACTATCTGGACAATGTACTCTCATATGTCCACCAACTCTTTCCCACATCATTGTTTGTGTCCTGTAGGTCCTGATACATGGTGCAGCTATTGATGTGCAGAGGCCCTTGGAGGTGAGCCCTATTAGAACATACTTTTCTCTCTGCAGCGGTATTACTTGCAACATAGCCAGTCTTTAGGAATCTCTGTGAAGAGGAACTTTTAGAGAATTGTCTGCATGGGCGATCTCAAAATCCAAATGAAAGCTTTTGTAATGTAATATAGGAATGCAATCCCAAAACTACTCGTGTGTGCTACCAATTTAAGACTGGGGTTCTTTGATGCTGTGACCACTTTCAATAATGGATCTAGAGCAGAATAAATGTCGGATCATCTAAGAATAAAAGCTGGCAACAACATGAAGTTGATTCTTCAAGGAATAGACAAACAACTTGTCATGGAAGCTGAAAAACAGGCAGAAGTGATGACCAAACAAGCCAGATTGGAAAGAAGACTATTAAAATAAAGTAAGGAGAGTAAAGAGAGTACCAGTGATAAGGATTAATAAGCTGGAAGGTTCTGAATTAGTGAATCTCTTATATTTATGCATGTTCAACTATAACACCAATTTCCTTATGTTGATTTTTTATACTTCAAGTGTACTTTTCTCAGAAGCTTTCAGATATCTTAATGAAAGATTTCCTCTACATTTTTAATGATAAATACTACGATTCTAGCAATAATCATGAATTAGTGTCTTTTAGTTTTATATTTTAAAATTATTTTTATTGCAAAAAGTGAAAATTTTTTAAACACAATAATATAATTTTTTTTCCTTTAACTAACACATGATATGTTGATCAAATTTGTGCTGGGAATTGTCAGTAACATTGTCTACAACTACATATAAAAATTTGATAGTTGTAAATGAAACAGTTTATGAGAAATGTGCACCTGAATGAGTACAAGCTAAATAAAAATTAGTGCACTGCCTATTAAAAAAAATCTTAAAAAATTAGCATCTAAAAGTAATTATTTCCTACTATATGCATTAACATCATTTTAGTTAGCTTTATATGGTTTCAAAATTTCATATAATTATCTGTAGTAGTTTGAAAAATACAGAGGCTCAAAAATGTCTATATTCTGAGCACTCAAAGCAGCCCTGTAACTATCCAGTCCCCTTAAATATAGGGAACAATAATGATTTTGTTTTCTTCCTCCAAACATAAAATAGCTTATCTGAGGCATGACAAACAGCCTATGAAGAGATAACAAAGCCTTCATGTTAAAAAAGAATGGCTGCAGTAGATTTAAAAACCAAGTCAAGGGGTACAGAAAAATATTTATCTATCTTTTAGATATTTGCATGTTCAATACTTTTATTGTTCTTTATAAACTCACAGGGAGGTTAAAGAAAAGTTATTACTCTTCCCTGTGAATTTATAAAGAACAATGAAAGCATTGAACATGCAGAAAATTAGGGTCTGTGTATGTGCAACATAGGGATTAGATGCATTCTTTAATGGATTTGGAGAGTCAAGTCAAGTATCCTTGCTCCAGGATAGCTATCTTGGTTGACATCCATCATGAATGTGAATAACCCTTATTGATTATAAATATAATATATTTCATAATCTGAATATTGTTTGTATTTTCCACGCGTGCATGTATATATATATATATATATATATATATTTATTTCCCTGATATTTCTCTAATTTGATCCCATTTTAAGTAATAATAGGTCAGATTTTCTTAGATTAGTGTTGCAAATAAGTCCCTAGTCTGACGCCAGTTTAAATAAGTTACAGAATGATATTTTATGATATATTGCAGGGTGCACAACAATATTATGGTTACATTATCTAAAGATGTTTGTATTATTTTTTTCAAGTTGACAGTGAGAATGCTGCTGCTACTGATGGTGTCTTTCCGGGACCTTTAGAACAAAAAAAGGACTAGTTGGTGGTGTCCAGAGTGTAAAGTGCTCCTCTGTTTCAAATTATTTCATACAAAGGTTAATATGCGTATTAGTTGAACTACACACTCTTGATGCTTCACTTACTTGTCATAATATATAGAACCGGTTTTCAGAACATTACATTCTCATCATCAGCTAAGCTAAATGTCAATTGTTGGATAATTCTCTCAAATAATGTTCTGCAAACTGGTCCTATATATTATGACAAGTAAGTAAAGCATCAAGAGCATGGAGTTCAATTAAATCATACAATAATATCAATTATATGATGTGCAAGATCCAATTAACATTTTAATGTATGGAGTTATATGTTTTACATAGTTTTTCTCATTACATTTTTACAATTTTTAAAATAAATATATAAAATATAAATAATAATGTTCATATGTGTCGAGATATCCTTGAAAGGCATTCTTTCCAATATGATAAGAGTTTTACCAATATAATTTAAATTTGGGTTTTTTTTGCTCCCAAGGTGAATAAATGCTAGATGCTGCTCAAAAGATCAAAGTTAACTCCCTACACAATCAAACTGAATTTCTGACTTATCAAGATTATGCCAAGAGTCACATTTCCAATTCAATACTCAAATTTTTTGAGGAGAACATGAAATCAGTTGATTATTATCCAGTATAACTGAGAGGGCTATATCTAATCATATCATTCTGTTACAAACTTTAACATTGATTGTATAACCAACTGTGAACACATGTAACAAAGCAACAGGTTGGCATTGTGAGTTCAGCTGCAGAAGGGATTGTGTATGTGTTTTGCCGAGCTCTTGGAGTGGGTAATTTAATTGTATGGCAGTTTTTTTTCCACTGCCACCACTATCCATTTGGGCCCGTAGGATGCTCCCCCAGCATGGAGAGAGTGTAACTGACCTCAGAAGTTGGGATTCCTGGAAGATGCAGCTATGTTCTAAGGATAGCTGTTGGGAGGGGGGGGGGGGGGCAGATGCTAGATTATAATTACATCAAATGAATTTAAGGGACTTTTATGGCCTAAGTTTTCCAGGCATTTGTCTTTCACCAATGAAATTTCTTTCTATCATAAATTAAATTTAATGTTGTTATTATTACCATATAATAATAATCTGGCAATTCAATCCATTTATAATGTATATCTGAAGTTATTTTCTAATCAGTTATATGACTCCTAAATCAATCATGTGCTATTAAGAGTAAAGTACATTTTGGGAATTGTAATTACAAAGCATATACTTTTCTGCTTTACTGAAAATATTGTTAATTTGGTTTTGGCAGGTTTTACATCTAAACTCCTAATATTCAAAAAATTATTTCAAAAAACAACAAAACATTATAAATAATTCTACCTACTTGTTGTTTCCTGTTGAGGATCAGCATGTTGACTTTTCACCATCATGAATGACTCAACTTTCTTCTATTTTAAACTGAAAATCCTGAAACCTTAAAGTGATTTCAGTGAGAGATTTATACCTTATACGGCAGTGAGTTCCCTTTCAAAGAAATTATACAAAAATCAAAATGCTCAGGCATTAAAAACAATGTTTATAAATACTATTTTACAAAATAAATAATAAACCTGAGGTAAACTGAACAGCAAGTTAAGTTAGATTTACACAACCAACTAATGAGGTATTTTTAATGATTAGTGCAGTTAGTAAATCTCTACCTGCAGTTGAGAATCCCTTTCATGCTCAAATCTTGGATAAAGATAGTCTTTTTAATAAATAAATTAGCAGGAGATACAATGCTAAAACTATTCCTAAATGATCTGTCATTATGGGAAAATTTTAGCACCTATAAATGCATATTTAGTAATTCCTTAAATGCTAGAGGCAAGTATTATAAAACTATTGTAAAATATTTCATAGATACTCTCAGTATTCCTGGGTTATTTTATATATATCTGGACTGATTTTTTTCTCTTAGAAATAAGGTAAATAATTAAGTGCACAAGTGCATTGTTTAGTATGATTCTCTTAAAAAAATTACAGCATTTTAACTATTAGAGAAATGGAGTTATACAGAATGGAATTTTGCACAGTAATTCACATCATGAAACAGCAAATAGATGCGCATTGTTTTAGTAAAGAAAGGGAGGAACATAAAAGCAGTGACATTTCTCAATGACTGACAAATGTGTTTGAAGAATCAGTGCTGCATGATTGATTGATGTAATTTACGAGGGCTATATATTTTTTTTTTTCCAACCTCTAAGGAGGAAGCAATAGGAAGCAGGGCATTATGCGCATAGCTGGCTTCCTCTCCTGCCCTACCACCATCACTGCTAAGGCATATTCATTAGTTGAAGTTTGGTTGTAGCTACGAAAGATCTCCACTACAATCAATGCTCCTGCAAGTGCAAGTAGCATAGTGTTATTTGATTTCTACAAGCAGTGGGCATAATGCACTGCAAATTTTCTGCAGAATGAGCTGTGTGTACAATCAAAACGTTATGAGTGATGCCGTGGTGCTAGAGTGGCAGGAAATTTAGAGATGATGAAGGTTGTCAGGAATGAAAGTCTGTAATGGGAGATGAACTCATGCATGCAGCAAGTGGATCCAATAGTTTATGAAAGGCATTGATTCACAATTTTTGAACTGTTCGAAGACCTTCTGGAAGTTCCAAAATAAACCCTGTACAACATTGTTAAAGACCATCTTGGATATCGTAAAATTTGTGCATAATGGGCACACAAAATGCTAACAAGAAGTGACAAATGGCATCAGCCTTAATGTTTCTGTTGTGATATAAGGATGATGGAAAACAATGTTTGAAAATAATTGTGACAGTTAATGGCCACTTTTTCCTAATGATGAAGAAGTGTTGGGAAAACAGTGCTTCCATTCTGCTTCCATCTTCAGGACGCTGTACAGACCTGGCTCAACATACAAGCAGCAACATTTTTTGCAGAGGGTATTGGAAAGTTGATGTACTGGTACAACAAATGTCTCAATCTTTAAGGTGATTATGTTAAAAGTTAGATTATAGATGTACTTAACTTTTGTCAATAACCATTTTGCTATTCATCCAGGTTTTGATTTCATGCCCCTTCGAGCTTAAATTTCATTCATCCCTACAGACTTAACACCTATTGTATATAGTCTATAATCTACAGACATCATGAAAAGAGCAATGCCAAAGCAACAATAAATAAAAATTTAATATATATTGATGTGAGATCAATTTGCCTTTTATTAACTTTGTCTAACATCCAATTACCAAAATGAAGTCTTGTACCAATCAAAGGGCTGTAATTGGAGAAATAAAGAGTCATATAAGGCTTTGACTTCAGCAATTTTATTGTTCTTCTTATAGATTCTTTGTGAATTCATGTCTACTGTGCTATTTGACTCTTATGTTTTTGAGGGCACTGTTCCAAGGAAGCTACAGTTCATTATTAAAAAAAATCATTACCCACTATGTTGCCATGATCATTGGTTTAAATTAAAGTTAAAAATTGCAGCTGTTACTGGCTCTATAGTCAGTGCTTTTAGTGGACTGAAAGTGTCTGGAGAGGCAGAGGGACAAAACCATTAAAAGTGGGAATTGGTAGAGGTAATGAGAGATTTTATGCAAGCATTGTTTATTGACCAAGTCTTGCTTATTTGAAAACCTTTCTCTTTGTTTATATTTTCTGGGTGCCATGCTATTTCCAGGCTTGCCTCCTAGCCAGATTAAAATATCCTGTTTTTTTGCAATTACTTCTATTTTTAAAATTTAATTACATGACAATTTTGAATGGAATGTTCTGTAGTCATAGACATTTCTGGCTGATTAAGGCACAAATTTTGCTTATGTTCTCTCAGCTGAGTTTTAATGGATCTACTTGTCATACCATGTATACTTTTCCACATTTGCATGGAATTTTATACACTGCTGGTCATTAAAATTGCAATGTCCATAAGAAACGTTGAAAGCCTGCACATCTTCTTAGGAGGAATGAATATGAGTTGCCAAAAATATGACAGCAATACCATCAGGTGTCTGAATTTGATCATGGGAGAATTGTGGCTTGCTGAGAGTGCGGGATTCATTCTGAGAAATTGGTGATTGTGTTGGATGAAATCCATCCACACCAAAACAAATTTAAGAACAGTGGATCAAGGTAGAATGAATACACAGACATGAAGGATCCCAACAGCCCCATCAAACAACCTAAGGAGAAGACAGAACATTTCGACATGCCTGTCATGAACACCCATAGTGTTGCTATTTTAATGGCCAGAAGTGTATATTCCAGTGGAGCTGAAAAGATTCCTTGGTTCTTTAATGGAATGTAGTTTTTACCTATATTTGCTGTGGTTGTAAAAACTGTTTTTATGACAGGTCTTATAAATAGAGCAGCATCCACATTAATATACATAAAAACAAAGCTTTTTAAGTAAGACGTGGAATCTGTTACTGGTAAGCAAACATCTGCACTACAACTCTCATACCACTTCCTACCCACTTCTAGCAGTTCGGTCCCTATGCCTGTCCAGATATTTCCAATTCACTGATGATACTGGCCATAGAGCCAGCAAAAGCTCAGGCATTTAAATTTAATTTAAACCAATGACTAAAGCAAAATAGCAAAAAAATTATAAATTTTAATACTAATAATGCCGGCCATGAAAGCATAGGAAATGCTCTAAGTTTCTATTTTATTGAGTGTTTTTTCTGTGAGTGCATGACATCTTCATTTCCCTTTATGATCCATCACAGAACTGCATAGTTAAAAGTTTACTCATTAAATTACTATGAATGGCTATGAGATTTGAGGCAAAAATAGTGCCAGCACTAACCTATGGTTTAGAAACTGTTAGGGATTATTTCACCATAAAACACTTGAAAACAAGGTCTGAAGGCCAGATTTCTGAAGAGGACATTGGGATAATCAAAATATACTCCTTGACTGGTATAATGATGGCACAGGAGACATAAGATTATAGATTTAATGTTTAGACACTTGTTGCAACACACACCAGCATCAATCTGGGAGTACTTCTATACAGCTGAAGCAATGACAATCAGATAGCAAGAAGCAAAGAATCATCATGTGATTAGTAGCACGGTGGTGCAAGATTTCCATTGGAAACTGTGCAAGAACAATAAATTCTATGATCCAGACAAAGATTATGTGAAATGCAATCAGTACATAGCATTATCATAGAATTGTGCAACCTTTAGCAGTATATACAAAATAGACAACATTAATGTATAATATGTGAACATATAATTATAATCATAATAATAATAATAATAATAATAATAATAATAACAACAATAACTACAATACATTTCTTATTGTTATTACTGATGGACAATAAAGAGATTTATGTTTGATTGTTACCTTGTTCTACCACAAGATTTCTTGCATTTTATGTACATCTTCAAAATAAACCTCACACTGCACAACACAACATACTACTACATTAATCCAAATGACATATGACTTATCTGCCTGTTGTTGGAGATTGCATGTAACAATGTCAAAACTGAATGGAGGGGAATATCAGAGATGGTGTGGGCAGGGAGGTTTGCATTAATAAGTTGCCAACTTTCAAATGGAAAGTGTTAAATGTGAGTCATACCTGCAATGTATAATGTAGAATGAAAGTGCTATTCGTCATTTCATTTACATATTTGCTTTATCTTAGTGTAGATCAAAAAAGACATTATTCAACATTGAAATATCTAGAAATGTTGAACATTTTTTCAAACTTTTGGGTCACTGTTTTTGTTTTGGAGAAAATGAATCAGTCTGGATATTTACACAGCAACCTATTTCCATAATTCAGCATTTTATTTCACAAAATATTTTCTTGTTATTAAAAAGTAGTTTGTTTGTTCATGAAAGGCATCTTTACTAGTGATGTAACATTTCTAATTTTATCAACTATATAATAAATTTCCCAAAATCTAGTGTACTATCCCTTTTGTTTCATTACAAAGAGTTTAAGGAATATGGATGATGAGAAATACTGAAAGAGCTCAAGTAAAGGCACTTCCATTCACTTGTGATCCATAATAGCAGATATATAACAGATTTCCAAAAACACATAACTTACATTCTTGCCTTTCCTATGCCATTAATTTTTTTTAAAAAATGTTCCTTGTTGTGTTCCCAAGGAATTAATAAAAAGTAGCCAAGAAGCTAGACAAGATAAATAAAAGACTGTCTTTATCCTAGAGCAAATAGCATGTTTCTCATCCATTACAACACTATAATATTAAATAAGTAACAGCTAAAATACAAAACAATATATATATAAATATGTTAAACAAGTGGTGTTTTACCAAATTAGTTTGTATCACTAGCAATTAAATTTATTTTAAAAAAAAAATGCTGCACTATCTGGGTCTTATCTGTCACTTTGGTCTGATCTTTTCATACATGAACTGCTGAGTTCGGTCTGCCATGCCTCCATCTTTACTAGTAAGAGTTCTTTTCTTTGCATAATGGAATTGCTCTAAAGCATATTCATATAGTTCATTTTCCATCTGCCATATGGGTGACTTCTGGATCTCTGCCACTGTTTCAGGTAATGGTGACATTTTCTGCGATGTGCGACGCAGATGTGATCTATTACCTGAAACATAATGTTGGTGCACATTTCCTCCACCAAGTCTGATCATAAGTTTTTGGATAAATTTTTAACTGATTCCTTATCGCTAATTTAATGCTCCATCAAGCACAATATCTATTATTATATAATCAGGCGCAGTACATCTGGTAGATACCTGCTACATTTAAGGTTTTGTATAGTCTGAAAAATCCTCCTTTGTACAATATTTTATTTTTTATTATTTTAGTGTTTTATTTATGTAGTATTTTAATTTTATTTATAAAAAACAATATACCTCAATACATATACTGAAGTGATAAGTGCTTTTATTATAGGAAATAAATTATAATTACTGTCACACTAGAAAGTGAAAGAAAAATAGTTGTATATTGCATAATATGGGTAAACAATAAATATTATCAGATATAGGAATACTTAAAATGCTAATTGGAACTTGTAGAGAGAAGTTATTCATATAATTAAAATCACTGTATGATTTAATACAACTACACACTATTATTGGCTCCACTTGTTTAAATTTAGTACATGTTTCACAGACAATTGTCTGCATCTTCAGCTAAATGGTGACTGTTGGATAAATCGTTATTTTTGGGATGTATATTCTGCTCTGGAGGAGGTGTGATGAACTTAAAGTTTATGTTATCATCGCTGGAAGTCTCAAAGTTCATTAAGCTGTCTCTGTATTATAAATGTAGATTTTCTCCCATGTTGCTAACTCTGGAGGTCCTTGTACTGATTTGAATAATTTTGCTTGGTTTTCTGCCCAGAAATGAGATGCTACTGCTAATTTCTCTATTTGTTTGTATTTTACGTTTCTGAAGTATTCTTTTAACTGTGTGCCTATGTTTCTCTCTGTTTTCCCAATGCAAAAAAAAAAAAAAAAAAAAAAAAAAAAAAAAAAAAAAAAAAAAAAAAAAATTGGAAAAACAATGAAGGACATAGGCACACAGTAAATAGAACATTTCAGAAACACAAAATACAGGGTTGTGCAGGGAAACGGGAAAATTTTGAATGTAGTGTTGGCAATTCTGTACCTCCGGCAGTTGTTTGGAACCTATGCAACATTATTGTGAAGGCTTTGCCATTTCAGTAATCATGGAGTATTGGAGCAGTAAGGAATATGCTGTCAATGTGAGAGCTTTTTACAAGCATGGTGATAATGTGACTGCTGCACAAAGGGTATTTTGAGAGTATTACCAGTTAGGACATCATGAACATATCCCATCAGCTTATGCGATTACAAGTGGGTGCATAATTTTGAAGAAAAGGGTTCAGCCTTGAAAAAGAAGTTGAATGGTATGTACCCAGAGAAGACTGAAGTTGTTCTCGTTGCCATCGATAGGCACCTTGGCACTCTGTTTGACTACATGCATTGGTGCTACAGATTTCACGACTACGCAGATTTTAACATAAACATGTGGTTTCAGCAGGATGGAACCACATCACATACTGCTGGACAATCGATGGAAACCTTTCATTTGTTGTTTGGAAGACATGTCATTTCACATAACGGTCACTTTCCATGGCCTCCAAGATCCTTTATGTCAATGTTTGCAATTTCTTCCTGCGGGGACATCTTAAAAGCAGCGTGTACTGCTGGAACCATTGCTGAACTAAAATAGAGGATTGAAGACAAAATTACCAAGCATTCCAGAGTTTGCATAACAGGCCTCCAGAATGTGTATGTTGAAAAGGAGCACATCTTTCCCATGTCGTCTTCAAGAAGTAAAGTGTCAAGTGACATTTTTACATTACAACACAGTTAATGGCATACTATGTACATGCATGTACATCAATACATAATGCTTTTTCTGCATTTATTTGTGCAATTTAAGCTAATTCAAATTTTACTGTTTACCTGCACCACTCTATAAAAGCATATGGAGAAATCAGCAATAGCATCTCATGTCTGGAGAGAAAACCATGAAATAGTGAACAAAATAAAATTATTAAAATCAGTACAAGGACCTACAGAATTAGCAACATGGGAGAAAATCTACATTTATACATACAGAGATACATGAATGAGCTTTGGTACTTCTGGGGATGAAAACATAAGCTTTAAGTTCGTCACAGCTCCACCAGAGCATAATATATATCCCCAAAGCATAATGAATTATCCAATAGTTGGTGGTTATCTGAGGATGCGGACAAGGGTCTGTGAAACATGTACTAAATTTAAACAAGTGGAATGTGTTGTTTGGTTCAATCATACAAAGTTATTATCAGGTATTTTAAACTTTTCATTAAATGGGTGCTGCTTGTAACTTCTAATATTACTAATCAAAACCTGCTCTTTCCAGTGCTGCTGAAAGGAAACTTATATCTATAATATTTTCTTCAAATCCCCAAAACTAAAACAACTCTCATCTATGTCTAAAATAACAACCTTTTCAAAAATTATTATGCAAAGAGAAATTCAGAATGCTAGCATTTGTTAACTTGCCTGGTTGTTTGCATATTTCAGAGTGATATGCTGGTAAGGAAGAAATTACATACTTGTTACATAATGTGCAGATGCTCCTTGGAAGAAACTTGGAAGAGAAACTTCTAACACTTTAATAAAATCAGCAAGCTCTTCAGTCACTCCAACTAGAAAATAATGGTTGATTAAGTTCCGCTTAGCTTCAGCTAATGCCCATTCATTTCCTGGGGTCCTACAACAGAGAAATGGGCTCTTAGTGTACTTGTAATAAAATCACCTTTCATAAATTTACATATGTTATGGGATGTGGCTGAGAGAAACATAATGACTCTGACAACAATATTCAACTGATGTTGAAGACTAAATCTTACAAAGGAATGTAAAAAATGATCTGCATTCTTGTTTTTCCAATTTATTTATACAAAAGTAAGGTTTGAACAAGTGCGTCATTTTCTACATAGTCTCCCTTCTTTTCGATGTACTTGGTCCGGTGGTCCATGAGCTTGCATATTCCCTCCTAGAAGACGGTTATCCAAGGATCGCATGCTATTTATGCATCACTTTCCTCGTTTCTTCATCCACAGCAAATCAACAACCTTGTAAAGCATCTTTGAGAAGTCCAAAGAGATAAGAGTCAGATGGGGCAAGATCTGTGCTGTATGCAGATGCTGAAAGGGTATTCCAGCATCTCAAAACACCAATGGTTTCAAAGGTCTGGCTGGCAAGGTTTGGGGCATTGTATTGTTATACATCAACACTTTCTTTGACAATAGTCCTCCATGCTGGATGCACATTGCTGGTTTTGGATTGTTGGCGAGCAAATCATTGTATCTTGCACTGTTGTTTGATTGTACACTCCTTTACCAACAATCTTCCAGTATAGGAACTTTTGAGTCCCATAAAGAGTTACAGCACCTTTCCTGCAGAAGATTAAGCCATGAATTTCTTCTTCATGGCCATCCCGGATGCTTCTACTCCACACTCTGACATTTGGATTCTGTATCAGAGTGATGGACCCACATTTCATCCCCTTTGACTATTATGCTCAAAAATTGCCTTCATTGTTGTAGTGGTCCAGTAATCATTGGCAGATATCAACTTGTTTGTACTTACTTGTGTTTTGCGGTAAACTCTCTTGGCACCTATCTCTCACAGAGTTTATGAAAGCTGAGCTGATCATAGATGATTTGGTAGGTAGAACCATGACTAATCTGCAGAGAGCACACTACTTCATCGATGAAATCTTGCCAGTTTGCCAGTCTCTTGAGCTAGTGAGTCCTCTCGTCAGTGGTGAAGGTTGATGGATGTCCTGTTCCCTCTTCATGCGTCATGCTTGACTGGCAACTTTTCTCAATTTACTAATACTGCTTCTACATGGTAGAGACTCCCCATATTATTTTGAAAAGCCACGATGAATTTCAGACCCCGAAATACCTTGCAACCAGAGAAATCTACCCTTTCTTTCTCCTTGATGCACACCGCTAGTTAAGTGGCCAAGTTTACACTATCACAACAGCAAGAAAAATGACATTATCAAGGTCAAACTTTGATTACATGACTACCGTAGCACTAACTCTAAGCATGCATGTGCAGAAAACAGTATGACAAACCTAAAAATGTGGTATGGCGAAAGTGTGTATAATTTTTAACAATCTTAAATGTGATTTATTTGTCCTCTAGTAACAGCAGTTCCTTTATATTATATTTATATTATATGTGTTATATATTATTTATATTATATGTGTCATAATTAAGCACAGTGTGTGTAAATGATGCTTCCAACAAAGCAGCTGTTTAGGGTGCAGGTTTTCAAAGATGGAATCAAGAGTGTGTCCAATGGTGTCAGTTCAAGATTCCCAAGAACATCACAAATCCTCTCATTAAGAAAGTTTCTGACATCATTAGACACGACAGATATATTACAGTTCAACAGTTGCGGTATGGCATTAAGGTGGGGAAGGTGACACTCCATGACAACATGAAAGGTATGAAAATGAGAAAGGGCTGTTGACACATGTTGACAGTGGCAGGGAGCTCCTGGAAAGTGAGTGAGCAATTAGTGAGTTCTAATGCCAACTCAATTGCCAGGGTGCATTGGAATTCTGAATATAGAATGCAGAGGGCAATAGGATGGTTTATTTGTAAACATAATCACTGAGGACTGGTGGAATACATTATGCTGAATGATGAAGGTGAAGATGGAGAGAATAAGATGTGGTGGTGGTGATGATGATGATTATGATGGAGCAATGACTGAATGAGTGGCAGAGGAAACCAAAGTACCCAGAGAAAAACTGCCCAGGACCACAAATCCCACTTACAGACTCTAGGATTACATTCACGCTGACTGGATGGGGGATGAACAGTCTAATTACTGCACCTGTAAAGTCACAACAGTGATCTGGAGATTTTCTTATATCATTTGGTCACACAAGACGTTCTTCAGCTATGTGATATCCCTTAAAAAGCAGCTCACAATGAAAAGATATAAATTTTGAAATTTACATTCATAATCTAAAAAAGTTTAACTTTTATAATTTTCTATGTAATGGATATTTTACATACCAGCAATCAGCTGCATGGCCACAAAAGAACGGTATCTGAAGCCACATGTTTTCAGGATCACAGTCAGACTGTCGCTGCTTCACACAGTCATCAAATGTCTGTAGCAAACCAATAAAATATTATCAGTGTATCATCATACAATATAGCTTTTATTATTCACATTTAAAATTTAATTTCCTACATAGTTTTATAACTAAGCCTTTTTTTTTTTCACATAGAATGTGCAATTTTTTCACTTGACAATAATTTACAGCAAATATGCATTCTATTCAAGTTGCTGCTAGGCAATTAAGTTCAGAAACGATATCTTACCATTTTGTCACCATGCTTTCTCCTAATTAAATGTGGCCTAAAGTTGTCACCATGCCGTAAAAAATAATAGTAAGACACTAATCTGTCCAGAGGTTTCCGAATTATATTGATGTAGAGAGGACGTTGTACAGCTCCAAATCTGAAATTCAAAATCATGCAATTCTTCAGCAATTCAAAAATATTTGGACTTTGAATTCAAATTTTCAAATGTAAATAACTTAGTCCAGTGGTTCCCACATTTTCTTGATCTATGGCAGTCGTGTAATGGCATTTTACTAGAAAACAAATATTAAATGCATTTACCGTAGCTGTTCTGCCTTAATCATGTGGGTTTTTTGCCACAGCACATTCTTTGAGAACCACTGACCTAATCTTTTATTCATTAGATATTCCTTTCTATCAGCAATTGTAATGAAATCAGGTAATGGTTATTAGAAACAAGAGCACAATAAAACAAGGGTCATTATTTAGAAGAGCTGCAGCACTTTTGATGGAGATGGCTGTACAATGTTTGCTGAGTCATTAATAATTTTGTTTATTTTTCAGTGATTGAAACTTTAGATAAAAAATGAGTTCTTTAATGTTTATCTTGAAACTCATTTATACAAAGAAAGTAGCTTAACAGTCCTGATGCATAGTTTAGTCAGTTGGTAGTTAGACCTGCATTGCTGCCAGCATTTTCTTGCATAGATTAATTCATAGACATTCAAGCACTTTACCATTGTAAAAAGTTACATACAATGTATTAAATAACAGAATTTAGAATCACCCTTCTTACAGTAGGTGCTGGGAATGTAGCTAATATTCCCTGCCACACAATCCACATCTTAAGAAATATCAATGACATGCATCAGTTCCCCATTACTTATAGACCTAACTTCACTTCAAATGTCTGATTTAAGTTCTTCCAGAATTAGTTGAATATACTCTATTTTCAATGTCCCCCAAATATAAAAATGACAAAACATAAGATCTGAGGAACAAAGAGGATTTTAGTGGTAGATCTTATTTAATCAAGTTCTTCTGTGAGCACGTGATATCTTTGACCACCCCCCCCCCTCCCTGGTCAGTCACAGAACCTATTTCATTAAACTTCTATACTAATTTGAATGACTTTATTTCCATCAAACACAAACAACTTTACAATTCACAATTTCCATTATTTTGCAATTAACCAACTACTATTACTAAATTCTAATTATATTGCCAACCAACACTATATTTAATAAATAACTACAATGTTGGATTTTTCTGAATTTCTATTCAAATTGTTTTGTCTTTTGACTTAGAGTTTGCAAACACTATATTAATTTATTTAGTACCAATTATATTACAAAATAGCTAATATACTCTGCATCTTACAGACTGCTCAAAAACTACCAACCTAAACTGTTTCCAGTCCCAATACATTATAACTCTTTGTTGTTGAGACAAAACCATAATCAATTTCACCATTTCCATTTTTATTCTAATATTTTTTACTAATCTTATATACCTAAACTCTCTTCTTATGTACTACTTCTATCATTCTTTCATCATTTATCCCTCTTTGCTCAGGTACTCTCCCATCATTTTTATATTTTTATCTCCTTTAATTACTAAAATCTTTCGTTATAAAAATTTTATCCCTGAAATTTATTCCATTTCTCTTTCCATATCTGTAGTCTCCACCACTTCATTTGTTAGCAATATAGTATGCCATGGTATCCATTATCAGATTCACCACAAATGGGACATTCATTCCCACAGATTTTTCTCAGTTCTCCTTAATTTCTTACTCCTGATCTGGCCTAAATAAAACTTTCCTTCCCCAATTTATCACAAATTTGTAGGTACTTCTCCCACCCCCAAACTCCTTTTATCTTTCCATAAATTCTCAGTGAACTCTTCTCTCTAAAGTTCACAAAGATTTTTTGTTTCTCAATATCTTCAATTCTAAATTTGTACTTTCGAAGCTGTTGACAATGGAGCTCCTAAACTTAGCTTTCCTTTTTTACACTGAATTCCATTTACTTACATAAAATAAGACATGTTTCGGGAGAATCTCGCCCATCTTTAGGCTGGTTCAGTGAGCAACTGAAGATAGGAGAGATTCTCTCAAAACGTGTCTTATTTTATGTAAGTGAATGGAGTTCAGTGTAAAAAAGGAATACCTAAGTTTAGGATATCTTCAATTCTGTTACTTTTTTCCACCACCTCTTATATCTAATTGCTTATTTATCCAACAATTCCCCATACCAACTTTTGTTGTGGATACATATTGCAGTCAGTTTCTATCAATCTGTTGTATCTAACGCATCTTGTTTATTTTAATTTTTTATCATTATGTCATTGAGTAAGCTCTGTTCTGAACAGAAACACAAAATCAGTTGTGTTTCTATGCACAAAAAATAAGTTGTAACAATAAAGAGTGATAATACTTTTTTTTCTCACCACACAATAGAGATATGGTGGTGAAATAATTTTTCACGAGACGAACAAACCTCACATGATTACTGGGAAAAAATTGGAAGTACATATGCACATGCATCTTAGTACAAGATGCCAGCAAAGGGAGAGTATTTGCCAGTCAGCTGCATAAAATGGAGTCACTTCCTAACATGCAGCACACTACTCAGAAATTTTGCTTCTGTCTGCAGATATCTGGTATGGAAGCATACATGGTGTTACAGCAAGCATATAGTGATTATGTTCTGCTACAATCAACCACACTTCATGGTTCAAAGAGTTTGGAGGACTGTACTTCAACAAAAAGTCAGACAATTAAGGTGCTCCAACCACTGCAGTCAACGAGACCATGATTACACAGCTGTCATCATTATTTGCGAAGATTGATGAATATAATGGATAGACTGGCAGATGTATTACAGATTTTCTATGATAGTGTGTTTATTTTTCTGTGCTTATGCAATGAGATACATCTGTGCCAGATAGGTGCCCATATTGCTGATATCTGAACAGAAGATTGTGCAAATGGATGTTTGTTTGGAGCTTCAGCGTCTGGTAGCGGAGCAGGGCAAGATGAACCTGAAGAGTGAAACGCTTAAGAGTGTTGAATATTTTAGCCATTTTAATCATTTTAGAATTTTAAACTTTCCCATGGGAAAGCAGTTTTAACTGGTTTAAAATACGTGAATAATAGATGAATAGATGAATTTTGTCATTTGCTTGCATACTTCCGAACATCAAAATGAAAAATATAACTGAAGATATAACTGTCACTTCAATATCTATAATCTTTCTCTTCAAAGGAAAGAAAAAACCATTTCATAGCTGTATGACTTTATAAGGGCATTCATACAAAAACTGTTAATGTGGAAACAACTAATTTTAAGTAATAATAACATAACTTAACATTCAAAAACTATCAGTTTCTTCCATAAGAAAAGAAGTCTGCAGGATTTTTATGTACATATTTTCTTATTTTCCATTTCCATGGATACCCAGACAAGTTGCTGATATATTAAGCATGTTTTTTTCATATAACAAATTATTTTTGAAGAAGTCACTCAAATTTCATTAGAAAAACCTCCTAAAAACCAACACAAAGGACAAAATCCTGCCAGCAAAACAATCAGGCATTTATGAAATCAGTTGCAAAGATTGCAATAATAAATATATAGGTAAAACAAAAAGGAACATTACCATATGGTTTAAGGAACACATGAGAAGTGTAAAATATAAACATATGGAAAAATCAGCAGTAGCATACCATTACTGACAAGAAAACCATGAGTTCTAAAATGAACCAAAACTCTTAAAAGCTCTTCAAAAACCGATAGAATTATTGGTGTTGGAAAATATATTCTTGAACGAAAACAAAGAAAATTTAGTTAATTTTGATCTTCCAAACAACAGCAACCTCATCAAAAAGTTTATAAAATCCAAAGAGCGACATCTTAATACCACGCTGGAAAACTGACAGTGGAATCGTGCTGACAATGAAGGAAATTTGCCTTTGAAACATGTCCAAGTAAGTGGAATAAAACTAGTGAAATTTGAGTGACTTCTTCAAAAATAATTTGCTATATGATACTATATTTCACTGAGAAAATTCCAAACTATTCAAATTTATGTTTGTTTCAACTTATATTGTATGAAAATGTTACAAAGGACCACACTCGATTATTAATTTGAAATGTACTCTTGGGTTGTGTACAACAGACTGTTGTTCCAAGTATTCAAAAAATATTTTAAAAGAAAAGAATCCAAAAATCACAACTAATGAATGAAGAATAACCTGGTTGATATGTGGAATATAAAGTTAAAAGAATTTTATAGATAGAGGTATTGCAATTTAACATAAGATAGTAGTCGGTATAAAATAAAATGCTATATATTTAGCAAAATTGTATGTCAAATAACTTGCTTTTATTTTCACACATTAACAGTACAAGATGTGGATTTAATTAAATAAAATGGTTCCATTACTTAGTATCAAACTGTTTGATCACCACTAGTAAAAACTTACTGGGACAGAGAACTCTACTACATGAATATTGGCTGTCCCTCAAAGTTGCATGGACAGCAGGACAGCTAGCTATAATGCCACAGGTCATTGAGTTGAAGCTGATGATACAATTTTACTGATGGTATAAAAATATAAAATCTTCAACATTGGCAAGTTCCTGGAAGAAACATTTTTTGGGCTAAGGTTTGAAAATAGAAACACGATTTTCATGAGCCATGCTTTGAGGAGGTGAAAAGGAAATTCTACTTGAGAATTCAATTGAAGTATAGCTGAAAGCTGATAAAGATGACACAAGTTATAATTTTTTGATAGAAGAGAAGATTGTGGACAGTACCAAAGCAGATGAGAATTCTGACAAAGTAGGAAAAGCTGAAGAAGTCAGTAATTTGCTAAAAGCAAAGCTGAATGATGTGACAGAACATTTAAAACATGTAATCAGTTTGTTTAAGGAAGTTATAATGAAAACATATCTGCATACTATGACTACTTCAAATACCTCTGCTCATTGTCCCAAACAATATGTACACACATACTTCAAACCATTTTTTTTAATGTCACCGCTGATTATTTGGATTTGGAGATACTTCCTCAGCTTGACAAGAGTGCAGCCTACTTTTGAGGCTGGGATGCCTGAAATGCATGGCTAAGTTATCCCAACTACCAATAATTCAGGTGAATGAGCTCAGGGGGAACTTTGTAGCCTAAGTTTCCCAGACATCATGTTAAGACCTGAGGGAAAAACCCCTGAAAAAAACATGACCCAATCAGGAACTGAACTCAACTTGCCATGTAAGAAGTATGAGTGCTACCACTAGTCCAGAGCGGTGATACTCAAACCAAGAGTTTCAAGTGACACAGAATCAGTTTCATCTGGCATATTATCAGAGCATGAGTATTACTTATGTACTGCATTGTATTGCTTTACATTTTATACTGTAGTGTACGAGGTGGTATGCACAATATTCAGGACTGGTGCTGCCATCTCGACAGTAGTTGCAGTAGTTTTGTACCACTAGGTGGCAACACTAGCACATATGATAAGTGAGTGTTTAAAATTTCATGCAGCTGGTGTTGAGATTCTATAGTACTTTTCATGATACTCTGTGTGTGGTGTGTGACGATTTTGCAATGGATCCAAGATTAGAACAGAGAATATGCATAAAATTCTGTGCAAATCTAGGGAAAAATGCTACAGAGACCCTCGCAATGATTCAAAAGTATTTGGGGGACAAAGCATGAGCCGTACACGTGTGTATGAGTGGCATGCTCGGTTCAGGGTCGGTGTACAGCTATTGAAGACGATGCTCAAACCGGTAGGCCCCTCAGCTACACAACACCTGACATTGTTGCCAAAGTTCAACACCACGTTCGTGAGGAGCGACGTCGAACCGTTGAAGACCTTGCTCATGAAGTGGGAATTTGTTATGGGACATGCCAACGAATTTTAACTGATGAATTGGGCATACATCGTATCGCCGCAAAATTTGTGTCAAGGATCCTCATTACTGATCAGAAGGCGCAGCATGTTGAAGTTTGCACAGAGCTTCATCAGGCCGTATCCGAAGACCCAACCTTCTTGTCCAGGGTCATCACCGGCGACGAGAGCTGGATGTATGCTTATGACCCTGAGACAAAACAATAATCCTCCCAGTGGAAGAACCCAACTCACCAAGACCAAAAAAGTGAGACAATGAAGATCAAAGTCAAGAGCATGCTCCTCGTTTTCTTTAATACCAAGGGGATTGTGCACAAAGAATTCCTCCCACCAAATCAAACAGTGAATTCCACGTACTACTGTGACGTTTTGCAATGGCCCAAACTTTCGCGACAAGGGAACTGCCTGTTGCATCACAATAATGCGTCCTGTCACAATTTCTTGTTTACCAGGAGCTTTTTGACAAAAAACAACATGACAGTTGTCCCCCACTCATCGTACTCGTCTGATTTGGCACCCTGCGACTTCACCCTATTCACCAAACTGAAAATCAAGTTAAAAGGACATTGGGTCGATACACTTGAGAGGATTCAAGAAGAAACACTATCTGTGCTAAATACCCTCAAAGAACATGACTTTCAAGATGCACTTGGAAAATGACAGAATTGCTGGAACTGGTGTATATGTGTGGAAGGGAACTACTTCGACAGTGAGGGCGGTCATTAGCTTCAAAGTAAGTTTTTGACCAGATGGCAGCCCCAGTCCTGAATATTCTGGATACCACCTCGTATTAAGGCCTATGTCCTTTAAATATACAATAATAAACATGTTCAAACGAAGTTTAATGCTCTTGTGAACTGATTCTCCCCCCCACTAATCCAGATTAATGAGGTTCTATCTAATTAGCTCCAGGAAAATGATTGAATGATTGGTGGTATAGTTTTTATTTCTACCTTTTTTCTTTGTATGTCATTAGGCAGTGAGTTCCTATGAAACTAATATGTGCGCATATTGTTCAGAGTGCAAGTTGTGGTATTTGAAAGCATAAACTATAGTCATGATGATATAACACACTATTTTATTGCCATGGATAATTGAGGGTAACATGGATTGTCTAATTTGTGAAAATAAGCTTGCATTAAATTCAGAAACTCTTTATGAGATATTATTTAAAATATGCCAAAGAGGTTAAGTACACAAATTTATTTTGAAAGTTTTATTGAGAGAGCAAAATAACTTTGATGCAAGTTTTCCATTTCATAGCTTCAGTTTTGTTCCTATTATCACCTCAATACAAACTTTTGCAGGAAGAATTGTGAATTAGTTCAACAATTGTAGTAGACTGGTATTTTGTATTGAGAGAGGTTTCTGTCAACTGTGTGGCAATGACAATGTGCACATTGTGGAGATTCCTATGTTATTGAGCTGAACTAGGCAAAATTTTGTCTTCGTCGTATCCTCTGAAATATTTCCAGCATTCATTTGTGATATCTTTGGGATAAGTTTCAGGTTAGATTAGGTCTAGGTTAGTTCTATAAAAAAGTAGTCTTCTGAAAAGTGTGATTTTAATTCCATCTCAGAAGCATATAAAAGTATTTAAAAATTATTTTTTACAAATTCTACAGTGTAGCTCTTTTAAATAATTACCAAACAAAGTGTTAATTTTTAAATTAGCTGAAAATTTGCACTCAATGTGAATGATTGTAAACAGTGTTTATTTCAGATATACTTTCAGGGAGACTTCCCCCCTCCTGGAGTTTTTCATTGCCTCCCAGAATAATAAAAGAGGCTGTTTTACCATATTGTTTCCAGTTGCTGGCTGCAAAAAACTGCAAACATTGTTATTTATAGCGTAACTTTAGTAGTAGTATTGTCATGATGTATTTGCTGAACATTTCTCTCATTAGTCTTTTTACTATATATATTTCTTCACCAATATTTGGATAACTGAATAAATATACTATTCAGTTATTGAAACATAAAAAGTAAAATTAAGAATGCAAGCCTGTGAGTAATTACAACAATACCTAAGTATATATTTTTATATTAGTATGTGCAACATGTGTGCTACATGTAACAAAAGCTAGCTAGCATGCATGCTCAAAAGTTAAAAACACTTTGCACCTTGCATGTTAATTTTGCCAACCTCCATGTAAAAGTCTCTGGAAGAAACACTGATTGTGGACAATTATATGTACAAAGCTAAAAAATATTTTATAAATGAAATCAGTTTACCTTGAGAACTCAACAAATGCCATGTGCCCATGATAAAGTGCTGGCTTCATAGCATTCCACTGTGAAACGTTCTGAACAAAGCGTAGCTGTAACATTAAAAACTCAATTACTTATAAGTCTAATGGTCTAATGCAGTTGAACTGTGGAGAATTAACGAACAGTGGAAAAAAATAAAATTTTAAGATAGTTTTGAGGTAGTGCTGGATGCTCCCACGAACATTGCCAGAGTAAGAGTCATGACATATGCTCCTAGGTGCCCGAGTCTTCCTTTTCAGTGAAGGGTTTGGCTCTCAAGTACTTCTAAAAGGTGATGATATTAATTTATTTACTCTGGCAAGAGTTAAGACCATGGGGCCTTCTTTTCCACTCTGCCAGATAAAATAAACAGCAAAAATAGAGTACAATACATATATAGTTGTATAAAATACAGAAAAAAATACTGTGTCTAAATATTACATATTTTTAACATAGGTAGAAAGTTGATAAACATTGTGTGTTAGAATTACACCTGTTCTTCAATAACTTTTCTCGAATACAAAGGAGGAGGAGGAGGAGGAGGAGGAGGGGGGGAGGAAGAAGAGGAAGAGGAGAAGAAGAAGAAGAAGAAGAAGAGGAGGAGGAGGAGGAGGAAGAAGAAGAAGAAGAAGAAGAAGAAGAAGAAGAAGAAGAGAAGAAGAGAAGAAGAGGAGGAGGAGGAGGAGGAGGAGGAGAAGAAGAAGAAGAAGAAGAAGAAGAAGAAGAAGAAGAAGAAGAAGAAGAATGAGAAGAAGAAGAAGAAGAAGAAGAAGAAGCAAGAGACTGTTGTAATTCCTAGAGCTAAGATGACAATTCAATCTATGTTTAAATTCATTTATTGTTTGACAATCTCTGACTTAAGAAACAAGGGAGTTCCAGATTCTGGGAACTGTATGCTGAATCGGATTGAGTAGAAATGTGTTATAGAAAGTAAAACCGTATTCCAGGTTTGAGGTAGGGACAGGTATATGAAGCAAGAGACTTTATACTGAGGAGTGGAGGATTTTGAAAAGGAGCATAAGGGAATGGATAGTTCTATGTTCTTTTAGAGGTAACCATGGCACTTGATTGCATAGGGGTGTCACATGATCATATTATATTAGTGTTGAATATGAAATGAACACAGGCATTATGCACGAGTTGTAATCTGTACATCAACATATATTTCATTTTTAGTTTGAATGTGTTAAATTTGATAAAAGATATACATTTGTTTGTGAGGAATTCACCTAAAAGACTTTCATTCTTTCAAGCAATCACAAAGTGATGATGCAGTTAATATAAGGTGGTTCCTTGTATTATTGTCATAACTTCATTCCAGTCATTAGCAACTGATTCATTTTCTTGAAGAACTGTTGGAAGTAAACTCATCAAATGTAAATTCTAAAGCAAATGGCTTTTATCTTCAAATGCCCACATTTAGTTTCTCTATTCACATGTGCATTATGTAAGATATTTTATCACATTGATGCAGTTAACAATGTGCTATAGAGGAAAACACTTGAGCTTCAGGAAGCATATTCTATAGCTCAAGAGACTTGCAGATGCCTTCTCACATATCACATGCACTTATGACACAAGTGTCCAATCTCTTTGTTTACAAGAACCATGGAAAACATGCCAAAAGTTACTTCAAAAAGATTAGATTCTGGAAGTGCTCCTTATAACTTTGCCACCTCTACGGACATGTACTGCCTTGAGCTATTTTAAAAAATTTAAATTCAGGTTATTGCCGTCTGTCTAGATTGTTGCTTCTCCTCTGCTAGTTAATGGTAAAACACTCATTAATACAAGTGATGATATTGCAACATTTTTAAAGATGAAATTGATTCTGACAATTTATTGTATTGCAACATTTTGGGTGCTTTTGAGTCTAAAGTGAACAACAAGAACTGCTTAGATAACTTTCCCTCAGTTATACAGTTTCTGAAAAGTGATACTTGTACACCTGAAATTCTTCCAGAGTTAAACAAAGCAAATTTGTGTGACTGGTTTTAACTGTTCGAATGTCAAATTTTACAGTTGAAAGATCATTGCTGAGTTGCAGAAGGCTGAAGAAGTACTTAATGAGTTGCAACAGCAGACATTCACCAGGCTTCTTTAAAACGGTTAATTCTGAAGTTTTTTTCTTAAAATAATTTTATTGATTTGTCTGTTTTTAATTTATAGTTGTTCTTTTTTTATGTCTTAAGCTATTCATTCATTTGCAAGTTTTCAGATTTTTTTTAAAAACGTATTTTACAAAATCTAATAGGGTTTTATTTGTAATGCTAATTGGAACTTTGCCATGAAGCTAATCATATAATTAAGATTATTATATGATTTGAGTCCACAGTTAGCTAGGGATTTGGACGATGGTCTGTAAAACATGTTCTACATTTAACCAAGTAAGTGGAGCAAATAAGAGTGTGTAATTTGACTCAATCATACAATAATCTTAATTATCTAATAGATTTATTGAACAAATACATACATTTTATTTCAGTTTACTATATATCATAAATCTTATTACTTTATTTTAATTTATTTCTTTATTAATGCATACCAGATAGATTTTTAGCTAGTGCATATTTATTACTTCTATGTTTTGGCTGATATTGCTGATTGTATATTTACAAATCTCACAGATACAGGTTGGCCCCCCACCAATGTATTATAGAAATCAGCACCTATGAGCCATGGTGGAAATGTGGAAAATTAGTGTGAGAATATGAGAATAAAGTGATGGAAGTGTGTTAAAGTATAGATTTAGGCTGGGTCAGCTCCCAGATGGGCACCTAAAAGGAGTGTATGAAGTATGTGGGTAATAGTTGCTGGGTATATGATGCTAAAGAACAGTAACGAAATGGATGGGAGAAATTTGGCCTGGAAATGAATGTCTTCCAAAGTGATTTTTGGAGGGTATTTGGAGCAAAATTTGAAGATAAGGACAAGCAATTATATTGTTCATTATTAGAGGAGAAAAAAATCTCTTAGATGTTACATTCAGTTCTAATATTTAGAAAGGTAATATATTGAAAAATTCAATAAAAATTAAAGGTCAGGATTGGCTGGGTTCCAATTAGAATGTTAAAGGATGAAATGTTACATGGGGGAGCTGGTCAGAATATATGTCCAATTTGTAGTGATGAAGAGAATACTATTCACATTAGAAGGAACTAGGAATAAGAGGAAGAATGTGACAAAAGAAATAATGGCTAAAGATTATGAATGAATAAGCATTAATGAATATTAATGAAAGGATCATCAACAGATTAATAGTTTCATTCAATGTTAAGCACAACAGATGTGATCAGTGAAGGGGTAGGATTTGTTGGGTCATGCATATTAGTAGAATAGTATCTAATCTATTAGAATCTATTGTTTACAATTTAGGATATTATGTTCAAAAATTGTCTTTTGAAAATCTACTATTGCAATTCATGTTATTATATTGGCTAGGTGTAAAGTTGGAATGTGAGTTGAGTTAAAAGAAATTGATGACATTATATGGTAACAGGTAGGGAGACTGAAGCACTGTGCCTTACGGATATCAGAAAGCATGGTATCTGTTTACTCCTGTAGTGGGTGATGGCAATGCCTTCTGGATCTTCTGCAGGCACTGAACCCACCTAATTGTTGTGATATATCAATTTTACTTAATGCATATATGTAGAAGTTCTGTTAAGATTTGTATATTCAACAAATATTGTAGTGCTCTGGTACAGAACTAGTGCTGAAGCTAAGTCCTGTTCTTGCTGTAAACTGTTTAGCAGAAATTAAATAAATAAGCATACTCTACTACAGGGCTTATCAATTATGCTGAAGTACAAAGAGTTTTACTTTACCACATAAAACTATTACCTGATTAGCAAGCGACAAGGCATGCATGTTGCCCGTAATGTTAATATGAAGTACATGGAAGCCATTTTGCTTGCACAAGTCATATGCAACACCGACAAAACTAGTAGAGCCTGTCTTTGGCACTCGATTATAGATGACTACCAGATTCTGAGTGCTTGTTGTAGGAGAAACAGAGCTCCTTCGATGTTCAACCTCACGTAACTGCATGCGGGCAATGACTAATTCTGGCAGAACAAAAAAAAAAAAAAAAGGTATTAATCATACAGAACTAAGATATGAACTATAATGAAAAGAGATTATTGCTTTAATATTTAGAATTATATTTAATACAAAAGATTCCATTAAATGCATGAACCTAAAGCTCTTCCCAAGGGACCTAGTTGTCATCAGGCTATGTTCTGACTACAAATGTGTACTGTTGTTTCCCTGCAGCACACATTCTAAGCAATTTTTAACATTAGATTATAGGTTATGTCAACTTTAGCAGAATGTAATTTTCAATCACGGCAAGGCAACCCCAGAGCTTTAAACCTAATATAGATATAATGTACACATTATTTGAATATTTATAGCTAGCTTAAATATATTTACCGAGTTTGCGTTTGCTGTCTTCTAGGCGCATAACGCGCATTTCGAAATATACAATGAACAAGACACATCCCAGCAGTGCTATAAAAAACCACATTCGAGGAGCCAGGAACCTCAAAATCATGTTCTGGGCACAATATCCAAAAAATATGTATCGTGGCAAGATAGTCAAAATTTACACATAGTGCTTCGTAAAAATAATTGAAAGTTAGGTTAACTCTGCCAACGAAAACAATTTACAACTTTTAGAATAAACATTTCTGTTCTAAAACTGATATGTCGTATATTTTTTAAAAGAATCGCAATGTTTTTATTTTTAAAGACTAAAATTTAACTCCTTTCTAGTTTTTATTCACTAATGTCCACTTCAGGACGTGTCATACTATTGCTCAGTCTCGCAAATCGGTATTTTAGACTGGCGGGAAATGTTGTTCGGTAAATCTATTGGACAGGAAAATTTACCTCATTGAATTTTTCTTCTTAATATTATCAGTTTAATTCCCTAGAAAGTAAACTTCATGCAATGGAGTTAACTTAATGGTTTAAAGAAAGTTAATTTATTTAGTTATATAGCATAAATATTTTATATATCTTCAATTAATAGAAAGGCATTTTATATTTAATTTCGTCATATTATAAAGCCTGTTTGCATGTTTCAAATAATGAGCTCCAAATTCAAACTTTCATTTAATGTGATCAGATTGACTGACCATGTCACTTTTTCCTGTAATTTTCATAAGCACATATCATACCTATGTATAAAATTCTCTTCTCTAATTTCTTTGGATATTTTGAGTATTTAAGTTATGATAACACATTATCATTACTTCTTCCAATCAGTTTTCATAATCTTAAATCTGTTACTTATCTGACATCCCTTAATATCTTTGCTTAATCTTTTGTGACACTGTAGTTTCAATTAGAAAACTATTTTTCATAAATATTTTAATCAAAATAGTAAAGAATAAAGACAAAAGCACCTATAGAAAAAAAAAACATGTCTAGATCCTCTTTTAAAACATAATTAACAGAATCAGTATGAAACAAAGCTATAGCATTTCACAATTTCAGGCACAAAAAATACCTGAAGTGGACTTCATCTAGCACTTGATGTTTGCATTTGCAGTGTCTTAGTAAGTTGCAGAATATTTTGGTTGGGAGAGATGAAAAGAAGTGGTAAAAGCCTGTTGCCAATAAGTCATTACGTATATGCACCAATGTCTTAGTAAGTTGTGGAATATTTTGGTTGGGAGAGATGAGAAGAGGTAGTTGAAATCTGTTGCCAATAAGCCATGTGTATGCATCACTCAAAACATCACCTCTCATCACATGCATTCTCAGGAAAGTTTGCCTTAAGCTTTATACTGAATATATACAGAACCAAAATCAATAAAACTGTGTTATCAAAACATAGCAAATGTACAATGTTTTCTGAAGAAACAGATCTAATTCTGCAGATTCCAGACTTTAATTAGAGAGCCAATGACAAATTTTCAGCAGTAGCAGTAGTAAGTTGTGCATTCTGGGTATGCTGCTGCACATCTATGCAAGACAAACAAAGTCTTTAAACTTTTATGTGCACATTTAATGATGATTCATATAAAATGTCCAAATTTTTGCATCATAGGTTTTGTTGATTCCATATTGAAAAGCATGATTAACAAAGTCTCATAGCAGTATTTGTCGATAAACAATTCATTTTCAGGCCTCATGTTGATTATATTTTTAGCAAAGTGAGAATATATATATGGTTATTAAGGAAGTTATCAAATTATTTATATTTAAATAATTTAAAACTAAAGTATTATGAATTAATCAATAAGTAATTCTATTATGCAATTAGGATTGTAGAAGTACATATAATTAAAAATAATAACCTATTTACATTTTTAATTATATGTATTTCTACAATCCTCAATTGCATAACAGAATTACTTATAGATTAACTCATAATACTTCAGTTTTAAATTATTTGAATATAAACAATTTGATAATTTCCAATAACCATATATATATATATATATATATATATATATATATATATATGGAGTGTCTCTTTTAGAACCTAAATGCCTATAAAAGCATTATGTAAGCTCATTGGATCTATTGTAAACAAAGAACATGACAAGATGCTTACAAGGATACAACAATTAAATAAATTATAGCATTCAAACTTAAAACAATTATTAGTGATGCTTTCCCGCAGCATGGGGTTTCTCCTTTGAGCAAGCACCCCACTTGTTTGCCAGCCCATGGAGGGGGTAGCAAACCTTCTTGCTTATTTGTTGACCTAGCACAGCTATTCCTGGGTGTGTTTTTGTTTGTTAATTCAACATTATATATAATATATTATCCTAAACTTGGGTATTAATTTTTTACACTAAACTCCACTTACTTACATAAAAGTAAGATGTGTTTTGGGTGAATCTCTCCCTTCAGTTGCTCACTGAACCGCCACTATTCGGAACGATGGCTGGACACCCAAATGTTCCTTGGTGGCTTCTGTTGGTTGAAATAGGAAATTGCTTGCTTACAGAAGCTTACTTGCAGAACTTACAGTCTGGGAAAACATTTATATCTGGAAGAACAATTTCAAAGTTGAAAATGTGATTTTTACCTGGAAGAACAATTTCAAAGTTGAAAACGTGATTTTTGTTCTTCCAGATATAAATGTTTTCAACTTTGAAATCCAGCCAAGTGAAATCTTAATACAAAAGTTCATCCAACCACCACCAGGGACAAACCAAACCACCATGAAGAACAAGGCCAGCAGTCAATCTCGAACTGAAGATGGGAGCGATTAGCTCCAGAAACTTAGTTTTCCTTTTTTAAAATATTAGTGATGTAAGTGTTACAAATTCAACTCAATCATTTTAAATTCTGAGTTCAGCATGTTATTTCATTAGATCAGTGAGCAATTGAATATTGGCCTAAGTCTTAATTTATATTAAAATATGGAATAATCTTCTGGAATTGCTCTGTAGACAACAAAAACTCTTAAATTGCAAAAAAATGCAATGAGAGTAATTTTGGGTAGTTATCATAAAGCCTCCTGCAGAAATTTATATTATACATTGGAAATTCTGACCTTATCATCTGAAATATCTACTCCATTGTGACATTTTATTTAAAATAAATGTATTATAAATCTACAGGTATAAGATAAGACAGTAAAGACTTCTCCATAGGGAGGCAGTTGTTATCAAAAGGAAGTTTATTATGAATGTATTAAAATATTTAATCATTATCAAATACTCTAAAGAGTATTTATTGGATATAAGGAGACATTCTTAACTGATCTTAATATACACAGGATGAAGCCAAACTCCACTGACAAACTTTCACAAGTTGTTCAGGGATGTTTTCTGATTGTATTGATATAAGGAACCTATGGTCTCCGGTGGCTCATTATTGGGTAATTCAATATGAATTCCACCATGGGTTCCTTATATCAAAACCTCGGAAAAGATCCCTGAACAGCTTGTGAAAGTTCACTGATTCACACTTATATATATATAAAGGTCTACTAACTTTGTAAATTAATTCCTTGATGCTTTTGGTTCTGTATCTATAAGTGTAAGAAGACTGTACAGTGAGGCTAGCAGAACACAACTACATACTGGGAGAAGCCATCATCAAGGATGTACAAGGTATGTGCAGATGGCAGCTTGTATTTAGAGGCTGCTTTGTAAGTTGAAGGTTGTGCTTTCATGCATTACTGAATGCTTTCATTATGTGTATATTGTTTGCTAACCTTTCTTAATTAATTTATGCTACTACATCAAGTTTTAAAGAACAGGTTTTTATGTATGATACATATATGAAAATAAATTCTTGCAAAGAAGTGCAATTCACAAGAAAATATTCTGGCAATCATGTTACAGGTACAGAAACTGTTTGGTTACTTTGTTAAAAAGTTACAAGACAGGATCTCTTCAATAACAAGAAATGTTCTGAACCACCAAGTTCTAACAGAAGCAAGTTAACATTTAAGAGAAATTGAGTCGTGATAGTAACATACACACCACTAAAATTGAATTAAATGGAAGACTAGAAAAATGGAAGAATGGAAGAAGAAAAATCGGCGGTAGCTTGGCACTTTTGGAAAGAACAACATAACATTAATAAAAACCCCAAATTACTTAAAAATATTAAAGGAAAAACTGAACTTACAGTCTGGGAAAATATCTATATTTGGAAGAATAAGGATAAAGTTTTTAATTTCGAAATCCCGCCAAGTGATGTACTAATACAAAAGTTCATCAAACCTCCACCAGAGATGAATCGATCTATCACAAACAGTGAGGCCGGCAGTCGACCAGGAACTGATGATAGGAGCGATGGCTCCCGAAACTAGTCTTCCATTTAATTCAATTTTAGTGGTGTGTATGTTACTATCACGACTCAATTTCTCTTAAATGTTAATAATTGACACCACTGTTACAAAAGTTCACTATATTTTATACTGAAGCAAGTTAGATGAAATACAGGAATTTCCTATAACAGATACTATGAATGTGCTGCTGAGAGAGCATCATTTTCAACATGCCTTATATCAGAGGCTAGAGCTTATTACAACTACACATTATTTATTATTATTTTATTTATTTACAGAGGCTCTTTAACATTTCAGGTCATTAGCGTCCCATTCAATTCACGGTGTGAAACAGCCAAAAAATTTTGCTCAGAGGCCTCTTCTTTCAGGCTTGAGGTTCTTTTTTGTGCAGTAAATGTACGACAGGGACCCATGGCTTTACTTCCCTTATGAAGGAAGCCATACTAAGGATTTTTATGCCCCAAAAAATCCATCGATGATGGCCGGGTTTGAATCTGCAAACTTGGGTTTAGAAGGTAAGTATAGTTATCACTACACCCCCAGAACCGACTTTACATTACAACTACAGAGTGAACAATGCTTGATGCAATTGCAAGATTGGCTGTCAGAGTATGTAGCACATGTTTGTTAGGCGACGCAATACAATGTATTGAGTGAAAGTGTATCAAGTGAACCTCGTCAGCTGCAAAATTGATTGTGTGAAGGATTGTTCACTCCGTAGTTTTAAATATGGTTTTATGCTTTCATTAAGTATAAAAACAATGCATGGAAGCTATATCTCCCTCTTTCAGCTTACTACAGCTGTACTTCCACAATAAGCAGCTCACTCAGGTGCTTATAATCAAATACCCTCACTGTACAACTTAACCTAGTTTATTTAGTATGTGTTTATATAGTACAGGCCAAGCCTTAATGGCTCTTTTTTTTCCTAAAACTGAGATATCCAAACCTGACATGTCTAAGGAATATGGTATATCAGAATTCATAGGAAAACAATGTCATGTCTCTTTCAGTATAGTAATCGGAAAGGAAGAATTAGACTTGATGCTGACGCTAGCCAACTAAGCTATCATATTTTCCTTCAACCGGTCATGGTGGTGTAGTGGTAACCATATTTCCCTTCTAAACCCAAGATTGCAGGTTCAAACCCGGCCAGGATTGATGGATTTTTTGGGGCGTAAAATCCTAAGTATGGCTTCCTTCAGAAGGGAAATAAAGCCGGAAAGAAGAGGCCTCTGAGCAAAGTTAGTGGGCCATTTCACGCCCTGAATAGAATGGGATGCTGATGACCTGAGATGTTAAAGAGCGTCCGTAAGTAAACCAAATCAAACATCAAACTTCCACCATGAAACCATAAATCATGAAATTTCTTATTTGATTCTATACACTCCAGAAACCTTGCTAAGGTTTTCTACACTATAAGAGATTTATTCCTTAGGAGGAACTTGTAATGCTTCAAAGGCTAAAGATTTGGTTCAAATCCCAGCCATGTCCCAAATTTTTCAAGTCCGATTCTTCCTTTCCAACTATGTCCTGCACACTGCTATGTAACAGAATAATATCTTTATACATATTTCAGTACACCTTTAGCTCAAACCTTCGGTTTGGGAAGGCAAAAGTTATTATTTATTCATGAAGAATTTAAACCACTTGTAGTAATTCTTAATAATATGAGGAACAGGAAACATTCATAGTTTCTGCTCAATCTTTCATGTATAAAAGTAATAGTGCCAATGCTGGAGAATTTGCAGGTATCTAATGGAAAAGTGTTACTGTTTACCTTTACACAAAAGTGATAACAACAGACACATGGAACTTGGGGGGATCAGGCTAGGTTAACAAGATTTGTCCCACACTTTAATGTAATTGACATGTTCTATATTTATTAATCATTGTGGCTATATATGAATCTACAAAACTATAAAACAAAACAAAATACCTGGATCATACTCAAAAATATATTTTTTATTTTCATCTTTCTGGTTCCTTTTAAAAGGTTTCCGTTTTCTTGATGCAGGATAATGGTGTCAAGGAATAGGGAACTGTGGAATCTGATCAATGATCCTTCACACACATCACAAGAAATAATTTATTTTTGTAGTATCAAATGCCATTATAAATTATATATATATACATTACATTTCAAGCTTCATTTCTAGCACCACTTCTGACTAATGGATGAAAACAAGTAAACTTTCGCAACATAATCACGCAAGCTATCAATCTAATTGTTTTGCAAGATGCATGCAGCTAATTGACAGAAACAACATGGCAACAACTTTATGAAACTAATTCTGAATCATATGAACAAAGAGTTACTTTCCCTGTTTTCAAGAAAGATTTTTTCATCTACAATGAAATACAAAACTTATGATTGACATGAGGAGGATGATGATGATGATGATGATGATGATGATTATGATTCACAGTTCTGAAAGCTGGGTTGTAATTCCACTCTCAGTTGACTCAGAATAAGAGATAAAATGTATAATCCTCATTTATTTGGACCTCTTCAAAAAGGCAGAATATTCTATAGGAACAAAAAGCCAGCCATCACTACATATTATCTCAACAGATTGATAGCTTGCATGTTTCCATGAATGTTAAGCTCAATTCAGTTTCCAAGCACATTCACATTCCCATAGGGATGATAATTCTTGCAGAAGCTGTATTCTTGCTGTCGAAACACTATATCAGTTGAGTGAAATTTCTTCTCTTTTTCAATTTGGTTTTTCAGTGTCTTATTATGAAGAAAATTATCCATAAAAACATCTTTGATTACTTATAAATAAACAAAGGCAATTAATATTTATCTAGTTCAGGACATACCAAATGAAGCTTCATACTATTCAATGTGGCAGTGAATTCTTGGTTCAAAAATTCACCTGCTCTGAGAAGCTATTACACAAAAAACCTCACCCATTCTTCTTGATACTAGTGGTTGGAATATTTACCTTACAATAACCTGATTAGATTCCAGGCTGACATGCAATTTAAGTGAATATGGCATCTGGGAAGTTTTCCTTTCATGTATTTTTTGTCCGCTTAGACCAAATGCTAGTCATCTTGACTACAATGGTCAGCAATTAAATTATTGCCTTAGAAATTTACATATTTTTCAAATTGGTATCACCCTAAATCCAAAATATAGTTAGAATGTTCCTAACATATACTGATTGTTTGAAATTTGACTATGTATGTTTAAATGAAATATAATTATTATAGAACTTTATTTGGAGAATGGGTAGCATTCTTAATTTGCATTGCCAACTGAAAAGTAGCTGTCAAGTGTAAAGTTTCAGCAGCCTGGATATAAAATGATATCCTGCAGTTGTGCAAATGCCCTCTTTGTGCCTTTGTTATGATGGTTGCCCTCACTAAGAGATGTAAGAGACATACAGCAACCATACGCCTTTCCAGAACTTCTTGCATTTTCATATCAATCAGAGGAAAATGTCAAGAGTGGGACACTGGCTAATCAGTTGGAGTCAGATTAAAATGAAATTAATATAACACTTCAAATAAATAAGTGATTATGGTCCAATCTGTCATTTTATAATACACACCCATTAAACATTTCCTGAATTTTGGTGAGAAAATTAAATTGAAAAATGTGTCTATATCATTTTGCAAATTATAATCAATGCACGATATTGCACTATCAGCCCAGAAACTAGAAAAGTTAAGCTATCTTAAATTTGAGCTTTCATTGTGAATTACAGGCAGCTCTGTAAGAATAACCTTCCCTATATTTTCTTAACTAACTTCATGCTTAATTGTCAATTGTACATGAATAAAATTGCATGGTTCTGTTACAGAGAAGCTATAAGCCCATATATGTTCAGATAAGGTGTATGAATTGCAGAATATAGGTTCACAATTAAAAATATGTCATGGAAGCTCAAAAAGTTCAAGATTTAAGTGCTTCAAGCCAAAAACAAGTGCTTCAAACTGACTTTATGTCATTTCTAGATATATGACAGTATTCATTAAGAATGCAATGTATACTGCAGTAGTTCAAAGCCACAGTTTCTCCTGTAAACATGCTTTGTTTTTTATAAAATGTGTTCACAGTTTAAAAATTAAAGGCTTAAGATCCACACATACCACACAGTTGAATGTTAACAATTCTTCATTGCTTCTACTTCCTAATTAATTACAATACTACATTACAAGAAAATGGACCATGAATTAACACTTTCTACTTTGCTCAGTTATCACTGTTTCTTTAATCTACAATTTTTACATGAAAAACTGCCATTCTCTATGCCTAGTAGGTTTCACAGTATTTTTGTCTTGACGCTTAAATTAACATACTGTACATTATAATAGTGTCACATTCTCACTTCACTGGACAAGTTGAATCACCCAGAATATTGGAGAGGTATCTACCACAACCAATTTACTTGAACCAACTAGCTTTGAAATTATTTGCACAATACAAAACCCGCTAAAATTCCACAAGCATCTGTTTTATATTGCCCAACTGCTATTCTGACTGGTGAAAGGAGCTTGGGGCTAAAAGTGCACACAGACTGTGGAGAGCTTAACAGCTAGTAGGCATGAAAATGGTGCTCTGAGAAAAATACTACTTACTTAGAGATTACCCTGTTCTTGCCCATTATTACGTAAGTACTTTTTGACACAACTTTCTCCATGTTTTATTCCCTTGTTTAGGTGCGGGGTATGTGCAGAACTTAACCCAAATTAAATATTTCATTTCAATGAACTAGTCCCTTTATATCAGCCTTTTGAAAATATTCAAATGAGATCTCTTTTACTCTCAAGCTTCAGAGAATATATTTTATAGACAATGCAAAGTCTTCTTTTTCTTCTGCAAGTATCTGCATGTTTTGCAAATATGCATTTTAATTATGCAAACACAAACCTTGGTTAACAAATAATCACTTAGGTTAAAGCTAATTTTTTTGAATATACACAAGGGCTATCAGTTTACAGGAGGAATTTTTTACACTCGCAAATCCTCTTTTATACTTCACAAGCAGTTACAATCTATTACTGCTAACTCCTCTTCTTGATGAACTGTATTATCTTATAGACATATAAAAGAATAAAACATATGGCTTTTCCCCACCATTCCCAGTTGATCCATTTCAATCTTTCACTATTTTAACTGCTACAAACTGGAAATGGTTTAAGCTATATCAATATTGTAATAAATTAATAATTTCAGTACCTCCTTAGTTGTCCTTCTGAATTACTGCCATTCCTTTTGAGATTTACAGTTAACAACCTATCAGTCTTTCACAGCCAATGATCAAGCAACAACTATGTAATTCAGCCCAACTTCCTCCTTTCATTAAAAAAATGAGACAAAAATGGTGAGCAGAAAAAGTATTTTTAATGAAAGGCAAATGGTATCCCTTACGTGCAAGTGGAATGGATGTTTAATCATCATCCAAAATATGTAGGAAATGAGGGAATAATTCAAATCTAAAAGGAATTAACAAATGCTGTTAGCACAACCTGACTTCATCACAATCTTGTCAGGGATGTGAACAGACTGCCTTATGGAGCAAAATCAGCATTAGTTCCTTAATTCCACAGAATCTCCCATCTCAACAAAGTGTTCTTATGACCATTCCTAAGGGCAGTTATATATTAACTGTCAGGAATTAAAGTTCAGCTATTTTGAAGCAACTCTAGGCTATTCTCATGCTAGCCAACTGATTGTTGATATAACCAGTGTAAGAACTGAGGCAATGATGACAGCAGAGCCCGATTCTGGTGGCAGTTCCATTGCTGGTTCCTCATTCAAAGGTTCCTCCAGAACTCTTCCAGTAGGCCTCTCCAGCTCACGAGGACAGCCCATCCAGAAGGGTGCTGATAATGTCTGCCTTTCATTCTCCACTCGCATTCTGAGGTCGTTGAATTTCCAAAAACCTTTTCCTTTGAAGAAATATGTTTTACCTTAAACAGATAAACAAATTTAACATTTAACATTTAAAGGATATTAAATTTCTGTAGTTTTGTCAGTTGCTATGAAAGCATATTATAACTGTAAATGCAATCAGGTATACCTTCATAAAAATAAAGAACATTATTATTAAGTGACATAATACTTCACTATATTTTCACTGTTTTGTCTCTGATCCTGACATTTGGATGGTTTAAGGGGTGAGGAGAGAGATCAGAATTGCCAACCTGTGATATTTTGAAGCTGTGAATGGATCTCAAGAAAATCCACTGTAAATGAAACCATTCTGCTATATTTTGACTTTAAGACATAGAAAACAAGAATTCCCTCTCTGTTTCATGTAATGTTTTTAATTATGCTAGTCTGCTGTTATAATTGAGTTCAGTTATGTGCAGAGGAATTCAGTTGTGATTTGCAATGCAGGGAGAAACTCACACATTAAAGATGAAAATTGTGCACTAGCACCAATCACCAATGCTGTTGCAAGCATAATTTCTATATTTTTAATGTGATGTTACCATCTCTCTTTTATGTGAAGCATCAAGTGTGGCTTCACTTGTTGTTTGGTTTGTTCAAGTAAAGTTACTTGGCTTATTTTTTTCTACTTGTGTAATTTATGGTAACTATAAGGTCTATTATTAACAGTAAAATGGCCAGTGGTTCAACAGAATCTGGGGGGGGGGATTAACTAATATAAAGCTAAAGCTGCAAATTAATATTAGTGTGTGCAAATATTTTGAGAAGGAGTAAACCAGGCATTCTTCTTTCTGTTACAAAAGGAATAGTTTGTGATAATTTGAAGCTGGGAAGAAGAACCATTAAAAATGTGACAAAAGAAAAATGTCCAGTTGATGTAAAACTAATTTTATTTCAGAACTAATACAGTGAAGCAGCTAATATATTCTTGATCATGGACAAAGTAGAATATCAGTCAAAGATGAAAGAATTTCTCAGTGCTGGAGAGTACAAGAAAATAAAACAGGATCCTTTGAAAAAATGTATACAGTTTAAAAACAAAAATGCCCATCTATATCCTGAAACCTCAATTTAATTTGTTTCCAGAAACTCTCTCCAAATCATCTCTTCTTAACCATACATACCCCATTCCATTCCTCCTTAACTTTTCTCAACTTTGTGCACCCAATATAAAAATTATCTATCCTAAATTCTTGAAATTTTAAACATTGTTTAAATACAGAAGTATGAATATGATATAGAAATGGAAGTTAAATTACTGAAATTTATAGATAGAAATCAGTAATATATGCCATACAATGCTTAGACTGTGAAATGAAATTCATGGGAAAAACTAAAAGAAATCTAGCAATTCGGAAAAAAGAGCATTTCAGAAATATCAAATTAAAACAGACGGAAAAATTAGCAATAGCACACCATTATTGGAGCCAAAACCATGAAATAAACTCAAGAGATAAAAACTTCTTAAAGAACTAAACAACTATGAATTGGCTGCCTGGGAGAATATCTTCATTCTAAAAAACCAAAAATTGCAATGAATTTTGACCTTCTGCTGTGGGATTATCTTTCCAAATTCATTTCATATCCACCAGAGGTCACCAATACAACATAATGGCTTCCACAGAATCAACATGAGCACCAGGAAACGTTGCTTCCTGAAACATGTCCCAACTTAAATACAATAAATGAAGTGTGTAAGATTACCCACATTATATTAATATATAATATCTTCACTGTAAACAGCTTCAAAATAAACAAATATGTTATAACCATCAATTCTGGGCCCTAATTATAACACTATTTCCATATTATAAAACTCTGTAGTAATAGACATGCATTTAGATGTGTACATTAATGAAGGATGCAATCTACATAAGCGTAAAGTGTTCACATTTCCATGGTACACACTTGGCAATACTGTCTTTCTTGGCCTCAGTAAATATCAGAGCTGGATAGACAGTGACTAAAGAGAATTTATTTATTATCAGAACAACTATCAGGAGCTGTCACTCCCAACAAGCGGGGACAGATTAATGTTTGTGTGATACATGGAAACTTCTGGTGGTTTCAAAATGAGAAGAAGAAGAAAGTTTATTGCTCTACATGCCAGTTTACAGAAGCTCTCAGTGTGACCTATGTGTTCATTCTTAGTAAATATAATGCTCACAAATATGAAATTGGAAATGAATTCAACAAACCAAACATCACATGGCAATAATTCTTGACAATCAATATGAATTTGTACTCAAAAAACAAAACAAAACAACAACAAAAAAAGAGCAATTCTAAACAGAAATAGTTACCATCTTTCCACTGGAACACTGCATCTATGTTGTAGCCCACACCATTCCACATGGACATGTCTCTTGGATAATCCAATTCCACCTTGCCCACTTCTTCATCAAACCTTCAAAGATTATGGTATATAAATTAATTAGTATCGAGATATCTGCTGAACAAGTGCCACATTCATGCTTTATACTGTATATTGAATTGAATTGATTTATTTAGCAATAATATCTCTACATAAATAGTTGATTTTCAATTAAATACCCACCGTACCTTGAACTTCGGCTTATCAGTGATTATTCACTGGAATTTCCTGAAGACTCAGATTTGACTACATACAATATTCATAAATATATACATTCACAAACCACTATTATTTACCAAGTTTATAGTAAACATTTATGAATATTTAACTAATAACCATACTTAACCTACATCATAATATTAATATATCTAACATCCAACTATATGAGGCCTCATTACACACATCCAGTTTATCTGCATAATGTAATCCTCCTCACTTCTTATATTTCATTTCCCCCCTCCCCTCCTCTATTTGTGGTCAAGTTATGAATTTGCAGTTGGATGCCACATATCTGTTGTACAACTTGCTACACAAGTCTTCAAGATTGGTTCAATCATAGGAGATCTTCAATGCCTTCTTTTCCCATCTGCATAATTTGGCTGGAGTCCACAAATAACACAAGACTGTTATTTAAAAAAATAATAAAAATGGTTCCACTAATCCAAGGTATGTCGAATAAAAAAAGAAGACTATTGTCTTCTTGACATTGTATACATTCTGCTACTTGTCTTGTGCCTTATAGTGATAGATATAGTTCCCAATCCCCTGATTCATATTCCTTAGATTCAGAACATGAATCCTTTGATCCATAACCATTCACATTTACAGATCCTGACTTTGCATCTGATGTTAAATCTTCTGAACAGAACAAGACAGCATGAGTGAAATAATGATTTAGTGAGATATCTGGAACTTTCAAAGCCAAGACAGAGTTGTTAGCCTCCAGATTCCAATAATGGAACTATTTTGCCAAAAAATCTGAAAGTGTCATTTTTTCTTGACTGTCAGAAACACTTTGAGAACTATTTTTCTATGAAAGGTGATTTAGTGTTTTGCAGTGTTGTTAGTGGTTTACTGGGGGCTATGAACATTAATCACAACTCTGAGGAGTGGCAACTGTTCATAGATGCATCAAAATAAGATCTCAAAGTAGTCTGCTCTATAATGGCAATCAGTTGCTGTCAATAACTTTTGTTTATTCTGTGCATATGAAGAAATTATATAACACCCTGAAAGTCCTTGTTGATTCAGTTCAACATAACACCTATAAATGAAAAATATGCACAGAATTAAAAGTAATTGCTATATTACTGGACTCCAACTAGGCTATACTAAATACTGTTGTTTCATATGTGAATTAGACAGTAGAGATGCAGCTTTTCATTTCGTAGAAAAGGAATGGTCTTTACATCAAAATATAGAAACTGAAAAATGAATGTAAAACATGAACCTCTGTGAATGAAAATTTTAATACATCTGCTTCATATAGAAAAAACTGTATTAAAAATTTGGACTGAAATGGACCAGAATACAAATATCTAGTCACATAATTTCCAAGAATTAATGAGGCAAAGAAGGATAGGAGTTTATGTTGACCCACAGATTCATCAACTTCACCAAGATGATATCTTGAGAAAGGGGTATGGATTATTTTCAGAAAAGTCACAAACAATTTATTGGGAAATAATTGAGTTGAAAACTATGAGGATCTTATAAATATAATATTTAATTTCATGTCAGAACCAATACAGTGAAGAGACTAATATATTCTTAATTACCTAGTGAGTTGATTTGACACTCTTATACTCCTAAATTTGATAGCTAAAGTGCAAAGTGTAAAGAATTCTGAAGAACTGGTGGATAAAATTAAAGGTTTGGTTCTCCAAAAGGGTGATCTTTTAGTGTCTTTTGATGTAAAGTGACTTTTTCCCAGCATACCAAAGTGCAAACTTCCAATATCCCTTCGGAAATGGTTACAACAGTAAGTGGAGCATAAGAGTATGAAATCAACTCACTAGATAATTAAGAATATATGAGGACCTTGTTACAAATGTGCTGTCATCTTATCACAAAATGGGATGCACTTTGTCCCTTAAATTACACTCTTTACACTCGCACCTGAATTCTTTTCCTGAAAGTTTTGATTGATTTGTTTTATTTACAGATGCTCTTTAGCATCTCAGGTTATCAGCTCCCCATTCAATTCAGGGCTTGAAAAAGTCAATAAATTTTGCTCAGAAGCCTCTTCTTTCAGGCTTAAGGTTCTTTTTCATACTGTAAATCTACGACACAGGACCCATAGCTTTACATCCCTTCAGAAGGAAGTCATACTTAGGATTTTTACGCCTGAATAAACTCATTGACACTGGTCAGGACTGAACCCACAATCTTGGGTTTAATAGGCAAGTATGATTACCACTAGACCACCAGGATCAACTCCTAAAAGTTTCAAAATGTTAGTGACAAACATGGCAAATGTTTTCTCCAACAAATTTAATTAATGAAGAAACATTACCAAAGATGCTTGCTCTTTGCTGCTGGACAGTCACCAGGAATGATTCTGAACTTGACTGTAAGAGGGAAGCAAAGAGAAAGCATATTTAGTCAAGATGAGAGATCACAAATACGTAATGAATGATATCAAGCAGATTTTCATAGAAAACATGAATATTGTAATTATCCTCAAACTGGGGTCAATCTAGTATTTTCATTGTCATATTCATGTTCAGCATGCATTCCTTAAATAAAGTGAGGTTTCATTCATGTCACAAACAAAAAGTAAAAAATTATTGTCCAGTGTTATGAATGCAGCCACAACATGCTTCTTAAGAGAGGCCTTAATCTCCTCTTTATAGGATACATCTTCTATGATTCCAAACCCTCAGTTTTTCCTCGAGGAAAAAGTCACAGAAAGCCAAATTTGAACTGTATGGAAGGTGGTCTACCAAAGTCATGTCCAGTTTTTGCCAAATTCCATTGTTTTCAAAACAGTCTGTGCATAGGCATTATTGTGATGTAGCAACAGTTCTTACAACCCAGACTTGAATTTTTTTCTATTAATGTTCTGAAGACCTTGGGGAGGCAGTGTACCAGTAGCAGTGATCTATTTTGTTCCTGGAATGGAATGGTTGCAATACATTTTACAGAAAGGTTTCCATTCAATGGGTGCTGCATTTGTTAACAATAGACCAAAAATGCATTTGAATTAACATTTTGGCAAGTGTGTTTAGACTCATTCAAATGCAATTCCAGTGAATTTTTTCTGATGTTTCATAACAGTAGATGAATCATGGGATCATCATACATGCCAGAGATGAAGGAACAGCCCAAACAGAGCGTGGCAATAGGTGAAAGTGCACCAAAGAAAGCAAAAATAGTTCTACCTGCAGGAAAAGCCATGACTATGGTTTTTTTTTTGGAATTCTATGGCATGGTGCTCATAGAATACCTCCAGAAGAACAGAATCATTACCAGGACACACTAATGGACCAACTAAAGGATGCTATTCAGGCTAAATGTGCAAAATAAAAATTTCTCTTTCATAATAATAATGTGCCTTCACACATGTCTGGAATTGCTGCTGCAAAACTGCATGACCTTCACTTCTAAATCTGCCATATTTGCCAGATTTGGCTCCCAGGAATAACTTTTCTTTTCAAATCAGAGTTGATTTATGAAGTGACTATATTGAAAAATTAAAAAAAATTCTCTTAAATCTTGTGTTTTCTTAGTCAGGCCGAGAACTTTTAGAATGCCCCCTCACATCTTACACTACAAATTATTACTCTAACATTAAATTAGCTGTCATGCACACAAAAATTTTCATATTACGTACCAAAATCATTTTTCAGATTAACTAAATCCAATGTTTGTTCACCTAAAGACAATAAATTGCTTGCAAGTATATAAAACACTTACTTCCAATACATTGTTCCACTGAAGAAATATGTCTTGCCATTGTGACCCCAAACCATGGCTCCATCCACCTTTTGCAAAGAATCAGGAAGTCCAAGGTCTGAGAGAGGTTTGGGATAACCTGGTTCTAGCAGATTGCCAGCATACAGGTAATACAGATTTCCTGCAATATAATATTAGGTTTTTGATTTTAGACAATTAAGAAATCTGTAGTATGTACTAAATGTATGTATGTGTTTAAAGGTTTGCTTACCAATGAAAAATACAATCTTTTTATCAGATCGTTCATAAACAGCATCCACATGGCTGAAGTTTTTAGGCAAGTTGTACCACATTCTATCAGTCTCTACTGGATATCCAGGAACAAGACCCTTATTTCCTATTCTCCAGAAATACTGCAACACAAGTTAGCAATAACGCAAAAATATTAATTTTGATTAGAAAAAATATAATTTTAATGTGGTAAGACTAAAACTTAATTATGCCTTAAGCCTGTCAAATATATATATATATATATATATATTTTTTTTTTTTTTTTAGATACAGAATTGCAACTATTAAATGTAGGTTTCAGCTCTTATAAAGATATAGCAGAATATGTAGTCAACATCGAAATAGCAATTTTTGAAAAACCAGATGAGGAAAAAATAGCATCAGATCATAGAACAACTGACAAAAAAAATAAAATCATCAAAAAAGACCATATCAGAAAGAACTTACATCTCTAAAAGAAAAAGGTATGATTTATAGTAGGGCTGACAAAGGAAACAAAATAAGTCACAATGAATGAGAATGATTATGAAAACAGCATGTTCATTAACTAGCCGGGATTATGAAAAGATGAAAACTAATCCTACTCAGTAATATATTAGTTATGTTAGAAAATTATTAACAAAAGTAACCATTCTAAACAAGAGGGGAAAAAAAGAAAATTATACAGACAACCCTACTAAACCCAGAATCTACTGTCTAACAAAAATACATACACTGTAATAAAATGAGACCTATAGTAAATGCAATAAATTCACCCACATACAATTTAGCCAATTACCTTTTAAATAAATGTAATACTTTACTGAAATACAAATGCAAAAACATAAAAACTCATCAGAATTAACAGAAAGAATCAGAGAGGTGAAACTAGAAAACAGATATTTGCTAAATTCAAAATACATTTTGTGTCGGAACTAATACAGTGAAGAAATTAATTTATTCTTAATTGACAGTGAGTCGATTTAATACTCTTATGCTCCACTTACTGTTGAATTATACAGAACATGTTTCACAGTTGCCTGCATCATCAGTTGTGTGTTGACTCACACAGAAACAACTCACAGCTGATGATGCAGGCAACTGTGAAACATGTTCTGTATAATTCAATGGTAAATGTAGCATAAGAGTATTAAATCAACTCACTGTCTAATTAAGAATAAAAGAGATTTGTTAGTTTCCTATGATTGTTTTCACTGTTTTCCAGCATCCCCAAAGATTTTTTTTTTTCGATTAAATTATTCATGGACGCTCTTTAACATCTCAGGTCATCAGCATCCCATTCAACTCGGGGCATGAAACGGCCGACTAATTTTGATCAGAGGCCTCTCTTTCAGGCTTGAGATTCTTTTTCGTGCCGTAAATGTATGACATGGGACCCATGGCTTTACTTCCCTTCTAAAGGAAGCCATACTTAGGATTTTTATGCCCGAAAAAATCTATGGGTCCTGGCCCGGTTTGAACCCACAATCTTGGGTTTAGGAGACAAGTATGGTAACCACTACACCACCAGGACCAACATCCTCAAAGAAAAACTACTAATTATTATAAAGAAATGTAATCTCAAAAAAACTACCAGGAGAAATACAGAGTAATATTTACACCTCACCAAAATTTGCATTAATCAAAACCTACCCTTCATTCAGAGACAATATCTATATTCAAAATAAGGGCCTAGCAATGGGAAATCCACTTTCATCATTCTTGGCAGATATGTACATCAGTTTCTTAGAAACAAAAGTTAGTTGACGCTTTTCCACATATATTCAAATGCTGGTATCATTATGTAGATGATGTCTTTGCAATAGTAATTGAAAAATGGAAAGAGGATGCAATGAAACTATTCAACCTACAAGACTGTTAAATTCACAAAGGAAATAGAAAATATAAATGTTTTTCTCTTCTGAGATACAGAAATTATAAAAAATGGCAATATACTGGAATTTGGCACATTCAAACCATACAGATAATTATATCAAGAACAACAGCCATAACTCAAAACAACATAAACTTGCAATAATCAACAGCCTCACATTCAGATTAACAAACCTACCAATAAGCAAGATAGAATACAAATATGAGTACCAAAAAATTATAGAAGTAACACAAAAAAATGGCTACAACATGGATATGGTGAACAAATAAAAGACATCACCACACTTAAAGGCAATAAAGGAGATCACATATACAAGAAATTTACATTCCATCCATGGGCACACCAAAAATTCCCAAATATTTTTAAAGTTGCAAACATTATTTTGGCTCCAGTAAACAAATGCAATTAAAAAAAAACTGCTAAAAGTGAACACAAAAGACACAATCAGGCATTTATGAAATTATTGCAAAGCCTGCAATATCAAATATATATGCAAAATGAAAATAAAATTACCATACGATTTAAGGAACACAGAGAAATCTAAAATATAAACACACAGAGAAATCAACAATCTGGCATAAAAAACAAAATCCAAAATGACCAAAAATCTTAAAAGCTCTTCAAAACTCATAGAATTAGCAGTTTGGGAAAATATATTCATAAACAAAAACTAGGAAAATTTATAATTAAGATCATTGTATGATTGAGTCAAAATGCATACTCATAACTAGGCTCCACTTAGTTGTTTAAATTGAGCATGTTTCACAGACCTCTGTACGTATCCTCAGCTAACAGTTGACTCAAAACATGTACTAAATTTAAATAATTAAGAGAATGAATCATACAATAATCTTAATTATACAGGATGTTTCAGACACCCTTTTACAAACTCAAACAATTTTTTTTTATATTAATTCAATTTGCAATTGAACACAGTGAAACACCCATTAAATAATCTCTTCTGATGTCAGCATGAAGTGATGATGTGAACAAGTTATATGTCCTGAGTAAATCTCAGTTAAGTGAAACCATAAAGAGTGTTCTAAACATCCGACTCAGAAAAGATTATTAATCAAACTTACTTTGGTTCCTCAAACCAAAACAAGAAAAAAAGTCCATATAAACATGTATGGAAATCATTAGTTTTTGAGTTATTCATGAAAGTTTACTTCGGTGCATTTCAAGATACAATCTAACAACTTGAGTTCGTAACCAAAAATAAAATTAATTTTGTTAAGTAATCAAATGATGTTATCGATACAAGTCTGCTGATGCACTCATTACATCCTAGATGGCCATATGTTGCAAAGGATATTTTTTTTTACATTTGTCATTTGGGTACATTTGCAGTTAATGTTTCTCATGTTTCAATTGTGTTATAAATGGTGCATTTAACAATGGCAAGATATCCATTTCCAGCCCTTGCAGATAAGAAGAACCATATTGCTTATGCATGAGGGGCTCCAGCATCTTATAGCCATATTGTTAGAGATGCAATGGCTGATATCTTCCATGATGGCAGGTAGGGGAGATCCAGTTCTATGGCCTGCATATTCCCTGGACCTTAATCCTTAGGAGTTTTTCTGTAGCGCCACCAAAAATAATTGGTTTATGCAGCAGACACTTCATCAGTGTGCCATGGAGGTCTATTGATTTGTTTATTTATGAACACTTTTTAATATGTCAGGTCATCTGTGTCCCATTCAACTTTGGGCATGAAACGGCTGATAAATTTTGTTCAGAGGCCTCTTTTTTCAGCTTGAGGTTCTTTTACATGCCATGAATCTACAACATGGGACCCATGGGTTTACTTGCTTTCCGAAGGAAGCCATACTTAGGATTTTTACACCTGCTTAAAATTGAGGATTTTAGGCAATGGTGATTTGGTGAGCTTGTTATAGCCTTTTAATGATTGTAAAATGATGTTAAAGAAGGTCTTTCCATAAGTAAGTTGTTTTTGGAGTGTATAACACAGTTACACAAAAATTGATTCCCACCTGAGATGCAATCTGCAAATATGTTAACATAACAAAAGGAATAGTGGCTAAGGTGAGGAATGCAATGACAAAAGAAAATCCACCAACACAAAGAAGCATTACCAACCACATTGGAATATCTAAAAGCATAATGTACAATCTAGAATTGCAGTTCAAAGCATGCAGATATGTTTTGAGAGAGCATCACATCAGAGAATGAATCAACAATGCCAAAACATTGTATGTGGTGAAAAGTGTTTTTTCTGGAAAGCATGGTTTTATCTAGATCAGTAGTATTCAACTTATGGTATGCGAAAACTCTTAGGCGATATGTAAATTTTAACATTAGTATAGTTTGGTCAATGATGAGAGATAATTGAAAATATAATAAGTGATAAATTATTTTTATTTATTTTAGAGTTAAGTAGTTATGTATAATTTGAATAAAGCACATCCCTGGGGGTACAAACTTGAATGGAAAGGTGTCCATTAAAAGATGAAAACTAAGGAGCCTTAATTTGTGAATCACCAAGGTGTAATTCTTATGCATGATATTGATAATGCAAACTCACATACAGCTAAGGTGGTTCATGAAACCCTTTTCCATCTTGATTGGGAGACCCTACTGTATCCAACATAGTCTCCAGACATTGCACCAATAGATTAATATCTTTTCTGTTCTTTGGGTAATCACCTTTAAATACAATAGTTCCAAAACTTCATTTGTTTGGAAACTGCACTGAACTGATTCTTTCCTTTCCACCTTAAGGAGTTTAATCATGATGGAATTCATTGTATTGCATGAAGTTTTTCAAATACTGATTAAAAATAATATTTAAATGATACTTTGAAAAGTCTGCTCTGAAACTAGTAGAATTATTTTGATAACCTTATAAAATGCTCTTGGTTTAAAACTAATTGAAAATATTTAAACCAGACATTTCTGACATGATAAGGAAATTTGCAAGGGTTTTGAAACATAGGAGTTTTAAATTTTCTACACAGCTTCAAAATGAATGACTTTGGCCATGTAAGCCTGCATTTTCAAAACATTTCAGAATAAATGTAAAAATGAAATACCCCCAATACTTCCTTACCTTTCCTTTGAAGATGAATGTTTCTCCTCGAATGACAGAAATTGCATCGTAGCTTGTATCACAGGTTTCTGGTTTCCCTGGTTTCTTGCGGTGTGGCTTCTTTGTTGGCTTTGCTGGCTCTTCTGGATTGGCTGGATGTGTCCTAACAGTTGTGGTTGGTACCTGTGGTGGAGGCCGAGGTCTGGTAGGTGGTGCAGTTGGGAGTGGTGGTGGAGGAGGAGGATGAGTGGGTGGTGTATGTTCATGGTGTGGACGGTGTGTTGGCCTGGGTCTCTGTGGGTATTCCGGAATATCTGCCCATTGTTTTTCCTTAACACCTGGAATATGAAAAATAAAATTTAAGTATCTCCTGTACTATTGCACCTAATGCAGCAAATTATTTATAATTGTTTTACAACTGTAAAATGATTGTAAGCAGAGTGTGTGGCAAAGTATAACGTTTGTTTGTTGTCAAGTAGTTAAAGACATGAATAATATAGAAGGTGACTATCAGCACAGAGATGAACTGCACGATTTTTGTGGAAGGAAGGCACAAAACTGTAGAAATTAATAATTAACTAAATACAGTACGTGGTCCAGAAGCTCCTGCACAGAAGACTGTTTACAACTAATTTGCCATTGACAGGGAGTCTGTACACAAGAATGTGAGTACTGGTATTCCATCAACATCACCATGTTCTAGGAACATTGAGGTTGCATTTGAATTGATTATGGATCATAAGCACATTATCTTTGTTGAACAGGAATGTCAGACAGACCTCTGCTGTGCAACCCTGCCACACCACTATTCATGACAATTTGAATATGAAAAAGGAGTGTGTACATTGGGTTTAACTGGATTTGACATAGACATAGAAAAGCAAAAACATTGAAGTGTGTCATCAGCTACAGAAAATGCATATTGAAGGGTTTAGATTTTTTTTTTAGAATTATGGTGCAACCGCCAATCATCAGAGAAGAAAATTGAAAGCATCAATGGAAACATTCAGGAAGTTACCAGCCCAGAAATCTTGTGTTCTTCCATCTGCTGGCAAGCAGATGATAACTGTCTTTAGAGACACTTCAGGTATACTGCATGAGGATAAATGCATGTGTATTTGAAACATGTCTAGAATATAAAAAAGTTAGGGAAGTTCCAATGTTAATAATTTAACCAAATATTGTAATTAAGAGACAGTTAAAACCTAATAGTTACACATTATGTTAGAAATTTTATCCTAAAATTTGCAACGGTATTCTTACCGATAGTTAAACTTTTATTTCAGGCATTCATTATCAATTAAAAAAGGGGGGGAGGGAATGAAAATTGGCCCTTCCATTTCATATGTTTATCTCTATACAACCCTTTATCTACCAAACTGTCAAAGAGTTATTTTCCCTAACTTTCAAGAACACTAGTCAGTAAACATTCATTTGAGCTTGCTAAGTTTTATGGAAACATGTAATAAACAGAACAGCTATTTTAAAAACTACAATTTTTAAAATTTCTGATAGGTTCTACACCAAAGCTAAAGAGGTTTGATTTGTCTAGGTGAAAAGTCTTAATACATACCATAGAGTTGCTGGATGCCATGGCGATCATCATCTGGTAACTGAAAGTTGGGCTTGATACCCTGATACCATGGAAACATAAGTGCACCAGGCACGGATGAGTGAGAAAGACCAAGAGAGTGCCCAAATTCATGAGCTGCTACAGCAAATAGACTGGTTCCTGTCAAAAGACACAATTAACTCAATTTAGATGCACTATTTATATTAGTATCTTAAAGATTACATTTTTAGCTTATATGAAAGCATGTGCAACAAATTTTGCAAAATGATAAGGACCAAGTTCTTTAGAAAACAAATTTTAAAAACCTCTGCAAAGTCACTTAGTGTCTGCCTTTCACAATGATTGCTGTTTGATTCCAGAAAGCAAATGTATATTGCCACTCCATTGTCACAGCTTCGTAAGTACAATATTTAAATGTAAATTTGTTGCAGACAAAACTCTCTTAACAGGTTTACAGGAGTACTCCATTTTTCCCTCCCACATCTTCATTTATTTAGCACCTTGATTCTCAAGTGGCATATGTGTAACCTTTGGGAATAAATGAAACTAATATGGGGGACACAATTAAGCTTGCTATATGAGTAGTGAAATAATCTACACATAAATTTAGTTTATAAAAATCTTGTCTTGGAAATTGAAGGCAAGAAAAAGTAGCCAAAAACAGTAACATACATCAAATAGTCATCCCCATATTGATATAATTTCTCTGTGATAAATATACATAATGTTTGCAAATAAATAACTGAATGTAGTATGCAAGTATGTGCACAGACAGGCATAAAAATTAATCACCAAATAAATATAAAGTTAAACTGGATGATATTGTTTTGAAGCACTTCAGTCGTTATTTATTTCTTTTTCCTGCAAATTAGAAGCACATTAAATATTTCTTCAATTAATTGCAGTCACATTGTTGCACTACTTCCGGTTTAGCTTTAAGAATTATGGCGCACTTCCTGCGGGTGGGACTCCAACTCATATTCATTTGTTGCCAATACGTTTTTTTAGTTTACCAAGAGATTTTGTCAAATAAAGATACCACTTACTCGGGATGGAGTTATAAAAGCCGTCGCCTTGGTGCATGATGGGAAAAGTTTATGTTACATCACTAATTACTTCGGAGCATCGTATGGAAGCGTCCAGCGTTTAGTTCAATGTTTACCAGAGTTCGGTTCTTTACGACAAAAGGCCTGGATCAGGACCTAAAAGACGTACACCTGCGAGAGTAACGAATTGTTGATTCTCCAGATTCTGCGCCACCGCCGCACTTCTCCGGTTTATAAATATCTTCGAAAATGTCCGCAGTGTTCGCGTAGCGAGACAAACACTAGAGGAGACCGATATGAAGTCAAGACGTCCTGCAATACGGTCAAAGCTTTAAAAAAAGGAGGGAGCCGGACAGCTTTATTAAAATTTGCGAGGGATTATCAGCATTGGATTCCAGAACAATGGAAATGAAAGCGGATTACACAGACACGAGAGGAGGCGTCTAAAGGGGAGGAGGATGAAGTATTCATCAGTTTGCTTTTCCTCAAGACTGCCTTTCGAAAGAAACCGTATATTATATGGGGAGGCATCCACACCTAGGATCGTAATGGCCTTCTGACGAGCTAAGGCAGGTCACTCAATTACCAAAAAATACATTTACGAGATTCTTGCTGAACATGTGGTCGTTCTCCATTATTTGCTGAGAACTTCTAATTGATACATGACAACGTTCGCCCACACAACTCTATGTGTAACGCAGTACCTTGATGAAGTAAGGATACAAACTTTGGACTGGACTAAACTCCTTTTAATACCTTGGGCCATGCTTGGCCGGAGAGTTTGGAGCCGCAACATCCAGATTCTTCCAAGATCTGAGAGTAAATTTGGTTAAAGAATGGACCTTGTTCTTCAGAATGATTTTCATATATTTAGTAGTATGCCTGGTCGTCTGGAGGCAGTGATCGAGCAAGAGGCGATTGAAAAGGAGAAGAAAGAAAAAAAAAATGCACTTTTGGGGCTCTTTAGACATATTTGAACATTTTCAATTGTCGTATATAATTTAGAATGTGTCAATGACTTTTCACGGATGATTAAATTGCACTCGATTTTACACACACTTTTAAAAACAATTAAAACAGAAGAAAATAATAATGGTGATTTGTATTATTTGTTTAGTTTGTTAGCTTGTTTGAAATATAATCAATTTAATAAATTAAGCAATAAAACACAATAATAATATTACAAAAATCAATTACTATATTTTGCATTTTTTCCGCCTATTGGTGTATATTTTATATACTGAAGGTGCCAAAAAATGTATACACACTTTCACAGTAGATACTATTTAATATATTCCAAAGTTGGACCGAAAAACAACAGTAATGTGTAGTATGGCGTTCTGTAAACAGATGTGACTTACAGTATGATAGCGCTGTTACGTGACAGGTAAATCAACATTGAACAAATGAAGTCAAGATTATCGCAAATCAACAATGAACAAATGAAGTCAATATTATCGTATGATGTTTTGTAAACAGATGTGACTCACATTACGTTATGCTAGCGTTGCTACAATAAAATGGAGCAAAAATTATATTTTGAACAGCAGAAAACAATTTTCAAGTGGTATTAGAGAACCGAGAATGTTGTTGAAGTTCAAAGGCAATGGAGACATGTGTGCAGAACAGAACGCGAGTAACAATTGCATGCATTTGAGACAAATGCGAGACTCATGGTACCGTATGCAACAGGATGGTGCACCACTACATTACCATTGAGATGTACGTGCGTACCTTAATGACAATCTTCCAAGGCACTGGATAGGACGAAGAGGTCAGATTGAGTTTCCACCGCGTTCTCCGGATCTAACTGGACTTCTACCTATGGGGAACTCTTAAGGATGTTGTATACCTTAGAAAACCAGCTACAATGGCAGCACTTCGGGAAGAAATTGAAACGACATGTGCTGCAATCGCTGAGGACACTTTCGCAAACATTGCTCAATCAGCAGTTCAACGTACTCAGAAGTGTATCGACGCCGATGGTGGGCATTTTGAGCATCTGTTGTAACTGTAAAAGTCTAAGATGATTAGTGCTCATCATTTTCTGTTTGTTTGAATTCAGTTTTGTTATGTTAACACAGTTATTTCTTTGCTTGAAGTATTTATACATTTTTGGCGCCCTCTGCGCGCACACACACACGCACACACACGCACGCACGCACACACACACGCACGCACGCACAGGGTTGCCATTTCGCTAGGCAATCGGAAATTGATTTTTGCCGATGGGAAGTTACTGTGTAACGGCCTCGCTACCTGCCGAGGGAAATCTTATGAGCAGTCGCAACTCATAGCACACTTTTTTTTTCTTTCGTTATGTATTAATACTGAATAGTAACATATCGTACTCATCATAGTATTCGCTCGTAGTCCTTGTCCTCAGCCGCGAGACATTTTGAACTCTTGAAAGGCTCTTGAGAAAATTCCGCAATTCATTGTAATCTGCCTCCTGAATATTTTGTTTCTAGCGCCTCCACAGGTTTTATTTCACATACAGCAGTAATTTCATATGAACAAAGATGCAGAAGCTGAATGACTTTATACACACTGCCCAAAGACACATCCACTTGCTAAGCTTTTCGCGTTAAATACTTTTGAGTAGAACTTTCTAATCGATAACCTATTTCATCAAGCCTTTCTTCTGTTAAAACCCGATTTTTAGTCTTAGTTTCTTGTCAATGAAAATTCTTTGCTGACCAATCTGAAAAAACTGCACTTCCCGTTGAGGTTACTTCTAAAAGAAAATTCTCCTCACTTGCACGGTTTCTTCTGCACATAACAATCATAAAAAAAATGTTTGCTAAAGCATATATCTCACTCTAGGCTTACTGCACAATGCACAGTAGAAAGTCTAACACGCACTTCCTAAAGAAATGCTACTGAAACAGTTGGCATTATAAACACGAATGAGTAAGCTCAATTTCCCGCATCCACGGAACTTTTAATCTTAATCTTAAGGAGAATAGCGCGTACACTGAAGGTCAACCGGTTTCTACAAACTCCGATTGCTTAATGAAATAAGGGCACGGCATTATTATTATTATTATTATTATTATTATTATTATTATTATTATTATTATTATTATTATTAGTCGGTCTTAGTGGTGTAGTGGTAACCCTACTTGCCTTCTACACCCAAGATCCCGGGTTCAAACCCGGGATCTTGGGTGACTTCGTGTCCATCTTCATGAACACGAAGCCACACACAAGTCAAGACAACGGAGAAGAAATCACTAAACTTAGTTCATTCCCCTTGCTCACTCACCCCAATGCAACATTTGATTTTCCATCTCTTCTGCTCTCTAAAAGATGAATCCCTGAGAGGAGATCTGACGATGTAAGTATAAGTAGGCATAGATTTGTGAGGATATTGAAAATTAACATGGTATAGCCAAAGTTTAGGAACACTCCAGAGCACGTGAAGCTGAAACGCGAGGGTAACTCATTAAGTAAATAAATTGAATAGGGTACTACGTGTTTCAATGAGGAACCTCAGTCTATTGCCATTAGTTTAGTGGCAATTAGAAACGAGACAATCGATGTTTACAATAGCGAAACCGCAGTTGCAAGATGGCGGTGCCTCTTAGTGAGTGTGCAGTTCTCGAGCAGCTGTTTACATATGGCTGTAGAAGTTCTCTGGAGGGCGGACACGAAGACGAGCATCGCGTCGGTAGGCCAACAGAGGCGAATTGGCGACGAGTCGAAAACCTAAGCAGGGTAACTATAACCGCAGCTATTCACATGGCATGCCCTACCTCGTAATGCATGACAGGTTAGGTTTTCACAAAAACTGTGCAACGGGTGCTTCGCATACTGGCCTCACAACACAAAATATTATAGCATCTCAAACACTATCACGATGAACATGATGTGCTAGGTACGTTGAGTCTTGGATTCACAATCACCAGTCCGAGACAAAAACACCGTCGGCAAAGTTATGCTCACAATTTTCTGAGATCATGAAGGCATTTTGGCATCAAGGACAACCTTTAATGCCGATTTCTACTGTAACATCCTCAGGATATGTAAGGACCTTCGACGGAAGGGACCAGGACTCCTCACTTAAGGCGTGTTGCTCTTGCTTGACAACGCGAGTCCCCATACTGCCAAGACAAATCATACGCTGCAAAATTTCAAATGGGAAGCCCTCGAGCTTCTCCGTATAACTTCAATCTTGCTTCAACAACTTAAGGTGAGCATTTTACCGACGATGAAGCTGTGGATAGGTCACAGCCTGGTTCCGAAAGAATTTTTGTGATTTTAAGGGCTTGTGAAACGATCGGAGTCTAAATGTACAGGGAGATTATGTTGAGAAATAACAGTAATTTTTAAACCACTACTCTTATTCAAGTTCTATATCTATTTGTAATTTACTTAATGACTTAGCCTTGTAAAACAAAAACCTGAAAGAGAAGGGGAAAAAATGTTGCATTACTTATTGAACGTCCTTTATATTTTCCTGTTCTGTGTCTAAAGTACAAATTTCAACCAATGAAGGAAGTTATTACACTGTGGTTTACAAAAGTTACTCACTTCATATATTGCGATGTTAGTTTATAATATTATACTTTACTGCACGAGTAAATGTTTCAGAAACAAGCGATGTGTGTTTAGTATTTTTTACGACTGAAATAATTGTATAGCATTATGGACCAGTTTTATATCCTAATATTTGTATATTTGAATTATAAAAGAATTGTATAAAATTAAAATTAATGCCGACTTTTTAATTGACTACCTAAAATTCAATGCAAGAAATCTGGTTACACATTTTAGCAATGTATGTACAACCAGTGTCATAAAGTAGCCTTTTGCTAACGATTTTCAACAACAGGCTTCATAATTCTAGTATACAAAAATGTTTTCTTGTAAATTGTGTTTATTTACCTTCACTTGAGTCTAATGGGTGATGTAAGAGCCATGTCTCTTCTTGATCAAAATGTGCATCTCCACCACGTCCACTGCCTGGGAAGAATGCATGAGCAAGTATCTGCCCTGGCCCATCAAACGGATATCCATCACCATGGTAACGCCTGCAAATACATTCACAGAATATACTGTGACATTTTGTATATAGTTATCGCTAGTTATTATGCAAGCCCCCAGCTCTAAAGAGCTTTCTGATATTAAGAAAAAAACAAGCAAAAACATGTCTTATGTATCACATACAAAACTGCTGGTTATAATGGAGAAAGTAGATGAAATCCTCCTAGAGATATTGCAAAACGTAAAGCGTATTAAGAGATGACAAACTTAATTAGAAGACATACACCTGTTTGCTTCATATGCTGTTATACCATTTTTATATACAGTGCACTATATAATTTATATTTATTCCTAAAAACAATTTTATTTAAAATGTTAAATAACATTTAACGAGAATAACATTATTTCATTAAAGATAAAATTTCATTCACCTGCTAATAACAAACGCCGAGCCGAACATCCCCGAAGGGCCAAGACTTACTGCACGAGCGCTGCGTTCTCTGGCCCCGTCTTGCGACATCATAGACAAAGTGCAGTATTGCAGCGGGGCATGTGATTAGCACAGAGCACGTCGAGATAACTAACCAAATGTCATCAAGATCGAATCCGGGATCTTCGGTTCAGAATTTAGGTTTAAAATTCCTCTTTTTAAACAGTAGTTTAAAAAAGTTTAGCACCCTACATAGGTTCAAAATTTGCCCCCCCCTCCCTTTGTATATTAACCACTTGCCTAAACAACAACTATAAAATTGTATAATGTTGATAATACAGGACGATCCATATAAATGTTTACCATTTTAACAACTTATAACTTCTGAACCAATATCAGGAAACCAGGTGCGGTTCTTCAGGTGAATTTTTTTAACTATTTTATTTTCAAATAGCCTAGTATTCATACTTTTTGGAATCACTTTGGAGAGCGAATGTCGTAGTCATGAAGAAGTTATCGCAACAGAAACAGAGAGGGATGAAACATGACAAAGAAAGGGGGTGGTTAGCGAGCGAAATATTTCTTTCCTTTCAAGACGTAAAGCAGCTTGTCCAAATGCAGGTTTAAGGCCGATGCAGCTTTTTTCTGCTCTCTGATGTTCAGCTGCATATTTACACTTGGCTGCCATGACAACCACAAATAAAGCTTGAGTTGTATGCGTGTTGTTATACTAACAGCCTCGAGGCTAAGGTTAAGTTATCGCCCTGAATTTTCTGAGGAAGGAAGGCCTATTGTAGAGGCTATTCAGTGGATCTTTGATACTCTTAAAACCGTTTAAAAGCCTTACAAGGTATTGGAATGTTATTTACCCTCTAAACATCATTTTGGTCACTTCCGTTCAGTGTGTACATATATAGAGTTACTGGTGCGTTAAAAACTTTGTTGCAGTGAGTTGTATGAGATTTAAGCATCGTCAATAACTTCATTTTTAAAAAATTACTATCGATTTGCAATGAATCCGCAAAATGACATAGTGTGTAGAGTGCTACAAATGCAATTTTCACAGTGAACTGAGGACAATAAAAGGGACGTGTTACTAACAGGGAAACCAAATCGAATTCTCTGTATGTCAGCGCAAAGAGTGGAAAGAAACGATTGAAATTTTCACAACAGAAATTGTTTTGTTGGCCTTGTATATTACTTGGAATAAAAAGGACAGTGTGGAATTCTGATGGCTTTTGTGACATAACGAATAACAGCCAGTCATTGCAAAAACACTCACATTCTGCAGAACATCGCAAGTGCGTGCAGTAATTTAAACAGCTCGAGAAGAATCAGAATACCATTGAAGTAGGTAAGTTACATGACATTTTGTGTGAAAAGCGCTTCACCTATGGTTTAGGTAACGAGCCGCCACTGCAAAAAGCATGTACAATCATTATTGAATTATACAGTTACTATGGGGTTGTCTTAAGGACAAAATGTACAGGTGTAGACCGCGGACACTTGCTGAGCCCCGAGACACAATCTACAACGTTGAAGAGGAAACACTTTGGACGTTACAGAATACGGTGCGATCAGGCACTTTGTGTTTGGATGCATGTGGAAGCCAACAGTGCTTGCCACATTGTTGTTTCTGAATATCTCACAAAAGCAGCGCATAGTGTGTCCCTCAACCTCCCTACGGTCCAGATATAGCCGGTGTTATTTTTTTCCTTTCCCCCAAATAAAGAAACATCTTCGTGGGAGGCATTTTCTCATCAGAAGCAGTTTTGACGGCTGCGGAGGCGAAGGACCTGTCCAAAATGGTTTCCAGCATGTCTTTGAACGCTGGGACAGGTGCATTGCATCAAACGGGACAAATATCATCAAAATTATGAGAATGAGTAAATGTATGTTGTAATAGTTATCTATAAAAATGATGTATAGTTTTGGTAATTATGACATGAGTGAATGTTTGGCCCGTTCACTTTCGCTCACGAGCTAATTTTGACGTGTGTTCCGAATGAAGCTTATACACGTGTTGCATACAACGTTTTATGCAACGTTATGACGTAGTAGATATGAAGTGTTATATTACATGAGTTCTTAGTACTCGTTTCTATGGCGATGCTATTTTGTTTTTGTTTTGAAGAATTCAAATGAAAATGGATGCTAACTCCGCAATGTTTGATATTGAGAATATGGATATCATTCCAGAAGAACTATAAAGGAAGCTGAGAGTTTATTAATTACTCAAAAATCAAAAAGTGTATACGAAAAAGAATATGACAAGTTCTGTATATGGAGAAAAGAGAAACATGTTAGTTCAATTAATGAAAAAATATTTTGGCATATTTTTCAGAGCTGGTAAATATTGTTTATTGATTATTAATATGGTACGTTTTTAAAAATGTATAATCTTAGCTTTTTATTTTTTCCAGTCGAAAATATTTTGTTTGCCTTCGACACTCGTGTGTGTATTGAAAGTAAAATAATGTGGTAAGGTTAAGGAAGTTTTCGGTTAGTATAATAAAGATTACTAATGGTTTAAAATAAACGTTTTGAAATAAAAGAATGTAATGTGAATAACTAAATCATTAATTAATTGCATTTTCATTGTTTCCGAGATAATGAAAGTTATTTAATGATTAATAGTTTATATTTTGTTGTAGTTTCAAAACATTTGTTTATTAAATTATTCTCGTGTTTGAATGCTGGTATGCTTGTTAGGGTGACGATTTTAGCTTTTTCTTACAGGTACATTGTTAGAAATTGTGTTGTAAAGGCGGTGATGAGGTCATGGAATTCTAGTTGCTAGGTAACCAGCGTCAGAATTAGGCTAATTGTGCACGATTTATAGCGTTATATGAAGCGTGTTTTAAATCTGGGATTACATACAAAAATAATGATAATTCTTTATTGAACAGCCCTTATAGATTGTGTCGTACAAAATGGACAGCACTTCCAACATTATCTGTCTTAATTTTCTTTAGGATTTCATAAAAAGGGAGACCCTCTAGATCTAACAAAGCGACGGTTTTGTGGTTTAAAGCAATATGGCTTGTTTTGCACTTAGTAGCACATAAGATATGAAGCCTCTGGCCTGGCATTTTCAGTCAAGTGCACCATTTTCTGGTACCTTTACTTACCTCTCGAAGAAGACTAGAATATCTGCTCGGTCGTCGTTGATCTCCTGGAAAGTGAGCTTGGAGTTCTGTGCCCAGACATCCAACGCCCTGTACAGCACCGCCCGTACCATGTTTGGGTCCAGACCAGGGGTGTACATGGTTCGTAAACTGTTAAACACACACCCACGCACACTCAATTAATTTTACCTCACTCTTAAACCAAATGTTTGTTAGTTTTATCATTCCATAAATTAACTTTTCACAGAGCACAAGAATTAAATCAACATGCAAAGTTATTTAAAGGAAACATACAGTTCTGACTAGGGTTGCCAACTTTTTCAGTACTCCAATACGGGACATCAGTGGTACCCGAGATTTGACAGTATTTTACTAATCCAATAAACTTCTGTTTACAATATGATTTAATAGAAAATAAAGACTTGTGTACAGTAAATGTAGCTTATACATAACCTATCTCATAAATGATAATACTATTACAGCACAGTTACGTTCTACAGAGCCTTTGTTTGGACGCGTGGCCGGCTTAACGGGGATTTACTTGGAACCGGAAAACAAGCTGTTTACCGGTGGAGTCTGATATTCATAGCCCTTTAAATTCAAGCGCATAGATTACTCGTGGAAATTTTAATTACAATAGTCATATACCTTCGTCATAGAAGATGATGGAAATAATCTCCTGGTGCCGCCACACATCTCTCACAAATTTGAAGAACATTTGCATTAACACTCATTAATTCTTCCTCTGAAATTGTAGCAATTTCTTTGTTCATATTGTCTTTCAGTTCTTCCAACGTATGCAGGTTCTACACATTTTAGTGTCGCCAAATGGCAACCATGCTTCGTATGTAAAAATAAATAAATAAATAAACGCGGGTCAATAGGGTGATCATTAACATCCAACACACAAATGCAGAAATTAACTCCACTCACATTATCGCGTAGTTGCAATTTCTGAACTATAGTTATCTTATAGGGTTTTAATTTTAAGTTTAGTGGTATTCCAGGCCGAGATTTGCGAAATTCCCGTGTAGAGATTATTTTTTCCGATGTCATCCAGTTTTTTTCTCTGAAAGAACACGCGTTTTGCTTTCGTGATTTACGGAAACGAGATCTGTTTTTGATACGAAACCGAAAGTAAAACGTTGTGCTAGAACTAACTCCAAAGAAATCTCTTAGGTAGCGCATATATCATCCCTAACCAAACTCCCTGTAGTATTTCGTTGTCTTAGTTCCATTATGACAATATGAAATGATGCAATTTTATTTTAACAGTAAATACCATTTACTGTCACTTGTTTTTAAAACTCGTTCTTAAATTCCTTTAATCGCATTTTATTTTAAGCTCGGGAACGCGATAACTTACTAAGATTATAGAGCAAGGGGCAGTAAATAGCTCAGTAAAACATCAAGAATACATTTCAGCAATGATTTATGTATATACACTGAAGAAGGATCCGAGGATTGAGCTCATATACAAACAGATTTAAGGGTGAGCCATGAAAATTTAACTTTTTTTTAATATTTTTCAATAATCACTCACATTATTGATAACATAACTTTGAATATGAAATATTTTATCAACGTTCTATATTTAACATGAATTAAGACTTTCCATTAATTTCGACATCCCATGTCTCTGCCTACTATATACAAAAAAAAAAAAATCCATTCTTCACCATTGCTCAAGACACCCACGTTTTGAAATAATAATAATAATAATAATAATAATAATAATAATAATAATAATAATAATAATAATAATAATAATAATAATAATAATTGAACATCTTGCGCATATGATTTTCACAAAATGAACCACGTAACATAGAAATATAAATCAACAAAAGCATTTTTCTTAGAACATTTAATATGTTTCATAAAGTTGTCAAGCAAATTTATTCAGAATTTCACGAGTAAAGACAAGATTAATGCACTAGGACTAACAGGCTCAAGAGTATCTAGTACCCTTAATTCAGTTAATTGGTGCATGCCTTTCGGAGAGTTATTACATTACGAACACAAAAGGGGAATGCTTTAGAAGCACCCAAATTGTTTGAAACGAGGTCATCTCTTTTCTGCATGCTGTACATCCCTGCAAAGTATTAGTTAACTGAAACAAAATTAAGAAAAAGTTTAATATTTACAAAACATAAACGTAACATGTTTGAATTCCAAAAAGAATGTACGAGTCGGTCCTCGCTGTATTTCGGGAACTTTTGGATCAATATCAGTTTAAGATCATAGTTCTCATTGGTTAGAATATGTAAGTGCTAAATGTCTAGCTTTATTTAAATGCAAAACTAGTTTGAATTTTCTGATTTGTCAATACAGATGATTTATATAGAAGTAACACATTTATTTCAAAACGAATGATAGCCACAACTATACCACGAACCAGAGAGCATTAACCTGTATAGAAAACGGTGAAAAGTTCTCCCTCCTGCATAAGGCATAACTCAACACGTTCCATGTTACTGGCCGCTCGTTGGAGGACTGTGTTGTCATTACCATTAATCTCCGTGCAATGTTGTGCTTCATATCGTCCAATGTTTGGGGGCGTGTGGTGTAAATTTTGTCTTTTAAGTAGCCCCATAGGAAGAAGTCCTGTGTTGTCAAATCAGATCTCTGTGGCCGCAGATCCCTGGAGATATCCAGTCGTCAAAGAAACTTTAAATTAGCGCCATGGATTGGTTTAATGTATGGCATGTAGCACCATCTTGTTGAAAATACCCATTACCCAGCTCTACATTGTCCAGTGTTCAACATGCTCCATTGAAATCCGGCATAGTCTGGTTAATAAATGGACCCACTGTTCTCTATGCGGATATTGCGTACCAAGCCTCGATTTTCACCCAGTGCATAAGTGCTTCAAGAATGACATGTGAATTTTGGACAGCCAAATAGCCTGAGTTCTGTGAGCATAGCCTCATAATGGTACCATGCTTCATCTGTAAACCATGTGATGGACAATATGCCAGGATTTTGCACAATGAACGCCTGAAACCAGCGGCAATGCTCCACTCTTTTATCCTCATCTGGTTCCTGCAACTGATGGACAACTGTATGGTTTTAGTTGAGAACTTTTTGCAGCTCTCTAACATTGAGTAAGTGTGTATCCGGTCTTCTGCGACAATCGTCTTAATGACTTGCGGAGTGACCACTCCAGTCGTACGCGGACGTCCAAAACAATCGTGGACAGTTCAGATTTTTCTTTTACCAGAGATCCAGATGTTTCCAATTTGTTTACCAAGATCAGTATTGTCTCTCTTTCGGGGAGATTGCGAACACTAAATTCTCTCTGTTATGACCTTCAAGTAGCTGTAATTGAATTCGTAATCCAGTATTGCTTCACAAGGAAGAGCCGTTGATGTGTGTACTGCATTTTCACAGCCACTAGAACAAAATACCGAAAACAGCTGCCAAACATAAGAATAAAGAATAAACATCTGCACATCTCGTAACAGGGAATCAAAATTTCCAATATCCCGCTTAATTTGATGTTAAACTCAGGGCATTTGGGTGAATTTCCAGCTGAATAAATAAACAAACGAATGTGCTGTTTCTATATAAATCACCCTGAAAGGCTTTATGATACATGGTAATTTCGACGTCAATGTTTTTAGGACTTAGGCGTACAAGTAAGTAAATACAACACAGTCTTTTATTTATTTGGTTTATTTACGAATGCTCTTTAACATCTCTGGTCATCAGCGTTCCATTCAATCCAGGGCGTGAAACGACAGATAAATTTTACTCAGAGGCCTCTCATTTCAAGCTTAAGGTTTTTTACGAGCCGTAAATCTACCACACGGGACCGAAGGCTCTTTATTTCCTTTCCGAAGGAAGCCTTACTTAGAAATTTTACGCCCGAAAAAATTCATCGAACCTGATCGGCATTGAACCCGCGATCTTGGATCTGCAAGGGCAACACAATAGTGAGGGGGGGGGGGTGGCAGTAGTAGTGCTCATTCTATAGTTTCAGCATTATAATATATTTTAACAACATGATTAAATTATTTTACTCGCATTTTGTTCAGGAAGCGTTGCTTTCTAAACGCAAAACATTGTAAAACAAGCAAAGCCTTATCAACAGAGCCCGGAAGTTAGACAAAATGACTTTCCTCTCTGGGTAGATATATTTAAAAGTCAGATAGAATTTAACATGTTCCGTCCAAAATAAATAAATACATACATAAAACACTTTAACAAAACTCAATCTATCTAATTAATTCAAAACAAAAGGTTAAAATAAGTAAACTCCCTGAAAAATCCCTCCCCACGAGAACGTTGCCCATTTGGGGTCGTTAGGACCAGTTTTTATTTTTTTATATTTTATATATTACACAGACACACACACACACACAAAAATTAACAGTAAGTCACTTGTCTTCTTGCCACAGAAGGACTCTACGAGTCCGAAATATAGCGATCTCAAGTGTGACTTTTCCTTAGTGTTTTATCCTTTTCTACTATTATAATTACTGTTAATTTGTTATATTGTTAATAGTGTTACTTTATTTTTATTTTATATATATATATATATATATATATATATGTGTGTGTGTGTGTGTGTGTGTGTGTGTGTGTGTGTGTGTGTGTCTGCTATGGGTCGTTAAGGATTTTTTCTGCGATAATTTACGTATTTTAAAAAGCACACATAGAATTTCAATATATCGAAGTGAGAAAAGTTATAAAAATTAAATAGCATATTCCCCTCACAAAAATATCTATTGAGAATCTTGTTATACATTCATTACTTTTCAAAACTTTCTATTCCACCCATTCATTTAAGCTCTTTGAATACCACAACCTTCATTAGTGAAAGAAATGCATGGCTACTTCGGGTATACGAATACCAGGAAATAGGATGAGGGAAGCACTGTAGTTTTGAATAGTCCTGGCGAATGACCTTGTATCGATTTGCGCCAGACAATTCTAGGAAACTTGTGGGGGGGGGGGTAACTTCACAGCTGCATAAATGTAACAAACAATTGCAAGCGACAAAGATGAGAGCGGTACAGCTGTGCAATAAACCATCCTTACAATGTGTTCAGTACGGAAGTTAAGAGAGATACTAACCTGCTTGCCCTATAAACGCATAAACAGAAAATTAACTCGACCAGAAATCACTGCGCATCTTTTGCTAATTCTCCAGGACTATTAAAACTGCTTTACTTTGTCTTGATCAACATTTCCACGATGTCCTGAAAGGTGAATGCTTTGTTGTAACTGGTATGAGTCCTTCCGAAATAGTTTGTTTTAAATATTCTCCAATCACTTCAGTGGAAGTAGAACACACTTTTTCGTGATGAAAAATGTTCTCTCTGAAAAGCGACTGACTATGACAGTTGATACAACGAAAAAAATTTTTCTTGATGCTTGTAACCAAGAAAAGCAAGCTTAAATACTTTAATTTTGTGATAAAGATATTATCAAGTATCTTAAATACCTATTTTCATCAATAATGTGTGATATTACTCTCTATTTTCACTCTTAATAAATGCCTATTTTAATTATAAGTGGCTTTTTACTTACCTATTTTAAACAAAACAAATGCCTGAACTTCCGGGCTCTGCTTATCAATAACCTCAACAGACATTGACGTAGATAATCAACGCAAGAAAACAACTTGTCTTTATTGTATTATGCATTATTTTATGGCATTGACATTTTAATGGAGTTGACGTAGTCTCTCTCGTTCTGTACATTGCTCCAGTTATTCCCCGCAGGTTTCGCCGCTAAACGCATACAAAACCTCGCCAGCCTGGCACAAGAACGACTTCTTTCCCGAGAGGCTGTAACGCCATATCCACAAACACAGGCACCTTCATTTGAGTGAGGGGTGTTGGTTCATGTTTACGTTTTACTCCCTTTCTCTCTCACATGAGACAAAACAGATCACTGCTTTGCTCCAAACCACTCGAGGTCGTTGCAGGAATTTTTCGGATAGAGTAAAACCCGAAAACGCGATCCCGTCATGTGAATTTGAGAGTTACAGTCAATGCGTTTTTTCATTTCATTATGAAGAAACACTGTGCAGTTTACGTCATATTTCGCATACTATACGCCTCTCACATTTTGTAAGCAAGTGAACAATGCAAATTGTTGGGGGATTTCTTGTAGATAAAGTAGCACTGATGAAGCATTCCGACAGATATATAAATACACTCAAGTTATTTCAATCTACACATCTTTCATTATAAACCTTGTCCGATCGCAGGATGTTTACACATAGGGTACTAAGCATGTCGCACTCCGCTGCCGGCCCTTAAACGTAGACGACAGATTCTAGAGCAATGCATTATGTGTAAACGCTATTTTAAATATGAATCAGCTAGTCGTGTTCGCTTAGAGTAAGCGAAAACGTAGAGGAAGAGGTACAAATAAGGAATACTATTTTGTTTTCGGTTGCTATTACAAAGGTTACTAGGAAAAGGCTAATGAACTACATAATGTATAGGCACAAAAAGATTTTAAAGAGTCTATGTGATATAAATTGCTTATCATCACTGAAAATGTAGAAATACATAAATTTTTTTAAAGAAACTGCATTTCCACTGTTTTGATAAGTGGGGTACAAATATGGAAGAATATAATTTATTAAACGATAAAGCACAACTTTTTATATGAAACTAAGAACAAAAATATAACAAAATAAATAAACACTTAAATATATCTTTGAATCTCTTAATTTTTCAGTGCAATCACCATGTGTCCACAACTTCTATATTTAACACAAGAACTTGATATTTTCCGTGTGTAACATTTCCTCCGATACACCGCCACTAAAACAGAATTATAATGTATTTATGTAAGTCCAATCATCATATTTTTGCATTGTGATTAATATTTATATATTATATATCATGAGCTTTAACTTCAATGGAAGAATTATACAAAAGAAAAAGTCTTTGTCCTTTTGGAAAACCATAAAAGGATCATAAAACTACACGAAGAAAAGGGACAAGTGTGAAGCCCCTTTCTTTTTTAAAAAGACTGCCATTGCAAGGTTAATAAACATGAAAGGACTTTTAAATCCATTTGAGACTTTGACTCCAACAGGCGTTGTACTGTTAGCTTTTATACTAGCCAATGCCAACAAAATGTTTTAAACTTTCAGAAAATAGCGAAAGGCATGTGGGGCAGCTGAATTTAAACCAGCCAATGGAAAGTGTATGTTGGAACATTTAAAGATAGGCGCGTACCTGTGAGACCCCGTATCAGTTCGACTCCGTTAAGTAGTTCGCAGAAACAGTTCCTCAGTTCTCGGTATGCATTACACAGTTTTGAAGTTTTGCACGCGACAACCAAGTTTGTACCGGCGTAGCCATGTCTATCGTATGCAAAACACCAGAGGACGGGAAAGAGTTTTGTTTTTTTTTGTTTTTTTAACCTGGTTTGGGACCTTATGGAAATGTTCTGTGATTATTTGGGCATTTTAAAAAGCACATAAAGAATTTCAACACATCCAAATTAATATATATATATATATATATATATATATATATATATATATATATAAATTAAATGGCCTGTTCACCTCACAAAAAATATCTATTGAGAATCTTGTTATACATTTACTTCTTTTCAATCAGTCAAAAACTTTCTCCTCAGCCCATTCACTTAAGCTCTTTAAATAGCGGAACTTTCATTAGTGAAAGGAACGTACGGTTACCTTGCGCATACGAATACTAGGAAATAGAGAAGATGAAGGAAGTACTGTAGCTTTGAATAGTCCTGGCGAATGGCCGTGTATCAACCCGCGCAAGACAATTATAGGAAATTTGTGGTGGGGATAACTTCTAAGCTGCACAAATGTAACAAACAATTGCAAGCGATAAAGAGAGCGGTGCAGCTGTGCAATAAACCGTTCCTACAATGTGTTCAGTACAGAAGAGAGACACTAACCCGATTCCCTTTTAAACGCGTAAATAGAACATGAACTCGACCAGAAACCACTGTGCATCTTTTGATCATTCGCCAGGACTATTCAAAACTACTTTACTTTGTCTTGATCAAAATTTACATGTCCTAAAGGTGAATGTTCAGTTGTAACTGGTAAGAGTCCTTCCAAAATAGCTTGCTCTAATCATTTAAGTGAAGTAGTAAGTTCCTTTTTCCATGATTAAAAATGTTCTCTCTGATAAGTGACCGACTATGACAGTTGATACCTTGAAAAAACATCTTGTTGCTTGTAACCAAGAAAAGCAAGTTTAAGTACTTTATTTATGTGATAAAGAAATTTGTAAGTATCTTAAATATATATTTTCATTAGTAACGAGTGATATTCCTCTCTGGTTTCACTTTTAATTAATGCTTATTTTAATTATATTACTGTTTATTTTCAGTATTTTTGTCTGCCTATTTTAACCAAAATAAATGTCTGAACTCCCGGGCTATGCTTATATCATAGGTTAGTGGTTGTTGTAATCACTTCTTTGTACACATTATCAGTTTATGCTTTCGGTAAAAATATTATTATTCAAATAAAAATACTAAGTTAATGAGCGGCGACTCCACCTCCCTTTTTACGGTTGTAGCGGCTGCACTTTACCAATAGGCCGCGCTCAGGCAGCCCGTAACCCAAATAATGAATGTCATTGTAGATACTTTGTAATTATGAGACCTGATTCGAATGCTTGGCTGATAAAAAAACGTCCATAGACGATATGCCATTGATTTCAACCTCTAACACATTGTTGGTTCAATCTAAATGTCAAGTAATGCACATAGGTCTGCTTTCTCGTTAAAACCAGCCATTTCATTTAGCACCATCGCCTTGGGGCAGTGGCAATGCCCACACTCCCCCACCAACTTGAGCAAATGTTCACTTACAAGAATGAGGCTGGAGTCAAATAAATTGCTTTCATGATGACAGGAAGTTGAAAGGTCAAAGAGCAAAGTCGCTGAACCGTTTTCACACAAATTCATAGTTCAACAATGGGGGCGTAAATTCCATTACTCTCTGATTCTGTCAAGTTTACAAGAAACTCACGGCTATTCAGATGAAATTTTTAGCAGCTGATCCTTTTGCACTCCGGAAGAGCTCAAAACAAAGCTCCGGCGCTACTTTTTGTTTTAAAACAGCGAAAACAAAAACACCTAGGTAGGAAGTAAGTAGCGGCTCAGGATACGTAACAATAAAATTCCGCATATATGAAAGGTTAGAAAGATAACACCAGCCTTGTCTGTCATTCTCATTTCGGTCAAGGTTTCACAGTGTGTGGTTGCGTCCTGCTGTGAAAACTTACCAAAATACAGCATAAATCATTGTAGAATATATAAAAAAAAAAGGAGAACTACTCAAAAACCACCCAATCAATTTTCTTTTTTGTGCAATTTCTTTTACAACCAAAATACGCGTCTCGACAACAAAGATACAACCATTATTATTATTATTATTATTATTATTATTATTATTATTATTATTATTATTATTATACAAATAGAGGGGAAAAATACCATATTGATTCTGTGAAAGCACGCTTCTTCGGGGTATTGAAAATAGCTTATGATAAATTTATAAGAGAAAGAAAAAATCTAACCTAACCTACACAAAATATGAGTCGTCTGTCTTAAGGAAAAAATCACTAACTTTCTTATAATTCAAAGAAAAATCATTATGAAAGTTTCATTTCCAATAAAACATTCAGGTTTACTACAAAATGTATTGAAGTTATTATAGAGACTGTCTTATCAATGTCTATTTTTTAAACACGTTGTGACAAAATATTTAACCAAACTTTAAAGTAAAAGTCATTAGATTCTATAGTCTTGAGTCACCTTTCAGCGAGGGTTGTTATCCCGCCACAGTTTCTGGATTTTGATGCCAAGAATTCGGTGATACCCACAACCACGGCTTCAATATTTTCGAAATATTTTTCACATGGGAAATTACCATGGATCTATGCTGAATGAGGAAGCACTTCGATTTCCTCCAAATTCTGTATTTTTTTCTTAATTATTCGAGCAGGATAGGGTCTCGCATTATCCTGCTGCAAGATTAACTAATGTTGTGTATATCTGTCTCAAAACTTCATGAACTCGTTCCAGTTATTGAGAATAAAGATTTGCATCGATTGTACGTCCATTTGAAAAAACTTCTAGTAAATGACACCTTCAAAATTCCATACACGTAACATTTGGGACTGAACGATTTTGTTTAGCGAGGACTTTGGCAGTCTAAAGGCGATCGAGCACTGTTTGGAGGTTTCAGGGTACTTTTCATCACAATTCTCCCGATAAAAACTGACGACAGATATCCACTCTGCGTTGGGCCTGTTCAGGTGTCAATTCATAAGTTAACAGATCTACAGCTTCTGAAGTGCCTTTAGGTGACGATGTATGTTATCTTTTGATGTACCAAGTTCTTCTCACAACCTACCAATACTTTTTGTTGGTTTTCTTCCAAAACGCTGGTGTATTGTCAATATTCACATTATACTTCTCCCAGGACGTGGTAAATCTTTATTGTTTTCTTTTTCACTGGAACTGTCGTTATACTACACGCTCACTGATGACCTGCTTCTTTCACTTCATTTTTGGACTCGCGGGAGCAGTTTTATGGTCTTGTTTCCAGCAGTGCTTTAGAAGGACTCTAATCTCTAAACTTTGTTACTTCCATTTTATGCTTGTGTATTAACAACTGACGACTCAATACACGCCATAATAACTATGGCAACATTGCCAAACAAATTAAAATCTTACAAAACACTAAAACTTATGGGTAAACCCAATGTATAACTTTCAGGCTGTCTAAATAACACATAATACTGAATGGAGAATTTTGTCAATATTAGTAAAACATCCTTTTCACAAATAGCTATGATTTAATGACGTTCACGAACAATTTTTATATTTTACATTTATACAGAACATACAATGAATGAAAGCTACAAAAAATGTTTTAGAAAATATAATAAAATGGCTTATGAGCGCAAAAGTAGAAACATTGAACATTTGTGTGGAATTTCAGCTATTAAACAAACGTTGCTTCTCCTGTCAACCGATCGAGAAACTGATTGAATTCTCTTCTATATCTATATCGTTAACAGAATAATGGAAAAATTGTGTGTCAGGTATAAGACCAGTGGACAACAGATGCCACAGAAAGAAATGCTGGGGCTTCATTGTGTCGCATCTCGCTCTATTTGATTATGTCTTTTCGCTCACAAATAGAACTCGCTGTGAGATAAAAAAAAAATGGCAACGAGGAAATCCAGGCAGCTGTCACAAGTAATAACGAAGTATTCCCACATAATGGTTTCGCGATGCTATAATGAAGGTAACGGTGCATTGACGTTGGTGGGAGTATATTGAGAGTTCCCGGTGCTTTGAATCATGTTGTATTGTAGATCATTCCCGAACACCCCTCGTAGTTCAACCAAAATAGTGCGTGAACACTCACAACACGTGCTTATTGGTGTTCTAAAAATCAAAGTTATATGTATGAAATTCCTATTTAGGATATGAAAATTAGAGTTTGGCGTGCGTTAAGCTCAACAAACAATCGATTGGCTTTTTTTTTTTTTTTTTTTTTTTTTTTTTACGAGCAGACAATAAATGGAGGTAGATACCGAGATGACATTTCTGACCCCATTTTTTGATCAGCTGACGGAAAAAAAGAAATGAAATGAGTGGTTTCAACAAGATTCCGCCACTGCTCATTCAGCAGAGCAGTCTGTAAGTAAGTACAAAGCGTACAAAATAAATCCTCTCTCATTGGAAGAGCTCAAGGAAAACATACGAAATGAAATTAGAAACATTACAGTACAGAGCTAAATCGTGTGAATCGGAATGTGTTTACCCGGTGCAATGCCTGACATCAAAGTTCAAGCGCGGCCGGCTGTAGCACGTTCAATTACCTAGATGCAAAACCCCCAGATAGTAGTAAGGACATTTTTTTTTTTTTGTTTTATTTACAGACGCTCTTTAACATCTCAGGTCATCAGCGTCCCATTCAATTCAGAGCGTGAAACGGCCGACAAATTTTGCTCAGAGGTCTCTTCTTTCAGGATTGAGGTTCTTTATCCTACCGTAAATGTACGACACGGGACCCATGGCTTGAGTTCCCTTCCAAAGCAAGCCACACTTTGGATTTTTACGCCCGAAAAAATCCATCGATCGTCGCCGGGCTTGAACCCGCGATCTTGGGTTTAGAAGGCAAGTATGGTTACCACTACACCGCCAGGACCGACAGTAAGGACATGTTTTAGAAGTGTTGTATATATAAAATATTCTAAAATATATATTTATTTAACTGTAACACTATAAAGTATTCAACTAGTTCCGAACATTATATTATGTAAATAATAGCTCATCATATTTTCTCTCTTCTGAAAATCGAATATAAACACTATGCACTTAAAATCAAACCAATAAAATATACAATGATGGACAAGTTTATTGCACCATCTCCATTCGCATTCATAATTACGACTTTGACAACGATCATGTAAATCTTAGATATACATTGTTGTTGTGCTCTATTTTTGGACTTCCAATACATTTTTACTAACAATACTACAATATTTGCTGTCAGAAATACAATGCAGACTGGTTTATAGTGGAGACTAGATTGGCAAAGGAACAGAATTAATACTGCGTTAGAAAAGTGCTATTGTTGCTTGTTCCTCCGTTGATCAAGCAACAAGAGACATAGCCAGTGCAATCAGTCTATCATTTCCAGAGTATCAAAGAAATACCAGAAGGGGAATGTTGACCGGGTGAAAGGAAGAGGCAGGAAAAGGACACCTATTCCAAAATAGGACAGGACACTATCTCAGCCATCATTATCTACCATTCTCAAAATTGAAGCGACATTGTAAAGACATGTATGGTGTCTCAGTGACCAGTAGAACTATCAGAAATAAACTCCTTGAGGCAGGACTTCCTGCCCGTCGACCATAAAGAAACATGTGCTGACTAAAACCTTGAGACAGAAGCGACTACAGAGGACAAAAGAGCATGCAACGTGGACAGTAAACATGGGGGAATAGAGTAGTTTTTTTTTCTTCAGATGAGTCTAAATTTAACCAGCATGATGGTGAAGAATTGTTGTTTTCGTGCACAACATTAACAAAGCAGCACCCACAAGGTCAGATGATCTGGGGTGCATTTCTTGTCATGGCACAGGTCGTATGGACTTCGTAAGTGACTGTGTTAATGTCGACATCTACATAGACATTCCTTAAAACAAATTGATGTCCATAGGACGAGACCATTTTGGTGATCCTTCAAGCTGCATTTTTCAAGATGACTCTATTCCGTATCACATGACTTTGATCATAATTAATTTTATCAATATTTGTATTAAATTGGAATATAGACAGTTTTGATGCAATGGTCAACAATTCAAACATTTCAGGTAAAACAAAATCCGAGAGAATGTTCTAGATTGGCCTAGAAATATCTCGGATCTGAATCCGAATGAGAACTGCTGGAAGGTTATGGAGAATGCTATTGCAAGAAACGAGACACACAATAAAAGAAAACCCCAGGAGACAATTGTGTGCATGTGGATTCATGAACTGACCCAGGAATACATTAACAAATTGATTTTCTCAATGCCCAAATGATGCCAGCAGTGATCCAAGCACGCGGTGGAAAACAGTGCAGTCGATTATGCCGCTGGGTTATACAAATTTTAAATTTATACTAATTAATATACTATACAGGACATTAATGAACTACACCGAAATAATTTCACTGAGTGTGGAGGTGTCTTAGACAAGTATTTTGGGATAGTATACATATGGCCTGTCTGTTCAAATTTCGAAGTTATGGCTTTAAGTTTCTAAAGCGACAGCACGCTGCTGCCCTCGAAAGCATAACACGCGATAACGAATGCAGGTTTCCGAACTTATCTCGGAACTCTGGCGTCTTGGTTATTACATTAGCTTTCGAGTAAGCGGTAGTCATTTTTTTTTTCGAGTTCGATTTCTCGTTTATCACTCCCACCCTCCGACTGGAGCCTAATAATGCAACTATAGCATATTTTAAGTTGGCGTTTCACTTTATATGCTTAAATATTAACATATAAATGCATATAATTACAATCTTTGTAGTTACTGTTGCACTTACTAATCAATATCGTGTCCTGAGTTATGTGTTAGCTATATTAATTTTTAAACATCATGTTAGTAGTAACTTATTAGCCAGTGTATGATGGTAATACATTCATTGTCGAGAAAGAGAATAAAACTTTAAATCGTTAAGTAAATTTCGCTCATAATTCTTCACTATGCGTATCGCAGCACTGATATTAAATAGTTAAATAAAAAATAAGTTAACGGCACGACAAAAATTGAACCTGCGGTCTGCGGAACATCAGTTTTTGCGTTATGCAGTAGTCCTGGTGGTGTAGTGGTAACCATACTTGCCTTCTAAACCCAAGATCGCGGGTTCAAACCCTCCCAGGATCGATGGATATTTTCGGGTGTAAAAATCCTAAGCATGGCTTCCTTCGGAAGGGAAGTAAAGCCGTGGGTCCCGTGTCGTACATTTACGGCACGATAAAGAACCTCAAGCCTGAAAGAAGAGGTCTATGAGCAAACTTTGTCGGCCGTTTCACGCTCTGAGTTGAATGGGATGCTGATGACCTGAGAGGTTAAAGAGCGTACATAAATAAATCAATCAACCAAATAAATAAATAAATCTGCAATCTCTAAAAATATTTGGGTGTAATTCATTAACACTCTGTATATTACTAATGCGTGTTTTAACTGGATTATATATTGAATATTTTAAAATAATAATTTACCAAATTTATTCACAATCTAGTCTACTTCTTTATGCGAGTATTTTGTTTTATTTTTAATAAATTTGTACACTAAATAAAAATAAAATGCATATAAATAATATCTTAAAATATTTATGGAAGAATATAGCGGAAATAAAACAACCAATCAAAATAATTCAAAATTTCGAATGAAAAAATTAAAGGAGTTAACAGTGTTGCAATAAATTTTTTCCACCAGTATATAAAAATTGTCTTCCAACTCTAAATTGAGCTTTACAAGTAGTAAAACTCTAAACACGTACTGTTCAACGTCACCTTTCACGTTTAAATCCCTTCAATACCGCGCTGACAATCTAATAGCTGTAATTTGTAACTGTCAATTTGATGGCGGAATGTTGGTAAATGTCGACTGTGGCGATTAACACGAAAAAGACTGGAGCGAGACCCTCTGGTTCTCAACAAACAGCAGCCAGTTCGATGCTAGTTAGCTGTAACAGCGCCCATGCCTTAGAGAATGTTCATTACAGAAGGTGTGATGTATAAAAGTGACGTAATATACACTGATAAAAGGGGGGGGGGAGACAACACCTAAATTTTTATTATTTTAAATTTTACGCACGATTATATGTAAATTATTATGCTTCCATTCATTTTATAACGTAAATACTTTTCCAAACATTTTGCAACCACTCATGTATTTGAATATCATTTTGAGTGCATACTTTCCTTTATTGTATGAGTATATACATGAATGCAAATTAATCACATTCCGTAACTATCTCGTTTTTACCTATAGGGTAACACACCTGCATGGTAACACAACGACACGCTTTCAACACTCGGTGACAATCTCAGAAGCAGGTGTTTCCTCCTCTTACTTGTATCACAGCTTGCAACCTTACAGGCATTCTGCAGATCAAGATGCTTAGTTTTTCTTATGGTACGGCCTCCCACGCAACGCCTCCCGAAGTTCATTGAGGCTCTCAGGAACACAATGACGACATTTTCCCCCATAATGTCGCAAACATGCTCAATGGAGGTTCAGGTCAGGGCTTCGTGCTAGATGCTGGATTTATGGCACGAAAAAGAACCTCAAGCCTGAAAGAAGAGGCCTCTGAGCAAAATTTACGGACCATTTCACGCACTGAAATGAATGGTATGTTGATGACCCGAGATGTTAAAGAGTGTCCGTAAATAAACCAAATCAACAGCATTGTGATGCCAAACTAGAACTGAATCCCCACCTCACAAGTACTGTGTACAACGTGGACGTCATGAAGTGGAAATCATTGTCAACATACGAAGCACACGTGATAACTAGCTGCTGAAGAATTTCCTCAATGTACCGGTTCCGTTCACCACAAATAATTCTGTCTTGGCTTCCACACTGATACCGGAACCTCCCCTGAAAGTCATTCTCTGAGAAGGTGCAAGGGGCATACTTTTCTCCAGTCCTCCCAGTCATCAGACGATCTTAGGCTGAATTTCGACTCGTCCGTAAATAGGACAGCTTTCAATTGCTCCTCCAGATGTTGACGAGCAAGGACAAGACACGCTTGCCGATGTTTCTGGATAAGCAAGGGACCTCTGGCTGATCTTCTAGAAGTGAGCTGTGTTTCTTCAAATCTCCTTCTCACTGATCTCACGTTGACAATGACTCCTGATGCCCTTTGCAAGCGATTTTGAGCTTCTACGACTGTTGTGTAAACTTGCAGCCGTAGAAATTGATCATCTTTGGCAGATATCAACCTTCTGTGACCGGATCCTGGTCTTCTGCAGCAGATACCAAGATCCCTGAACCTTCGGCATGTCCTTTGCATAGCAGAGATAGAATTGTAACACCTGGACAACATAACGCATGCCCCGTCTGTCTTCCAAAAGAGCAACTGCTTTAGCAGCCTTCTCTCGACTTTAATGACATCTTTACCTCATAAAAGTATGTGTTAATCTGATTGAAATATCCCAACAATAGAACAAAACTGATTTAACTACAGTACAAAAACAACAGTGTCATTAACATTTCAATTGGTCCAAGTGTAAAAATGGATTAAATTGCATTTATGTTCATGCTCATATAATAAAGGAAATGTAGACACAAAGTGATATCAAGAGTACATAAGAGTGATTGAAAATAGTTGGAAAAGTATTTAATGTTCAAAAAATGAATGGAATTATAATGATCCACATACAAGGCGTAAAATAAAAAAAAAAAAAAAAAGTTAAGAGCCCTCCCCCTCTCTCTCCCTCAGTGTATAATGGAAATAGTACAGTGTATCATAAAATTGAATCTCTTATATTATTATTTTATGCTTTAGATTGAATGAATTAGATATGTTTTTATTTCCGTTGACGCAGATTATGCTTTGATAACATGGAGTCTTTCGCCGATTCTCAACTTTTCCGAGCTCTATTATCTTAACAACTACGTCTGCATTTTAAAAGGCAGGCATGTAAATAACAGTAAACGCCATTATTTAAAATAAAATCTATTTTAACATAATTGCTAGAGCCAAGAGTGAATACGTGTTAAGAATGTTTGTCAACCTGTCTAGAATGAAAGCGTGCAATGGCTTTCAATTCGATGTACTGCATAAACGCGGCGTGAATATTAAAGAGTATGCTGTAATACGTGTAAAAGATACGGAGTATTTGCTAGCTTCTTACAGTTTCACACGGCCACGTGTTTATAACGAGATACATTCTGAGAACGAATGGAATTTGGCTAATGATTGGGCGAGGCAGACATGTGTTCTTGCTCCCATGGCGCTAACTAATGTGAGAAAGGTTTATACAAAGATTTCGCTGTCTCAATTTTATTGAACAAGGAGTGTATAAATGTACCCGTATGGGCACTTGGCAACGCTGTTCCCCTCTCCATATTTCGAGGAAGACGCGTTTGAAAGGCTTCCTTGTTCAAGAAGGATTCTCGCAGGAGCTTCCTCAGCATTGCGGCCAAAACCAGAATTAGGCCCAGCTTAATCTTCCCGTTCCGTAGCATTTCCCTCAAAGGCCGCCTTAGAAACGCGTTATGGGTCTGCGAACAATCTCTCTGCCGTATCACACTACACTTCAAAAGCAGCCAGTAAACGGATCAAGGGAAGTCCCTATACAGTTTCCCATTTCTGCTAGTGGTATTTCTGCAAAGTTGCTCATACTGCTCTTGTCTCGTTTGATATGTTGATTGCCAACAATCAAGGTTGCGGTGAACGGATATGACGTTTACTGCACTATATGAGCTACCATCCTATGTTACTGTATTGCACATTCACTTCAAAACAATATTGTTGTTAATATAGAAGCTAACTTCAATTATTTCCTTTTGTTACCTCACTATCAAACTGTTATGATCCCCCCTCCCTTTTCTGGTGTGTTATATCGGTTTTTTTTTTTTTTTTGTTTTTGTTTTTATGACCAGTGTTGCCAACCCCGAAGATAAAGTTATCGGATTTTGCTTTTAAAATAACCTTAATTAATTATCTTATATTGGAATTAAGAGGTCTTGGGGCACTCTGTTATCTTTGTTTTTTCCTTTAAATAGTTTTACATAATTTCCATTGCAGTTTCACTATGGCATTGCAGCGTCTTTAATTAATTAGAACAGAAGTTAAAAAGTGATGTTCCCAAATTTTAAGAACAAAGTTTCTATACAATATATGTTTATATTTCAGTATTTAGGAGATGAATGTAATTCCTTTCATTGCATCCATTGTTTTGTAGGTAAAAGTAACTCGTGTTCCTCAAGAAATAAGAGAAGATATTTTAAAATTCTGATAATGTTCCCAGAACTACTTTTCTATCATACAGTCTAAATGATTGATTTTTTTTTTGATTGGTTTATTTATGGACGCTCTTTAACAGCTCAGGTCATCAGCATCCCATTCAACTCAGGGCGTGAAACGGCCGACAAATTTTGCTCAGAGGCCTCTCTTTCAGGCTTGAGTTTTTCGTGCCGGAAAAACGGGACGACACGGGACTTACGGCTTTACTTCCCTTCCGAAGGAAGCCATACTTAGGATTTTTACGCCCCGATCGACTTATATTTGCTTAAATTTGTTAGAGAATAGTTAATGTATTTATTTGTAAATGTGTTTCTTTGTATTTCATGTTTAGAAAACAATACTTGTAATATTTAGGCACATTTATTAACGAGAAATGAATAATGTAATGCCGAATTTAAAAAAAATTGATAATATGCAGTACATAAAGGATTGATCCAACATATACGGCGGCCATATTTGTTTTGCATTAAATTCATATATTGTACATGATCTTGGCTTAGATAAGAGAAAGTGGTAATGCGGACTTTATGGTATTTTATTAGTCTGTGAACTCCATGCGTACTGAAACCGCTATTCTGGCGGCAAAATCAGCTAATACGGAAGTTCATTGTAAGCTTATAGCGGATGTTAACAGAATCATGCAGCGGTAATAATGCTTGGCCAAGTTCAATTGCGAAGTAATTACGCTTATTAAATTAATGTACTGGACTATTTATATGTTTTTCCTTTTTTGTTTATAAGCGTAAAGAAAGTATTTTATTTCAATATAAAAGTTTTGGTTTAAATGTAAATACGAAACAAATGTAACACACGCATACATAAACACAAAATATTGAAAATAACAGAAGAGTTTACAGCGTTTCTGTATGGCGGAAAATTCAACAATCAAGAGCAATAATGGGTTGGAACCGCGAAATAATACCGGGCTTCTAGGATATGTCCTCAGCGATAGTATGGGGTTTTGCGTTTCGACCAAGGCGGGCTACCTCGCGAAAAGGCGAGACAGCTGACTTCAGAGAAACTTATTTTCGTGTGTAAATATTATAAATACGAATCAGATCGTAGAGTTTGTGAGGAGCAATTGCTTCCCTCCAGAACTGCAATTTTTGTGAATAAAGTTGGTACTACTGGTTCAGTACAAAACAAAAAAACATACACTTTTAACAGCCGACAAATGAAACAGAATTACTGCAACTCTTGAACGTTAACCAACAAAATCACTGCTGAAATTAGCACAAGTTGGGGTCTCAATGTCTTATTCATGTATTGCAACAAAAGTGCTAAAGTTCAAACTTTACAATCTCCATTGTCTACGACAACACGTGTGCGCTATTGTGAGCGGTTTCTTACATCATTGACTGAAGGGTTAATCGATCTACAGCTTGTGTTCTTTTCAGACTAGGCTTGGTTCAGCCAAAATTCAGAACGCTCTCTTACTGGTGTTCTGAAAATACAAATTGTATACAAGAAGCCCCTCTTTATGATACGACAATTGGAGTTTGGCGTGTGATTAGCGCAAGACGTATAATCTGTTCGATTTTTTACAAGTAGACAGTAGAGAGAGATACCGAAATAATATTCTGACCCCAGTTTTTGATCAGCTGATGGAAGAACAGAAACCATATGGGTGTTTTTAACAAGATACGCCACTGCTCATGCAGCAGAGGAGTCCATGGGTAAAATTTGGGAAGTTTTTGAAGATAGGGGATTAACGCTGGTGCATGATCTTCTCGTTCCCCACATCTAACAGTCTGTCAATTTTTAATTGTGGGGTAGTCTGATGGACAAAGTTTACAACACCTCACACACTGGAAAATTTTTTGGGAAAACTACGAAATTAAATCAGAAACATTACAGTGGTCGAACTTAATCGTGTCAATCGGAATGTTTTTACCCAATGCCATGTCTGTTTAGGGAGGGTGGCACTTGCACCATTTGTTATAAGGTAAGATTTCATACATAGTTTTAAGAAGTGAAGTCAGAGTACAGGCGCGGCCGGATGTGGCATGTCCAGCTATCGAGATGCAAAGCCCTATGCAGGCGGTAAGGACATATTCTGGAAACTCTGTGTTTAAATATAATGTTAGGACGGACAGATAGCAGTAGCAGTAGTAGTAAATAAAAACAACTGTGTGCCATCTGGCGGCGGAAATAATATGCCTCAGGAGGTAACAAGTATTTATTTCCGTTAGGTTGACAATCCTTTTTCTAGTAACCTGCAAGATACTGACAAAGCTACTTCGGCCCCTATACAAGCATTACAGTCGATTTTTTGTTGTACTATTTATTGATATTGGCGGATATGGTTTCCTTCCCAACATCTCTATCCAGTAGCATAATTAATATGCCGATTATAACCTTCAAAGCACACTATTTCTGAACGCACTTCCGGTGTAAGGTTCCCTGCGCCTGCTATATATAAATTCCATTTTGCGCTGTAACCAGGCAGCCAGTTTCCCTTCACAATGGATGTTACAAGACGAAAGCTACAACGTACGATCCATCAAATACAAAGTGCCCAGGGTCATAGTTATGGATGAAATAATAAATTCTATTAAAACTGGCTTCTCGCCCGACCACCGCCAGCTAAATAATTCACAGCTGCGGGCGGAAGCCCAGGAAATGACTTCAGTAAACGATTTTCACGTTTTACTGTCAAACGAGAAGGGGTTGGAAATTGCCAACGCCTGACGAGCTCCTCGTCACTAACTTGGCTTTCTCCACCAATCGCGGCTGCTTTTAATCACAAACGACAAGATATGTCTGATGTTTGTGGAAAGTGAGATATTTTTACCGTACATCTGCTTAGCACGGGAAATTCATATGCCCCGTTTAAGTGACTTCGCTGTCAATAGAGCTAATACGTGTATTAAGATATGCGGATTCTATCGCTGTAATTTATAACAGAAATGTTCGGAGATTTCTTGGATATACCGCCACAACGCCCTCCTTGTCCATCGATCTATTTCATCTTCCAATAAAAAATTAATACATTTACAATGTTGAAATTAACTTTCAAAACCACATTACTTTATTGATTAAAGTTTTTAAATAATGGAAATGATATTAAGGTCGTAAATTACATTCCAAATAATAGAAAGCGGTGTATAAGCGAAGGAATATTTCATACCAAGGGTCGTTACAAACAAGAGCATAATGCTGCTGCCGCAGCTAGAAGAATATGTGAAGTGTGAGGAGGTGTTGTTAGTGAGGTGTAGCACAACGATAGATGGAGAAGAAAACACTTAAGATTTGCCACGTCCTGAAAGACCTAAGGTATAAAATATTGAGAATACATGCAGAGATTTGGAAGAAAATCCGGTAAAATTATACTCGTAGGTTGTGAGAAGAACTTAACATTAAGACACTCAAGAAAATAAAGAAGCTGTAGATCTGTACCTCATGTTGACACCTGAATGGGTCCAAAACAGAGTGAATATCTGAGGTCAGTTTATCGCAAATCGCATTGATGATGATGCTCTGTCAGTGTGCCATCATTGTTTACAAAGTAATTTTGTGTGTCTGAAGGAATTTTCACAATAAGATTGTTCCAAACAGGATTCTAGTCTATGCAAATCTTTATTCTCAAAAACTAAAATGAGCTCATATAGTTTTCTACACAGTTAATCGAAATAGATTTCTCTTGCAGAAGGACAATGCGAGACCCCATACCGCTCGAACCATGACACACACACACACACAGGAATTGAAAAGGATCGAACTGCTACCACACGCATCACATACCCCTGACCTTGCGCCATCAGATTACCATCTATTTCGATCCCTGGCCCATTTTCTTGTGAAGAAATTCGTGGTGGGTATCTCCAAATTCTTGGCATCAAATTCAGAAACTGGTACTGTCGCGGAAATGTAACTCAAGACTATGGAAGCTGATGGCGTTTATTTGTAGAAGTTTAATTTCTTGTCAGAACACATTTTAAACTTATGCTTAAAAACCGACTTTACTTATAAGACAAGTATATTTTTCACTACTGAGCGGGAGGTCTGGAGTTCGAATGCCGCCAGGATCATCTTCCCTGACTGAGATTTGTTCCAGGCTTTCCTCGGTCCTCGTAAATAGTAAATGCCTGAGAGATATCCTAAACTTAGGCCTTCCTTAAAAAACAAAATCCTTTCCCAATTTATTATTCCATTTAATATATAATCAGTGTTACCGCTGTGTTGTTTCAAGAGTTAAAACGGGCGTTAAATACTAATAAAAAATACCGAATTACGTTTAATGAATAAAGTCAATTTGCAATGTAAACATTTTTTATCTTTTTGAAGGCCTCTATTCCAAATACAGATTATAGCCCTCTCTTGTTTGCAATATCGGCAGGTTTCCGCCGATTTAGTGCAAAATGAAATGTTTCTTATTGCGAAAAAGTTAAAATAAATACCTGTAATGTTGCACTATATGGGAGAAATGCCGGGTATGGAACAAAAAATATGAAAGGGAGAGGGATTACAGAACCTAAGCCTACAGTTTCCTTCTGCCCGGAACTCTCTGATACACCAGTTGGTTTATGTATAGTAGATTCATGTTAATCTTACGAAAAATTAGAACTGAGCTCAGGTATTTTAAAAGTTAATATACTTTTTTTCTTATACATTAAAGACAAAATTTTTGTGAAAAATGGCGCCTATATGTCTGAGAGATTTCCTACAAAAATTCACAAAATTACCGTATTTATTAAATTTTTCACAAAGGTTACAAAGTGCTTAGAACATAAAGTTGAATTCTTATTCTAAAACACAACTTTTAATGCAATTATATTTAAAACATTGTAATTAATTCAAAAGATTAAATAAAATCTGCTTTATTAATATATGAACAACTTCTCCACAAAAGCAATTAAAAATAGCAAATATGACAAAGTAGCAAGTTATTAAAATAAAATAAATATAATTTTCGAAGTTCCAGATATTTATCACTAGAGAGCGAAACAATACAAAATTACAGAATATTAATAATGGTATAATGTTTGTTGAAACACATAAATGCATATATACAATTTTAAATCTCCTTGGTATCCGATTTCACATGGAGTAACTTGTATTTGGTATCATTTAAAAATTCAACGTCACGAAATTATATGTACTTAAGCTTTTAAAGCTGCCTGTATTTCTCTATATACATGCTATACTTACATTTATACACAAAAGTCTGTGCCATGATAGCTGATCCCCAGATGAGCAGATGAAACGAACCACCTTAGTCGCTCACTCAAGGAGGTTGTGACGGTCTCGAAAGGACATCACACCCAGGTTGAGTGAGTAACCAAAATGGCCACTTTCTCCGATTTCGTCTTCTTCCATCTCTTCAAAAGCGTTTTGGAATGGCGAATAAGAAATACGCCAGGAAGAGGGAAGAAATGAGGAAGCATAAACAAAAGACATACGAGGATCATTCAAAAAGTTTTGCAAGCGCCACCGTAAAGTCCAAGCTAAGAAATGAATTCGAAAACTTATCTTACAATCCTTGAAAGTACTCTCCATCTCTTACCACACACACAGTTGTAGACGGTGCAACCACTAGCCAAAAGCAATTCGGTGCTCGGACTGAGATATTGTCAACAGAGTTGAATTTATAGCTTGAGCAAGGTCCTGCACTCGTTTAAAATGTTTTTCAGCAAGCAAAATTTCACTCGAGGAAACAATCAGAAGTCGCACGGTGCAAGGTCAGGGCTGTAGGGTGGATGATCAAGCAACTGGACTTTGGCGACTCCCAGTTTCCTCAAATTTGTAGTTCTGTGAGGAGACGCATTGCGGTGCAAAAGCAACAGTCTTGAGTTTCATGTATTTGGACGCCTCAGCTTCAGCTCTTCAAATAAAGGATCCAAAATATAAGTGCCATAGTATTCCCCATTCATTGTCATTCCTTCTGGCATACAGTCAACCACCAATGATCCTTCATAGGTAAAGAAAACGTTGAACAAATCACTTCAGAGAGCGAAAATTCTCTCGAGGATAAACTGGTCTTGGGGTCATTCTCATTTACCCACACGCATTTCCGAGCTTTATTTGGGGTGGTATAGAAATAAAACCAACTTTCATCACCAGTCCATATATCTGTCAAACGTTTAGGAAACATGCTCAGCAGTTTCTTTGCACATTCCATTCTCCTCTTCTTCTCTTCATTGGTTACAGAATGTGGAATCCATTTTGCACAGATTTTTCGTAGCTTCAAATATTCATGGCATATACTGACAATGTTGCCATTGATACCCACTTCCATACTTAACATTTAACAGCAATATGTGCATTTTCCATTACAAAGTTCCTCACTCTTTCATTTGTTCTCTCATTCACAGCTTCCCGAGGTCGAACAGAGCGAGGGTTCCTTTTCTAAGTCTCTCGCCCTTTTTCTTGTTCTTGTTCTTGTTGTTGTTTCTTCTTCTTCTTCTTCTTCTTCTTCTTCTTCTGTACCAGCTATTGACCCAGAACTGAACTCAACAGACTATACGACAATGACTATGCAAGTTTAAACTTGCACTTGTGAATTTGTTCATAGTTTAAGGACCATTATTGCTAGCTGCGTTGTTTCATTTTGCAGACACCGTTGTCTAACAATAAATAGGCTGGTTGCAAACTTTTTGAATGCCCCTCGTAAAACACAGGCAGGTGCAAGGTGAGTGTTTTTACTGTGGTATTTACACTCCTGTTGTGCTGGAAGTTGGTTCTCTTCCAATAAGCGCGTTCTTCTAACCCAAGCCTGAAAAACAAAGATATTGGAACATCTGAAAACTTAAGTTTGGCCAGTTGACAAGTTCTGTGACGCGGCAGCCGTTTAAGAAGCCAGGCATCTAGCCGGATTGACTTATGGAATTGATGGTATGACAAATGATCTGATATTTATAGAGGGGGCTTTCCCTACCGAAGTCAAGCAGACACGGGTGTTGGGTGTTCTAAAAATAACGGCCAACGGACCACTCCCCCATCAATCTTGCTGCGACGCTTGGCCTCCTCTGGATTCGTCCCTTTCAAGTGTTTACACTCAAAACTTTCCATGAAGTCCTGACCTCTTTCAATCCATCTCCAGCCGAATTGCGACATCGATCTTCGAACTGTTATGACTGAACTGCAGTCTAATGGGTCTGCGTGTTTGCTGGCCTTCACCACCAACTTCTATTTATCAGCTCTACTTTTCCTCTCACTTTAAGACGATCTGAATTCGATCCCATACCAGGGCGGAGTAAGTTTTCTTATTCCATCCATAGTTTCCTCATCACAAACATCTTCGATATGTTTAGGTTTTCATATTTTTGTTCTACTCAGCTCTAGAAACTACTTATATTTCGATATACCAAATATATATTAATCTATGATAAACTCCTCCTTTGCAGCTAATGCCAGTGGCAAAGCTTGGCTTTTCGCATAGCGTAGACCTGTTCATTTTTACTGAATAATTGAAATATTTGAACCAGTTCGCTTAGGGAGAAATGATGCGGGGTGCGTCGGTCCTGGTGCTCTAATCACACTTGCCTCGCAGACCTCGCGGATTCCATTCCGGCGTGAGTCGATGGATTTTTTTTTGGGGGGGGGGAGATGTAAAAATCCTAAGTAGGGCTCCCTTCGGAACGGAAGTAAAGCCATGGAACATTTACGGCACATAAAAAGGACCACTTTTGGAAAAATACTCTGAGTAGTCGTATGGGACACTAATGAACAGAGATGTTAAAGAGCGTCCTTTAAATAAATAAATAAATAAATAAATAAATAAATAATGATAATAATAATAATAATAATAATAATAATATGCTGCGGAGTCTTTCATGGAGATTTCGTTACTGTGTAGGATAGCCTTGGTGTCAGCATATTTAATCATGTCTGCGCTCTTCTGGGGGTTTTGTAGAAGCTGCATCCCTACAGAAACACTGGAATGCAGGCTCTCAATTTAAAATATAGTAATTAGCTATTTTTGGTCTTAACACGAGAGGATTGTAAAAATTCCTATATATAAGTTCAGCAATAGATGGGTAGACCCAGAGTCAGGAAAATCACTGGCAGGCATTATCAATGGCCCTAACTTCGCTTCGAATAGTATTTGTTTTATGTTTCTTACTGCATGAGGGTTAATTGAATATATTATATTTATCAATGTCACCCAAAGATAAAAATCACATACCGCAAGATTTGGAGGAGGAGGGGGCCAAAAACCAGGGCCAATAATTCTGGGACCAACTGCACCCAGGAAAAAAAAAAAGACATTGATTATGCGAGTATTTTGCTCATAATTCTTGTACTTTTTAAATTTTTTTAAATGAAAGAATGCCAATTTAAATAAAATATTATTTTATTACACACTTTAAATTACAACAATAGAAAAAAAAAAAAAACAATTGACTGGTTGTAAAAGTCACGAAAAACGTTAAACAATGACAAGTGTTGTTTTAACTGTCAGTACATTTTTCGGTGCTTGAAAAGTTAAAAGCACGTTTTAATAACAGCCTCACCCCCTGTGACTTGAATAACTATATTCATACTCTTGGCATGCTTTCGATCAGGTTAGCTATGGCATTTCGGGGAATATGCTCCCATTCTTCAAGAAGTGCTCGCCTCAACTGTGTAAAGTTTCTGGCAGCGACAATCTTGTCTTAACACGTCGTTCTAGCGTGTCCCACACGTGTTCAAGCGGATTCGTGACGGGACTCCTTGCTGACCATGGTAAAACATGATTCCCCCTTCTTGGAGATAATCTCTGATCACTTGGGCAATACTCAGGCGTGCATTTTCGTGCATTAAAAGAAAATTATCCCCTATAAATGTGCCAAATTGTTCAACATGATTAGACAAACATTCATTTATGTCCTATCAGCTGTTAGACTTTCATTTTCTACTAAAACGAACCCAGTACGAGCATAAACCATCACTCCATCACCCCAAATGTTAACTTTTCAGAAATCCAGCATTTTGTAAATCGTTCTCTAAACTCTTTCACGTCTATTAGGTGATCGTAGATTGAAACAGGACTCGTCTATGCACAGAACACAGCTCTACTGTTAAGTTCTTCAACCCCTATGATCATTTACAAAACACAATCATCTGATTCGGTGCATTTTGAGCAAACTGGGACCGCTGCAGGTCTACTTGATATCAGTTCACTTGCTTTCAACCTTCTTCTAACTGTTTTGACCGAAATCGGGCATCCATGCATGTTAACAAATTGCTGGGCTACAGTCATAGCTGGCAGGTTGCGCTCCCTAAGAACTGTCAATACCTGTCTTCATTTTGATTTGTAGCTCTCGGACGACCCAAACTTGGTCTTCTGGTATAATTTACACTCTCTCTAAACTGTTTTATGGCATCATGGGCTGTGCTTCTAGCCGTATTCATTACATTTGCAATGTAAGTACACTGCGTTCATCATCGTTTAGGACTACAGCTCAGCCACATCTTCAGGTTGAATTTTTAAGGTGAAATGTGACAACCCTACTTACATTTACAACATGTAAAAATAGAAAAATGATGATAATGAAGCACAAAATATATCTGAGACTTTATACACACAATTGGAATATTCGGCTACAATGGCTTGTTTATAAAACAAAACAAAAACAAAAAAATCAACACAGCCTACATATCTCCATGACTACAAATGCCCATTATAATAATTTTTGAAAAGCAAATATATTGCAATATACATGCAAATATAAAACCTTTTTTGTGCCTCTGAGTGTTGTATGACTCAATTTCGTCATGGATTGTGAGCAGTCTGCGATTTTTCCATTCAGCTATGTAACCAGTTTTATTGAACCTCTGTACTAACTTTAATCTTGTTTTTCGTGTTGGAACCGGGCTGTCAGCAAATCTGTGTTTAAATGCTTGGTCTCGTTCTGCCACGCAGCTTTCTGAATATGAACATATGACGACACAGTGAATCTCTAAGCATTGCACTAAAGTCTCACTCGCACAGCTGCCCAACTGTTAACTGGAAGAGAGAATGGCGCCGCGCATGCAGCGTTGAAGGAGGTTAGGCCGCTGATCGGTCGATCTAAATTTGGGGACCTCTAAACTGATTTCCCTTTATTATGGTAATATGCAATGCTGTAAATATTTTATTTTTAACAATAAGTAACCATTTACAGTGACTTATTATTTTAAAACTCATTTCTTACAAGCCCCTAATCGGTAATGCGGACCATGTGATAAGTTGCTAATTCTTCACTTATAATCCTTCCCTCACTTTATTTTTGCGTCTGTAATTGTCAACTGCCAAATGGCGCGCTATCTTAATCTTATACAAGGTTCACTACGTAAGTTTTTGGACACCTCAAATTGGGAAGTTTTTTGTTGTTATTTTTATTTTCATTACTGTTTAACGCCGTTTTTACTGCTGAGGCATCAGAGGCGGTGGACACTGGTGATAGTGAAATGAAATGATAAATTGGGAAAGGGTGTTTTTTTGAGAAAGGAAGCGTTCCATGCCTAAGTTTGGGGTACCTTACCGGCATTTACCATTTATAAAGACTAAGGAAAACTTCGGATTTATCTCAGTCAAGAAGGACGATTCTTGCGGGAATCGAACCCCAGACATCCCGCTCACAAGTCCGCGCTTTAACCACCTCGGACACCCGTGACGGTAAAATTGGGAGTGGGTAGACTCCTCCGACTGTTATATTCTCCATCACACTCTATACACTTGCTCATCCTAAAAACTACTCAACCCTCATTTTCCTCAAATGCAGCCAGAATCTCTTCAGGGTTGGGAAATCGCTTTCACCTCTGGGAAGAAAATAATCGCATGAGGACTGCAGGGAGGATGAGTCACCAGTCTGACCTCTGTGTGAACTCCAGGAACTGAAATGTGAGCGGAGGCGTTGTCGGCTGAAGCAGGACCCCCGTCAATCGTGCGTTCTCGGAATTGTCGGAAACTTTCGGCAGACACTGGTGTACTACTGAGCAGTAACCGCCCTTTGCTTCACCAAGGAATTGTGGCCACATTTTCTTCCCAACACTTCGGCCCCTCTTCACTTTTGTTGGTGGATCGTCATTTGAAAAGATCCAAACCGCCGACAGTCCTTTGGTATCCGGGTCAAATTGTTCATCACTCGTCAAATCTCTGCAGCATTTCTTCATACCATTCGACGCAGGTGCGCGCCTGTCAAACTGTGGGGCACACAACGAAAGGGAACCTTCCTGACACGAAGCTGTTTCTGCAGGATTTTCTCATACTGCTGGAGATCCAATCTGGAAGGCTGCCTCGATATCCTAAAATGTTAGAGATTGTTCTCGCATACCACTTTTTCCATCGCGATGTTTTCCTCAGTCACTGTCGTTGCCGGACGCCCATTTCTCTCATCCTGCAGCGAAGTTCGGCCCCTTTTAAATTCCGCAAACCAGCGGAAAAAGTCCTAGATGGAGGAAGGTCCCCAAAAGCCTGTTGCAAGCGCTCAAAACTTTCAGTGTCATTTAAGCCACTCTTGAAATCATTCATAACGCGAAAATGCTCTCTCTCTGCAGCTCCATCGTAACGACAGGCTACCTTTACACTCTGAAATGCGGGAGTACGAACCCGTTTTACTCGTAAGGGATGGGGAGGCAACATTCCTTTTAAGTGGGCCAGCATTCACTTTTCTTCATCTCAAAACTTCGAAGTGACCCTCATATGAGGGGTGGAAAGAAAGGAGTGTCCATATATTCCTAAGTAGTAAACCATTTATTCTAGAACCTGGAGACTTTAACATTGCTTCAATATAGTGCCCTGCCACTTTTATCGCCTGCTGTCACACTTATGGAAGACACTGGACATTCATAGCTAAGCCGTGTTTTGTTCATGTTTGAGACGGAGAGCCGTTCTTCCACGTTGTAATTTGGCTTGTTTGATTTCTGTTACCAACTTCCTCGCTGTCTACCAACGACCCACCTCCAGCAGTGATTGAATCATATCTACACACTGCGCTTCAAGAACTGGACGACTAAACGCGATGTATTTTCTACTCTATTGCATCCTTGTCGAATTTATGGCACCCAACGAACTACCATTCGATATGGAAAAGTCTGTCCTGGTGGCTAGCAGTAACCATACTGTATAGTAGACTCAAGATCGTGGGTTCAATCCCAGCCTGAGCCGATGGATTATTTTCGGAGGTACATATCCTAAGTATGGCTTCTTTCGGAAGGGAAGTAATGCCATAGGTCCCATGTCGTAAATTTAAGGCAGGTAAAAGAACCTCAAGCATGAAAGTAGATGCATCCGAGCAAAATTTATCGGTCGTTTCACGCCTTGAATTGAATGGGACGCTAATGACCTGAGATGTGAAACACAGTCCATAAATAAACAAAATAAATAAAAAATATATATGGAAAGTTTTCTTTGCTGCAGGCTTCTCGCAGAAACGTTCCTAACATGTGTCATCTCAATTTTAATCCATGCACACAGCTCGCTTTTTATAAAACATCGCTTTAGGGCGGTCCAATCATCAATTTACACAATCATTCGACAGCTTCGTATTTATCCGTCTACACAGATAGTGTACTAGTGACGCTGAATGTGTTACCACTATTTTCTTTACATCCTTTGTAGAGAAGAGTAACAACGAAAAGGTCAGTGAAATGTCAAAAATTAATTTCAAGAGTGATGTGCATGCAGAGAAAAAAAGACTGAGCTATGAAATATAATGCTTTGTAACTACGTGTAATTTAATTATTGATAAATCATAGTCTCATAATTTTAAATGACAATTTTTATAGTATCACTTTTGTAGTATATTTAACATAAAAGTACATATTACATTAATCTACATCCCGCGCCTCCATACGGCAGGGTAGATTCAGCCGTACAGTCTTAATGGACGCTACGCCCCTCCTACTGCTGTTTCTTGTCTCTGTCGGGCGCGACTGTCTCTTCAGACAAGTGGTACGTCGACCTCGCATGCCTTGCTATATCTGCATCCTGTGCGTGCCGATTATAGCGAGAAAACAATAGCGCGACGCTGTGCAATGCTGGAAACTCCGTGACTTATCGTAACATGACCAACTGTGCCCATAAATTCCACGATAAGGGCAGCGCTTGTGATTCAACACCTGTGACTAAATAATAACACCACAAGCAAACGCATCTGTCACGTTGACATGGAGACTCAACCAGTTCTCAAAGGAGCCGAGAAAGTTTGTTTCATCAATATAATCAAAATTTAAATTAAATTCCAAATATAATTTTAAGACACGTTTTGCTATTAACTCACGTAAAAACCATTTTTAGCAAATTCCCAAGGAATGAAGCCATTGCGGTCGTCAACCTAAGAAATGTGCTTATTTTTCAGCTTTTCTTTTTTTTATTAAAGAAGTCAAAATAACTATTTTTATAAATAATTCAGAAGAGCTGTTGCTGTTGTACCAATGGAAAGAGTTTTGTGCTAATCTATCCAAATTTGCATCGATCGTACCTAATAGGAACCTTAAAAAAATGAAAATGTATGTTCGCTCTCTCTAGCGGTTGCAATTTTTATTTTCTCTCAACGAAACTCGGCACATAGGCATCCCATTAACCAACGATTTGCCAAGTTCGTTAAACGGCAAAATTGGACAATAGGAGGTGAGGTTTTACCTATAGAGAGAGAAAAAAAAAATGAAAATCGCTCTAGCGGCCGCAATTTTTGCTTTATGTCAACGAAACCGAGTAAACATTTTTATATTAAATTGATAAAAGTAGTTTTCGAAAATCATGGCAATCGGCCCACTCGGAGTGGGGGTATAAATGAAAAACTTTTGGGTGTTATAGCGAAATTTAAAAACCATTCTAGCGGCTGCAATTTTCAACATTTTTAAAGAAAACTTGGTATATGCTATTGAAATAATGTAGGAAGAATATTTTTCGAAAATCGGTGAATTCAAACTATTAGGAGGGTTAGGGTCATCTAAAACCCGAAATAGAAACATGCAATTGTTTTATTGAAACTTAAACATTTCTTCTTGAATATAGAATGTAACTCGAAACTCTCGTTATTTTTCTCTCTTGAAGTGCGTGTGAAGATATTACTGGGTAAGTTCATAAACTTGGTTACATTAGAAAATGTTTTAAAATACCCACACAGTATAGCTAAGTCTATCAGTGTTCATAATTTAATTTAATATGTTATTTTGTTTTAATAATAGTAACAATAATAAAATTCTTTTTTAAGCAGTGTTTAACGCCCGTTTTTACTACTGAGGCACCACAGGCGGTGTACACTGATGATATATGAGATGGAATCATATATTGAGAAAAGAATTTTTAAGAAAGGAAACGTTCCATACCTAAGTTTAGGGTACCTCCCCGGCATGTGCCATTTATGAGGACTGAGGAAAACCTGGAAAAAACCTCAGTCAGGGAGGACGTCCTGGCGGGATTCGAACCCCAGACTTCCGGCTCACGAGTCCGAGCCTTAACGACCTCGGCCACCCGTAGAGGTTTAATAATTCTAAAAATGTGGTTTCTCTTTCGTGATATAAATTGTAAGAATTCTAGTGGGACGTCTTGAGCATCCTCCATGTAGCTCCGGGCTTGCTCCTAGCGTTTTCCATTTGTTCGGCCATATTAAACATCATGTTTCGAGTGAACATTTTCCCGACGATGAAGCTGTAGAAAGGGAAATCGGTGCTTGGTTCTAACGCTGATGACCTGAGATGTTAAAGAGCGTCCATAAATAAATCAATCAAAATCAACTGCCTGGTTCCGACAGCAGCTCAAAGAAGTTTATACTGTTGCGCTTGTGAAACTATGGGACAAGTATCTCAATATACCGGGAGATTATGTCGAGAAATAAAAGTATTTTTAAATCAGTACTCATTTGTTTTAAGTTCTCTACCCCATTTATAACTTACTTAACACTTGCCATGGTAGAACACCCGAACTGCTGAAACCATGAATGACTTTTAAGCTGCCCTTTGCGAGGAGAGACGATTATTATCGTCGATAGCCACTATACCACGAGGGCTAGTCCAAGCCTAAGAGTTAACATTTTACTTAGGAGATACATACACTGGGTAACATTGGTACGGTGTTTTTCTAAGTAATCACCATTGAGTTATAAGTACTTGACTCATCCTGTTTGTCAGTGCTGTAAACAGTTTTCTGACATCGTCTTCACAACAGCCTCCGCCTTCATCAAGAAAGTAGTTGATGAACCAAAACGAGTTCGTTCTAACACACACACAAGAAAGGGGGGAGGGCTCATGGAGCTGGGCTCGAGTTGTATGAAGTGAGGTGCATTCATTCTATGTTTTTTTTTTCTGCCCAAATTAGAGCATTAACATTGCAAAAGTGAGGGCGCCAACCAGATGGATGCAGCTCAGGGCGCTTTCGTTGGATGTATTCGGCCAGGGTGCTCTGTAACCTGTCTGTCAGCCTATACATTGTTATTCGCCGATCTTCCCGAACACGATGTGTTAGTCGTGGTCTTGCTCTCTGCAGTGATTGGAGTACCTGGACCGCCCTGCTTGGTTGTTAAAACATGGCCCTCTTTAACTACCGAAGTGCGGTTTATTCTGGTAGAAGGTCATCGCCATACACTTGCTGTAACATCGCGTACGATTCCGTTCCGGATTCTGCAGACGGAAGCAAAATTTTACAACAGCGTACTCCTCTTTAAGAAGCGACTACATTGCAAACATTCGTCCTAGCTAAGACACATGCACGTACACACTTCCAATTTTTCCACTAATCACGTGAGTTCCGTTCTCATGAACATTTGTTTCGCCAATTAACTGTGTCATGAGGGGAAAAAAATAATTTTCTGTCTTTATTAACTAGCTCTCGTACGCTGGACTTAGAAAACTTGAATAGCAACAAGAACAGGAGAAGGGGAGCTTGTAAATCTGCTGCAGTTTTTTTGGGATTCACCCAAATAAATGATCATTTTACGTTTCCCCATCCTGAGTGTGTAGACGTCGCTAGGTTGAAAAATTCAGTCCTGCTCTCTCCTCTATTCACAGTATCTTAGCCCAGCACAGGACATTAGCAGCCAGTATGAACTTCCAAACTTGCCAGTCAAAAATCATTACAGTAGGTTCGGCGAGTATTTCAAGACAATTTCCTCATTAGTTATAAAAGCGTCAAGAATTAACATCATCGGCCTGCAGAAACTGGGGTATCTGGGATATAACACCAACTTTATCTTGTGAAGAACAAAAGAAGAGGAAGAAATTGGTTCTTTTATTTTCATCCTTCCGTTTTTCTTGTTTTCTTCTGGGGGTTAATATTACGTGACTGCCACTGAAGTCATAACAGTGCAAGTAAAGAGAACCCTGGTTAGCACCCCCCCCCCCTTAAGATGCTCGACATTTCTAGGCGCACTGTTAAGTCTCCTTGGCCTCCAATATGTTCCCCTTCTGGGCTGGGGTCAGCTGATGGTGGTGACGGTAGCTCACAGGACGCAAGCGCAGAAGGAAATAACTCACCACGTCATTCCTCCAAACACCGCCGTTTATACTCCACTTGTCGCAATCAAGACGAGCGACGTGCGAGAAATGAAACATTCCATTCTGTTACTGGTGCTCCAAATGTTCAGTTAACGTCAAACTGTATTATCTTTTAGCAGCAAGCTCGAATCCTCAGAACAAAGTTTACCAATATTTCGATCATCTCAGTTTTAAACTAAACTTTATGTTTAGCTTTTCAGAAGTATACGATTCGCATGTGTCTTCTATAATGCAATGTATTTAGTTTTCGTTTGGACTTGGGCTCTCGTCACGTCGTTTAAATGCAGTACTAAGAATGTGTAACTACCAATGTTTTCATCATTTGCTCGTACGACTATGCTTGAGCAGAGAACAAAGGAAAAACATGTCCAATTCCTAAATAAAAATATCTCCTACCACTTGGCAGCTTGGTTGATTAAACGTTAACCAATTGATCTGTTTTCCCTTAAAAATTTTGGAAGATTTTTGACACTAAAGGGATTACAAAAATATAAAGCTTACGTTTATTTTAATATTTTATTTCAATACACATACCTGTCATGGAATTTGGACAGTTTGACACAGTTGCCGCAAGAGGAGCATTCAAAAAATTTTGAAAAAGTTCAAGCTGTAGGCTGAATCGGAAAACATCCTCACAATCCTTCAAAGTCCTCTCCATTCTCTCCACACAAGCTGTAGGCGGTGCAACCACTTGTCAAAAGCACTTCGGTGCTCGGACTGAGATATTGTCAACAGAGCTGAATTTATAGCTTGAGCAAGGTCTTGCATTCGTTTAAAAGATTTTCCAGCAATGCAAGATTTCACTCGAGGAAACAACCAGAAGTCGCACGGTGCAAGTTCAGGGCTGTAGGGTGATTGGTCAAGCAACTGGACTTTGGCGACTCCCAGTTTGCTCAAATTTACATCTTTTCTGTAAGGAGGTGCATTGTCGTGCAAAAGCAACAGCCTTGAAGTTCCTGTCTTTGGACGCCGCCGCCTCATCTCTTCAAATAAAAAATCCAGAATATGTGTCATAGTATTCTCCATTCATTGTCATTTCTTATGGCATACAGTCAACCACTAATGAATGGTCTTTCATAGTAGAAGTAAACAGTGAACATTCGCTTCCAAGAACGAACATCTTTTCGAAGAACTGGTCTTGGATCATTCTCATTTACCCGCACGCAGTTCTGAGCTGCTTTATTTTAGGTGGTATAGTAATAAAACCAACACTCATCATCAGTAAAGGTATCTGTCAAACGTTTAGGAGCATTTGGTGGAAACATCTCAACCGTTTCTTTGCACATTTCTTTTTTCTCTTCTTCTCTTCATCGGTTAGAGAATGTTGAATCCATCTTGCGCAGATTTAGATGTTCATGGAGTACACTTAATGCGTGGCCAATGATGAAACATGGGTGTCCTGCTACACATCTGAAGAACCGCCCGAGTGCCTCAGTAGTAAAAACCGGCGATAAACACGATCCATAAAAGGAAATAAACTTGAAATAACACACCAGTCTAAACAATGGCAGCATCGTGATTCTCCATCGCCAAACAAGATAAAGTGTGTGAAATGCGCGGGAAGATCATGGCGTCGGTTTTCTGATATGCCATGGGTGTACTGCTAATTGATTTTCTTCCCACTGGAACATCTAACACTGCGGCGTTTTGTGCTAATCTTTTGGAGATGAAAAATGCGTGAGAAAACGCCAAGCTATTAAAATAAGAAATTCTCTTGAAAGTATCAAGACAACGTTCGTCCTCAGACAGGTGTCGTTGCAATGCAGAAAATCAATGAATTGGGTTACGATACCCTGTCACACCCTGCTTATTTTCTTGACTCGATCTCTCTCTTACATAGAGTGTTTAACGCCCGTTTTAACTACCGAGGCGTTACAGGCGGTGGACGCTATTGATAAATGAGATGAAATGATAAACTGGGAAATATTTTTGTTCATTTATTATTATTATTTTTAATTGTTAATTGTTTTTAAAGGAAAGAAGCGTTCCAAGCCTAAATTTAGGGCACCTCCGCGGCATTTGCCAGACTTGTTTCAACTGATCTTCCATCTGTTGTGTCGGTCCTGGTGGTGTAGTGATAACCACACTTGCCTTCTAAACCCAAGGTCGCGTGTTCGAACCCGGCCAGACCCATGGACTTTTTCGGGCGTAAAATTCTAAGTATGGCTTCCTTCGGAAGGGAAGTAAAACCTTGGGTCCCGTGTCGTACATTTACGGCACGATAAAGAACCTCAAGCCTGAAAGAGAGGCCTCTGAGCAAAATTTGTCGGCAGTTTCACGCCCTGAGTTGAATGGGATGCTGATAATTTGAGATGTTAAAGCGCTTCCGTAAATGAAACAAATAAAATCCATTTGTTGTTCCCTAAACTGATAAAATTCCTTGGTGGAAAGAAATGTTCGTACGCTGAAGAGCTTAAATCATTAGTTGAAACGAATTTTAAAGGCTGGAAGGAATCTGATTTACTCGTGGGATAAAGACTTTGGAGCATTACTCGACAAAATGCATTATAGTGTCAAGGAAGACTAAAAATTGGAAAATTAGAATAATTTCAAGGAGTTATACCGTCATTTTGTATCTCATTCCGAAAATTTTTCCAATAACCCTGGTATAAGTGTGATGCATGTAAATTAGGGGCAAATTTGCCAAATAATGTTCAAAATACTAGTCCCTAAAGCATAAATTTATGGCTATGCACTGCTCTAAATGTCCAAAATAATCGCAACCAATAAACCTTTGTGAATAAAAAAATGTTATAAAATTTATGCAGTTTTTCTTATTTCTCTATCTGATACGCAATTTTTGAGAAACTATATATTCCTTCAACGTTAAAATTAATCGTTTGAAATTTTTGCTGGCACTAAATGCATATTGCATTACATTCCAAAATGCTAGTGCAGCACTGGTTTGCAGTTTTCCGGTTAAAACCGGGAATGTTTAAGACAAGTGGATCGATAAACCAATTCTGGCAAGGCCGCATTGATCACCACGTAAATTAAAAACGGGAAAAATGAAACATCCGCTGCCCAAAACAAAGTAGGATTTCTTCGCTCACACTTGCGGAACGATATGGCGTGAAATTAAACCATTATAAAATGCGCAAGTGAGCCAGCGTTGTCTTATCTGAAGTTTTACTAGCTAGTAGATAAACACTTTATAGCCCTGAACTAGTCATAAAACAGTATTAAGCTTCTAGAGTAGCTGGAATAATAATTAAAACTGAATGTGCCTTATCTTTTTAGCTGCTGCTCAAGGAAAACACTTTATCACTAACTGCTCACGTTAGCTGTGTGTTACAAACGTCTCTTGCACCTGTGTGCTGTATGCTCCTCGCTTCTGCAACCCATGCTTTTGTTATGGGTGGCACCGTTTCTCAGGTGCATCCAAAATATATAACCGCCATTTTACATAAATACGAGTTAGTTTTAATTCTGATGGGGTTAGCTTTTAAGTTGTTACAAACGACCACTAGGTGGCGCTATACAGATTTCATTGCTATTTTCGCAGCAATTGACATTTGTGATTGTAAAAACAGTTGCAGCTTAGAAATTTATCGAGTAGTTTGTTTACAATAAGCGTTTAACAATGTAATTTTTAAAAAAAATTGAAATTTCACTTGAAAGTTTTCGTTGGAAGGTTTTTTTTTTACGGTTTTAGTAAAGGCCTGACTCAACAGAAATGCAGAATCGCCTCGTTCAACTTTTGTTAATGAAGCACCATCAGAAAAGACTGTTTACAATTGGTTTGCAAAACTTCGTTGTGGTCGTGTGGCCTTCAGTGATGAATTTCATGAAGGCCGACCAAAATAGATTGTCATTCCAAACAACATTGATGTGTGTAATATGGTTGAAGATCGGTACGTGACTTAGAGCGAGATAGGAACACCCTTAAGCATATCGAAGACGGTACATTCGATTTTGCATGAACATTATTTAGCTGCTTAACACCCGTTTTTCATACTGAGGCACCACAGGCGGTGGACACTGATGATACATGAGATGATATGATACACTGGAAAAGGATTTTTAAGGAAGGAAACGCTCCAGGCATTTGCCATTTATGAGGGCTGAGGAAAACCTGAAAAAAACCTCAGTCAGGGAGGACGGTCCTGGAGGGATTCGGACCCTAGACCTCCCGCTCACGAGTTCGCGCCGTAACGATCTCGGCCACTCGTGGCGGTGTTATTATTTAGCTGTGAAAAGTATCTGCTCCCTATGGATTCCGCAGTGTTAAATGGCATAATGAAATTCTCAAAAAATTCCGCACAGGAACTACAAAATGCGCATACAACATCGTAACAAGTGACAAAACTTGGATATGTTGTATGAACCGGAAACTAGCAAGAATCCACTGTTTAGTCGTTCCAAAACGAACCGAATCGCACAAATGTTGTTCGTTCAAGAAAATAATCGCTTGTTTCTTCGGTTGTACTAATATGTCGCAACCTTCCTTTAGAGGATCGAACAATGCTGAATGATATACAACAATTTGTTTGCCAAAAGTCACCGACGAAATTAGGAAAAATAACCGAAAACGTCGCATCTTACCAACTTCACAGTGGAAAAAAATGTTTCGAGAATTGATTTGAGCGCATGCAAAAGTGTACATATCTTTAAGGCGAATATTTTGAAATGAAATGAAGCAGTTTGTTCCAAAAAAATTTTTTTTCCAGACACACGGTTGGCATGGCAACTCTTTTTTCGTTTAAGAATAAAACAATAACCTTTCACAACTGCAGTTGTGCGACGAAAACTGTTGATCTGTTCGAAAGTGTACTGTTGTATAACAGGCTTTCTATGTTACGCTGCTGTGCTATAGACACGACAATGTAGGTTCCAAAGCAACAGGCCTGATTTAAAATGATCATATAAATTAACCACCATTTTCAATATAGGTAGGAAAAGCCCATTCACTTCAACAACTTTTCACATTTCCAATAAATTCATAAGAAATCAAATACGAACGAACCTTACAAACTAGTATTAGCTTGAAAAAAAAAATACAATGCGGTTATTTTAGTTATGAGCTGGTAGAGCGCGGCAATGTACTGGAAGAAGCCGTTCTAGTCCTAAAGCGCATGTGCATTTAGTTGTGTGTAAATTGCGTGCTAAATGTTCGTCATTTATGTCTCTACATAAATTTAATCTTAAAAACAAGATTTTTTTCCTAGGGGGGGGCTACATTTCTGTAAAACCTGTAAAGTGTGTGTAAATGAACGTCTAATTCCTACATTTAAATCTCCCGCCAGCGGGAGATAGGCGGGAATTGAATTGAATTGTGATTGAGTATAGTTTTTGGTGAGTACAGTTGAAGTTATGCCGTTAATATACTTTGGGAAGCAAGTATATTGATGTTATTTATTCGAAATTAACTTACTAGAAAGTGCATTATGCCTCGTGTGTATTTACAACGGTACAGCATGTCTTTATGTACAGTATATATGTGTTAACTCAGTGCTGAAAGAATCATAAGACCAACTTTTTTTAGCATACAATTTATTCTGTTACTTTTGTGAATACCATGCTAACTCCTTTTTTCAGAGAATTAACCGACAGGAGAGTAATGATGCATTTTTTTCGACAGGACTCTGCTACTGCTCATAATTCCATGAAAGCAAGTCACAATATTTTTCCACAATACAGGGTTATTAGTTAAGGATTTGTGGCCCACGCGGTCCCCGGATTTAACAGCCTGCGGTTATTATCTCTGGGGTAAATTAAAAAAATGCGGTGCACAAAAACTAATCCGCACACCATACAAGAACTCAAAGATAATATTCGTCAGGAAATTGTCTGCATTTCTCAAAATGAACTACAGCGAGGGATGAATAATTTCCTGAAGGGATGACAAAAATGTGCAGAGAATGAAGGCGGGCAGTTCTAATATCTCATTTGATCATTTGGTAAATAATGAGTATCTTAACTTGGTTTGTGTATTGTTGTATGGTTGGTTTATTTTATTGTTTTATCTATCCTCTAATCACCGAGAACCACCTGACCGTATAGTCACATGGTATACAGAAAAATGATATGCATACCACTTTTATTTAATTTGGTTTTAATACATTACAAAAAAATCCGGTTTTTATTTGATTCATCCTCATATAATTTTTTTATTCCAACAAGAAGATGCAATGCTCCTTTGATGGCCTGCATAATTCTTCCTAAGTTAACTGTAAGCGCACAATCTTTCATTTGCTCCTCTCGACTCTCCACAATTCACCACTCCACTACTTACTGGGAGAATGTAAACACTCTTCCAATGGAGATTCAGAGAGTTAGCTAGTCCAACAAACGCCAAGCGTATGCCTTGCTACCGATCGGCAGAGAGAAGCGAACTCAAATCTTGTGCAAATGGCCTGTGAATGAGTGAAGCGGATGCTATAAGGAATGTTTCAGAAACACAAGCACAAATAGTAGGTATGCTTTGAAATTCCTAACGATAAATTAAATTTTTATTTAGAAAAAATGGAAAACATGCTCACCTAAAAGCCTTCGTGAAATATTTGTCTTTTGAGTATTTGCTTTCACCTGCCAAGCTGACATCTTACACATATCTAAGCAAGATGTGACATGCTAGAGAGGAAAGTGCAAACGTGGGTTGGAACTTTAATAGTGGCAACATTGCTGTGGACAGAAACGAGATGGAATTAATAATTCTCACGTTAACCATAAGTTGATCTATGTCTTAATCACCTCACACCCTCAAAGCGCATGAGCTGTGGCGAGCGGTGTTCGTACGGCCACGTCTAAATTCATTTATCCAGTAATAAATGGTCTTGAGTGCTGGTACAGATTCTTCACTCAATTTGTATCTGGGCCAGTTCACTTTTATAAATAAAATGTTTTATCACTGCACAACGCTCGTCTTTGTGCATTTCTGCGAAACGTGTCACACCGATCGTTTAAGATAGCTGCCAAGTATGCTACCAACTGTCATGCGGCTTAACAAAATATCCCGCTGAAATTTACCACACTTATCAATCCGTCTCCTATACTCGCCGGTTATGGTTATAATCAATCAGTAAAATTCCTTCAGTGTCTTAAATGATTGATGCCGCAGAAGTAACCGGCTTTATCTCCTTTGGCGCTGAACAAGCGCTTCTGTCCACTTTTCCGATTCCGATATCAAAAATTCATCCACAGTTATGCCTCGAAGCACAAAATCATTTCTGATCTGATGTTAAAAATCCTGACAATGCCAAAACGTTCAAAAACAGATTCTGAATTTATGTTTTGCAAATTCCCTCGAACTTCAGAAAGGTAAATATCAAAGCTTTAGAATCTGTCCCTAAGAATAAAATGCCAAGAAGAAATCAGCTTATGCAGGTGTCCAGTACAACGAAAGAACAATTTCCTGTTCGCAGCGAGTATGGACATCCCTTTCTGTAAGAGAAAGCAGAATACATCGTTCTTGTAAATTTGTCACTTGCTTTTTTACTTCAACGTCTCCCAATAAAGCCACGTTCTTGATGGTCTTATTCAGAGTTACATGGGAATAACGCCAGCTCGTTATAGAAGAGTTTCAAGGAATGATCTGGTTCTTTTCCAAGTGAGCCCTGCTGAGTGCCGCAGACGACTTATCGTCTCTTCCCGACTCTTCTTTGTTCTCGGGGGACACAACCCGATGACGGAAGAAGACAAGTCACTGGGAACATGGCTCTTTACGCCGCACCCTCTCTACTTGACACCCGATCGATTCCCTCTCACACCCCAGTCCGTGCAAGAAATGTCTCTTTCCACAGCGTCCAAGATCAAAAAAAAAGTTTGCTCTAACTTTACAAAACACTGAGAATAAATGCTTGAATCCCATGTATTTATTTAAAAGAGTATACACATTAATACAACATAGAGACCGCAACGTCATTAAGGCACGAACTCGTGAGCGGGAGGTCTGGGTTTCGATTCCCCCCAGGACCGTCCTCCCTGACCGAGGTTTTCTCCCAGTTCTCATAAATGACAAATGTCAGGGAGGTACCCTAAACTTAGACTTGAAACGCTTTCTTCCTTTTCCAATTTATCATATCATTTCATTTCATGTATCATCAGTGTCCACCGTCTGCAGTGTCTCAGTAGTAAAAACGGGCCTTAAACATTTCAATTAGTATAACTTTATATATAAAGTTAATGCCCATTTTTTCTACTGATACACCATAGGCGGTTACACTGATGATACATGAAATGAAATGATATATTGGGAAAGAATTGTTTTAAGGAAGGAAACGTTCCAGGTGTAAGTTTAGGGTACCTCCCCGGCATTTGTCAGTTATGAGGACTGAGAAAATCCTGGATAAAACTCCTGTCAAGGAGGACGATCCTGGCGGGATTCGAACTTCAGACCTCCCGCTCACGAGCTCGCGCCTTAACGACTCTATCACCCGTGCCACATGCTGTGAACAACAAATTCAAGGCATCGTTTGAAGATATTGTTGATTTGGTCCTAGATTAACTGTGACAGTGACAGTATGGTACTCTACCATGAAACACTTTCAAAAAGAGAATTCATTGAGTGGCGTAAACCTGGTAAGATGGCGCCCAGGAAGGGTTGTCTAGCTCAGGAAAAAAACCATGATCAAAATTTTCTGAGACTGCAGGAGGATTCTGTAAGCTGACATCAAAGAGAGAACACCTGTATCAATGCGCACTACCACTGCAGTTTCCTACACAATTAAAATACACGCGGTGTTCGCTTGCTGGCAGTGTTAGTCGTGAACACACTGTACATAAGGCGTTTACAGGTGGCGATTTCCACATCTCGCGGTGTAAACACAACATAAACGGCGTGCAGTATCTCCAATTGGTTGCTATGCAAACAATTACGTGCTATTCTAGTAACTGCTTTCGTGGCAACTGAGCTACAAAGCTCTGCAAGCAAATCTGAAGGTCGGGCCATGTTTTAAAGTTGAGCAACATACTCGCTTGCAGCGGATGATGAATTTTGGGGAAGCGTAACACGGCCGATTTTTCTAGCATTTATTATACACGCTTGTGTTTTACAACGCTCTCTGAAATGTTCAATATTAATGCTCAAATATAAGGAACCATAACCATTGTCCCTTCTCCCTCCAAATTATAGAATATATCCTTTCAATTGATATATTATACCGGTGTTGATTACTGTATTTCACCTATTTTCTAGAAGATGTGCAATTTAATTTAAATTTGCTGATTTACAACGTTTATGACTTCATAATATGATGAAAATTTCTTCATTTTTTTTAAAAAAAAATATATTTTTCTCAACATAATTTCCTTTGGGTTTGATACATCTGAACTATCGGGTTTCCGATTTGTTTATTCCCTTAGAACAAAAAATGAACTGTGCATAATACTGGATTAAGGCATAGGTAACCTCTTCATCCTACGAAAATTTCTTCCTGCCAGTTTTAAAGATTAGGGAAGAGAAAAGTCATATGGGGCCAAATCTGGGGAATAGGGTGGACGAGGAACTATGTCCGAGCGCAACTAGTGCACGTTTGCCATCGCAAGGTCGACGTGTGAGCATGCGCTTTGTCCTGGTGGAGAAACACTTTTTTTTTTTTTTTTTCGTGCCAATCTTGGTCCCTTCTGGCTTCAACTCGCTATGCAAACGATCCAGTAATAGCAGCCGGTCACTCTCGCCACCCTCTGTTTCGACTGCCGTTTTGTCTCCGGGATGTTGTGGTGGATCCAAATTCCATCTAGTCACACAAGTCAATCGAAGTATGCTGCAAATTTTCCACACGCGATTTTGAAATGCTTTTCCTCGAGCGCCTTTGATCTGGAGTCAATAAACGAGACACCTATCGCGCAGTCAGTTTCTTCATATGATATCACGATATTATAAATTTTATGGATCATTTTTTTTTTTTAGAAAAAATCTCAATCGGGCGTCGGAGCGTGCAGCATCTGCAGTGCTCGTACGGCCACGTTTGAATTCATTTATCCAGTAATAAATGGTCTTGAGTGCTGATGCAGAGTCCCCCTTACTTCCTTCAGCTTAGTTTGTATCTGGGCCGCAATCCACTTTGTTATCACTACACAATACTCTCTTTAAGACAGAACAAAGAAGTGCTGGGTTTATCTGTTTGAAAATTTGAATAAAACCGTTACAGGAATCAGGATTACCAACATTCATACAACTTAACAAAATTCTCCGCCATTTAGTTGAAATTTAACACACTTATCAAACCGCCCTCGTAGCTCCCTTCAACTTTCCACGACATTTCTTGGTTACACATGTTTGAAAGTATATTTAAATAATAATGAACTGTCATTATGACTTCTCCTACAAATAACCACAATAACATGTGCATTCCTACGGTTGTCTCCTGACGCCTGTATTTTAACCTTAACTTAGATACCCTTCATGTTTCCATTTCTTATTTGTAATTTAGGTTCAGTATTTTACTCACTGACACATGATCCATTCATAGTCACAAATCTGTGAGGAAATGTATGTTGTCCGCCTTAAGTTGTCTTAAGTGTTGCTTAAAATGCTCATTTATGTAGTTATGTTATGTAGTTAAAAGACTATCTACAGTGGTATGGGATGGCTGTTTATTGTATCGCTGGTATTCATATATCTTTGTTGTGATACTTTTCCATGCTCATCTTTACAGGATGCTCTAGCACATTTAAATTTGAAAGCATGAGTGCCACAGGACATTCCCCCGACATTGTTAACATATCTTGATCAATTTCAGAGGCCGACATTTCCTTCATTTGTACATCACAGCTCCACGCTCCATTTTCCTAGTGAGTCATCGTGCACTTCAACAGTTGCTATGACGTAATGCAATAAAGTATGAACTTGCAACTATCAGCGCGACGTTAATGCCTTTGAGCATTTTTGTGCCATAAAATAAAAATGTTGGATAAAATAACACGGGATATAGGTGCGCAAAGCATCAACCCTCCCAATACCTGTTTATTTTCCGTTTGCCGATTTTGGTAGGAAAGCTGCGAATGTTTGCATCCGCTCCTATTGATACATTAACCTAGAGAAATCGTTGTAGGAATGCGAATTCAAGACCTACTATATTTACCAGACCCTAATACGGAAAACATGGCGGCCGAAGTAGCCCTACTACTGTCAATAGCGAATACAAAAACGACATGATTTACCATTAGAAAATGTTTCGATGATTTTTATAAGAACATGAAATAGAATATTTCTCATAAGTAAACGAAATATAAAATAATATGAATTATAAACTTAACTTTATAAAATATACTAACTTCCAAATAACTGAATAACTTAAAACTAATCGACATAAAGAACGTGTCTTCCCTGGCAATGGTTACAAACGGGTGTACCATTTTATCTTAACCTCACTTGCAAGGAGTCGAAATTTATCCTGCTCACACCATTCATCAACATTCTCTTCACCTCGCTCCAAAACCCGCTTCATACATTCTTCCGGATCTTTCCTTCCACGATCACATATGATAATAGATTAAGGAAAATTACACAAAGAAAATATCCTTCATAACCACAAATAGTAGTAAGAAATATTTAATACAAACTACAGTTTCATCATTAACTTCAAAATTTGCATGTTGTATACTCTTTATCCACTACTTCTTTAATTATGGCTATTTAGAAAATTAAAAGTAGTATTATGCTTGCACTGCCATAATTCAGATATACAAGAGCAACCCATGTTGTACTAAAAGCTTTCTATTGCACAAGTTCCTAGTTTGATTTCGCTAAATAAGTATTATTGTAATAAAAAACCAAAGAACTAATAGACTGCTATTTATTCACTTCCAACTATAAACTACCAGATAAATCACATAACTGCAACAAATCAAATAAACAACCCCATCTGTTAATAGCAGTAACATGAATTATTTCATTACGAGTGTACCTGTTACTTGCAAACATCACGCTCATTAAAATTCTCATCATTTCGATCCACACCCCACTTCATACTTCTTTTCTAACCCACACTCACATACCATAGTAGATAACAGAAATTTTTAAGGAAAAATTTCCTCCAGAACCACAAATTTTGATACGAAACGTTTAATACACACTATAGCTTCATCATTAACTGCAAAATTTGCACGATTATATTCTTTATCCACTGCTCCTTTAATTAATGCTATTTAGGAATAGTAAATATGGTATTATGCCGTGCTATCCCATAATAAAGACATACAGGAGCAACTCATGTGGTACTAGAGGTACTAAAACTTTCTAGCAAACACATTTCTGGTATGATTCACTAAAACAATATTAAGTAGTAACAAGCTACTGTTGATTTACTTCCAACTATAACCCACTGTAATAAGTCAGATAAGTCAAATTAACAAAGTGATGTAATTAGCACATAGACCGCATATTCCATCATTTTGTGTACTATCGATACCTACATTGGGATCTGGTAAATATAGTGGGTCTTCCTCAGACCACAATACAAGTATCGATAGTACACAAAATGACGGCAATCAAGGTTCAGCCATGTTGCTGTTATTTAGCACATGTGTTTACTTGGTTCGTTGTAGTTAACGTAGTTTATTACAATGGTTTATAGTTGAAACTGGAATGTAAATTAACAGTAGGGCGTTAGTACTTTTTTTTTATTATTATTAATTTTATATAGATTTAATGAAATTGCACCAGGAATTTTGTAATAGAAAGTGTTTAGTACAACATAGACTGCTCTTGTTGTGTGCCCGTTGCACCTCTAATTATGGCACTGTACCACACACTATCTTATTTAAATTTCCTAAAGATAAGTCATTAAATTTTAAAATTGATGATAAAACTGTAGTGCATATTAAACATTTGGTACCAAATATTTGGTTAGGGATGCTATTATTCCTAATTTACCCTCATATGTGACAGTGAGGTTTAGCATTAAAAGAAAAGATCCGAAATAAGCGGATTTTGGAGCGAGATGAAGCGAATTTTAATGAATCATATGAGCAGGATGTTATACATGTTTCGACTACTTTGTAACTGCGGTCAAGAAAAGACAGATACACTGGTTTATAGCTATTGCCAAGAAAGACTATATCCTTGAAAACAGATTATGATAAACATGATGCTCTACCATCAATGTCAATTAGGTTTAAGATGTGCAGTAATTTGGACGTTAGTTTTTTATTTTATTTTAAAGTTTTGTGCTTGCCTCTGGAGAAGTTCAGTTCGTTCTTGGAGTACAATGGAGGTAAGAATTAATATGTAACAGATGGAACAAATTGGATAATTTAGTGAGTTGCCCTAATAATAATAATAATAATAATAATAATAATAATAATAATAATAAAAACAATATCTCGCTGATTGAAAGCGCTACTTATTAATAACCTTGTCAAGGAAAGTTTACCACTAGATCATGATTTGTATATACAGAAAGCTGGTAAAATAAATATTGCATTAGAACAGTTGAAGCTTTCTTATGCAAATCATATTATATACACAGCATAGCCCTCGATATGGGCTGCAACTTTCTTACACACATACGAGGGATAAATCATAAGTGTTTTCAACTATTTTTTTAACCGCAAACAAAGGACAACACGAAAAACCTAAGATATACAATTGAAAGATTACAGAACTAACTTTTGAATGAAGACACCAGATGGTGTATATGACGAGGTGCGTATCTCAGCACGCCCCAAAGTTGAGCTACAGTCGTCAGGAATCGAGGTCACGAAGAGTAAACAACTCAGGCAGGAATGGACGAGGACGCCATCCAGAGAGCTACGGGAAACACTGGGTGCGCATACCCTGCCCTATCTGTACAATTCTGTTCCACAAGGTGGCTGCTACACTTGTACTTTACAACTCCATACTTACAAGTGTACAAGTGAATTTATCTTGCTTTGTTCCACAGAATTAGTCGTACACCTGTAACTAGTACAGATTTCTCTACAAGTGTAGGAATATTGGTAACTACAAATACTAGTGTAGTTTAAATATCGTTTTATTTTTTTTATTTATTTTTTTTTTGGAATCATTTTTTATAATTCGCGAAGAATTAGCCAAAGTGATGATGATGGTGAGCAGGGATGTATATAAAAATAATTCAATATCTGTGCAATTTAGGTATAGTCATTGTCCTTTTCTTTTTCAAATGCATATTTCAATCCTGCATTTTAATTTTTTTTTTTAAGCTTTTTGCTACATACTACAAAAATAGTTTCTTTCCGTTCCTCATTCTCTTCTGGCACGATTTTCACATCTTTTCTTTATATAAATAAAAATTAACAAACTAATAAAATAAATGACAGTGCAATCGGGAAGCTCGATTCTTGTGCCATCTCTCGGCTGAGATTGATGATGCAATGTACCCGTATGCGACCGCGCTCTCTCTCTCTCTCTCTCTCTCTCTCTCTCTCTCTCTCTGAAAAATGTGTAGCGCCCGTTTTTACTATTGAGGCACCACAGGAGGTGGACACTGATGATACATGAGATGAAATGATAAATTGGGAAAGGATTTTTTTTTAAGGAAGGAAACGTTCCAGGCCTAAGTTTAGGGTACCTCCCCTGCATTTACTATTTATGAAAATTGAGGAAAACCTGAAAAAAAAAAAAAAACTTCAGTCAGGGAGGACGGATCTGATGGGAATCGAACCCCAGATCTCCCCTTCGCGAGTCCGCACTTCAACGACCTCGGCCACCCGCGGCGGTACCGCTGTCTCAAAATGAACTACTAAGCTTCAATATTGACAAATGCATAATAAAGCATTTAAATTATAATTATTTCTGAGAAAAACTACAAAGCCATTAAGGCAGAAATTACAATAATCCGCTCTGTACATTAAAAAATGCGAATACATTTTTACTAAGGAGAATACATAACCTAATTCAAGGTATGGGCGACATGTGGCAGGCAGCTGTTTCTCCATCTTGCTTTATACGAGTCGCTTGCAACTTTTTACCAACACTTCACAAGTGCTATGCATGCTTTGCGGAACTGAAAGAAGTCCATACTTTGCAAGGACTTGTAATATGTTACATTAGATCATATTTTTGGGGAAACAGGGATTTGAAAGCAAGGGCAAGATAGCACAAAAGAGCAGAAAAATTAAATTGGAAGATGTACCTGAAGAGAATCTTGGTAAAATCTTATTGTTATGAAATGCATCGACAGCTCTTATGTCCGTTTCACATTAATTATATTATTTTTTCTAAACTAATTTAAACTATTTTATTTGATAAACATTGCAGGCCTATTTGTGTTGAAAAACAGAAATAATCAAGAAAATATTTCACCTCAAAGAAAAAAGTGTTTAAATTTGAATAAAAGTTCTTGAATTATAATTTTCATGGTATTCCAAGCTGTAATTAAATGTAAAATGTGATTTTTTAGTTTAAATAGCTTGCAAATTATATTACCTAAAAGAACAAGTTATGAGAGGACTCTAGAAAATGGAAAGGGGAAAAAAAAACTAACTTCATTCTGTTATTAAATAATTGCATAAGATAGGTTTAACACAAAATTAACTAATTAAAATATGGTTAACGTATTTGGAGATGACAGTCGTTCATACCGAATAGTAAAGAAAGTTTAGATGCGGAAGAAGAACTTGGGAACATGCAAAACCTCAAACTGCTGCACTCGGGAGAATGCTGACCTAATCAAAGATGTTCTATTAGTAAAGCGTTTAGCAGATGCAATAGAATTTTCCAATGGTACAAGTGGAACTGTAATCAATTGCTATTTGGAACTTTATAAGGGGTCAACAAGATGGAGCAGCACAAATGCTAGAGACCGAATAACCACAACCCGGAAAGTTTTCTGGATCGCTTAGTTACAGCTGATGAAATACGAGCTCCCTTCAATGCTGAATCGGAACTACAAGGTGAGAAATGGAGAACCTCCACCACCTCCGCAGACAAATATAGCAACCATTTTTTTAATGATTGATTATCTGGAACTTAGCCAACCAGTATTACGCATCATTAATTACCAAACTTTGTAATTGCATTAAAGGGAAAAGTCCTGCGGAACACTATCATCAGGAGTGCTTTGGGCGTAGGGGTTTTTTTTTTTTCTTTCTTTCTTTCCCCGCAATTCATAATGCTGCTTTCCAACTGTTAACACATCCACCATACGTACCCGACCTAGCTCCAAGTCATTTTTATTTAATCCCAAATTTCAGAAGTCTTCGTTATCAACACATGGTACTTTTTAAAGGAAGGTGTTTCTATGCTGAAATACAGATAGGAGGAATAAATGGATAATGATTATGTTGAAATCTTAATTTTATGTGTTTGAGATAATACAAAATGCTTAATTTTTGCACAGCTATATTCCTATAATTACCTCATATGTTATTTAAGTTATGGCAGATCGCGTATTGCTTTTTATACATTTTGCAAAAGCATTTGACAAAGTATAAAATTTTACACTTTGACCAGTTTTAGAAATAACAATCCCCACAACACCTGATTAATTCAATTAAAAGTCTGTACACTAAAACAAAACTATTTTTAAATTTAGGGAACAAGTATTAATTTGATAAGAGACTAATCAAGGAGTCATAGAGGGGGTGGTTTAACATATCTTTACTTGGACGAAGTTGTTTTAAGGATGGAAGCAAGAGACAAGAAGAAAGAAGTATTATTATATGCAGACAATCAAGCTATTATCACAAAAACAGAAGATGAATTGAAATTGAAACAAATTTAAACCCAATCAGTGCTGCACAAAATATAACTTCGAAATTTCAGCTACAAAATTGGCAATGGAATTCCAGGAAAATGGGCAAATATAAACATGTGTTATAAACAATAAAATCGCTGGTATACAAAATTTTTGCTGAATGAAAAGTATTAATATTTTCTGATTCCTTACCACGTGGAATCTCTCAAACCTGCCTTACTTTTGTTTAACTGGGTTACAATTTTTCAGAAATCGGCATTAAAGAAAATAAGTTTTTTTTTATTTGTTCATTGAGCAGATACATAAAATAAATATTCTGAGAAATTTAAACAAGATAATAAATTGCTCATTTTGGGAATGGAACAGTAGGGCTAAATTAGAGCAATGGAGCGGAAAAAATTAGCCATAAAGGAGAAATTTAGTTCCTGGAGGAAAAAAATGTGAAGTATGAACCATTAGTTTCTCCTACTAATGTCCTTCCCCCATCTTTCCACATTAACTTAGCATTTGTTACTGCTCTGAATAAGGACAGTGATTGCTGCAAATTTCTTGTTACAAAATTCCAACAGAAAACTGAAGCTAAGACAGCCGCAGGTGTTTTTGATTGGACCCCAGATTCGTGAGTTTATGCAGGATGAGACCTTTCCTCAGTCGATGTCCGAGTTAGAGAAGTCAACATGGTTGGCATACAAATAAGAGACAGAAAACTTCCCTGGCAACAGGAAATCTGACAACTATAAAGAAATTGTGGAGGAAAGGTTAAAACTTTTAGCAATCTAAGGCGTAGAATGCATTTTCTCAGCAGCCATTTTGCGTATTTCCCAGGAAAATCTTGGTGCCATGAGTAAAGAACAAGGTGAGCGGTTTCGACATTAAAACAATGGAAACCACTATCAAAGCCATTGAGATTTGTAAATGATGGCTGATTACTGTTGGTGTTCGCAAAGGGATACTCGTTTTTTTTTATTTGGTTTATTTACGATTGCTCTTTAACACTTCAGGTCATCAGCGTCCCATTCAATTCAGAGCGTGAAACGGACGACAAATTTTGCTCAGAGGTCTCTTCTTTCATCTATCGTGCCGTAAATGTACGACACGGGACCCACGGCTTTACTTCCCTTCCGAAGGAAGCCATACTTCCATCGATCCTGGCCGTATTTGAACCCGCGATCTTGGGTTTAGGAGGCAATTATGGTTACCACTACACCACTAGGACCGATAGGGATACTAGTGAAGGACACATCAGAACTCCGAAGAAAGAAAAAAGTTTTCTTCTCTCTAATAGTGAGAAACGTTTGGAAATTCAAAATTATTGATATATAGCACTCTTTTTTCAATATATTCATTAACATGAAAGTTAAAATACAAAATACAAAAACGATTTTGCTTAGCTATATGTCTATAAGCTTAATATTTCATCGAAAATGTAAATAAATTACATTTGATGCGGTTTTATATAAAACCCTAGCCCAGTAAAGTAAAACTGAAAACACATTTGAATTCAGGACATTCATATTACATATATCCAGATGGAAAAATAAAAAATACAAAGGAAAAAAATTGTACACCAATGAAAGGAAAAGGTTAATAAGTTTAACTATCTAGTTGTAACGTACATTTTTAGATATTAAAAATAAAATTAATAAATTCAACAAAATATTTGGAACAATAAAAATAAATTTAAATAAGAAAATAACTAAAACACAAAACTTTACAAAGCTTTAGCAATGTCCACTTTTCTATGCTGTTCTGAAACCTGGATAATGAAAACATCTGATGAAAAGAAGATCGAACAACTGTTTCCGCTCCATTGCTCTAATTTAGCCCTCACTACTGTTCCATTCACAAAATGAGGAATTTATTATCTTGTTTAAATTTGTCAGAATATTTATTTTATGTATTGCTCAATGAATAAATAAAAGAAAACTTATTTTCTTTAATGCCAATTTCTGAAAAATAAAAATATTGTTCAAGAGAGAATAAAATTCAAAATGAATGTATAAAACTGTATTTTCGCACATTTTCAAAAAAAAAAAAAAAAAAACATACTTGTAAAGACCATGTTAATAGAATGGACCAGGCAGGTCACTGATAGGAAGCGAGCTTCTCCTTCCTCCATATTGGCTTGCAGTGGTAGATGTCCATGAGCCAAGGGCTAGTAACGCCGACGTCACAGTGGTGCGCCATGACAAATTCGTTGGAATGGGGGAATGGAGGGGAATGCGTTGAATGGACCAAAGCCGATATCCCAATAAATACTTTCTTATCAACCCGGAAAATGAGATGTTGGCAGACATAGAAAAAGATGGAATTGAAGTCGGAAAGAACCTAATCGATATGTGTAGATAATGCTTGGCACAATACCACAATTCTTTACTTTTTCCAGTTGTGTTCTCAAAAGTATCTGAGTAAAGCTATACAAAAAAATGAAACCTAAAATATTCATTATTGAGTCCCTGAAGTACCTCGTCTGTTATGTAAGAGATAACGCCAACACTGTCATTCCTGGTGGTGTAGTGGTACTTGCTTCCAAGATTGCGCATTCAATTTCGGCCAGGATCGATGAATTTTGTTTTCGGGCGTAAAAATCCCAAGTATGGCTTCCTTCGGAAGGGAAGTAAAGCCGTGGGTCCCGTGACGTACATTTACGGCACGAAAAAGAACCTCAAGCCTGAAAGAGGTGTCTCTGAGCAAAATTTTATCGGTGTTTCACGTCGTGAATTGAATGAGACGCTGATGACCTGAGATGTTAAAGAGCATCCGTAAATAAACCAAATTAACCAACATGGCTAACTTTCGAAACACAGCAGAAGTTATATGATTAATGCTCACCCAACAGTTGCACTCGAATGTAGACTGCTGAGAAGTTCAAAGACCGTAAGTGGGGAGGAGAACCGCCTTGGCAGAGATGGAACAAATCCGTGCAAGCGGTGGGGAGATATTCTGGAAGCCCGGTAGTGTACATTTTTGGCGCCCTTCTCTAATTGAAAGAGAAAATAAAACCAGCTTGGATTTCGCAGAAACGTACTTTAATACTTCCATAATCTCCTTTTTTTTTTATTTTGGATTTTCGTTAAGTCCACGGTACTCTCCCCTTATCAACTATAACTACACCCTTCTTATATTCCTCAATTAATTTTATACACCCCACCCTTGCAGATGTATTTCTCCCACTGATAGTCTAAATTCCTTTAATTTTCTGCAAAATGCGCCATCGCGTCTATGAATTCCATTATTCCCCACTAAGACAACAATTTTTCATTGTTCCCAACTGTTATATAACATCACTTAAAGGAAGGGTTGGTATCTTTCTTCGCGCCAATCTATTCAAGCGGGGCCTGCGAATAAAACTTCACAATGAAAGTCGATGACTTAAACCTAATATAGTGTTATATTTTAAGATTATCTTAAAATGTAGCCCCAAGGTTGGTTTAAGTTTTAATGGGATTCCCGTATTATCGAGTATCTGCATATATAGGTTAGGTTAGGTTAGGTTAGGTATTCGTTAAATTTGTTATAACAAAACCTTAAATCTATACTTGAGAGGTATCGAAACAGCAGTCTTTTCACTTTGTTTCAACTGCGCTGCCTAGTGCATTTCTTGCGTTGGCAACGACAATGAGGTCACACTATCCACAACACTCAAACGCCATTTTTACTTTCTGCTGCCGAAATAGACTATAAATTAAATCTCCTTGGGGGAGGGGCGGGGTTAGACTAGGTTCATGTGTTCTTTTGACTTCTGTTACCTTCGCAATCTTACATTCGGTTTCACTTTTTCATACCACTTCGCAACTACGGGTGTTTCCCGTACCGATTCGTCGACCCCCCGTGCCGGCCAGAGGAATTAGTTTTTTTTTCTTTATTTTCTTTTTCCCGTACGTCGCTAAGGCTACCAAATATTTCGCTATCACGAACCCCCAAAGAGCCCCTTACTGCTAAAAAGCCATATAAACAAATAAGAGATATCTATCATCAAATTTATTAAAGCAGATAGTACAGGAAGGCGAGTATGCGACTAAAATAATCTGTCCAGCAGAAAGTGAACAAATACTTTTGAATTTCATGTGGCCAACAACCACCAGATGCTGCGATAAGAACAATGAATTGAAGCGACAACTTTAAACAGTTAATGAAAGGAAAAATGACGGGAAAACCTTTTTTCCTTACGTAGTCATATTGGATTTCTACAACTGGCCATATGAAAAGGTTTGAGAGACATAAAAAAAGTTTAGAAAATATTATCTACCGCCGACTCATGAATGGGCGCGGAATAAAATAATCCATAAAGCTCCTGATTGTGGTATAGAAACTGCAATGAACAATGATTTAGAATGAAAAGCAAACCGAAAGAAAATATGACCAATCTGTAAATACAAAAAAGTGAAAAAAAAAAAACCATATAGAATATGCACAGAAATTTTAAAAACCAAAACATTAGCTACCTCTTTTCAAAATAAATCTAATTTGGCATAAAAAGGATGCTATTGTCCTCATATTTTCAGTTTTCATCCGTTGCCTCGCAAGCTGAAGTGTTTTATTATTTAAAAATAAGTCTAGTTCACTGTAGAATAAAAAAAATACTTTGAGCAATATTAAAACATTACAATATTAATATTAATAGCAAATTTCGGAATTCGTCACTAATCCGCTTACATTCTGATATTTCCTTTACGACATACTTCGTTTTCAAATAATTTACTACCAAAACATAACATTACACTAAATGCTCAGTAGATTTGTGGATCTAATCCGAACAGATTCAAACATCAACAATCCAGATTGGCAGGCAGCGATGGTAAATAAAAGATGAGATAACAATTGAAGAATACGGGGAAAAAACTCGATTCATTCCAAAATTATCGATTTTTTTTGACGTCACTCAGATAGTATTAAAAAATTGTACGCCTTAAAACGGTATAAAATACAAAGATCTAATTAAACCCTTAGGGGAAAAAGGGGAGTAATTGATACGTTCACAGAATATAATAAAAAAAGGTTCCTAAACTGTATTGGTGCATTTCTTGCATTTGTTTTTATAACCACTGTTGACAATATCTCTGAAAGTGAATTTTTAAAGCAGTTTTAATTCTTTACAATTGCAAAAAGATCCTAATTTGATTATTGCGTATTTAGATTCTAAAATAAATTGGGAAAGAGGTATATTTACCAGTATAGAATCATTGGTAAAGAACTTACCGGGATTGTCAGCATTTAAATCATGGGTTTCCTTTGCAAATATGTATTGGCTCTAATAATCAAGCATGACAAACCGTTATCCTTGAAGCAGTAAATATATTTTCACAAATTATGTTTGTTCTTTGTTATACTTCGCTGTTTTAAAGCAGAAGAACGACTATATCCAAAGTAAATGAAATAAAAGTGTCTTGGAACTTTTAATTTTTCTCTACTGTACAATTTGTAAATCGTGACTTATCCGCTTCCCCCTCCCCTGTACTCTTCAATTGAATTCTCTTTAAAATTTAAGTATCATAAGAAGTGGTACAATATGAAATTTCAAAGTGGAGGAGAGGGGGCAAATCCTAGAATACAAATGGAGCTCGTTTTAAAGTTTTTTTGTTTACATGAAATATATTTTATTATTTGTAATGAAAGCCCTATAACAATATTAACTGTCCTATTGCCCTTTGACAACACAGCAGTATATACAACAGAGACATCTTGTGTCGGCAACTTTGATGTTCTTGCTCCTAAACCCGGCTCCGAGTTGGGTGTGCTTCTCAATGAATCCTACGTGTTTAACGAACAACTGTTAACCGTAAAAGTTACGAAATATATAAATTAAAACGCAACTGTATGGAAAATGTACCTTTTATTTTCAAAATTTTGATGGAGATCACATTAATTAATGTGGGTAAATCACTTTTTTTTTTACTCCGGTTTTCAGTTTTGATTGTGGTTTCTGAACGATGGTCAAACATTTTTAATCATTTTTATCCTCAATTTCCATTTAATGTTTGGTCGAGAAATTATAACATTTTATGATATATAGGTTTAAGCATTTGTTGAGTGTAGCTTATTTTCATAATTGCCGTACCTAACCTAACCTAAATCTAACCTAATCTTAACAGATTTCTGAAAAGTGTACATTCTATTTTCCGCGCTTTATTGCACCTTAACAGTATACATAGCTCGACAATCAAGAAGGGGAAGGAGAAGAATATTAATAAGTTCTGCAAAATTACTATAATAAACAATATTCAAGAGCAACTTTCACTGCACCAATATCACCTTGATTTGTAACTTTTTATATTTATTTTCACATTTCATTACGTAAGAACAGATAACACAAACTTAAATAATAACAATAATGCTAACTTATTAGCAACAAGCAATTTGTTCAATATCAGTTATTATTCGATAGAACATTTTTCAGTACGTTTGAGTTTGAGTTTGAGTTTTTTTTTTTTTTTTTTTTCTGTAGTGAAAACAATGAATTTAAGACTTCTAAGATTATCCGGCCAAATTATTCTGTAGAGTTGGATTCATTATCAAATTTTGTATTATTGACGTAACTTTACAACCAAAAAATTATAGCAAGCTTTAATTTACAAGGCGGATAGTGCCAACATAATCGCTAATTGCCACCAACTTTAGCTTCAATATTAAGCATTTCGGAAGGTTTACATTCAACAATAATTACTATTAGGCATTTGATTGCATACTTACGCCTGATATCCATTTAATTTATTAAAAAAGTAGTAATAAACGTTCTCGATTTGTCTTCAATTGTGTCATCCTTTATTTATGAAGTCATCTAAAGGAGCATACAATAGCAGTCAATTTCGTGATGTGGGCACTCAGAATTCGATCCCACAAATACCAAAGCAGTCCCTACTGTATATATTGTGATAATAGCAGAGTGATTTGAAAACAATTTAATCATTAAATCGCTGTGAAAGCGTGCACCTTTTTTGCACCATCAAATCAAAGAGAGGTTGCGCTGAACCAGGATTTTATCGATAGACCGATGAATCTCTGCGTGCCACATTCCACGACAAGGGAATGTGCACAACGCGTGGAAAAACTCGATCATGTGGCAAATCGTTTATGAATATGGAAACCCGATATTTCCGCCATAATTTGAAAGACACAAGCTGCGGGCTCCAATCTAAATTCTTGTTTACGACGATGTCTACCTCATATTAACCTTCCGAGAGTATAAAAAGGGATGGGAATAAGAACAGGATTAAGTCAATGTTCGTCTGCTCGGTTATAACAAATGACTCGTTTATTATTTTGGCTACTGAAAGGACGCGCAGAGTGAACTACACAAGAACTTTCAAAACTTCGGCGAGCCATACTGTCGCTTTAGGAAATGGGCGGGGGCCTTAAACTGCATCTGGACGAGAGTATGGCACTGGGTTATTTATGACAGGAACTCTGGTGGCTGGTTTGATGTTTGTTTGAAATGCACTTGCTGTTCATACGCTTAACAAACCAGGCTTCCAGTCTGGGCATGCGCACATCACCAGGAAATAACAAGGTTTAAAAAAAATCGTAACTCACGATCCAAATAACTACGTGTGCAGGAAACGGCTTGCTATATCTGGACTATCTGGTTCCTGCTCATTGTGTACTGAAGCTCCAAAATGACATGTAGATCACCGCCGCAAATTTAAAAAAAAACTTAGAAAATAATATTAGCGAAATACGGCATATTTAGAAGAACTAAGTCGAAGGCTTAATTTTATCCCTAGAAAGTAATATGCTTGCGTATATATTCTAATGAGCAACTTGATAAGCGTTGTAAATATACCCCCTCCATAAAATCCTTCAAAATACGTTGTAAAATTAAACCATAGATGCTAGTCGCTACTTTCGAATATACAGTAGTACCACAATAAGAGTAGCACAAGCAGCAGCTCTATAAAACGTTACCAAACATCAATAAGATACAAGAAAAGCCCTACATTTATAAAATAACTATCCAAAAAATATTCTCAGAACATTCCCAAAGATTATAATGGTATTTTTTATTTATATTAAAGTTGAATATTTTTATAACGGATTTAACTTATCTGTGTCGTGTTGGTAGCATTTGATATCATTATTGTGTTTTGTTTCAACGAAACTTTATGAATTTCCTCTATGTTTTTAGGAAGTAAGAATAAACAATAATATTAGTGCAATCTTATTGAAAATAGTTACTATACAAGTGAATATAATGCTCTTATACTGCAGTTATTCTCTATCCCCTCCAAAAAATCTGTTTACAAGGAAGCGTCCACAGTCCGAACATTTTTCTTCCGCAGTACAATCTGACAAATTATCAATGATATTGTGAACCATTAAACGCCAATTCCGATTCTCTTTTCTTCGCTTGTACATTGCAATTCACTACCACCAACAGAATAGTGAATAAAATATATGTAACAATGATATATTGCCGTCTATATTTCTTACAATGAACAGCTTTACTCTTAAGTATTCATGGGAGGAAACTGTTCATAAACATTAAGTAACTGCATACTAAATAATGAGAAATACAAATTATATAACAGATGCACTACAATTTTCTGTGATTACTTATTTTCCCCCATTTTACTTACGAAATGCATTAACTTCATGTGTATATTAGTAAACTCTTAGCAAATATGTACAGTTTAAGAAGTTTAGTACATAACGCTATGCTTTGGCTTTCATGCACTAATCCTTGCCCTTAAATTTTGCTATTTATTTCTAATCACAGGCTTCTTTTCATTTTATAATTTGTTTGGCTGTTTCCAAAGCACACTGGCCTTTTCTGGCTTTGACTCCGCGTTGTGATTTAGTGCACATAAGAGGACATGACATTAATTCGTTAATAACTATGAATTTTATAGGTCCTCACATTGCAAGCGCTGAAGAAACATTTGAAACTAACATTACATACAGTTAAAACTAAACTAAATATTGTTGCAGCTTGGCTCACGTAATAATCAAAACTTACCCAAGGATGTGGGTTCTGTTGCCGCGACATTGTGAAACCGCCCTTGCTCCTCAACAATTGCAACCCACACAACAATTTTCGTTGCCGTCAAGCTCACATCTGTCAGTCGCAGCGCGCGGCACAGCTATCTAATGTCTAGCTGCTACTACAGCGCCTCTAGCGGATGGTTGCGCTCCACATGTGCATGCACGCTATAGGCGTCTATGAACACGTGTGTGTAAAGACATGTCCCAGGCGCGTTGCAGCCACAGAGATAGAGGTGGGGCGTTTAATCTTCCCCCTCGCCATGCATTTTCTCACATAAACAAGTATGACTTGGAAGATTTCATTTCTCTCAGAAACTCTACCCACCTTCCCGAACTATCCCGTTTGATTACTTTCCTTATACATTATTAAGTATATAGCAATGTAATTAAGCAAAACTTATACGTTATTATGGTAAGACAATTTATTTCAAATATCTTTTAAAAAAAATAGAGGAATATTTTATGTTAGTTATAAATTTCACTAGAACTAAATATGTTGTACTCTAGGCACATTCTCTAACACACAAAGCAAAATTACTTTTCAATACATCACCATGCACCTGAAGATATTTACACCGTCTATTTTCTAAAACAGATACTTTTGCATTGTCGCTAACAAATTTTGTTCCGCGGAAACTTTCCTTCAGCTTTGGGAATAAATAAAAATCGCCTGGAACTTGGTCGGGTGAGTGTGTCATATTTGTGTCATGTCCGAAACCACCTCATAAACAATTACAAGCAAGGAAACGATTATATTGTGCGCCAGAGCATTATGCTAGTTGTAAATTAAATCAAATGACAATTTGGTGATCATTTTTGTAATGGAATTTAATGGCGACGCCGTAGAGGTTGGTGCTAAATTTGCAACGGTTGATTGCATTTATTTATAGACGCTCTTTAACATCTCAGGTCATCAGCGTCCAATTCAATTCAGGGCGTGAAACGGCCGATAAATTTTGCTCAGAGGCCTCTTCTTTCAGGCCTGAGGTTCTTTATCACTAATATATATTCAATACACCTTATTTTATCATTGCCCTGGTATAAATCATATAATATATTCCTATACGGATACTAATTCGAACTCATGACTCCTATTATTCACCACGACTAATAATTTGTAACTTCTTCCCAGGAAATATTAATAGCCACTTATCTTTACGTAATGGAGTATCGTATAGGATGCACTTTTCATCGCATGTCAAGAAAAGAATTCTCCTGACGTGACAACAACGCAAAACAGGTGTCAGCTAGTAACGCCCTCTGAAGCATTGTCAACTCATGTGGAACCCAGCGACTAGGTTTATATCTTTTCCTTAGCTGGTGGAGATGGAACCGCAAGGTCTCAGCACTGACGTTGAATTGTTGTGCCACGTCCTCATATGTCTGGCGTTGTTTGTCTCGATTATTGCTAAGAGAAGCTCGCTATTCATTGTTGCTGGTCTTCATGTGTGTGGCTCATCCTTGAAGGTTTTGTTTCCTTCCTGAAACTTGGTTAATTATTCTTGCACCGTCCGTTTATTCACAAGCTATATAATCATCTTCGGATGCTCATGTTTGACCGCGTTTCTCGGAATACTGGCTAACAGTAAGAAAAATTGAGTCTACCAGATGAACACTAACTCTTTGCAACGATTCGTTTCTACCTTAATTTTATTTGTTGCAAACTTAATAGTCGCCAACGTTAGACATCTAAACTAAACATTTGAGAAACCGACAGAAAAATGTTTGGTCAACTGCATTTGGGATATTGTTCTGGAACCAGTCTCTCCTCAAAGGAAGTGAACGCATCTTGAGTGAAGACTTCTTCAGATGAATGGTCCGACACTACTCCACCTTATCTCAATTGGCTGGATAGGCTGGATTTTAATGTGAAGTTGAAAATGGAGCACAACCTAAGCTCAAAATGTCATACAAGTTTGGAAGGACTAAAGAAAGCCTTCGTCATAGAATGAGATAATTTCCCAGGTTAAATGTCAAAGATGAACCTCTGTGTTCATTCTTGGGGTATCTTAATTTTTGCAAGTCTTATTAAATGTTTTTTTCAATCAAAAGTTAAACACAGAGTTATTGAGAACGCAGAATAGGAACAAATAGAAAAATCAAATGTTTTTGTACTCTGAAAATTTTTCCTTTAATTTCTGAATTACTGACATTTTTTCAAAAGCGTGTGCTTTGCAGTTTTGAGTGCTCAGTATTTCCAGACTGCTGTAACAGATATGTAACTGAGTATGGAAATCCTAATCTCCAGGAGGCGGATGTTGAACGCCCCTTGATATGCGATCCTGCCCAGCAAAACAATATGGCTGACATATCCGTAATGAGCACAAGATAAGTGCTTATCAAACATACGCCCTCGGCTATAACGGAAAGCAACATGACTGGCTATCTGGGGCGTGAATGCCATAAGATCGTTTGTTTGGCCTAAGGCACAGGAGAGAAATGCAATAATCCACATCAATCTGTTCCTTATCGACAGTGTCATGTGTGAAACAATAAGCATTTTATAAATGTTTGTACTTATTAAAGGATGTATACATGTATAAAATATACTTTGATACTTTTTCAATTGCACCATGTTCAGAAGTTTCTCCCACGTAAGGAAATGGGTTATGGATCCAAACAGAATCAGGTCTTACTCCGAATAAAATAGCGTTCTGGATTTTGCCCAGCGTCTTATTCCATAAAATAATACTTTACTACCTGTAAAGTATGGAGTTTTTCACAAAATAATGTAAAACACTTGTAAAATATTATCAAACTTTACAAATGGCCTCATAAAAGAGCAAGATGAAGGAACAGCTGTTTACCAAACAACGCCATACTTTGAATTACGTTATGTCAATTAATTCATACTTTTGGATTATCTCAGACATACTAAAAGCGCTCTGAAATTTCTTAGTCTGAGCAAGAAAACACAAGATTTTTTGTATTTTAAACATAGCCACCTTGTAAATCAATACATATAATTCAACAATCAATACATATAATTCAACAACTTTCCAACTTTTAATACTCTCAGTAAAATAAGATTTGTAGAAATATGAAAAATAAGCACCTGTCTCAGCTTCAATCTCATCATTTGACATGGATCCTCATCCACCCAGACATTTCTTCAGGTCTGGGAACAAAAATTAATCGCTGGGAGCCAAATCCGGCGAATAAGGCGGATGTGGAAGCACATGGAAGCGAAAGTCATGCAGTTTTGCACCAATACTCCCAGACGTGTGTAAAGGCACATTATCGTGATGAAAGAAACTTTTATTATTTTTTTTTCCGAAGGTGTGGACGTTTAGCCTGAATAGCATCCTTCAGTTTGTCCAATAGAAGCGTAATGCTCCCCGGTGATGGTTCTGCCCTTCCGGAGGCAGTCTAAGAGCACCACGGCATGAGAATCTTAGAAAACCGTAGCCATGACTTTTCCTGCAGATGAAACCGTTTTTGATGCACTTTCGTCTGTTGCCGCCCACTGTTTGTACTTTTCTTCGTCTCTGGCGCGTAGAGATAAATCTACGTTTTATCTACTCTTATGAAAAGTCGGAGAAACTCACCGGAATTGCGTTTAAATAAGTCTAAACACTGTTGTTAAATCTTCATTGATGTGCACTTTTTGTTCATTATGAACAAACGCGGCACACATCCAGTGGAGAGTTTTCTCATACGCAGAACTTCGTGTAAAATGTAGCGGTGTACACGGCCTATCGAGGTCTTTGCAATATCAGCCAACTCGCGTGGCTTCAACCGGTGATCAATGAGTGCGGCGGTCGTAGCAGTTTTGGGAGCCCTGAGCACTCATCTCGAATGGATGTACAATCGCGCTTAAATTCAGCAGTGCACTTTTTAACCGACTAAAACGAAGGGGAGGAATCCTTTAATGTGGAATCTAATTGCCTTTATGTTTCTGTTGGTGACTCTTCAATACGAAATACTTTATCACTTTATTTCAATTTTATCCATTTTGTACAAAATGTTCGCACTGATTCGTTTACAAGATAAGTAACTACACTTACGCTTCTGAAACTTTACAGCGAGCGTTTAAAGAATGATACTTAACAACTATCATAGTAATTTCACCATCTTCACGACATCTCTGAGTCAATCCGAGAACTTTTAGAATACCCCTCTTAGCGATAATATAATTACTGTAATGTGTATTTACCAATACACCGTATATATGAAATATTGGATTGCTCTAAATCGAACCAGCTTTTCCCCTGATATACTTAGTCTTGCCATAAATACTTTCGCTTATTTTAATCTTTTCATTTGCTTTTAGTGTGTTATTCTTTCATTAAACGCACAACATTAATAAGTAGACGGCTTCGGCACGTTCTTCTCGGGGCCCGAGATTTGCGGGTTCAAACTCGGCCTTAATCGATTGATTTTTTCAGGACTTAAAAATCTCGAGAGGGACTTAAGCCATAGGTGGATTTACTCATACGTCTGGTTAAAGAACTCCTCTCTGGATAAACTTATCGACTTTTTCACGTCCAAGTAATGCCTTAGTTCCCTGCTAGATGGCGATGGGTTTATCATTTGTCACTCTCCCTCTGTAGGAAAATAAGTGTAAGTGAAAATTCTTCTTGGTAACCAAAACCTTCCTCACAGAAGGTGCCTATGTTTCAGAATAGAAGGACAAGTGCTGATTAAAACTAATCAATTCTCAAAATGCTCATCTTTTGCCATCACACACTATTTCTATTGGGAAATCCGTCACTGTTGACTTCAAACAGCACTTGAGTAAGCAATGAGCACAGTTTGATAGAAACAGCTACATGGAACATTTCTCTCAAGCCTGTCTTGAAAAGTTGTTCCTTGCCAGCAAAGTAGTTTCTCCCGCTTTGATAGAAATGCGTCTTATCACCAGACCATTACTGAAGCAAGATCATAGGCGCCGACTCCATCCCCCAAAGATTTCGCAGAAGGGGCTGAGTCCATCACCCCAATACTTCTCAGGTTAATAAAATATCAACGTTTATTTAATTATTAGTTTGAATGTGCTAAATTTGATGAGAAATAACACATTGTTTCTGAGGAATTCGTCTAAAATACGTTTATTTTTCAAGCAGTTACAAGGCGATGATGCAAGTAAGGTCATTCTGTCTAACTACAAGGGAAAATCAAAAAGTAATTGAATCAATTGTTACGGCCAAACGAAAATGCATTTACAAAAACTGAGATATACATTTGTAATTTAATTATTCTACTTACTCTCATAACATTCCTTTTCATTTATATAGGGTGTCCCAAAATAACTTTTTCTTGATGCGGCAAATGAAAAATTGTTTAAAATTTTTTTAACATCGTGGGGGAGTTTTGGATGAAGGTATACTTTTTGTATCTCCATTAATGTAGTAGATACAGGATAGAAATTCGTTTTATTTAAATGACACTATGTACATTTTATTCAAGAATGCACTTACTAGAGCTAATTGAAAAATGTATCACATTGTACCATTTTTGTCAAGAAAAGAGTCGATATGGAAATGACAAGGAGTAATTTTAACTTTTTGCTTCTACAAAGCAACTTCTTATATTAAAACGAAATTCTATGTGATTGCTACTTGAAGCATATTCTATTAAATTTTAGATCTGCAGTGCGTTATTTGCTATAGATACGTATACGTTTAACTATTTTTTTCTACTAGCTATTAAATAGTTATTTGATATACTACCCACTTTACTTTTGAAAGATAAAATACTTGAGAAAAAAGAATTGTTTTCATCAAAAGTTTTTAGAAACAATAAACATTTTAAGTTAAACTTTTTAGAGTTAACAAGTAATATTACAAGAGGGTCTGAGATTGCCTGGAAAGCTCAGACCTTCGAGTGTTAGGACTATTTAACGAATAAAATAAGAATTAAAATATAATTCCCCTAAACTTGACTTACAATACAGTAATAATTGTACATTTGTATTGTTAACCTTTTCAAGCCATCTAGCAACATATGAATGTCGATTGTCAGTAATGCCAATATAGAAGAACCAAATACGGGTTTGGGACTACTTCGTCAATAGAATTAAAATAATATATATTTGAAACTCGCGCACAAATTATTAATAATTGTGTAAAATGGTATAGTTATTTATGAATTCCTACCTATCCAGAAACCGTGAGAATGGAATAGTCGAAAGATGACTATTACAGCCGCTACCGTTAAATTTACTAATACCAACTGAGAAAAACAAAACAGAGAACAAATTTACCATTCTGAAGAAAGTGTTTATTAAGATTTATGGTTGCTTAGGCAGACATTGTCACATAATTTACAAAATGATTTGACTGTTTGACTAAATACAAAAAAAAAAAAAAAAAAGGTTTAGTTAATACACATTAACTTAGTTAAATTTACAATATTATTGAAAAAATTGAAAAAGTGGTCATTGATGCGTGCTCAGGAATTAAATAGTGGAGGTATAGAGTTGGCTACACTGATCACAAGACAAATGCACATCGCATGATTAAACGGATTTGATAATTTTTTTCTCGATAATTTTACTGCGATATTCAGCTGTGATTGGTCAAAATTCAAAAGTTTGTTTCGTTTCATTGGTCTATTTAAAGATGAGGCCACATAAGTGAAATAGGCAATACCATTTATAGTTAACACATAGGACTATAAGAAGAAAACGTACGTTAAAAATGGCATCTATATTTAATAGTATTTTAGCTATGCTCACCCTCATTTTTATCAACAATAACTGTACTATTACATCCGCTCTCGTATCACACACTAAATCTACCGTTTGAAAGTTTTGGCCTTCTCAACAATTTTCCGCCATCCATTTCTATGATCATGTACACATGTTTTCCAATCTTTTATTTATTTTTTTAAGTCTTTCATTATGCTATTTCCCCCATTTGTTGAGGGGGGGGGGTTACTTCTTCCTCGTGCTCTTGTTCTCATTGGTTTCCAATTATATATTTATTTGATATTCTTTCTGTTGGAATTTTCATTATGTGATCAAACTAATCTATATTTTGAGACCTAATAAAATCCTTTCGTCCTATTCTCCAATTACCATTTATCTATTTAATTGGTTCATGGGTTTTGCCTAGTATCTTCCTTTCGAATATTGACAACTGTTGTATATCTTTTTCTCTGAATACGTATTTTACATGCATATGTTATATAAGTATAATTATTGTGTTTTATAACCTCAATTTAACACGTCTGAATGTTGGCTTACTTCTGAATAAATCTACGTTTGCACAATATGCCCTTATTAAGATTCTTGTTTTGGTATCTTATTTTACTATGTTACTATCTTACTCAGATATTTTTAGGAGCTCATTAGCCCAATATAATTATTGATTGTGGCTAACATAATTTAAAATCGGTTTTAATTATATTTTTTCATTTTCGTATTTTATCACCAAGGTGGGTTTGTATGCAAATTTCGTATTTTGAAGTAGGTTATTAATAAAATTCATTTATTTATTTACAATGATAAGAGTGAAGGCCCTGGGGCACGAAGAAAAAAAAACAGCAAGAATAAAGAGTACATTATACATAGTTAAATGAAATACAGGGCATTTTTTGATTGATTTATTTAAGGACGCTCTTTAACATCTCAGGTCACCAGCGTCCCATTCAACTCAGGGCGTGAAACGGCCGACAAAATTTTGCTCAGAGGCCTCTCTTTCAGGCTTGAGGTTCTTTTTCGTGCCGTAAATGTACCCACGGCTTTACTTCCCTTCCGAAGGAAGCCATACTTAGGATTTTTACGCCTCTAAAAATCCATCGGTCCTGGCCGGGTTCGAACCCGCGATCTTGGGTATAGGAGGCAAGTATATAAAATACAGGGGGAAAAATTAAAGATATATACTGCATATAAATATAATACATTTTAATATAGTTATAAAGTTGAAAAGATAACATTAGAATTCCACTTGTTCTTCAATAATTTTGCTCAATTACAAAGGGGGAGGATGGAGGGGAAGGAAGAAGAAAAAGAAGCGAGAGACCAGCTGATGTGATTCCTAGAGTTGAGTTTTTTTTTAAATAATATTTATCGCCGTTTTACTGCTGAGGCACCACAGGCAGTGGACACTGATGATATATGAGATGAAATGATAAATTGGGAAAGGATTTTTTTTTTTAAGGAAGGAAACGTTCCAGGTCTAAGTTTAGGGTACCTCCCCGGCATTTTGGGCGCTAATGACCTTAGCAGTTTTGCGCCCTTAAACAACAACAACAATAATAATAATAATAATATAATAATAATATAATAATAATTATTATTATTATTATCATCCCCGGCATTTGCCATTTATGAGGACTGAGGAAAGCCTGGTGGTAATCGAACCCCAGATCTGCCGCTCACGAGCCCGGTCTTAACGACCTCGGCCACCCGTGGCGGTCTAGAGTTGAGATGACAATATTAGTTGATACGTACCACCTACCTCCGGCCAACCCCTAACTGATAGGGGTAGTTCCCCATGATTTCTATGCCGGGGTAGTCTTTACGTTTAGTTTTACTTCAGTTCTAATTAGGTTTAGACTCCCTTCTGGCGTCTCATTCCCAAGTACCATCCCCCATTTCCTTGGGGTGCAACAACCCTCACCCTATGGGTGTTAACAGCCTCACAAGTGTCAATGTCAGACACGGGATCCAGAATGTCCTTAGGCGATGTCTGGGTGGCATTGAAAAAAGTACCTTCTTCTCAGGAATACCAATTTAAAAAAAAATACACAAAACTACTGTGCTTTCATACAGAATGAAAAATATTTAATAATACGCTAAGACGTTATTAGCACTTCACATGAACTCGCGTTAACGACATTAACTTCATTTTGCAGCTGGTCAAAAATGCTCTATCGGTTTTTTCGCGATGCTCAAATTTCAAGCTTTGGCAACAATTAAATATGCAACAAATAAAGTTATATAGGTGCGGCATAAACAATGACCCTTTTTAAATAATGCGCTATTGTTGGCCACGGCTTCCTAGAGAGTTGATGTTTGTGTCATTGCGTAGCGCAGTTCAAAGGATTTTCTGGGCGCCCGCAACGCTGCACAGTAGTACCTGACATCAGTATGGAGCGCCGGTCGAATGAACAAGGTACGTTTACAATTGAAATGTTTTTCAAATGTGGTAATTGTGTCGTAAGATCGCAGCATTTGTTTTGGCAACATTTCACCATCGGTCGGAATGAACAAGCTCCATCACGGAATGCGATTAGGAGATGGGGCAAGCAGTTCAGGACAACAGCATCTGCTTCAAACAAGAAGTCACCTGGTAGGTCACATACATTTCGCACTCCGGATAACATTGCAACAGTAAGAGCTGCTTTAGCGCAAAGTCCAACTTGATCAGTTCGTGTGCATTTGCCAACCCTTAGCATATCGAATAGAGGTGTGCAACAGATTGGTAGGCCCCCATATTCAGTTCCATCCATACAAGATGCAAGCGGTACAACAATTTTTGCCCAAAGATCAAGAAGCACGTCGAAATGTCCGTACACAACTTCTGGAGATGATAACACTCAGCCCCATTTCCTCAACAACTTGATGATGTCTGATGAGGCCCATTTTCATTTATCAGGCTATGTAAACAAATAAAACTTCAAGTACTGGGGGTCTACCAATCCTCATCACCTTCATGAATGACCACTACATAACGCAAAAGTAATTGTGTGGTGTGGAGTGTCTTCTCAGGGTATTATTGATCCCTATTTTTTTGAGAATGACCCAGGCGACATTATCCCAGTCACAGCAGAGCGTTATGGTGTTATGTTGCAACAGTTCGTAAAGCAGCAAATACGCTGTGTGAATATCCATATGCAGTCGTTGTGGTTCCAACAGGACGGTGCAACCGCTCACACAGCCAGGGCGTCCTTGACACCTTGTTTCCCGTATGGTGATGTTAACTGGCAACCCCGTTCGACCGATTTATCAACGTGTGACTTTTTCCTGCAGGGATTCCTGAAATCTAAAGTGTGTGCCAACAAGAGAGAAAATATTCAGGAATTTAAAAAGGACATTCATTCGTTGGGCGCTATAAATAAGCGACACTCTTTGTAAGGTTGTGGAAAGTGAGTGTGCTCGTGCTGAAGATTGTATGTTTAACAATGATGGTCACCTAAAAGACATAATTTACAAAATGTGACATACGTAAGAAATGGTATAAAGTGCTCTTTCAAGGAGTGTACGCCAATATTATGTAGTTCTAGTTCTTCATGCTTAAACATAATGTTTAAAGTAGATCATTGTTTCTGCCGCACTCTGTACAAGTTTGAATGTTCTATGAACGGAAACTGGAGAATGGCGCAACTGCACCAGGCTTTCGATGCTGATGCTGATGAACGGATGGTGCAAAGATGGTTTGCGAAGTTCCAGAAAGGCATCAAAATCCTTGAAGATGCGTCACGGTAAGGAAGACTAGCGACTACTCAGCGTCAAAGACCCGCCCATCAGCTAGAAAAAATATAAACTCTGTCGAAAATAACTCAGAAGGCAGCACGAGCTGAACCTCAGTTTTGCATAGTTATCACGTCATCGGAAGGGTCCGCTTCTCGATAGGCAATTGACATTAGACATGAAACTCAAGACGCCATCACAGTTCATAACTCTATCCCCAAACAACAGAAACAACTACTGCACCGAAAGAAGAATCCTCTGCGTTTAGTGGACTGACTAAACTATTAACGCCATAATATATTGTAACCAACTGGACATATCATGAAAATCTGAAAAACTAAGGAACCTGCACTCGGAAATCGCAAAGGTAACGAACGATAATGCAAAACCATGCACAGCTAAGATTAGCTCGTGAAACCATTACTGGTCTCGGTTGGGAGACTTTAGTGCACTAAATAAACAAACAAATAAAATCTGTATACGCCCCCCGGTACTTGGTTTCCTAAACTAGGGCGTGTATATCAAATTTTCAATTTATCACAATTAATATCACGTGGTGGGGTCTGATATTACCGATAAAATCACGATTGTAGTGAGTTCAGACCCTCGAGTGATATTTGTTGGGACTATTTCATATATAAAATAAGAATTTAAATATAATTCCTCTAAACTTGGCTTACAAAATTGAAATATTAGTATATTTGTACCTAACCTTTTCAAGCAATCTTGCGACAGAAGAATGTCAATTAGTAATGCCAATAGAGAACATGATTTTAGGATATTTCATGAATAGAATAAAAATAAAAGTTATATATATTTGAAATTCGCGCACAGAATATTAACACATGTATAAAATGTTATACTTATGAATTTCCATTTTATTCAGAAACCGTGAGGCTTAAATGGACAAAAATCGAGTATTATAATCGCTACCGTTCAATTTTCTAATACAACTGAGAAAAACAAAACAAAAACAAACAAGCAATTGCATATTTGACGCCTCACCAAAGCGCTTTGAAGAACTCTCCATTTTGCGTTATGACTGTCGATTGTCCATGTTTTTTGTTGCTATCAATAGCTCTCTACGGTCTCTAGCAAAAGTGGTCAGTGATGCGTGTTCAGGAATTATGTAGTGGAGGTGAGCGCATCGAGAATGTCATTGCAACCGTCACATCTGAAATGCTTCAACGCTATGGAGAATAATGGAACATCGGTTGGATGTCCTTCGCGCGACTGGTGGGGCAGTGTCATAATTTATATATATATATATATATATATATATATAATTTGATGACTCAAATTGCAATTATTTGTTTATTTTGGGAGAAATAGTGAAATGAAAATAGGACATTTCAAATGGAACACCTTGGCGGGAGTTCTGGGGTTCGATACCCACTAGGATCGTCCTCTTTGGCTGAAGTTTTATCCAGATTTTCCTCAGTTCTTCTAAAAATGGCAAATGCCGTGGAGGTACCACAAACTTAGGCCAGAAACGCTTCCTTCCTTTTAAAAAAATCCTTTCCCAATATCATTTCATCTCATGTATCATCAGTGTTCACCGCCTGTGGTGTCTCAGTAGTAAAAACGGGCGTTAAACACTATTTAAAAATAAAAGTTTTCTTTCTTAATATAATTTTTCATTTAGGATTGCTTCCCTTAATCCTGAATTTTAAATTTACGGTGGAAACAAAACCTTAATTATAATCAATGCCGTATATTGGAATCCTGACTTACCTAACACATCGGGTTTCAATTAAATGTAAAGTCACATTAAAAGAAGACAAAAATTGTGGATAGCATAATTTAAATACCTGTTATAAGAATCCCCCCTCCCTTTTGTTTACACTGCAGACGAAACAGAGCTGAAGTAGGCTTTCCATTTTTCACAATTCTAAATTTTTCTTCGTATTTGAGCTGCGAGAATGGATTGTTCACTAATTATTTAATGACGCACGATTTAACCCACACAACCTTAGGGTAAATAATACTCGTACTATACAAAATAAACATAAAAAATTTAAATAATACATTCTTTCCGCAAGCTGCACTCTCAGAGCTATCGCCTGCAAGTCGATCCTTTCAATTCAGTACTCCTCGGAGACAATCGGTTCAGCAAACGATACCGCACATGCGCATACACTTTCCATTCTAAATGTCAGCAAGACTGCGATATCTGCTGTGGAACCTTTGTCCTGACTGCGGATTGGTATATTTCTCTGCAATGCATTAATTTTGCGAACATAAGAGAGCAACGAATTCTTAAAGATTATTAATTTATTTTAAAATTCTCTCGCTAATAATTCTAACATAGGCTTCGGTGACAGTCTTGGTAACCCCAGTATAGGCCACTGTTCTTAATGTATGTAACTGCTCTTTCACATAGCCGAGTTACGGCTGGGACCTTTAGCCTTTTTTCATCTAAATCTCTACCGGTTGTGACAATAAGGTACGGCTAAACTTTAAGGACACAATCCTCAAGCCTAGAAGATGAAAATATGTTATATGGACATGGGTCATGAAACGCTTTATTTCCATGTTAAAACTTATTTTCTACAACCCTTCATAGTGCATTAATTATGGGAAAAACACAGAAACAGAACGTACCAGCATATCACATGAAATATCAAAATTCCCTGCGCTAGCATGTTACTTTACTTGGTGAGGAATTCGCTTAGTTTACGCAGCCTCGTGCATTCACTCGTTCTCTTCTTTTAATTGTGGCTTGAAACGCTATATAATCCGCGTTAACCTCTTATGTCCTACACACGTCCAATTTCTATATACAAATTAACCCTTATAAAGTTGATGGTTAAAATAGAGCCTTGATTATGTGTACACATAGCATTGCGGATCGCCTCTTAATGAATAAATCTCACAGTAGAGAAACCTTAGGAAGGTCTCGAGGTGCATAGAATCAAATCCGATGAAAGAGAAGGGATTTTTTAAATTGCTGTTTAACGCCCGTTTTTACTACTGAGGTACCACAGGCGGTGACACTGATGATACATGAGATGAAATGATATATTGGGAAAGGATTTTTTTTAAGAAAGGTAACGTTCCAGGCCTAAGTTTAGGGTACTCCCCGGCATTTGTCAGTTATGAGGACTGAGGGAAACCTGAAAAAAAAAAAAAAACCCTAGGACAGTGTGCTGGGAATCGAGCCCCAGACCGCCCGCTCACCATTAACGACCTCGGCCATAAGTGGCGATAGTAGGTTAGTGGGTCAGCTAAAGATTCATGGTTCGAACCTCAGCCTTGACAACGATTTTTCAAGTTTGATTCTTCATTTCCAACGTAATCTTCTTAATATTTATTTTTAGGATTTTCATTATTTTCTCGTAACGTAAGTTCAAACATAAGAAACGTGTATCTAGATATCTACAAGGGATATAAGTATTTTGAATGTCTTGGCGATAATGTTTTTTTTTTATTTGGTTTATTTACGGACGCACTTCAACATCTCAGGTCATCAGCGTCCCATTCAATTCAGGGTGTGAAACGGCCGGTAAATTTTGCTCAGAGGCTTCTTCTTCCAGGCTTGAGGTCCTTTAACGTGCCGAAAATCTACGACACGGGACCCACAACTATACTTCCCTTCCGAAGGAAGTCATTTTTACACCCGAAAAAATCCATCGACTCTGGCCGGGATTGACCCGGCGATCTTGGGTTTAGGAGCAAGTATGGTTACCACCAGGACCGACTTAACTTATAGGTAGTTAGCTGCGCTGTAAGTTTTAAAACTGGCATATGATATCGGTTATGATACAGTCTACTAAACCTCTTTGTTTGCAAATCTAGTCTTTGTTACAGAAATACTTCTGTAATTTCTCCATATTATATGCATGTTCACAAATGGACACGTGAGACGTGAGCTGACTGGCACCAATTCTGTTTTCACGTCAGCTCATGTAGTTTCACGTGACACGGTAATACTATTTTTTATTATTATTATTACTTTTTTACCGCGCGCTATGATGGATGCCTCGCACACTAGGCAAGGTCCAAATTACGACGTTAAAACATAAACTCTCAGAGAGAAGTTTTAAGTCTCGGGGCTTGGCAGACGTTTAATGTCCACTGACGTTGATGAGCAGAGCCCAAGCGGAAGAAAACGGAGCCAGCAGTTATAAAAATTAATTGGTTGTGGTGTGACGTCATCAGGCGGCAGCTGTAGTTCCCTTTCCTTCCACTCCACCAGCTCGCCGACATTACCGGATTCGGGGAAAGATTCATAACACTCGCTTTGCTTTGGTTGGTAATCTGGACAGCGCCGTACCATTTTAGCAATTTCACGGTGCATGTTTAGTTTCTGCCGCGAAGGGAAAATATTATGAGACAATTGAAGAATCTTCTTTTGCAGTTTTTCTTTCTCTATTGTTTCTTTAAGCAGGAAACGATCTGATTATGTAATTCCTTTATATCTCAGAGTTGAATCCAGCCGCTTTCCACCGGGGGTGGGGGGGATCAAACGTTGGGCTGATGTCATACGCTTCAAAGTTTGTTAATATTAATAAAATACCACCGAAATAATACTTTTCCCGTTATCATAGTATATAATTAAATTCAGTGTAATTAGGTTTAAGTATGAAATTATGAGAATCAACAAATAACATTATAGCATGCAGTAATTTATATTTACAGCAAACTAATAGGCCGAGGCCTTTTTACAGTACATCTCTGGGTTACATCACCAAGTTCCCGTCAATTGACACCTTGTAGCGTATAAAAGACACATCCTATTTCTTAATTTGATGACATCGCCCATTTCATGGTGTTGAATGACTTTTCTATACCGGCAGTAATAACGGGAATGCACGTTCAGCGATTGTCCTTAGAGCTTCATAGCGATATCGGCTCTTAAGATAAAATTCTTCTGATTTATTACTAGCAACGAACTTAAAAGAACGCAAATCTGCAATAACAGCGTCAATATTTTAATTTCTTTACAATAATTTCCACTACGTCTTGAAATACTTTGAAACCTTCGAAATGTGCACTAAGATTTATCACTTTCACAGCGTTGTCATTGAAACTTTGCTTAATTTTATTAATCATACTTTCAACAAATGTTCTTCATTTTCATAGTTTGTATTTTTGTTTTCCGTGAAGAACGAACATTAAACTTCTGCTGTGCCCACTTCTACTTTTTCAAATTTTGTTTAGTGTTTCATTTTCCGTACTATGTTGACCACTAAAGCGGTCCATGTTTCTCAAAATGATCCATAAAGTACAAACAGTGAACTTTTTAATGATGTTTCGTCTAAAGTCACTAAACGTACAATGAAATTGTAACTCAATAAGATCCTGTTAAAATCAATTTAAAAGAATATATCTATAATGAAATTAACTTTCTAAAGTAAGGGGAACAAATTAGAATTCTTGCAATCTGTAAGTGTACAAAAGAAAAATAATATATTAGAATTATTCTTCTTCTTCTTCTTCTTCTTCTTCTTCTTCTTCTTATTATTATTATTATTATTATTGATATTAAACCACAATTAATGGCATACTATTAATTAAATGAAATGTGTGACCACTGATAGATAAAGCTATACAGTGCGGGTATTTTTAAACATTTTTAAATGTAATCATGTTTATAAACTGAACTCTTGATGTCATCTTTATATTCACTAAAATAGAGAGAAATAACAGAAAGTTTCGAGTTACATTGTGTATTTAAGATGATGTTCATATGTTTCAATAAAACAAAAACATGTTACTTTTAAAAAACAATTACATTCTAATAAGCAAATATATACAATCAACAATACACAATCGAAAGTTTCGTAGAGTTTTAGTGGCTTTGAAATTTAATTTAAATGTTATTGTAGTAAAAACATGTAACGCAAACGTTCTCTGAAGGTTATTACAGAGCGCTCTTACATACAAATATAATTTTCAAACACACATTAGATTAATATTTTAGATTTATTGTCTTCACGACGATACTTTTGTTAAATATAAAACATATGCAACGTTATAAATACAGTTTATATGCTGGGTTAATTTGTCCTTTTATTTGGAAACGACCGAGAGAAAATTAAACACTAGAGCGCTTTTAGGGAATTCCGAAAGAACTTATTGCAATTGTACACATGAAACGATTTTTGAAAAAGTTCTTCAAATCTCCATCGATCCTACCTACTAGATATCGAAAATGACAAAGAAAAAAGTGTGTGCGCGTGTATGTGTGACGTTCTAGTGGTCGCAATTTTTTATTTTTCTCAACTAAACTGGGCATACAGCCATTAAATAACAAACGATTCGTCGAGTTTGTTAACCAGAAAAATTGGACCATTAGGAGTGAGGGTTAACCTAAAGCGAAATATATATATATATATATATATATATATATATATATATATATAAATCGCTCTAGCGGCCACAATTTTTGTTTTTTCTCAACGAACTTCGGTAAATTACATTAAAACAAATTAATGAAAATAGTTTCCGAAAATCAGAGCAATTGAGTCATTAGGAGTAGGGGTATACTTGAAAATCCGAAACTTATAATAAACTATTGTGTTTAATTTTCTCTATGTTGTTTTTTCTTTTAAAGAAAGACGTATTAATTCAGCATATAAACTGTATATTTTATATTTAACAAAGGCATTGCCGTGAAGATAGCAAATGTGAAATATTAACCTATTATGTGTTTAAGAATTATATTTGTATGTAAGAGCGCTCTGTAATAACCTTCAGAAAACGCTTGCGTTACATGTTTTCAGTACAATAACATTTAAATTAAATTTCAAACCCAATGAAAGTAGATGAAAATTTCAATTGTATATTGTTGATTGCGTATATTTGCTTAGTAGATTGTAATTGTTTCTGAAAAGCATTGTGCTTCATTTTATTAAAACATATGAACACCTTCTTAAATACACAATGTAACTCGAAAGATTCTGAAAATTCTTTTTATTTTAGTGCAAAGTGCACTACAGATGATATCAAGGGTTTAGTTCATAAACATGATTACATTTAAAAATGTTAAAAACAGTACAGTTGTGTCTATCTGTGGCCATGTATTCATTTTTATTAATAGTACCTACTCCATTAATTTTATAGTTTAATAAAATAATAATAATAATAATAATAATAATAATAATTCCAAAATCGTGACTTCTCTTATGTGATGCTTATATATTGCAAGAATTCTAACTTTTTCCCTAATACCCACACAGTAATGACATAGCTTATTTCATTTATTTAATCAATAAGGATATAAGTTGGATTGTATATTAATTTTCCAAGTTATTCAACATGGTGAGGAATTTGCCTAGTTTATGCAGCTCCTGCGTGAAGGAGTTTTTAAATTTCGGTTTTCAGATTTACCCCTACTCCTAATGGCCCTATTTCACTAATTTTCAGAAACTATTTTTCTTGTTTTATTTAAATGGTATATACCAAGTTTTGTTGTGCAAAAATAAATATTGTGCCCCTAGAGTGATTTTTAAATTTTGGGTTTCAGATAAACTTCCCACTCCTAATATTCTGATTTCGCTGATTTTCGGATTTCATTATTTTACTTTAACAATAAATACAGAGTTTCGTTGAGAAAAAGCAAAAACTGCTCCCGCTAGAGTGATTTTTAAATCTTCGATTTAGGTTAACTCCCACCCTCAATGATCCAATTTAGCTGGTTAACGAACTCGACGAATCGTTTGTTATATTTACGAAACGTTCTTACGCCTTACTACAATGTTGTAATACGTGAGAAATTATGGTGTATGAAGATCAAAATAAAATTAAGTTTGTCCTCTTCCCTCACCCTTTTTTCTTTTTAGGTCATTTTTAAGTATGTGTGTTTTTTAAAATAATTTTATTACTTTTGGGTGATGACATAGAGTCCCTACTGATAACACATGGGAAGAAATTATAAACAGGAAAAGGAATTTTATTTTATTTGGTATGGAAGGCATTCCAGGCCTAAGTTTAGTATTCGGCATTGAAGGACCTGGAAAATCCTGTAACAGGAAGAACATTCCTTGCGGGGTTCGAAGTCTCAGCGACCTCGGTCACCCGCATACCATGACTCCAAGGTACAGAAAAGGTACACGGTCCCCGGTTTGAGAAATGCAACAGTTGTGGGAGTTGTTGAGTTTAATAGCGCGGGGAACATGATGCACTGGAATGCCACGTTGCTGTTGACATGGCGATTTACAAAATGGCGTCTAAGTCTCACAGACCCAGCAGTTTTAAAATGGCTGCATCATCAGGAAGAAATTTTCCAGCCCATTTATAGTTTCATTTCCAGCATGAAATTAAATGTCATGGCGTTGCACACGGGTTCTGTTTGGTTCAAGAACAAAAGCTAACATCATCAGGAAATAACAGCTGGAGTCATGCGCAGTAGATACTCAGACAACAGTTTACTGTCGGACAAGTCCATGCAAAAATACAGATGACAAGCATTTTTGAAAATTCGCGCCATAAAATGCTATATCTTCAGCTTTGCAAAACATACATTTTCTTCGGTCACAAGCTCTTCATTTGATGCAAATTTCCTTCCTGCTGGCCATTTCTTCATGTTGGAGATTAGAAAGTATCCGAGGGAGCCAAATCCAGAGCGTAAGGGGGATGAGGAAGAATTACATATCTTAATTCCAATAATTTTGGTACACTGGTTCATTATCGTAATGAGACAAACCTTCTTGGTCACTTGCTAAACTGCGCCAGTTGCCTAGCGTAAAATTCGCCGGTAATGGTTGTTCTTTACCAGAAAATCAAACAACATTAGGCCGTGATAATCCCAAAACACCAGTCTCCATCACCTTTCCTGATAAGGGGATTATTTTTGCTGTCTTCGGAGCGGCGCAATTCATTGTTTCAACTGTTTCTCCTATGCCGGATCGCAGTGTTGGGTCTATATTCCATAGACTGTCACATACGTCTCAGAAATGCAATGCATTCCGTTGAAACAACTCCAAATTCTTTGCAGAAGTGACAACACATTCTTTTTTTCCAGTCAATCGTTAGCAAACGCGGCACTGATATCGCAGATGGCAAATCACTATGCAATAATGAGGACTGCTCATAAAGAGTGATCATAATATTTTTTGCAACACACCTCTATCATCTTCATATGCCCTTTCTCAAAAAGCCTCCGTTGGATGGAATGCACACGTATTTCTGCCAGTCTTATGATGATGGAAAATCCACCCCGCGGAGGCGTTTCTTCGATTTGAGGAAAAGGAAAGTCACACGGGGCTATATCTGGACTATAAGGAGGGTGAGACACACATGTTACTTGGTATTAAGCAACAACATCTAGCGTGTTGCATGAAAATTGGCATTTTGCAGATTGTTCAGAACATCTCTATAGTATTGCCCAATTACAGTTGTGTGTGCATTTACACATGCTAGTAAACCATTCCGTGAATATCGGAAATTTGTGTAGCTTGTTATTGATTTATTTTATTTACAGACACTCTTTTAACATCTCAGGTCATCAGCGTCCCAATCAATTCAGGACAAGAAACAGCCAATAAATTTTGTTCAGAGGCCTTCTCTTTCAGGCTTGAGGTTCTTTTACATGCCGTAAATCTACGACATAGGATCCACTACTTTACTTCCCTTCCGAAGGAACTTAGGATTTTATGCCCGAAAAAATCCATCCATCCACCCTGACCGGGTTTGAACTCGCAATCTTGGGTTTACGGTTACCACTACTCCACCAGGACCGACATTTGTGCAGGTGATGGAGATTTCATACGAACTTTGCTTTTGGCTCTCAGAATCGAAATGATGCGGCCAGGTGTTTCAGCAGTAGTACTTACTTTTGAAACTCTGCATCTTCTTCTAACATCATATTCAACTGCACGCAAAACTGCGCGCGAACGTCCTTTTATTGAATCAGCAGAACCCACCGTGCACTAACACCTCTCATGTGCATCGTTTCAGTTACCAACAGGTAGGTGACGCCCAGTAAAATTTTCAGAATTTCTGAAAGTGTTCTTAATGTTATTTGACAATCCTCTCTGACAATGACAGCAATGGTGTTAATGTTTTCTTCCGTTAGAGCACTATCTGGATCCCGGGTCCACCTTCTTTTGAAATTGATTGCTTCCCTATTTAAGTATTTAAAATCATCTTTGAACTATCTATAGAGAACAAACTCCACATAGACCTTATGTAACATTGCATGGGCCTCAACTGAAGATTTGTTGAGACGAATAACAAAATTTTAGAGCAACATATTCTTCGTCGAGTGTCACCTCTATTTTGCTGTTGGCGGAACTGAACTTGTCTCATCTTGCACACCTCTCACAGGCTTGAACAGAAATGACAATGAAACTAGTACTACATGTACTACTAGTACACCACGAATTATACTATTTCACTTATGTGATGTCATCATAAAATGTACCAATAAAACAAAACAAAACTTTGAATTTTGAACAATCACGGCTCGATATCGCAATGAAACTATCGAACATTTTTATCAAATCCGTTTCCTCACGCTACGTGTATTTGTCTTGTGATCAGTGTAGTCAACTCTATACCTCCACCATATAATTCCTAAGCACGCATTACTGACCACTTTTCTATGTTTTCAGTAACTGTAAATTTAACTAATATGATGTATTCACTCAAGCAATTTTTTTTCTCGCCCAAACAGTGCGAAATCATTTTGTAAATTATGTAACATTATCTGCCTAAGTAGAATTCTTAATAAACACGTTATTCAGAATGGTAAAATGTTATCTGTGTTTCGTTTTTCTCAGTTGGTATTAGTAAATCGAAAGGCAGTGATTGCAACAATCGACTTTCATCTGTTTCATTCTCACGGTTTCTATATAGGTAGCTAATATGTATAACATTTTATACAGTTCTTAACAATCCGTGGGCGAATATCAAATATATATTACCTTTATTCTTATTATATTCATGAAATAGTCCCAAATCATATTTGGCTCTTCTCTATTGGCATTACTGACAATCGACATTCGTCTGTTGCTAGGTGACTTGAAAAGTCAGAATATAAATGTACAATTATTACAATATTTTAAGCCAAGTTTACGTGAATTATATTTAAATTCATATTTTATTCCCGAAATAGTTCCTAATAAATATCAATGGAGGGTCTAAGCTTTGCAGATAAATTCAGAACGCAGTGAGCAATCTAGACCCTCTGGTGATATATTTCATCTCAAGAGATTATAAAATTTTGATCGTTCTTTATTGAATACCCCGGAGTATTATGGACCCAGTCTCCAGATATGCACATAGCCTCGGCAATCTCTCGCGCATTCAGTCACCGATCGTGAACTTTTACATATTTTCGCGGGTCTAATTTTAAATAAAGATACAGATTAGCTGTTATGTTTATCCAGCTTCATTTTATTTCTGTGGGAATTGCCTCTTTCAAAAACCAATGTTTTATCCACACACTAAACCCATGTTTCAACATTTTGAACGTTTGTTATAAATTTAAGGAAGAAAATGGATCTCAAATAAGCTGTGGCTTATGTGACTTAACTTTATAATCATGTACACAATCCTTCAACAGTAACCACGTTGCCAAGGTAACGTTAAAGGAATATAGTGCTGAAACCGTTAAGTTCTCAGTTTTGAAACATGGCGAAAGTAACAGCCCGAGCGTTAAAAAGATTAACTCTTTGCTATTGTATTGTTGATCCTAGGCGATAAAACTTACTTCCCATTTACCAAAAACAGAAAAAGAGGAGACAAAGAGGAGAGACAGAAACGTTGTTCCTTTTTTATAGCTTTTTTATTCTTGTCTACACTTGTCTAATTTTATAATAACAATATTTAATGACTTATGAATGATGAACGCTTGAAAAGCATCGCGTAAATTTGTGGGAGGTCTAAAAGGTGGCTGCCTTAGCCCCAACGCTTAATTAAAAAATATTTTTATGTTTTTCTCCAGTCTTCTGCTTCTATGTGTTTTTAGGCTGTTATCTGCGCCGGCTTGTAATTTTCCTTCCAGTAAGACGGTATCTTGGTTTATGCAGGTGAATGCCATTTCAATTAATTATTTCAGGTAACCGTTTATGTGCAAAAAGCATAGGCCCTGATTTTTTTCTGAACAAATCAATGGAGGCAAACATTGATCCCTGTCGTGTATATCAGGCATCCACACCACTACCTGCACAGTGTGTCCTAATGAAAATTAAAAAGAGTTGCTTGTAACTATTTTGAAATCCACAATAAGGCAATAACGGACCAAAGAGCATGGTTAACGGAAACGTGCCCGGGTATGTTACGTAATTAAACATAAAAACAGCCACAATTTCATAATCTTCTTCTCTCCTTCCATCATGGACTAGGACCTGTGCGTTCCGATCTCACAGTTTTGTTTCCATCCTTCTGCATTTTTTTTAAATCTTCCATTGAATCTTCTTATTTTCGGGTTATATGTCAGCATATTATTTTTGTATTCCACCTTCTGTCATTCTTTTCAAGTGTTTCACCCATTCTTGTCTATAATTCCCTAATTGTTGTAATATGAGTTGTACCTACATCTAATTCTTTTCTCATACCCTTATTTATTATATGATCTTCTTTTGTTCAACCTTTGACAGATAGTAAAAAACGCATTTCTGCAACTTGAATTATATTTTTTTTTCTTTCTTTCTTTCTTTCTTTTTTTTTCTTCTTTTTTAAGAGTCCAAGCCTCACTTCTATAAAAAAACCGGTAAAGCCATGCCAGTGTAGAATTTTAATTGTTTGTTTTCCCTCACTTTGTTTTCAAAGAGTTTTCAATTGCTCCACACATACACACAGCTTGGAATGTTTGTATTTTTATATTAACGTCTTGATGTTCTTCATATGTGACAACATAATCTAAATATTGAAAGTGTGAGTGATACTTGTTCTAGTGTTTTTTCTTCTATATCAATTTTCGTTCTTATTGGCTATTTACCTCGGAACCCCATAACTTTTGATTCAGTCTATGAAATTATCATATTTAGTTGATATATTGATTTTTGTAGTCTTTTTTCCTTGATAAAATTAATACTATATCATCTGCAAATAGTAAAATATAATTTGGGAATATTATACTAAATTACGCAATAAAACTAAATCATTTCTATTTCTCAAGTGTGGCCCACAACCCCCTGAGGGTCGTGTAAAGATCTGTGGGGGGACTCACAAAAAATTTACAAAAATAAAACAAAATGCTTTATAAATATAAAGTAATGTAGTATTTAGGGATAAATATAAACAAAGTTCGACACAATAACAATAAATGTTTCAGGAATTATTAAGTTAAAGGAATAAATGCGATTTCAGGAGATCGGTAATGTATTTGGTGTACACAATCACCATATATTCAGTATACTGTAGTGGATATCACAGGCGGGATGCACAGTAGAATTTCCTGCTTGTGACGTCAGCTGGTGTCAAGCTATCTTTACTTGCAGCATGGGTAACTGGCTGCCCGTTGTTGTGTTCAGTTTTGATTAATCTTCTTTTAGATCATTTATTGTTTTCCATGCTTTGCAAAACTTTTGCTGTAACGTTCCTATTACCTCATACGAATGGGGGAAGGAGTGAAAAAAATATCCCAAAGAGACCTGGGGTAATGTTCTGTAAAATTACTACATGTAATAAACCATTATCTAAGGTCATCTTTCACTGCCAAAATACCATATCGGGTTGTTGTATTCATTTTTCTTGACAGCATTTTAGCATATAAGAGCAGTGTTATATAAAAGAAAATAACAACAAAGAAGAAATAGCATTCGATTTGTTATTAGAGTTTCAGTATCATGCGGTCAAGTTTGTTTTGCCTATGGGTGAGCATCGGGTCTCGGTAATTACTGGGGTGGGCAAAACAATAAAAAACCAACCATATAGCAATTCACAAACCAATTTAAAAGTCTTCTTACTTACCAAATTATCAAATGAGAAACTATCCGCCTTCACTCTCCACATACTTTTGGCATTTCTTTAGGAAATTTATTAATTATTCGCTGTAATTCATTTTGAGAAATCCGGACAATTTCCTGGCAGATATTATTTTTGAGTTCTTGTATGGTGTCCGGGTTCGTGTTATACATGGCATTTTTAATTTACCCCAGAGATAATAATCACAGGCTGTTAAATCTTGGGACCAGGGGAAATACATTGTGAATTGCTCTCGTGGAATTATTCGCAGCGTGAGCAGTGGCAGAGTCCTGTTGAAAAAAAAAAAACACGATCACGCTCCCTGTCGGTTAATTTTCTGAAAAATGGAGCTAGTATGATATTCATATAAGAAAAAAAAAGTGCATAAATACACGCTGTGTCATTGTAAAGTATACAGTGAATTAAGAAAAGAACAACACAACACACCCGGGAACAGTTGCAATACGACTGAGATTGTCAGCAAGGCCAACAAGTAAACAAGCAAGCTTGTTATCCCCTTCACGGCGCGGCAAACGAGCAAGAGCTCGCGTTAGGAAAAACCGCGCGCCCCGGAGGAAAGCATCACTGATCTCATTGTATTAATATTATTTATTATTCTGTGGAACATTTTTCAGAGATTTTAAGGATTTTCTGTAGAGAAAGTATGTACTTTGAACTTTCAGGGTCATTTGGGCCGAACTACTCGGAGGAATGTGTGCGTATAGCCGTAATCTGTGTAGTAAAAAAAAAATCCACATCTGCGAGTAGTGCCTACATAATCGCCAAATACCACCAACTCGGTGACAAACGTTGGGAGCAATGGTAAATATTTCAGAATACTTACATTACATACCATACACATGCCTGATAGCTGTTTAATTTATTAAAAAAGTAGTAATAAATGCTCTGAGTTTGTATTCAATGGTGCTATTCCTGCGCAGAACCGCTGGGCGGAGAATTCAGATAGTATACCTAGATTCGTGGCATGTGTACTCAGAATTCGATCCCGGGAAATAGGCAAGCTGTCTGTACTCTCTCTGTCTCTCTTTACCAAAAAAGTATAAGAAATGGTTTGTCGGCTGGGAAGGGTATGACAACTTTCTTTGTTCTTTTTTTTTTTCCATTATTAATTGAGCATTTTTAGATCGTTTGAAAGATGCATATTGACGAATGGAAGTTTCTTTGTACCTCCCCAAACAGTAATAATCAATTGATTTCCCATTCTTGTAGAATTATGTGGCCTTTCCCCAAGTCCAATTTATGTTGAGTATCCTATTAATTTATACAGACTTAAGTTGGCAATAATAATAAGCAGTTTATTATACCTAAGCGTTAATACAAAGGGGTTTTACTTACAATTAAATTAAAACTCGCACAAAATAGAGAGTAATTGTTGATAGTAATTATTACGCAGTAAGTTTTCCATCGTTAAAATGAAAATAAATTCTGTGTGTAACAATGAGCGAATTATGCACATCCTGGAGCGAGAGATAATTCAGCATTCCACAAAGGAAATGAAGTTCAATAACGGCGTGGGAAGTGCGATAACGGCGCCAGGAAACGTTCGCGATATACATAGCAAAGAGTGCTGACGAGCCTAACTGCCTTAGTCTTAAGTACTTGGGATATGCTCGTTAGGTGAAGTTGTTGGTGATGCATCGTCTCGTAAAATGGTCAACTTTCACCGTACCTTTTAGGTGCGTTCGTACAGAAAATAGTACAGCATTACTTCCTCGATTCCCCAATTATTGTTATCTTCCATTTCCGTTAAGACCACGGTACTCTTCTCTTATTAGCTGTTACTACCCTTATCTTACACTCCTCAGTTAATTTTCTACACCTTCTACATACCTTGCAAATATTCATTTCTTCTCTAACATTTAAAACTCCTTCATTTTCTTCACAAAAAATTACCATCGCATTCGTGTAATACATTATTCCCCACCAGACGACTCTGTACACCACTTTTTAATGTTCTTCAACTATTTTTCACAGCCGCCAACTAATATATAATATTACTATTGGGAGAAAAAATGATATTCCTATGCGGCAAACCTATTTAAGCGAGGCTTGCAAATGAAACTCGCTAACTTAAACCTATCGTAGGGGTTATATTTTGAAATAACGAGTAACTGCATATGTTAGGTTAGGTGTTCGCTATAACAAGAGGGCGGATAGACTTGTATGATAAAAAGCATAGTATATAATTTTTTTCTTTTTTCTTTCTTTTTCTTTTCTTCTCTCTCCCTTTTTGTAAAAACAAACATTTATTTCTCAACTCAATACTTTTGATCCAGCGATATTGCAATTATTTTATTCCCTAAGAGGGGGGGAAGTTCTTTCGAACTATACATAGTTCTCATTTACAGCACAAATAATTTCCTCGTTCGACGAACATTTTTTCTTTCCCAAATTAATTTTTGAGGTTAGGGAAGGGGGGGAAAAAAAAGTAATATGGGGCCAAATCTGGGAAATATATTGGGTGGGAACTATTTCGAAGCACTTTTGCCATCGCAACGGCTTAAGTATGGGCAGACACGTTGTTCTGTTGGAGGGCGCATTTTTGCGTGCCGATCTTGGTCGCTTTTGCTTCAAGTCACTATGGAAACGGTTCACTAACGTTACATAATAACGCTGTTTAACTTTTTTACAAATAGTCATTCATGATGGTAGCCTGTGAGTTCCCCTCCCCCCCCCACCCCCAAAAAAACTGGTTGCCATTACTTTTCCTGCAGACAAAACGGTTTTAGCTTTTTTCGGTGCACTTTCGCCTTCGTCAATCCGTTGTGTTGACAACAGTTTCGTCTCTGGGGTGCTGTGGTGGATCCAAGTTTCGTCTACAGGCACAATATGACACCAGGAGTCAATCGGATTGTGCTGCAACTTTTCCAAACACTATATTGAACCCGACCTGGGCCATGAATTTATTGAGGCATAAAACATCCTAATGTTGACTTAGCCCGGAAGGGAAGTAAATCCATGGGTCCCGTGTCGTAGATTTACGCACCTCAAGCCTGTAAGAAGAGGATTCTGAGCAAAATTTATCGGCCGATTCACGTCCTGGTGTGAATGAGACGCTGATGATGACCTGAGATGCTAAAGAGCGTCCGTAAATAAATCAAATCAACAACGATATTGAAATTTCCTACCGCGAGCGTTTTTGTTCTGGAGTCATCAATCGCGTGCTCTGCTTCTTTATGTACTCGATTTATTTGAGATGCCTACCATCTCAGCAATCTCAAGAATGTCACGATACCATGCATTTCAGCAACTATTTCTTCAGAATAAACCTCTTCTTTACATTTGGTAAAACATGATTATCGTCTCAAAATAAGCAGATGTCAGTACTAATCCCTTATTTTGCAGAAAAAGATAAATTCAATTTGTATTTTAACCTTTAATTACAAAAATTAATATAGAATCAATAAGTTTTTATATTCTTAATTCATTATCTGTAAAACTGCAATTTATTTATTTAAAAGTTGCGCTAAAGTTATCAATAAGTTAAATATTCCACACTATGTGCAAAAACAAATGTTGCGGCCTAAAGCAGATGATATTGGTTCGCAGTGATTAGAGGATGATAATACTTTCACCGGAAAAAAAGAAGATAAAACGATTACAACAACTGTATTGGTAACGTAATTTTGAATGGAGTTATGGATATGTAGCATTGGTAACTATGATTAATTAATTTTTTGGATACATTAGCAAAAGATCCCTTATCTGCACGTTATAGGCTAACAATGCGTTCTATTTTACTTGAGGGTGCTGCCGCGCTGAACATTAGACGTTTTATTGCTTTATTGCGTCACTTCCTTCTGAAAACTGGCGCTCTTTCTGCTTGGAATGAACAACAATGGTTAGTTTTTCATTTTATCCCCAAATTCAGTTGAAATCATGTCTACTGAAGACGTTGCCAGATTTATCGCCCTGATTGATGATGGACGCAGCCTCCGTTACGCTGCTATAACCGTGGGTATGCCTTGTACCACGGTGCAAAAGGCTGTAAAACGATTCCGAGAAACGCCGAGTTATTCCGGAAGACCTGGATCTGGCAGAAAAAAGGAAGTATAGGTTCAGAGATGATCGCTTGCATGATAATGCTCATCCACACTCAGCGCATATTGTATCGCGGTATCTTGAAGACGTGGAGATTGCAGTAATAGACTTTCCAGCTCGCAGCCATGACATAAACCCTATAGAACATCTCTGGGATAGATGAGTTAGACGCATCTGAGGTCGTACTCCTATCCCCAAGACCTTACAGGAACTCCGAGAGGAATGAGACAGTATCGACCAGAAACATCAGAACTCTAATCGAAACCATGCCCACGGCCGTAATTAAGGCTAGAGAGGAGCACATCAGATGCTAAGCATTTGTTTTGTTATTTTTGTGATGAACTTCAATTATGTACATCAATATCGCTTCCGTTTTCAAAGTCAGTGAAGTTTATTAGACAAATATTGAGCATAAATTTTGAAAAATTTGACAAAAAGTTTATATCTTTGTTTTATGAAGGTTACTGTCTCAAAATTGACTGCAAATCGATGAATTACAAAATCATTAAAGTGTAATTTTTAAAACAAGGAAGGATGTTTGCAACAATGCTATTCCTGGTAATTACTTAAAATTCATTTTAGTAACTATTGTAAGTGATTTTTTTTCCCGGTGAGTTTATTGTACTGTAAACGAGGATTTTTTTTTAATACTGTAATCTTTCCTACATTGCCCGTTCGCTTTGCACAATCTGAGAGGCGGTCACCTAACCAAGTGCTGACCACACTAGTTGCTACGCAACCTTGAGCTCAGCCAGTCGTTTAAGACAAACTTGTGAAATCAGAACACTGTGCTTGCTTGTGGACAGACGATACCTTGTGGAAAAGTCGTCCCCTTGTGACGTGTATGGCCCTCGAGGGGCTAGGCTCTCTAGAAGGTCAGGACGCCACTCCAAACGGTGAGATGAATGGCAAAGTACACTATACCACTTCTTGATACACGAGAGAGAGGGACAGAGAGTGAGAGGTGCGGTTTTAAAGAGGAGAGAACATGGGGTGTATTAATTGGGTGTATGCTACAGTAATAGTGAAATGAACGGTAAAGAAGGGGAGAAACAAGACAGAACGAGAAATTACACAAACCTCTTTTCATGCTAGTTTAGTGATTTTCCTTTGTCCTTCTTCAGTTTCAATACTAAAATAATTACAGTTAATTAATCGAACCATATAAATGTCTATATTGGTCTTTGCAAAGTTTAAAATCTTTCGCTCCCTTCATTCCATAAATGGGGGGAAAAAAATGTTTAAAGTATTTTAACTATCACTATGGGTGGATGTTTAATTCATTTATATGGTAATGGAAAGCACGTAGTTTAAAAAATTTAAATCTAACATCAGACTTTTACCTGAATCTCTCTCCTGAGTAATTTCTTCTTCGGTCAGCTTTCTATTTTAATATATGTATATATAAACATACGAGGGTAGGCCCATAAGTTTCCGGCCTAACCATTTTCTACGTATGATAAACACAAAAACTATATTTCACTTTTCAATATAGTTACTGTTTATTGCAATACACTTCTCACATTTTTGAATTAACATTTCAACCCCCCTCCCCAAAATAGTCAAAAGTCTTGTCTGCAAAATGGGCATAAACAGCATCTATCACTTCTTAGTCACACTTAATTTTCCTTCGTCGAAGGTCCTTCTTGAGTTTCGAGAAGAGAACATACTCACTAGGAGCTAGGATGGATGGTCGATGGATGGTCGATTTCCACGAGGCCTCATTTCTTCACAGCTTCCTTTGCAACAAGAGCTGTGTGCACAGGCGCGTTGTCGTGAAGAAGGCGTACACCAACACTGAGCTTTCCTCGCTTTTTCTCTTTGATGGAAGCACGTAGTCTGTGCAGTAGACCAGCAAAGTACTCCCCATTTACTGTGATGTTCTTCTCCTTGAGGTCAATGAAGAGTATTCCATCATAGTCCCAAAAGATTGTGGCCATGATCTTGGTTGACTGAGTGACTTGGCCTTTAGAGACGGTGCTTCGCCAGGTTTATTTATACCACTCCATTGCTTCTCTTTTGGATAAGTGATCATAGTAGAGGACCATAGTTTCATCTCCTGTAACTTGCAGAACTTCTCTCTTGTTGCTACGGCAGAGCTCCAAAAATGCCTGACAAAAGATGACTCGATGGTGCTTTTGGACTGAGGAAAGAAGTCTACGCACTAATCTTATTCATGTTTAAATGTTGATGAATAATTCGAAGGACTTGTTTTAGAAAGACTCAACCTTGCTGCTATTTCTGTAACTTTGAGCCACCGGTCTTCCTTAATTTCTCATTCCACAAGAACGAGCGATGTTTTCAGGAGTGAGCACCTCCAACGGCCGACCTTCACGCTCTTTGTCTTCAATGCTTTCTCGACCCATTCGAAAAAGCTTGGCCCATTCTTTTACGGCAGAATTTGAGGGGGGTGCTTCCCCATATACACCGTCCAATCGTTGTTTAATTTCATTTGGAGTAAGGCCTTCTTTTATGAAAAACTTAATAACAGGTCGAAACTCTATTTTGACATGTCACAATCTTCTACACATAGCCTTCTTTATGCAACTATATGTGAACTACTGAACACAGCGGAACGGCAGTTACAGCTGCAATTATTTACTTAACACATGCGGTAAGATACAAGATAAGGATTTTTGTGAAAAATAAGAACTACGAACAGCTGATCGAATGGCTATCCAGAACTTGGAAATGAATCGTCGGTGATATTCTCCATTTAGAGCTAGCGTTCTAAAGAAACATATTTTAAATAATGAGGCAAATTTGTTCTTAAAATGTTTGGGGAAAGCGACTTTTATCTCATTCCGTTTTGCAATCCATGTCTTACTCATAGCTTTATGAAAGTAACTAGTTACGCAGTTTCCAAGCTGTGGGAAGAAACAGTAGACAGTCTATTAGAAAAACAGACCTCCTTTCTTACAGTTCGCGGAAGGAAACATAAACACGTCGCTGGTGACATGATCGAGAATGGAATAGTTGTGCCTTACTGGACTGTTTTGCTTATAACATCCATGCTTACGCAATTCATGGCAACTGATGACATGTTAGTTATCCAGAGCATTCAAAGAACAGGCTACAGTTGCTTTTGCGATCTCATTGTTTCCTCCGTTTCCTCCGTGGGTATATCTGGGGAGGGGTGGGGTCATAAGCTTTAAATTTTTATAATACTAATAGAATAGTATGTTACCAATATTTTTGCATTTCCCATTATCTCTATTATGTAAATAAATTAATGTAATTAGGTATATTTAATCTTTAAGAATAACATTACAAGAATCAATAAAATAATATGTATCATGCGATGACTAATTGCCTTAACAATCCCCCTCCCTTGGAAACAGCGTTTTTTCTCCGGTGTTCCCAGTGCGTATTTTCGACTTTAATTTGTACCCATTGCTCATCCCCTCCGCAAAATGGTCCGACTCTCCTACCAGAACTATGCGTTATTTTTTTTTTTTTTTTAGCCTTCCAATCTCCCAGTCTAAACCAGGCCATTCCTGATCTTGCCTTTCTCCCTAGAACGAGCATATATAACATATTAATTTCATTTCATTCGCAAGGCTCAAGGAGACTTGTGCTGCATTCAGCCTCGATTTCTTACCTGCTGATATGCTCTAGCCTTGTTCGAACCTCTACCATGCATTTTTTTTTTTTTGTTATTTTTATTACCTCGTTGCCATATTTGATCCAATTCCTCTGAGTCCTCTTTTCACCTCTTCAGTTCAAAACGTTGGTGTTATATTTTATAGCTGGTGTCTATAGCAAGTGGACTGGTCTCCCTGCATTAATCTAAGCCAGTATTTCACCGACCTTGATTTACTATTAACCGTATCTTTATAGCAACCCACCTCCCTAATGACCCCAGAGCTTGACATTCCTTTCGAGAGCCCTAGATTGATTTGAATTTTATTTACAGTTTCAGCTCTACCCCATCCCCATATTCCACTTTCATAAAGCGGAATAGACTTAATCATAGCATTGTACATTCTCTCTAGTGTATCTGGAACGCGAGAGAGAACATGTAGTAACTCTTTTTGTTTATCTCTCTCGCGAACAAGGGGTAATATGAAAAATCTAAGATATACGATTGAAAGTGTATGAAATGTACTTTCGATTGAAGGCACCAGATGGTGAATGCGAGCGGTACTGCAAGTCTCAGCACGCCCCGAAATTCAGTTAGTGAGCGCCAGTGGTCAGGTATGCCACTCAGAGCTACGGGAACCACCGAGTACGCGTGCCCTGCCCTATCAGACAGTAGCGAGGTAGACAGAAGCCTTCAAACGGGTAGAAAGTCAATTGTTTCTGTGTCCAAGGACAAGAATGTACAGGTGATGGTGGTGGAACAGTGTTTACGCGATGATAGACGCTGGACACTTGTGGAATTAGAAGAGCAAACAGGAATTCCGGCAAAAACAGTGCCCCGATCTATGGGAGGATCTGAACATGCGGAAAATGTGTGCAAAGTGAGGTACAGAAGTGGACTCGCTGCGAAACATATCGGGAGATTTCAGGAAGAAGATGTTATGTTGAATTGCATCATTGAAATTGATGAAGCGAGGACAGTGGCGTTTGAACCAGAACTCAAGCGAACAGTTCAGTGAATGGCGTCACCCTGAGTCACCACACAAACACAAGTTTCGCCAAACTCCTTCATCAACAAAAGTCATGGTCATTCTGGCGTATAAAGTCAAGGGTTCTTGGGTGTCATCCAGTGCGTGAGGTGACCATTGTGAATACCCGGTACTCAAGGTCACAATTGCGCCATGCCGTACGCTCCAAACGGCCAGAACTTTTGAACAACGCCATTATTCTCCGACATTATACACAGTCGACAGTGTTAAGTGTGTTTTACAGCGGTGAGGATGGGAAGTTCTTCTGTACCTGCCACATTCGCCAGATCTCAGTC